>JAVIWB010004703.1:0-615925 GCA_031893035.1 Dermolepida albohirtum | reverse complement strand
GAAGCGTTCTTGCTTTGTCGGTCAATACATTTATGTATTGGTCGAGAGAGGGAGATATGATATTATTCATTATTTTCTGTATCGAAAGATATGATAATACACTCTGAAGGAATTGTTCATTAATAACACAAATCAACCTGACGATCCGTGATATCGGTGAAACATATGTAGTTGATAGGGTGTTATTAATAATAGAATGATTCCTTTTTAACATTCTTTAATTGGCATAAAGCCTAGATGTAAGTTTCTGTCTATTATACACTGGAAACATAGTCTCCGATCTGTAAGATAGAAGCGTTCTTGCTTTGTCGGTCAATACATTTATGTATTGGTCGAGAGAGGGAGATATGATATTATTCATTATTTTCTGTATCGAAAGATATGATAATACACTCTGAAGGAATTGTTCATTAGTAACACAAATCAACCTGACGATCCGTGATATCGGTGAAACATATGTAGTTGATAGGGTGTTATTAATAATAGAATGATTCCTTTTTAACACTGATGGAGAATATTTATTTATGCATACGAGGTATGGCAATTTAATTCTAAGCTTGACACTGCAGTAGTGGAATTATCTGAAATAGAACAAAAAGTGAAACGACATCTAACAGGTCACAGTCCCACCAATAGATGCTGATCAAGCGACGATAGGTTAGCTTTTAGTTTCTGCCTAAGACGCTAACATACACATTATGATTCTGTCAGTCGGAATGGAGCAACGAGCAAATATTAAATTTTGCTGTAAATTACGTAAAATAGCAACAAAAATTTACGAAATGTTGCTATCTGTGTACGGTGACATCTTAAGTCATACTACTGTATTTGAGTGGCTTAGGCGATTTAAATATGGACGTGAGAGTGTAGAAGATGACGCTAGAAATGGACGTTCGTCGGTGTATCTAAATGAGGATTTGATCGCAAAAATGCGCGAACTCGTGATACAAAATCGACGAATGACCCTTCCAATGATGGCGCAACAGTTAGAAATGACAAATTTTGCATGAAGATTTTGTAAAGACGAAGATTTGTGCAAAGTTTGTTCCACACAATCCTATAGATGAGCAAAAACAGAGAAGGGTTGAATCGTGTGAAGACTTTGTTAATAATCGTCGCGACAAATTATCTTAACCGCATTGTCACTGAATGTTTCAGTATGATCCTAGCACAAAGCGCCATAGCTTAAAATGGATTAGAAAAATATCACCAAGACCCAAAAGGTTTCCTTCGCAAAAAAACAAAATCATAACCATGTCGATTATGTTTTTCGACAGATAAGATGTAATCCATAAAGAATTTGTAAAGGAAGGACAATCAGTTACTGGTGCATACAATCTTGAAGTGATAAAGGGATTACTGAAGTAATAAGTTAATTGATTCTTTTTACATGACAATGCACCGTCACGACACAAGGAGTTGTTAAGATTAGTTGCCAAACTTATTCACCAAATTTGGCATGAGTGGATTTTTTCCTCTTTCCTAAACTTAATACTCTTCTCAAAGGGAAACGATATCAAGAGATAGAAGGTATTCAGAAAAACCTTACCGCCAACTTGAACACCATTTCTACGGATGCATTTGTTGACTGTTTATAAAAACCTCTAGAACGCGTAAAAAGTGTATTAATGTCAATGGATATTATTTAGAAAGTGTTCTTGTATTTTGTGCATATCCGGAAATTAAATTGCCACACTTCGTATGTTTGTATGTGCACACTATGCACATGTTTCATCTGTTTGAACTGCCTGCCAATTACAATAATGAACACAGATATTTCGTCAAAATAAAATTGATCAGTTCAAGCCCAAAATTACCTATTGTGGTGTTATCGAGAGCCCGTTGCTCTCCTGTGAATAATCGCTTTGGAAATTTTCGATTGGCCAATTAACGAACCGCACACGGCCTCCAACCGCGCCGCCTCCGAACTTGAACTGCAATCATTACCGGCTGCCACCTGGGACTTATGCGAACGGATCACTTTACCCCCGAACGAAACGGTGTACGTATACATCGTGCGGCTATCGTCGAACCTTGCTTAATTTCGCCCCCAGCTTCCGAACTAATTGGTTAAAATAACAAAGGCCTGACCGGCGAGGTTAAATTAGTTTAAGTGGGTTTACTCTTACGCGCACACGTCTAGTGTATTGTCAGCCTAATAACGCATATATTTTATACATATAAAAATGAATTAATGATGCTAAATAAAAAAAAAGCGAAGAGTTCATATGGAATAACGATGGCATATAAAGTTCCAGCCATAAGCTTAAACAAACGGCATCTGTTAGTAATGAGAAACAACAAAATAAACTTCTACAGTGTTGGACAAGGAAGCAAGGAATATAAGACCATCTTCGACTACTTTTTTAGATTAATATTGTACTTAAGTTAAGTCATTAAAAACACAGTTAACATACATATCTACCATAAACATTCTAACTTTTTTCTGATACCTATGTGCATCGTAAGTATATACATTAGAAGATATTTTTTAAAAAGCATGAACAAATTAGAATTTTCAGTTTGCATTGTAAAAACGCATACTTAATAATATGATAATATTTTATTAGTCACGTTAGCCACTTAAATAGATGTGAAACGTCATAAAAAAACATAGTATGTAAGTAAAAATACTGCAAAAAAAACTGCAAATTTGTCAAAAATAAAACATACGAGAGTGGTCTGAAAAGTTTATATTTATTTTTCTACATAGTCTCCTTATAACTCTACACACTTTTCCCAGCAATGCTCCCATCTCTTTAACCTGTGTACTCGGCGTTTTTCTCTGCAAAATAATTGTTCACGAAGGTGATCGTCTCCTTATTTGACGAAAATCTCTGTCCTCCGAGCGCAATTTTTAGATGAGGGAACAAAAAGAAGTCGCTTGTCTCGCTAATAAGGCGGATGATCAAGCAGTTCAAACCGTAATTCATGAATTTTCGCCATGGTGTGAGTTGTCTTAGTGAAATAAAATTTCCTTTTTCTGCAAATGTGGCCGTTTTTCCACAGTTTCTGCCTTCAGCTTTTCAAGTAATAATGCGTAGTATGCTCCTGTAATAACGGGTGTTTTTTTTTAGAGGTATAGAACTTTAAGTTGGCAACACTTTTTTAACTGGCGGCCATTTTGTCAGCTGTTAAGTGATTTACATTTAGTTTGGTTTGTCATTTCAACATGAATAGACTGACGCCTGAACAACACTTGCAAATTGTGCAAATTTATTTTGAAAATCATGGTTCTGTTCGAAATACGTATCGCGCACTACGTCAATATTACGGTCAACATAATCATCCATCAGAGCAATTAATTCGATTAACTATGGAACGTTTTCGCACCACGTATACTCTAAATGATAACACGCATCCAGAGAGACGTCGTACAGTGCGTACAGAAGAAGTCATTGCTGCTGTAGAGCGTACCGTAGAGGAAGACCCGAATCAGTCTATCCGCCATCGTGCACAGGAATTGGATATGTGTCCATCCACTTTATGGAAGATTTTGCGGAAAGATCTAGGTTTGCGTGCTTACAAAATCCAACTCGTGCAAGAATTGAAGCCACACGATCACCTAGCAAGGCGTAGATTCGGTGAATGGGCCCAAAACAAGATTGCCGTTGATCCCGATTTTCATAATCGAATTTTGTTTAGCGATGAAGCTCACTTTTGGTTGAATGGATACGTCAATAAACAAAACTGCCGTATTTGGAGTGATGATAATCCTCAAGTGTATGTTGAGACACCGTTATATCTAGAAAAATTGACTGTTTGGTGTGCTTTATGGGCTTGTGGAATAATTGGTCCGTACTTCTTTAAAAACGAAGCTGGCCAGAACGTTACAGTCAATGGTGATCGCTATAGAGCCATGATTACTGACTTTTTCGTTCTTCAATTGAACAATCATGATGTGCAGGAGTTGTGGTTTCAACAAGACGGCGCAACATGTCACACAGCTCGTGCCACAATTGATTTATTGAAGGAAACGTTTGGTAACCGCATAGTTTCACGTTTCGGACCCGTGAATTGGCCTCCAAGATCGTGCGATTTAACGCCGCTTGACTATTTTCTGTGGGGATATGTGAAGTCGCTAGTCTACGCCGATAAGCCCGAAACGATTGACAACTTGGAGGACAACATTCGCCGCGTTATTACCAATATACGGCCACAAACGTTGGAAAAAGTCATCGAAAATTGGCACTCCAGATTAGACTACGTCCGAGCCAGCCGTGGCGGTCATATGCCAGAAGTCATATTTAAATTATAATGCCAGAAGATTATCTTTCGAATAAAGTAAATTTCATGTCAATTTAAAAAAATCATATTTGTTTTATTCCATTTCAAAGTTCTATACCTCTAAAAAAACACCCGTTAGTTTTTCCTTTTTGAAGATAATTGATTAAGATAATTGCGTGACTATCCAAAAAAAAAACACTCGCCATCACTTTCCCAGCCAACAGTTTTTACTTTTTTTTGGAGCCGGTTCCCCCTTTGTAGTCTACTGTTTTGACTATATTTTTGTTTCGGACGTTTAATGATGTATCCAAGTATCATCTACAGTAATTAATCGGCGCCAAATCTCGGATTTATTGCTCCTAAACTGCACCAACAGTGGAAATGTTCATTCGAACACGTTTTTCGTCTAACGTTAACAAACGCGCAGACAGCTTTCTAATGCCTAAATCTTGATTTAACATGTGACAAACACGTTCTTTGGACATATTCATAGCCTTTGCTATCTCTCTCACTTCGACGGTCGTCTAGCACTAATTGGTGAACTTTGGCGATGTTATCGTCAGTAGTTGCAGTTTTTGGACGTCCCGAACATTCATCGTCTTCCAAGCTCTTACGGCCACGTTTAAATTCAGTTGCCCAAAATTTCTCCGTGATAAATGATGGTGTAGGGTCGCCATACACAGGGTCCATCTCATCTTTGATTTGCGTTGGCGTATTGCCTTTCAGAAACAAATATTTAATGACAACTCGATACGCTGCGCGTCCAAAATGGCTGAAACTTTGGTGAGTACCTGACAATAGATATACAACTACATTCCCTAGCTTTTATTGCAAAAGTGCAAAATTGTCACAAATAAAACATACAAAAAATACAAATAAATTTCAGTTAATAAAAAACACATCGGTAATTAATGGTCTGAAAAGAATTCTCCTACCGTGTAATAAGCTTTTGAAATTAAATAAATCTTTAATTTTTTCTTGAATATTTAGTGATTACTGACATTCTTTATAGTGTCCGGAACAAAGTTGTATAAACGACCACCTATATGTATAGAGGACCTTTTGTAATCCGTGAACGTGTGCGCCGCAATAACCAAGTTGCCCTTGGTCCTGGTACAATAACTGTGTAAGTCGCTGAAAATTTTAATTAAGTTCTTATTGAGAAATACATACTGCAGGCGACAAGTGACCAAGTAACCATCGGCTCCAGATCAAAGATCAACCGTAGTATTCTTTTTTGGATAATAAAGACCCTCTCCCATTCAACTGATTGCGCCAATACAATTATATTGTAATTTAGCACAGAATAGGCGAGAGAATAGTAAACAGTTGAAAGAGACTTGCTATCTAACGTTATTAAATTTTAAATTACATATTGCAAAATAAGCAGAATATAATCTCGCGCATATAACGTCAATATGCGAAACCCAGTCCAAATTATAATCTACATTACTTCCTAAAAATATGGACGTTAAAATTGATGCAAATATGGACTCAATACTTACAATAAGTTTTAAAAAGTTAATATATATATAGGAGCTAGAAATTTCTCTATTTTAATTTATTTGAAATACAAAGTAATAACCTAAGTCATGGTTTCTACAGTGTTATAATTACGTTTTTTATTAGTTTAAATACATATCGCATTAATATTTAACCTGATCCTTGAATAGAAATAAAATTCTTCGATACTTCATAAAGCGTACTAGAAACTTGGTATAAGCGGTTTGAAAAACCTGGAATCCTGAATCGGAAAACTTTGGAAATCACTGGCTCCCTCTGTAGATTTTCATTTCTTGGTTAAACCAGATAAAAGTTCATAATTCTTACATCTATTCTCAATTACATGGTACATTTTTGAAGCTTTAAATCTACTGGTGTCGTTCAATGGTATCATTAGTGCATAAAAGCAAATAGTAGACAATATCAGTCCAGCGATATCAATTGCAGATGAAATCTGCAAAGCGTCATTTTCGATTGAAAACAAAAAATCGACAATAATACCAATGTATTAGAAGAATTATAGATAAATAAAATATAACACTCCTGTTATATACATAGATTGACTTAAAAAAGTGGGCCGCGGTCTCATATTTTCATAATCTAGTAGGGCAACATGAATATTAGTATAAATAAAATATTTGAACTTTGATCCTTTAAATATATAATCTTCCTAAATGTTTTAACAGGTTTACATTTATTATTAGACAATTCAGCTACAAACCCATGTCCGCAAGCCGATTATCGACCCCGAGTCTCATTCGCCCTGAACATAGGGTTGGCAGTAATTTTTAGTTTAGAAAAGGGAACCTGTAAGAAATCCTAGCTTAATATATTAATATACAGATATCATGTATTATATATATATATATATATAAGAATATATAAAAATGTATACTTGAATGAATATCGAAAGTGGTATAGTTTTTTCTAACTGCAGAATTAAATATCCAACAACGGTAGTAAGACCAAAATATAGTCATTAGTCTTGATATAAACATTTTGTGATCCAAAAATGGAAAGAAAATATCTTATTAGTACTCAAAATTATATAATTAGAAAATAGTATAACAAAATAGTAAGATACGGTGATAAGAATGATTTAAATAAAGTTTAAAAATAATTTTTATTAAGTTAACATACGTAACACAGAAATAACTCAAATATATAGGTATAGTAGCTGGTAATTTAAGATGTAAAGAGACAACGTGTTAAATAAGCAATTAATTGTAAGGAATGCAATTAGATAATAATTTTTTACAAGTATCTGCTAACCGATAGCATGTCTACGACGGCCGTTTCGTCTTACATTGAGACTCGTTAGGTAGCCTCAGTTCTCGTTCAACAGATATTGTACGAAAGGCCATATAGGGTACGTACATAATAAGTAAATAATTGAGAAAATTGGAACTCTATCTCTGTTTAAAATATTAAAACAGTTTCGTCCGATATTGCAGTTAGGATAGGTTACTGTCTATAATAACTGCAATCTGACTTCTGCGTTAAATCAGCTTATTCGGGAAGCCATTCAAATACAACAAGTATTTGTTGACCGAGATAATGACTATCACGGCCGTTTCGTCTTGTGTTAAGACTCGTCAGGTAGCCTCGGTTCTCGTTTAACAATTATTGAAATCACGGCCAAATAGAGTCGTATATATATGACGTATGTAATAAGTAAATAGTTGAAAAGATTGAATCTCCATCTCTGTGAAGACAAAAGTGCTTTAGCATTTCAAACAGGGATGGAGATCCAATCTTCTCAATTATTTACTTATCATATACGTCACCTCATATGGCTGTGGTTACGATATTTGTTGAAAGAGAACTAAGGCTACCTGATGAGTCTTAATACAAGTCGAAACGGCCACCGTAGTCATATTCTCGGTCAACAGATATTTGTTTGTGTTTAAATGGCTTTCCGAAGAAGCCGGAAATTAAAATACAAATTTGTTGGTACATAAATAGAAAAATTTACCAAATTTTTACAATAATATGAACTATATTCACACGAGTTATGGTAATTAAATAACGAGACTGGACTTATTTCATCGCGCAGCCGCATCGGGCGAGACTGTAATTGATCTTGATACTTTCCAAGCGTCAACCCGTAGTTTCGTCTCTGTGTCTGCTTTAGTTTACTTTCGAGCTTTAATTGTAGAGGTCACTGTTACTTAGTAGTGCCGTGATAATGGTTGACACAAAATTCGAGCAGCGAGTTAGCCTGAAATTCCTTGTCGAATTAAAAAAAATCGCCAACGGAATGTTTACGAATGTTAGATAAGTGTTTGGTGATAATGTTTTGTCACGTGCGCGAGTCTTCGAATGGCACAAACGGTTTGAAATTGAAGGCAATGCTGTTCGTTTTTTTCGATGTCAAGTGTGTTATCATGACTGACTGGTTGCCTGAGGATCGAGCCGTTAGTCGCAAATACCACAAGTTGAGAGAAAGAGTAAGAAAGGAAAGATCGGATTTGTGAAAGAACAACTCGTGAATTCTGCACCAGGACAACGCACCAGTGTATTGCTGTTCTTGATCATTCTCGGTATTCGCCAGATATCGCACCATGTGACTTCTACCTGTTCTCAAAAGTGCATTAAAGGGAACAAATTTCCATTGAAGAGGCTAACAACTGATGAACTACAGCATTGTTTTGAACAATTGAAAACACGTATATAACAGTGTGTAGATAGGGGAGGAGAGTATGTTGAACGGGATAAAAGTTAAATATAAATTTATTTGCAATAATTTAATTGCCACACCTCGTAAATAAGTATAATAATTTACAATTAATTCAATTTCAAGAAAATATATCAAATATCTAGTTGCTTTTGTTATTATTCAATAATTTACAAATAATTGTTGATAAGAAATAAGATAATGATGCAAGCATGCCATTTCAATGAAAATATTGTCACTTGAATATTTAAAAAAGGAATTTAAAATATTTAAAAGAGAAAGAGTTAACTTACCAACCAAACATAATAATAATTATTTATCTTAAAAGACTTTAAAGTTAAATCAAACTGATTTAAAGTTGTAAAGAAGAAGTGATAAATGTATCAGTAGGCAAACTTGGATACATATCGCTATATTTATAGATACAGTTATCTACATGAGTTAGCTGATTGGTGTACAATAAGAAAGAAAAAGAGCGAAAAGAACTTTAAATTTAAATTAAAAAGGGGATTGCAGTTTTTGAAGATAAACATATGGTCATTTCAAATGAAATGAAAGATTAGTGCATTTTATCATAGAAGAAATTCTTCTCTCTTATAACAACAGTACTTTTACTTTCACCATCACAAACAGATCTATAACCACAACACATAAATTTAATATTTTATGTTGAAGTTCGAAAACAATTGACGCATGGATTTTAGAAAAGAAGAAAGGAACTGAGAACATATTTTCAAAAAGAGGGTGTACAAAAGCCCTTAATTAATTGAATCGTTACAAGAATAAAATAATACAACGAAAAACATTATTTCTATTTATGCAGACACAAATATATTGTATTTGGAAAATAAAAATCGCAAAGAACAGTAGTTTAGGTAACTTTAAAATATAACATTACATGCAAGGGTATATCTGAAATTTCAAGGTTTTTAGTTTATTGTGGAAGATAATAAATATAAAGGCAAGATGAAATATTTGATGTATGTTTCATAACTTTTACTAAAATCGTATAATAACCAACGAATAAAACCAGTTAAAATAATATATCAACTACGTCACTGTTTACATAACGCGGTTTGGTTTTACAAACAATATCTAAACGAAGAATAACCTTGAAAACAAAAACGAACCAACCAATTTAACGAATCTTTTTTCCACACGATAGTGGTGGATAACGTGAATTTGCATCGCAAAACAAAAGGTTTGCTCTTCACCCCGTCATAAATTACATGGGACAACTCACCCGACTGTGAAATCGTTATTTTTCTCCGATAAATTCGATTAAATAAAAAAGCCGACGGGATCCCCCCATGTTTTCCGGAATGCGTGTATGTGTTGGGACTCCCTAATTAATACATCGATCCACTTTTTTTTTTGTTAGCGCACATACATACATGCATATATATAGTCAACGGCTAAATTGTTAAAAATGCGAAAATATTTATTGTTGTTCGCTAGCGATTCGAACGTTACACACAGGGGAAAAATAGGTTTATAGAAATTGGGAATCGCCGAATAAATGTGATTTCATTGGAAGGGTGGCTTACCCAGAATAAAAAATCATCTGGGGTGGCAGCGTTATTTTTTTATACCTCAATGTCCTACATGTTCAATGCAATCAGGACGATGACACGATGGCGACATTGCGTTAGATTTATTCGATTTTCAATCATATTATGCGGGTTCACCTATTTTAACGAGGTGAAAAGTATGTTGCGTAAACACATTTGCGCTAAAAATGTAGGGTCATAACAATAGTAATTTAAAAATATTGGGTAAAAAGATGCACTAAAGAAGAACAATAAAGACGCTTGGTATTTGAAGATAATTAAGAAATTATTCCAAGGGAACTAGGCCTAGAAAGAAGTGACAATCTTTCTGAATTTATCCCCATTCGTCTGTTGCGACTGAAAGAAACGAAATACCCTTTCGAAAATGAAACAATTGCTAATTTGATTTTTGTTTACAAGTCTTGAAGTCTCTCTGATACTTCCACTAAAACTATTCTTCGGTGTAACATAATATTATTTTATTCTACAATATTTATCGTACATGGTTGCCAATAAAAATATTTCATTTAATTAATAAAGTATCATGAGCATCAAGGGTATATCTGGAAATATTTATTTTAACCACTACTGTCTTTACACAAAACTAACTGCTCCGGCTTGTAGACGACTTTCACGGTCGTTACCTATAGTACCTACCAACGTATCGTCCACCCGTTGCTGTTGATTTTGTGGTCCCACTGAAGCTATTCCAGTGCAACGCCAGAAGCGCAACTGTACATAAGCCGGAAGCCTAGACAATGCTAACATGTATCTCCCTGCATTTATGCAGATACTGTGTACAATTTAAATCATATTTCAACCATTTTGTATATCACAATCGGTAGAGCCACTAATTCTGTCGAAGTATTATAATCGGCATAGGAGTAAACGATCAATAAGTGACTAGGTTTACGTAGTATTATGTAAAATATTCTGAAATACATAACTGAATGTGCTTTGGATAAGAATATTTCCTCATCACGACGAACATCGCTCAGTGAAACGTTACTGGAAGCATATCAAATGTTGAGAAAAGATGTGTAGCCGCCTTTCTGAACATCTGATATGTTTCCAATAGCGTTTCGCTGAGCGATGTACGCCGCGAAGAGAGAATATTATTAAACAAAGAAAGCAACCATTCCGCATTTAGTGGTGTAGTTAAAATAATCTTTAAAGCTACGTAAAGTTTTCTTAATCTAATAAAGTCTGAATCTTTATTTAAACACTGCTGATCTTTTTTATTAAAAGAAGATTTTTCGCATCGTTTAAAATCATCAAGTGCGAGTGCATTGTTCAGTAATTGCAGTGACCACTAATTTCAATGAAATTTTTTTCTGTTTTCTTAATTATTCCTCTTTAATTGTTATGAATAGTTTTACAATTAGTCTGTTAGGCGCAGAAGTTTTGCCTTCCTGTTTATCACTACTCTCAGAATTGCTTCGTTAGTATAATTTTAAAATCTTTTATTTACTAATAACAATGAAAATAAGAGTTGAAAAAAGTTCTAGTATTCGTACTTCAACATTAACAACAGAACTTTCTTTAGAATATGTGGTTTCATTCACATAACCACAGCATTTTATTATATATTTCCATTTTAAATATTGTTTTCGCACAGAAGTTGTACGACTTTGTAAGGTTGATCGGGATGTTAATTTACATTTGGGAATATATGTATATACGCCGGAATTAAAAAATTTTTTTTAGCAAGTGAAGTAAACGATAAATTATTAACAGTTAGGATTAAAATTAAATAAAAAATTATGTCGTTAAGTTATAAATATTTTCCTAATTTTTTATGTTCATGTTGTGCACTGTTCAACAAACTGACATTTTCTAAAAATTCTAATACTAATTCTCCTTCCTCGAACCTAATTTAGTTATACATAACAACGGTCACGCTATAGTTCCCACAGAGCTGTGGCGATGTACTAAGATATCGGCGAAAATGACTTGCCGACATTATTTGACAGTTCTAATAATCAGTCCGCAAAGATAAAATGAAATTGAAACCCATTATTCTACAGGTTAACCACTTTATTTATATAATATTTACTTTTAGTAAACAAATGGCTAAAATGCTTCACTTTAAATAATCGTTTGTTTAAGATAATTTTAGTATAATAATTCATCTCCCAGTTGAATTTGATGGAGCCTGTGGTTGATTGACTTGATCAATAAGGTTGATACATAACCCCTTTCCACATTAACTTTTGTAAATTCTGTATACGCATTTCGACAACCAAGTTGTCATCATCAGCAGATAATTTCAAAGTGTCGCACCTGGTAAAACACGGCGAAAAACAACTGTACGAAAATCAAACTCCGTACGCGATCCACACCGCACACAACCTTATTGATCAATTCATCTCCCATTTATTTTCACGTTGAATTTAGGAAATAACTTTTAAGGATTAATAAGAAATATAATAAAGCACCAAAATTAAAATTATTAAAAATTTATATTTTGTTTTTGTTGTCTGCTTGTGTATTTAAATATGTTTGTGTTTATTGTTTGTTATTTGAAGTAACTATTGATATTGGTAGGTTTGGTTTCATTATTTTTTTCTGCTTTGGTATACTTTGGAATTGTTTTGGTAAGTAATCCTGTTCAATCAGGATTATAAACCTTATTAATTTATTTTATATTTATCGCTTTGTATTCTTTTTAGCTTTCTTTATAGTATTAAAGTAACGACAAAATAAAAATTACACAAAGGATTTGAGACTTTATAAATCAATCTCCTATCAACAAGTGATACTGTTAATTTCGTCAAAATTAAGTCATTTGTTACGGCCCTCTCTACACAAAAGCTTAATGTAGATTGTAGCACCACAAGCCGTATTGCTTGTCTTATAAAGTTATAGAAACTTAAGGTTCTTTGCTACTCCTAAGGAGGACGTAACCAGAATATTCGGGGAGAGGGGTAGGTTTCCTGTAAGAAAGTTCTTAAGGAGTGCCACAACACTTAATTTCTGAAAGTAGTAGAAGCTCGCTAATGCTAGATCCAATACGTGCCAACGACGTAAGAAGAAAATTGAGCAAAACTTGAAAAAATTATAGAATAACGCTAGAGTGAAATGGAAACAAATCTCGTTATCACTGGTTAACAGTTTATTAACAAAAACAAATGTTGAACGATAACTCTCAATTGCACTAGGACCAAATGACCCACCATGATATATAAAATTTTAAATATGCTAATAAAATTTCGTCACAAATAAACTATATATAAAAAAAAGAATGATCATGGTGGTAACTCTGGTCTAAAGTTATTTGAAAATAAATGCTACTAATATTTCAAAACTGACCCTAAGTAAAAGCTAGCCAATTGTTGACTTTAAATGAATGCTTCTGACATTTCGGAATTAAAGTTATTCCAAAATATATATTATTCCCGGCAAAATTACAAAGAACAAAATAGGGCTATTCTACTAAATTTCGACTGAATCGATTAGGGCAGTGTTGGGCTAGATACGTATGCAACTTACAAGTTTTTGCATTAACCTTATTTCGATTGGCTTGCTTGTACGTGAATGACCGATAAGAATAAAAACTTATATTTATGAGCCAAAGGTCCGTTTACTAAATATGTTAAATAATAAATGATTTACCATTAATTACTGATCGAATTAATTAACTAAATACTTTCACAATGTGATACGATTAATTTACTTAAACTTGAATGACTGACAAAAATAAAACTTATGTGTCTTGAGATATACGGATTGCAAATAATCACTTAAACTAGCTGCCTTGACCACTTGAGCAGTCTGCAACGGGACAGTTCGTAGGGTGCTCGAGTCACCAATAACTTAGGACAATTACTGTGGTTGGAAATTGTCTCTATACAGATCTACAGATGACCTTAGAGCAAGGTACACGTTGGTCAGCGTGGTGAGATGTTCTTTAACTTTCAAAATCCTCTCTCTCCTTGATGGAGGGCAATAAAAAAATAGACGTTCGACGGTAACGTTAAAAGAACACTCACTAATTGTTGGAGGGTTCTAACTACGTTTCAAGCGATGGTAGCCCAAAATGAAGTCACTGGCTTCCACACACACACACGTGGTCTTCAACAAAGAATTTATCTCAAAATAACTACTTCGATTTTGTCGAACATCAATTAGTTAAAGCAAAATCCGACAATCGTCGTAGGAATAAACACTTTACCTGCTATTTTCCTAAAATAACGCCATGGAGGAAAGCGGCTACAAACGCGTGCACTCACTAAAACATCGTGTACAAAAGTGTCTCTCGAAGGTTTCTTTTAACTTAGTCAATTCGGAATAAACATAATAGAAGGTAATTCAAAACATATATAATCAGCCTAAAACCATCTACAGACACAAATATAAAATTTTGAAGCAGACCCTTTAGTTACTTAGGAGTTATAATTGTAGCAAATGGAAGAGATGCAATGGGAAAAAGGAATGCTAACGGGATACCAGGTTTATAGTAGAAACAATTTACTATTTAAAAGTGAAATATTAAACAAAAATATATCAAATTTTCATTAGACCAGTCATCTCTTATGCGATGGAAATTATAACAATGAACAAAAAAGAAGAGAAATATCTGAAAATAATAAAAGGAATAATAGTGCGGACAATACTGGGACCAAATATAACAGAATAGAGAGACAAGGCTGAAAAGAATCAGAAAGAGAAAATATAAGTATAATAAGATACATCAAAGCACAAAGATTACAATGGGCAGGATACATAATGAGGAAACTCTGAAACGATCAAAATGATGTTACTGTAGAGTCCACCATAGTCCAGGAGCAGAGGAACACCCTGAAAATAGGATCGAGATATCCTGGAGGAAGATGGGAATGTTACATTAGTCTCAATTCAAGGATAGGAAATTGTGAAAGAAAATAACATCTACAATCCACAACAGACAAAAAAAACAAAGAGTACGAAGGCCAATGCACTAGAATTGAACGGCATGATAGTAAAATTAAAGACCAATTTAGAATCCATTCGCAAAAAAATTATAAATATTTTCTATTCAAATGAAACAGGAAAACAGAAAATAATAAATTCCTGTATTCGATAAACTGAGCTTAAAATTACTCGAAAATTGTGTATTTATGTATGTAGGAGTTTGTCGAACTGTAACTTTCATTATCGAGCAAAGAATTAGGGAAAAAATTTATATATTTGATTAAAATTCTAAAAAAAAGTATTTTTCTTACTATTACGCTATACAGAAAATTCTATTAAACATCTAAGTGTATCCTCTTAACATGGAGTACTGAAGATATTAATTTTTGGAACATAATAGCACTCTATACGTAAATTTAAATTTAACGATAGGTTGGATGATAGGACTCATCTTACATCGATCCTACTCGAATTTCAATTTTCACTTTTCCAAAGATCAAATTTCCCTCGAATATATTTTTATTGAATCCGTCGGCAGCGTCTTCTAGATCGTAAAACGTCGTCGTTCACGAAATTCCTCCTGTTCCTCCGACTACTACATCTTTTCCAGTTACTTTTAATCCGATTGTCATCATGCCAGGAACTCGGAACTCTTTACAAAGGAAACCCCGCTCTCGTTATTTCCTAGTGCGCTCATTTTAAAACTCTTTTTTCGTCTTCGTTTCGTTTTTCTTCCTTTAGGGCTGTATTACTATATCGGTTACGAAAATTCTCCTACAAAGCTTATTAGTATTTCGTATATTAACTGAAGCGTTACCACTAGAATACGGATTTTAGGCGTTCGCATATTATGGTATTAACACGTCAGCAGAATTGTTTTTGTTTTTGAATAAATTATAAGGAAATGAGCATCAGAAACCGGGTTTGTTTTTACATATTTTGCTTATTTTCAGATGCCGCTGGATATTTGGAATGTCGATAGTTACTGCTACCCTTTGCATTTTATTACCATTTAGTTAGAATTTTTTGTAATTCAAATCATTTAGTGTAGCTTATTGTTCCTTTCATGTAAGCTGTCTCAGAAAAAAATTGTCAATAACAGTAACAATACCTTTTGTGTTCACAAAATACGAGGATATTTTGACAAGTATGACATATTCTTGGTGAAATACGGTTGATATCTATTTACGTTATTTACATGTCCTTTTAAAAAGTAAACTAGATGCATCGAATTTAAGCGCTGGTAGTATCTTCGCTTAGTATCAAGGACTGAAGTATAAAATACGAGGATAGTTTGACAAGTAGTGAGAATGACACATAGGTGGCTCTCTAATTAGTAAAATAAATGTACTGTAAATTAGGTTGGCTATTTATATGTTTATATTCCGATATTTAGATAAATCGGTTGATTAGTTTATTTTTGACAGCTGATTGAAAAAGAAGCAACACATCGTTTTGTTAAAATGGAAAAAGCAAAGTATCGTGCGGTGATTAAATACTTAGTAATTAAGGGTACGAAAGCTACCGAAAAAAATGAATTTAAACGCGGTAGAACAAGCTGTGTTGATGAAGCGTGCTCTGGAGCACCCAAAATCGTGAAATTATTATAAAAATCCATAATATTATACGCAAGATCGACGACTCAAAGTGAGAGAGTTAGCAGACATGGTAAACCTTTCAACAGAACGCGTACACCACATTTTCACGAAAGAATTGGGCCTTTCCAAGCTTTCGGCAAGATGGGTGGCGCGATTGCTTACGACTGATCAAAAGTGCACTCGTTTGCGCATTTCCAATGAGTGTTTGGACCTTTATAAGTGGAATCCGGTTGATGTTTGTAGGCGATTTGTTATTTGCGATGAAACTTGGATACACTACAGTACACCCGAAACTACACAACAGTCGAAACAATGGTTAGAACGTGGTTCTGCACCTCCAGAGAAAGCGAAAACTACTTTATCGGCAAACAAGGTGATGGCATCAATTTTTTGGGATTCAAAGGGCATTTTGCTCATTGATTACCTTCAGAAAGATGCCACAATAAACGAACAATATCATGCAGAACTTCTACAAAAATTAAATGTTGAGATTCGTGATAAACGGCCAGGAATGTCAAAGAAAAAGATTCTGTTTCACCAAGACAACGCTCCCTCGCATACCAGCACAGTTGCGATGTCCTAAATCCACGAGTTGCATTTTCAATTAGTACCGCATGCGCCTTATTGGCCGGATCTAGCCCCTTCCGACTTCCACCTTTTTCCAAAATTGAAAACGGCACAAGGTGGAAAGAAATTTTCGTCTAACGACGAGCTTATCATCTTCGTAAATGAGTATTTTGCAAGCCTTCCGGAATCGCATTTTAGAGATGGCATAAGGGCATTGGAGTACCGTTGGAATAAATGCATTGCTCTTTTAGGAGAATATATTGAAAAATAAAAATTATTTTGTATTTAAAAAATTCGTTTTTCTTTTCCATTCTCACTACTTGTTAAACTACCCTCGTATATTACAGAAATGTACACATATAAATTTATATATGTATGTATGTACATACATATATTATCATCATCATCACAGCATGAGTTTATAGAGAACCGCTGTGCTTAACAAAATTATACTGTATAACCCAAAATACAGCTGAAACGCTAGATAGTGGTGGTCAGTTAGAGATTATTTATAGAACGGACGTTAGTACATATTGCGTTCGAGACTATTAATTAGGTTTTACTTTTACAGAAACCGTCATCTTTTCGGTTTAGCAATTCTCTAATCAAGTTCATGAGGTTATATTTATTAGACTACTTCATTAACAAGGACTAATCTAGTCAAAGATCTTGGCGTTTTATTTGATGAAAAACTCACGTTTGTCAACCACATCGAAAACATCGTCTTATCTGCGAAGAAGTCATTGGGTTTTGTTATACGCAATTGTAGAGCTTTTATTTCTATACAAGCAATGAAGTTTCTGTATTTTTCGCTCGTTAGATCGGAACTTGAATATGTGATTTTGGTATGGTACCCTTACTATCATGTCCATAAGAACATTTTGGAAGCTGTGCAACGACAGTTTTTAAAATATCTCTCCTTTCGAGTTGATGGCTTTGATCCAGCACAGGGTATTAACCAGCTGGAACTGCTGCAAGGGTTTGATGTCACCTCGTTAGAAGACCTTATTTCTACTGGTTTAATATTTTTATATAAACTTCTACATAATGACGTCGATTGTCCTACCCTCTTTCAAGAATTGAATTTTCACATTCCTCGATTGTCGGTTCGTTATCACACTACAGTTTCCTGTCGACCTTCTAAAACTAATGTAATATTAAAGTCGCCTCTATATGTAATGTGCAGTAATTTCAATAAAATATTTTGTGTTGGAGACATTCACAATGACTCCATGGGAGCATTACTCAGACTAGCATTTGACGACAAGTAGGGGAATTGCTGTGTTCACTTTTCTCTGCTTGTTTCTGTACTTTTATATATATATATATATATATATATATATATATATATATATATATATATATATACTTTTTCTTTAGTCAGGTACTTACATGTAAAGAATTATTATGTTTAGTTATGATTTAGGAAATTTTATATTTACTTTCTGTTCTTCTTGAACACATTTGTGTATATGCATGACTGGTTTGTTGGAATAAATTCTATTGGGCAAAATGTAAATATAAATAAATAAAATAAAATAAATATAAATAGATAAGGAGAACTATGTCACTTACAATAGAAAAAAATCTAGACTCTTTTATTCGACAACAGGAGTCCCCCAGAGCTCAAACCTGGGTCCACTTTTGTTAAATTATTAATGAACTAATAACATCTTTTGAAAGTAATATATTGGCTTGCACGGATGTCATTGAAATACACCATAACATTAAAAATACATCCGATTTTTACAAAACAACTTAAATTCTAATAAATACTGCGTTTCAACAGTGTTACACCTGGAAAACTACGGCAAAATACCCGTACGAAACAAATTCCGCGCACGTTCTATATCGTTGAAAGCCAAAACGCACACCGTGCGCAGACAGTGTGCTGTTGGCTTTCACTGTTTAATTATCTACTGATGATGACAACTTAGTTGTCGAAACACGTATACAGAATACGAAAATTAATATGGAGAGGGGTTATATATCAACTTTCAGTAATTAAGTTATTCATTTTAGTATAGGTTAAACATAACATAAACTAGGGTTTATGTTATGTTTAACATAAGAGATAGTTCCACTTTTTTATAAATGGCAACACCCGCACGAAACAAATTGCGTACACGATCTGTACTGCCAAAGCCAAAACGCACAGAGCGTTCGTTTTGACTTTTCAAACTGAGTACATTAGTCTAATAACTTTTACTCTTTTCTTGTCTTCAGGAACTTCATCTTCCTTCCCCTGAATACTTACAATAACCCATTTCTCGGCGATTTTTCAGCCCGCCGGAGTAAAATGTA
Organism: Dermolepida albohirtum; assembly: GCA_031893035.1. Classification (NCBI taxonomy): domain Eukaryota; kingdom Metazoa; phylum Arthropoda; class Insecta; order Coleoptera; family Scarabaeidae; genus Dermolepida; species Dermolepida albohirtum. Next base: position 596,606 of record JAVIWB010004703.1, on the reverse strand, counting down.
AATTCGTGAAGCGAATTAAGTTTTGTTTGACTGGCTGGGGCATAATTAAAACGAGCTCCTTTACAAATGACATTAATGAATAATTTAATTGCGCATCATGGTAGTTAGCCGTGGCGGCGATAGCGGCGGCAGTCGGACGTTATCTGGCGTTTAGGCGACGTTCACTTTTTTATTAACGGTCGCGAGCGACTGAACGAATTATCGTCTTGTTTACGTCTCTCGATCGAAACGGCTTTTAGTTTACATCGCCCCGGAATGGTATACTCGTACATAAAAGATGGATACAGGAAGAGGAAAAACCAAGCGCCAAAAGAGATATGAGGACCGAAACGTCCTTCTCGAGTAAATAATGAGCCGATTTTTTTGCGAAGAAGTGATAAACTGATTTGTTTGAGGTGTGAGAATGAACGTTTAATGTATTTTAATAAAACATATTAAGCGCTACAGAAAATTATAGTATAAATTACCATAACCGAAGTATCAAACTCATAAATCATCTTAACTACATGAATGATTTAAAAACATACGACACAGAATAATAATTTGTTTCATTCTAGACACAATAAAAATATTCACCTCGGACACTAAAACGAAGTGATATTGGAGTATAAAACATGCTACATACATAATAAAGTAAAAATATATCAAGGGTATGATGTACAAATAGGAGCAATAGAAAGACATTAACAAGAAAAAACATATAAGTAAATATCTTAACATAACAAAATTGTTAATATAAATACATTAATTAAAACACATATTCAAGAAAGATTTACAAAGCGCTTAGGAAAATGTTTGCGTAATCAGTTAAACACTAAAACTAAAGCAGTAACACATATAAATGGTGGTTCTTTTGGAGGCGAAGAACTTTAAATTGAAATAAAATACAGAAAAATGTTGTTAATATCCATGAAATTGGCTTTATTTAAAAGATAATTTTATGGCATTAAGCCTTGGGTATTATTTCGGGCAAGTGGCCACCGCGGCTGGCTCTTACATGACTTATTCTAGATGTCTAATTTTCACACTTTTCGCAAAAATCAGGTTTTATTTCAGCAATAACACGTTGAATGTTACCTTCCAAGTGCTCTGTTGTTTCAAGTTCATCGGCGTAGACATGCAACTTTACATATACCCAGAAAAAATAATCTAATGGTGTCAAATCGCACGAACGAGGTAGCCAGTTAACAGGTTCATTTTGTGAAATTAATCGTTCGTCAAAAGTTTCTTTCAGTAAATTAATTGAGTCGTGCGTTATGGGACATGTGGCGCCGTCCTGCTAAAACGACATATCGGCAAATTAAAGCCTTGCATTTGAGGCATGAAAATGTTAGTAATCATGTCTCTTTACCGCTCACCGTTGACTGTAACGTTCTGACCATCATCGTTTTTGAAGACATATTGACCAACGATTCCACTGGCCCACAAAGAGCACAAAACGGTGACTTTTTCTGTATATAATGGTGTTCGACTATAACTTGTGGATTATCATGGCTCCAAATGCGACAATTCTGCGTACTGACATAGCCATTTTATCAAAAGCGTGCTCCATCACTGAACAAAATTTTTAAATAAAATTGCGAATCAATACAATGCTTTCTTCGGTCCGTTCATCAAATGTACGGCGCGAACGATGATCGTGTGGCTTCAATTCCTGTATAAGTTGAATCTTGTAAGCACATAAACCAAGATCCTACGCAAAATTTTCCATAAAGTGGATGGACACAAGCTAAATTGTCGAGCACGATGACGAATTTGGATCATCATCAACACTACGTTGCACACCATCAATCGCTTGTTGCATGCGCACTATAGAACGTCTTACGGGATGCGTATTATTGTTTAGAGTAAATGAATTGCGAAAATGAGTAGTAGTTTCTCGAATTAATCGCTCTGATGGACGACTATGAGCACCATAAAATGCGCGTAATACCCGGCGAGTTTCGCGAATTGAACCATATTTTTCGAAATAGATTTGAAAAATTTGCAAACGCTGTTCAGGCGTGAGTCTATTCATGATGAATTATCAAACCAAACTAAATCCAAAACGACCGAGAACTGTCAAATCGGCTGTCACAGAAGGCAGTATTGTCAATTGAAAGTTCTCCGCCTGTAAAAAAAAAACACTTTACAATTCCACTTTTGACTTACTTATTCGTAATACCAAAGGCCTGCGGTAGATAAAGTGCAGCATTTAAAACGATCCAAACCATAATATTTATTAATTGGATTTAATTAATGACTGTTGATAGTTCAATGATAATAATTAGTAATTTATCACACCGGGAGCTTAAAATCGAATCCTATAGTCACTGTACAGGAAGATTTTTCGCACTTTTCCTTCACGTTTAAGTGAATGCTTTCGATCAAAAATCTTAAGTCGTCTACTGCAAAGGCATGGTTTATTATGGTTATCGAGTGTTGGCTACATTGTTTCGAACGGTAAATATTGTCTTAAAAGGGTTTCTAGTTTAATTACATATACAATGTGATTGGTTGAAACCGTTCGTTAGACGTATTATACGCCTTATACTTTTTTTTGAATATTTTAGAATAAGCATGAGAACTTCTATTCTATTCAAAGAAAATGTATTCGTGATAGCTACACTGCCGATTAAACCGGAAGCCGCCACCAACTCGTTTATTTTAAACTTTTTATTGCATGTTTGAATTCTACAAAATATTCTAGGAAGATTTTCTTAAAGTTTCCGTATACCTAACTTCGCCAATATACATATTTAAATTTTCTTGAAAATAATTGGTGTTACATAATTATTATCTTCTGTTGCTATTTTGACTCTGGAAATGATAATATTTGTAGCATAAGTAAAAGACACATCAATCAAGCTTTACTCTGACGTTTTTACTTTGGACTAACCTTATTCATAAAGTAGCTTAGAGTAGGTGCAAACTTTAAACAACAAAATCTTTTGTTTTTAAAATACAATACCACCACATCCTTTTTTCAGTATTCGAATACAGAATTTACTTTCATATTAATACGTAATAGCATTCGCTATATCTATCGTCAACCTTTTTCGTGTTATAATAATTTTTTTATTAATTTTGGTAGAATGAGACACAAATTGCAATGATCGTTAATAGGTGGCTATGGAAACGAGAGGTAAAATCAAAATTATTCAGATTATTTATCCAATGAAATGAGATAGTCGAACACGACCATTCGAAACTTATTTTATTTAACAGAAAATGTTACAAAATTATTGACAACAGTTGACATGTGGTAAATGAAAGAAATCCTTATCTACCAGTATTAAAGAAGTCAAAAATTATAAGAAATAAAATCACAAACATTATACGATTCAGTAATGTGCAACATAACGCAGATGAAGAAAAAAAAAACAAAAATGTAAGCGAATAAATTTGCATTTCAAATTTTCGAATAATTTAGAAAATTAAACAAATAAAATGATAACAATTCACAAATGTTCTATATGACTTCTGTTTTGCTATAAACAACATAATATATTCATTAATTCATTTTATGCGTGCGTTCTTCATTGTCCCTTTCCTTGTACAGTAGTGAATAAATAATCATGCATCTTATGTTTGTGTCAAATTTCCTACACTGCGTGCTAGGATAAATTTAGATCTTGCTCTCATTGAGCTATGGAGATTAATGAAGGTTGAAGTATGCCAAGCCACTAATTTTATTCGTTTCTTCATCTACGATAAGTTTCAGCTTTGGCCTAATAAACTTCAAACGCTCGAGTCGTATAAAGTTTGATTCCATTTAAATTTTTGTTTATTCATTGATGGTATATGAAGACATCACTTATCGAACATTCGATAAGTTCTGATAACAAGCTTATGACATTTTTAACGAATATAAAATAATTTCAAAAAGTCCATACTTTAGTAATTCTCGTTTTTTAATTTGGGTGCTCGAGTAAGCCACGAAACAAAAATTTTAAATACTAATTATTTTCTTGATTTTTGACATTACGTGTTAGTTACATAGCTATCTACTAGTAATCATTGCAGTTACTCGCTTCTTCTACCAAAGTAAACAAAAAAACTCTAGAACATGATAAACTTTATAACACGAAAAGGATTTGGAATATGTACTGGGTATGTAACTACGTGTTGATGTACAGTATATGCAACTACGTGTTGATGTACAAATAAGCTCCACATACGATTACAAAGACAAATTATGAACGCCCTGTATAAAATTTATCAAACGTATCGAAGTAAAATTTGAGGGGTCTTCTACTTATGCTGTATCATCATTTTCGGTACAAAAATAGTTACAGCAAATATTAACGATGTAAAACCAAATATTTTCAAGAAAATTTAAATATATCCAAAGTTTTTGAATTTAGGACAAGGAAAACTTACGAAAGTCACATTTTCTTTAAATATTGCATCAACTCTTATGCTCACCCTAAAATTTTCAGAGATATAAATAAAGTAACTTTCCCAATACGTCTAACAAACGGTTTCGATCAATCACCTTGTATATACATATGTCCTTGTTAAATTAATTACATGTTTAATCTCCTTGGTTAACTATAACAGTTTAGTAAAAATCTCTATCGTATTTAGTAAATAATTATTATAGTAAGAACTATTAAGCCAAGAAACATTACAAATATGATAAAAGTCAATACACAGCTGGCTACAAGGAAAGATAAAGAGTGCGAATACAGACAAGAAAGAGTAAAGAAAAGACGGTAAAAAATGAAAAAAATGAACTTTGGGCTTTTACTACCTCCCGGCGGCCCGGATTCAACGTTTCTGTCTCGTCCTTTCTGACGCCTCCGCCGGAGCTAGAGCCACAGTCGGCATAACCGCATCTAGCACGCCGCGGGGGCTTTCCCATCTGTCATCTGAATTTCTCCCATTTATATTTTCATTTTTATTCTATTTTTCAAATTGAACGGACCCGCGAACTCGCTCACCTCCGAGCGAACCATCACGCGAACTCAACCGCTTTGTGTAAATGGTTCCTTTTTGTAAGAAATGCGTGTTTGTGTATGTGCGTGTAAATGTTTCTTCTTTCCTGCTCGACTGTTAACCATATCCACTGTTTTCGTTTTTTTTTCTTCGTGTTTTCCTTTCAAGTCACGTAAACGATGCGCGCACATTGCCCATCAGGATGACTGATTCTCACCGCGAAACTTTTGAGGGAAAATTTGATGTAATAAATATGGAATTAGTTTTAATTTAGTGCAAGGAAGAAAAAGCGGGGATTTTTCTTTTTGTGTTTACGTCAAACTCAAATAAAAAAGAGCACGCGCTGAAAATATATTATAGCGCTGCTCAAAATTAAAAAAATTAAAAATAATAGTCGAGCAGTAATATTTAATTAACTATAAATATATAATATAAACTTTATAAATGATAAGGTAATATCAAAACATATGCGTAAGCATACAACTATTTAAAGAATGAATGATTTAAGTAACTACTGTATGCACATTTATACATTTAGAAATTAGTAACATGTAGCTGGCACTGCGAACGCTTAGTCAGCAGTGCGCCCTTTGAAGAAATGCAAGGGATTTGACAGGTAATAAATATAAATAAACATCTTTTCAAATAGAATTTTCAGCATACAAATATATACGTGGGAGCGTTTTTATATTCGCGGAATGGGGGACAAGGGGTGGAAATAAAAAAACCAAATTATTTTTCTTTTTCAATATATTCACCTGCAAGACGGATACATTTTTCACATCTTTCAATTAATTTATTTATACCCTCATAAAAAAATGATTTCTCTTTATCTGCAAAATACGCCGAAACTGCCTCCTTGACTTCATCATCGGCAGTAAATTTTTTACCCCGCAGCTCTTTTTTCATTTTCGGAAACAGGTAATAATCACTCGGGGCCAGGTCTGGGCTGTAGGGTGGGTGATTCACAATTTCGAAGCCCACCTTATGCAGGGCAGCTAACGCAACGCGGATCTTGTGGACGGCCGCGTTGTCGTGCAAAAGCAGAACACCTTTTGTCAATTTTCCCCGTCTTTTCTCTTTAATGGCTTCTTTTAGTCGCTCTAATATTGAAGCGTAATATTCTCCGGTTATAGAAACACCTTTATCTTTATAATCAATCAACAATATTCCTTCCGAGTCCCAAAATACCGTTGCCATGAGTTTCCCAGCTGATTGTGACACTTTAAATTTCTTGGGAGGTGCTGTGCCCTTTTTATGCCACTGCATGGAGTCTTGTTTGGACTCAGGTTCATAATGATGAACCCAAGTTTCGTCTCCAGTAACAATTCCACTCAATACACCATCCTTGTCTTCATTACAGAGGTCCAAAAATGCACGCGAACACTCTACGCGCTGTTGTTTTTGCGGCGGCGTGAGCATTCTCGGCACCCATCTTGCGCTGACCTTAGAAATGCCGAGATGATCGTGTAGGATTTTAAAAATTGTTGTATCGGATACTCCAACCATTTCTGCGAGTTGTTTCTTCTTTAGTCGAGCATCTTCGAGTACAATTTGTTCAACTTTTTGGATAAGTGCTGGCGTGGTCACCTCAATGCTCCTGCCCGGCCTCGGGTCGTATTCAAGGGATTCCCTTCCTTGTTTAAATAAACTATGCCACTTGTACACCATGGTTTTTCCTGGACAAGAGTCGCCGTAAACCAATGACATCTCATTCATTATGGTCGCGACTGATTTTCCTTGCCTGGTAAGGAACTTTATAACGGCACGATATTCGATTTTTTCCATATTTCACTTTTCACTCCTGATTATGTTACTTGGTTGACGATAGCTCAAAGACTAACTGTCTAATAACAATGAAACTTCGTATTTATACTAATCATGAGTCGCTGCACAGGCCACGCCCCCAATGCGCCTACTCACCCCTCTACAACCCGCTCATTCCGCGAATATAAAAACGCTCCCTCGTAAAATGGATAAAATCAGTTAAATACTTATAACATCATATTACCTATTTGTTACGAATAGGTATTGGGAAATCCAAAAGAGTGTGGTGTGTATATCACAGATTAACGGCGATCATATATAAATAAAGAAAAGAGAAAGCTTTTTATTAAATTTATTATTATTTTTCCATACATTTTAAATGTTATATTACTAACTCTATCGGATTCTACTAGCGCGTCTAAAGCCTCACGTAACTCCAGAAACCTTAAACTTGACCCTACTTGGAATTATGTATCTGCTTCAATGGACAAGGCATTAATACAAAGGAATTTGTTTAGGTCGGTTAGAAATTAACTGAATTCACGTCAGGCTGCTGGTGAATTAGATGTAGCAATTAAATTCATTGAGGGTGTAGCGACTATAGTAAAAAAGACGCCAGATAAATTAATGGGGTTCAGAAGAAACTATCCGGCACTTCGTTTCTACTACCAAAATGTACGTGGTCTTCGATCCAAACTGCATTTAAATGCTTTGCTAATATTACAATTTACGCCAACATCATATTTTTCGCGGAGATTTGACTGGGCGATAATGTATTGAATTCGGAAATATTTACATCTTAATATAGTATCATAAGCGCTGATCGAAAATTTGAAATATTGCTTCGTTTCGCTGGTAATGAATTGCTTACGACTTTCCGCGACTATATTCTGTTCTGATGTGACAAACGCAGATTTATTACTTTAATAATACATGCCATGAATATATATATATATATATATATATATATATATATATACATATACGTCGTCGACATTTCATAAGATGAAGGTTGTGCTCTGGAATTTTAGAGTTGTCGCGTTTTTATAACTCCTATCAATGAACGAAACAATTATGTAATTCAAGTATGTACTGTTGATAGTTTGAACGAATTTATAATCCAGTAATATCTGGAATTTGTTGGTCGTGAAGGAATGATTTCTTCCTTAACGTAAGGATTGACTATCAGTTTATTTCATTTTTAAATGTCAACATCCGTAGGTCTCTCTGAAAATAATAATTTCAGAAGAACCAGGGCACATCACGATGCCTCTCAGATGTTTATTTTGAAAGACTGTATCATGTTGATATTACTCTTGGCCGCAAACTACCACAACTGAATTCCATAAATCCAAGCCGGCTTTAAGATTTGTCTACAAAGTAGTAGTCCTTTATGCACTGGCAAACCTGGATTGTCCGTCGATTTATTTTACTACAGGTTCTTTGCAATTTTCTTAAGTTTGTATGCTATTTCTGCCAAGTGCTAAAATTGCAGTGTCATCAGAAAATATTGGTATCTGGTGGGTTTAAATACGCTGCTTCGTGAGACATTTTTTTTTCATTTTGAAAAATGCCTCCTCTTGTTTGACTCTAAATATCCTACAAGACAAATATGATTGAAGGATGTCGACAATTGCTTCGCGACCATATTTCGTAGTTTCCGTATCGAATCATCATACCATACCTTGTCAAAAATTTAGACCACGTCAAGGAATATAGCAGAACATATTAATTTTTCCTCATTTATCTATGATAATAACCCTGTGTACTTAAGGCAGTACCAAATTTTTGTTTCCAATGTATAAGTGATTAACCTTTTTATTATTAACGAATAATCTACAAAAATCGTTGAAAAAATACAGCATTACTCATATGGGAACCCAGTATGTAATATGTAATTTATTAAAATTTAGTTTATAAATCTAGTAGTTAAGTTAGTTAGACTTAATATTAAGTATATGCGCTTCTTATATAACACAACTACATGATTTAAATTCGATATATTTCCTCCTCAAAGAGTGTATAGCACCTTACATAGTAAACACCAAAATATAGCTTACTGGTATACTTATTTTCAACCAAATTACGTACTAAATCTCTCGAATTACTTCATCAATATAATTAGAAGAATATCCAACTCGTACGTAATTATCACTGACCAAGAAATTATTATTTAAAACTCCCCTGCTACAATTAATAAAGGAAACTAAAACACCGAAGTTTAGGTCGATGGATTACTTTAGCATACCGGATAGATGTTCCGAATCACGCGGATGTGTTATCTCATTTCAAACGATCCGTTAGTGAGTGGAAAAAGTGGACCTAAAAATGCAAGAGAACAGTATGTGCTCTTGTATAATGATATAAATGCATGTATAGAGGAATTTAAACATCTGGGATTTAACTTTTCCGCTGGTGCAATTTCCTTAATCGGAGCGACACTTCTGTTTACTTACACTTCTGTAGCGTCTTGTAATCTCGTGCTTTTTGCCTTTTTTATTACTTCTTTACTTCCTGTCTTCACCGATACTGAACTCCTTTGCTTGACAGAAATGTGATACCGTCTTTAGCGTTAATTATGCTAGTAAACTGGATCCACATAGACTCAATGCAATAATTGTGTGATAAATTTAGCTTTTCTAATTGTGGCAGTAACATAATAATACTCCAACGTTGTTTATTCTTTCTGTTTCCCATCGTGCATTTAGTAAATATCATTTTATTTCGGTTCGACTGTATACGAACTGGGAAAATTGCATTAAATCTTTACTTTTTACCGACTCTGACAATTATTATCAATTAAAGTGTAATTCTAGATTAATTGAAACTTCTCATTAAACTCATTCGTTAAATGGGTTATGTTTTATGGTCTGGTGTGGTTTTGAAACGTTCACAAGAGTTAAAGAACTGGCGTCAATATGACTTCTTGTAATAAAACTAGTCACTGTAATTAAATTTTTAGGTACTTACACAGTATTAAGCAATAGCAACAATCATTTATTGGTGATGAAAAAAATTTCTAGCACCTGTAATTTGATTGGTTTTAAAATACGAGGAGTGTTCAAACTTAACCGAAGCTGTTAGAATTAAATCTCCACTTCATGAAACGATTTTAAAAATTGTGGTAGATTGTATATTGGAACTCAACTTACCGTTAATTACCGTCATCGGCAATTTATTATATTACATCATTATGCGTTTTTGTTATTTTAAATAATACTGTGTTCATACATAGTCTGTCGCGGAGAAAATATAACTTCTTTAACCTTTTACACGATCAATTAACATTCGAATGAATTTTAAGTTCTCCTTTAGAGATATCCTTCAAGATCGTTGTCGACGCCTTTTTACTGGCTTCGACGTCGGCATAACGCTGTTCTTTCACAAGTAAATATAGTTTGGAGAACAGATAGAAATCACAGAGTGCCAAATCCGGTGAACACCGTGGATGGTTGATGGTTAAAATACCATTTGTATTAAAACACAACTTGATATTTGCTCTTTGTTCAAAATTTATTTTTCCAACAATGCCAAATACACACTGTTATTTCATCCGCAACTTCTCTGCGTTTAGTGATGCAAATGTCGTTATATTTTGATATAACATTGGTGAAACATCTACCTTACCGACGCATACTTTTTTAAATAGATAGCCACTAAGTATTTTCAAAAAGCTCGGTTTACTCTGCAGCAGACTGTGTATGTTTAACTCATTCCTTAGATTAGATTTTTCTTATTTCCATGGATTGTCCATTTTGCTAACCGTGTTTCCAGTTGTTAATATTTATACGGTGTAAATTTCTGTAAAGTAAAGAGACATAATGCGCATGTTCTTTTCCCGCTAATTCTTGTTACGCATTACACTGTGTCCCTCAACTCATTCACATTCCAAATCTGGCAAAGTAGTTATCGTCATTGTAGATTGTTGCATAAAAGAATATCACGATATCGAATTATAATTATAGAATATTGTTAATAAAATAATAATAAAATTATTAGTAAACATTTAATGAACATATCAAGAAATAAATTTATTTATTGTTCTCTCAAAATTAATCTTTTCTCGTCAAGAGAAAGATAAATGAAAGCAATTCTAATAAAGACAGAACATGATTTTTCCAGATTTAATAAACTAAATTCTATTAATAAAGAATATAAGTTTATAATTTCCCAGAGCAAATTTCTTTATGATACTTACTAGAGTCTTTTCGCGGCAAAAGTTAATTTTTAATGTTCGATTAATTGGGAGACATAAAGTAAATTTATTTCTTGATGTGTTCATCATTCAATTTTATTAAGCGTTTATTAATAATTTCGATGCATCTTATGTGATCGTTGAAATGAAATGTAATATAATTTATTTATTTCCATAACACCACATTAAAAAACTAGAATCCTATTATTAGAATTCGGTAGCCTGATATTCTGTTATGCAACTATCTACAACGACGGTGGATACTTTTATCAGATTCGGTATGGGAAGGAGTTGAGGGGTAAACAGTATAATGGGTAACGTGAATTAACAGAAGAAGCACATGTGCATTAAGGGCCTTGACTTTGCAGGAAATTGTTCTGTATAATTTTCTCTTGTTAAGAAATGTTACTTGGTATTTCAAAGCAGATAGTTAAACAGTCATTTATTGTAAAAAAATACTATATATATATATATATATATATATATATATATAATACGATGTAAGAAACACAATTTCAATATTAATTTGTTTAAAGGAAGGGTGAGTAACTATTGAGCCTCTTATGGATATTAAATATAAATGATTCCTACAAAGAAACAGAAGACACAAACAAATAAGACAAATAAGTTGAATAGACGTAACAACTTCACAATCATTGGAAAAAATATCATACCAAACAAACGGTAATAATAGACATTCAAAGCAAATCAACTACAGTCCTTACTTAAAACAATTTATTAAGGAAAAGCCGACAAAGGAATGGATTTTGCCACCCGTGTAGGAAACATTTATCTCATGGTAGATTTACATAGCAGCAGCTGCTAAAAATTGTGCAAAGAATAACATTTGTCACTGATTTCTCATAATAATCCTCATACTTTATCTGTAACATCCTAATTTTTGAGAATTCTTTCCTAAAAAAAACGGGGTCATAATTTTCTCTCTTTATTACCTTAAGCAAATATTTCAAAGCCCCAATTTTGCATGTAATTCTTATATGCATTACAATATCGCCTTTTCTATTAAATATTATTAAAGTACATCGTCTGCTTCTAGAATGATACATTGACAGTCTCAAAGAAATGAAATTTCTAAATTAGTAGATCTTTGTAAGTTTCTATTATGGCAAACATTTAAAAAAAAATTGTTCCTCTACACAAAATACTTCAAGAAACGACCGCGAAAGCATTCGACGAAATTTAATTTTTTTTAAGCCAATTAATTTTCCTCGACAAACTTTCCTTAAATACTGGAACTATGTATATATGGAATCTATTTAAACTGCCAAGCGACGTTAATTTTCTCTATTTGCAGATAAATATTTTCGCCCTGATAAGACATTCTAAGATGCTGGCATCCACTGTCTCTATTTTGATATTTATACTTTTTATATATGTATGTATATATGCGGAGTTGCAGGCGGTATTGGCACCTGTAAATATATAAATATAGGCCAGCCACGGTTATTAAAACCGAATAATATTGAATTATATTTTATTTTTATATTAAATATTTTTTTAATAAATGTGGTAAAGATTTGCAAAGACTTTTATTTGGGAATGCAAGCATACCTTTAAAAGCCAATAAAATACTATTTTATTCTTTACTAAAAAAGAATTGCGCTTATGAAATTAATCCTCTGGCCCGATCAGTGTACAAGCTATTCAAAACAAAATAACGTAACATTTCGTAATCCAATTAATTTTCCTCAACAAACTCCTTAAATACTGGAATTATATTAATCACACATAATTAATGAATAACACAGAAAAAAGCTATAAAAAAGAGTATTTGAATATTTTTTACGTGACCATGTACTAACGGTTTAGTCGCACGTACATATAGAGATATAACCGGTTGGTTTTCTGGCAGATAGCGACATCCTTCATAATATTTCAAGGAGCGATGCTCGCTAGAGACCCATTCATTCCGAAAATTGTTCCACATCGGGACATGTGCGTCCCTCTAGTTGTGTCCGTGAACAAGCTTTTCTCGTCTGCACAACACGTCGAGATTTCGATGTCATTTTTTAAAACCACACAAACTCACACCACACACTTGTATGTACATACATACACGGCCACATATACATACATGTGTATCCACGTTGAAGCGAAGTTTCGCAAACGCCAACGTTTGTTACATAACAAGGATAATATCGATCTTTCTCGACACTTATCCTTCATCCTATCGCCTTTCAAAAGAACAAACGGTTCTCTCAGTTAAACGAAATTTCTTTTCTTCTTTTCGCAAACTGTAAAACGAGAAGTATTATATGCACGCCGCACTCTGTTGAAAATGTTTTTGAAAATACCTTTGAATCTATGAGGATATGTCTGTGTTATTTGAAATAAAATGAATTGCATTCTCGTTCTTTTGGTTGTTTTAAATATTTACCTTCGAAAGCTATCGCAATACCATAGAGTTCCAGAAATGCTTTAAATATTGATTTTATTTTTTCATTCTTTGTTATATGTATGTATTATAAATACCAAAGAATAGTTTTTTTTTAATATTTTGAATATTATCAGTGTATTTTGGTGGTTCTTTAGATTTTAAAATAGAATTAACAGTAGACATCAAATTTCAATAGCTAAATATCTGCACGTTTATCTTTTTTTATTTCTAATCTATTCACAAAACTTACCCGAGGATAATGTTCCAGTGAATTTCTCCTGTATTTACTAAGGTCTAAGAAGCTGGCGGTAGTATTTTACGTTGATAGTCTTCCAGTCAGTTAAGAACTCTAGCAGAAATTATACTTTGGATATTCTAGAATACTGCAAACAATATCTTGCCTGCTGACTTGTCAGTAACATCGAAATGTAAACGTCAAGTCTACTGGTTTTAATATTACTTCGTTTTATCTATTAGTATATGAATATTAGGACGAAATATTACTTTACCACTAATTTTATACATTTTTATACAAAGTCTATAACTAGAAGCAGTTTTGTTCTGAAATGGGCGCAAAATTTCAATCGCTTGTTGTCCTCCATAACTCGAAACAATACATCATATTGGCTTTCAAAACATTTTATAAACTAATATCTTTTTAATCTGGTACGTAGACTTCCGCGGCCGTGGTCCATGTTACCTGCTTCTGGGCTTTCGGGCTGGAACCGCGTCACTTGTATATCTGCTGACGTTTCGTACCCATATGTATGGAACATCTTTAGGGCTGAACTACTGCACTGAAACTGATGTAAGTAGATGGTGAAAGGGTTTACATATAGGCAGATATACAATTGACGCGGTTCCAGCCCGGAAGAGCAGAAGCAGATAGCATAATATCTTTTTGTTTTGAAGGTCCTACTTAGCAACCAGGAGAACTTATTGAAAGATAGTCCAAATTCTCCTTCGCTAGAACAGCTATAATGTCAGCAAAAATGGCGGCCTTGTTTAATCCACTTATCTTAAATAATTGCAGTCGAACAAAAACCTCCATATGTAACTCGTACATAATGAAGTATTATGGACTAGTTTTCTTTTAAAGCTTGGCCCGCCGCTTCATTCACTCGATATAAAAATCGACTCATCCATCAAGTGGCCCATTATGTGCTCGTCATATAGTTAGTACATGTATTATCTTACTTTATTATCTAAATAATTATTAAATGGAACTATGTCTGTTCTTTCTGTAGCTCTACTGAACAGTAGGGAGTTATATGATGTGTCTATAAACATATAAAAGTGAAGATAGGCTTGCGCATCATTGGTTTGATTCTGTTTTAATATCTACATACACCATATTTCACTAATCCTCTTTAAATCAGGTCTTTTCTTTCCCTTCGTACCTAGTCATGTTATGAAATGTATTTTTTCTACAATCTTCTTTATGTATTCATCAATTTTCCTACCTTTTTCTTTGTTAACAAGCCATTGTGTATTTTATTTGTTTTTTATCTGTTGTATAATATAATAAATATAAAAGGGATCTTTTACACCGTTCATCAGTTACTTATGGCGTTTAGGGCGAAGAAGATTCGAGTCAGATGTTTTTGAGATCTCTGTAAAATTATTTAACAGGGAAGAGGTATAATTCTTTCGAAAGTGTTTCTAAGGCGTTGCTGACTATTTTCACTCCAAGAATGAGAACTTTTACAAAACAGGAATTAAAAGGTTACCTAAAAGATGGCTACAAGTTGTTACAAATAATAGAAATGAAATCATTGAATAAAATTAAACACATATTTTTATAAATTGGTTCAAGCGTTTTCTTTAGAATACGATAGAAGTTTCCTTACAACCTAATAACTTTTAGTGATCAGACTGTGTTACAGACAATTTTTAATCTTTTTTTCATAAAAATTTGTATTCTCCTTCTTTTTGTTCCGGCTATTTAGAATTTTTCGGAACTATAAAGTAAAATACTTTCGACCTTTGGTCTCGATATTTTTAACTTTGTTTTTCGCTGAAGCTTTTGGAAACTCGAAGTTTCCAAATTATTCAATTCCTTGGTTGAAAGACTTACTAGGTTAACACTTATTCTACCATCTTCTATTCCAATAGATTGTAATAAAGAAAATATAATAAAGAAGAACACTACAGGGTCTTTCTATTAGATTCTGGAGGTCTATTCTTCATATAATGTCTTCATAATTATTAATAATTTATGTACTATTCCATACAAATCTTGAACCTTTCACGTTTTTTCTCTAGCCAGACAATCAATTTTTTAAATAAACAATTAAAAAATAATTCCTTTAAACAAAAGTACTTTATATTGAAATTTCAAAATTACAAAAAGTTTATTGATTTCTTTAGTTCACAGACCACGTCTATAAATATTATATTTCGCGCTTTTAACTTCAAAAACTTCACGAACTTTCCTCTCCACAAACATTAATATTTTTCAAGTGTTCTCCATATACGATTAATAATACCACTATTTCGATCGTTCGATCTCTCTCCATACCGCAGCTCTTTCTCATTTATCCCCTTCGACTCTGAGATCCGAGATGGTGCTCGGAAAGATAAACATATACGTCAAACGCAAGCAGCGCGAAGAACAAAAACGCGGACCGCTTTCGAAATTTATGTCGTAATTGGTGCGGATTTATTACAACTATTAGCTCTTAAAAGTTCTTTTACCGTATTTACCCACTTCTCCAACCATCCACGATTCATCCATTGCTCTCCAAACTTGCTGGTGAGTGCCATTAGTCGAAAATCGAACCGATCTAGAGCTATGAAATGGAGTGTATACTGGGCACAACCCTCGTTTCGCTAATATATCCTCATCCGGCTTTCACTTCCATTCGCGCACATATTTTTTTGGACATGTCATAATCGTTTAAGTATCATCCAAGTAAGATTTTCACTTGCAATTTCGTGAATCTAAATTTTACGATATTACTATTCATCAACTATGGTTATAAAAAAGAAATTCGTCAAGCTTACTAATTGAAATTAAAAATTATATAAAGAAAAGCTTCTTTATAAATCTTATTCTTTTATTGATACAAATAGTGCAAGCAAATACATACTCTATCTATCTAGAAAAAATCCAGAACATTTTTTTTTGGTTTTCGTTTTTGACAGAATATTATTAGTTCTTATATTTCTTTATAAAACAGTGAAGCCGAACTTTTACTGACACGCTTAATTTTTGTATAGCTAACTAATATTTATAATTGTTTCTTTAGCCTTAAAATAAAATTAAACATTTCTCGAAGGTAAATGAATTGATTTTTGCAAACTCTTCTTTTCTAAAGGGGCCAAAAGTTAGAACAGGATTTTACATATAAACAATTTTTTTATTGATAGTGTGATACTTCTTATATTTTTCGATTAATTGTTATAACTAGTTCTTAAAGGCCTTATTATTGTAAATTTCACAAAGAAGCAATTGTTGAAAATAGAATTTTATGTTTAATGCAAGAATTTTGCCGCATAATTTCTGATTCAAGAAAATCAGAATCCAAATCCAGATACTAATACGAAATTTTGAGAAAAGAAACCGTATGATGAACTTTATATATACTGAATGATTACGCCCAACTGTCGGTGTAAAGGTAATGTTGATGGAGCTTGTGGTTGATTAACTTAATCACTTAAGGTTGATATATAACCCCTTTCCACATTAATTTTCCTATTCTTTATAAGTATTTTGACAACTAAGTTGCTATCACAGTGTGCGTTTTGGCTTTTGATAGTACAGATCGTGTACGGAATTTGTTTCGTGCGGGCTTTTGCCGTGGTTTTCCAGGAGCAATACTATTTAATTACCTGCTGATAATGACAACTTAGTTGTCGAAATACGTATACAGAATACGAGAATTAATGTGGAAACTTTAAGTGATTATGTCAGTGTAAAAAACGTTTTTAGAACCAGAACTGACGAAAACCAGAACTGACGAAAACCTGAAATGCCAACGATAAAACTTTAGAAGGTATTAATGTTGTCAAAAACTGACTTGTAATTAGTAGCTCAATGACAGAATACCCGCCCAGTAGATGGGCAATTGAAGTTCGATCGATTCCTCACTGAGCACCATGATTTGTTCATTAGTTTCTGACTTACTTATAACGATATCACAGCAGGAAATTAAGAGTTTTCATTATTTTACATCGTGAAATGCACGTAGCTGTGTATGCAGTGTATATATGTATGTACATACACACATATGCGCATATACTGCATATGTATTTAATAATACTTGCTGTTGGTTTTCAATTAAAGATCTGTTTTCATAATGAGATTTATGACATAATTAAAGAAACGAACCTCACAGTACTTGGTAGCTCGACTACTAGGGTGCAATTTCTTGCCGAATGGGAAGGATTTTTTCATTAATTTCTGCAGAAAATTATGAATTTTCTCTAATTTAATATCGTGAACTGCACGTAATTGTGTATATATACTGTGCGTGTATATATGTAATTACATATGCATCACTAACAGGAATTTTAAAGAAGTTTTTAAACTGTGTTTGTATAAAACACAGTTATCTCGTTCACGACACCTACTTTTTTACCCATAGTCTTACCTCAGCATGATTCGCATCCACGTAACAACTCCGACATAACATTCTCCCGCACTAGTGTTTCTTTAGTTTCAGTACACAAGTATCAACAACAAATTTAAACTTTTTTATATTCTATCTTAATCTTAGTTCCATCTTAATTAATTAATAATTAACTAATACATTTCCTAAGGTTACAAAAATCTCTTCACGCTATTCACATTATTCGTGGCTACTTAGTTGGCAGTAGCGGGAAATATAAATACACATATATCCGATTCCATAGTGGCTACGAAACCGTCAGCTTCTGTCGGACACACACGACTAGCTCTACTGCCAGTCTAGACAATAAACATACTTTGAGAGAGTAAAATCGAATCTATACAAAAAAGTTCATATAATATCAATATTGGTGGAATTTTTTTAAAACAAGTTATTTTTAGAGAAATTATTAATTTTGTAAATTTAGTTAAATGTCAATTATCTTCCGTGTCTACCAATACAAATAGTGATATTCAACAAACTGGAAAGACCTATCAAGGCTTACAAAGCTTATTTTTAATTAAAATTCTAGATTATATTGCACAGACTTTTTGACGTTATGAATACAGCATACTTTTCTGGAATCCATTTTTAATAACTTTTACTTGTGTAAACATATTCTCTGTAGCTACCATGTTTGACGAATATGTTGCTCTGAAAATTCTGTAATACAAACATCATTTATTTTGTTGTTAAACTACACAATGAACGTACTACCTCTCGCCATCTACAAACAAAAAGCTTTGAATTTAACAAAATATAATACCGATGGTGTGTGCAGGCTAACCGAGAGAAAATATCGAATAACAAACAGAACGTTCGCCGCAAAGCTGCCCGAGTACGATCATAATAATAATAATACACACACAAAACACAAACCTTTCCCTCTATACCGAAAGGGACCGCTTCAATAAAGAACTCGTTTAAAAATTATTTCTAGCGATCGAATAACCAACGGAAACGGTTGCAAAATTGCCAGGATAACGTTCGAGATTTTATTGTCGAAAAAAAAGCTTTTATTAAAATCCCCGAAGCCACAAATTTGTTCCTTTATATTTTTGCTGCTGCACCACCGTCATCCACTGCACAGTTCGTTTTGCGATTGGGAGAAAACCATGTGGCGCTGTCTGGCTTTCCCTGATTTAAAACAGTTCTCGTTATTTTGTAGATAATTACCCTCATTCTAGTCGTGATTTTGCAATACAATTGATGGAACTGAGGAAAGGTAAAAGGCTTAAAATTGTAATTGTTCGAGCGAATGCTTATCTACTTTAACTACTATATATTTTGAAATATCTCCTATTATAACTTCTAATTATAAGTACTAAATATTTGACAATAATTCCTTATAAAATACTGCAATAATTTGAAAAATAGTTTACTCTTTTTAGATATCTTCTATTGAATTTTCCTAACATAAACCTATAACAATCTACTCTGGCTTGTTTTTTTTCCCTTAACAAACATCTCTATCAACTTGTCAGCGATTGTTTCCATGAAATGATATAGATATTGGTTTTGAGACATTCGTTAAATAGACACGTGCGAAATTTATAGTGAATAACAATGGATCGGTATACGCCTCAAGAACACGCGATAATTGTGACAATATTTGCACGCAATAATTCGTCAGTGGTCATAACGTAACATGAATTTCGGCGAAAAATCCCAATCGTGCAGCGTCCACAGCGCAAACAATTCGACGTTTGGCGTCCCAATTTGAAGAGAACGGCACAACAAAGGACGGACGAAGCATTGGAAGATCCCGAACCGGTGGTAGAGCATAGAGTCATGCTAACTGAATTTTTCTTACCGGAAGTTGACGATCTGCATTTGAAGGACATGTGGTTCCAAAAGAGCGTGGCCACTTGTCATACTGCACGCGATACAATGCTTACTTTGAAGGATGTCTTCCCAGTGCGTGTAACCTCGCGTTTCGGTTATTTGGGTTGGCCAGCCAGATCTCCCGATTTGACTGCTCCCAACTTCTTCGTCTAGGGACATTTGAAGTCGTTAGTGTACGCGAACAAGCCCGCACCTTGGATGTGTTAAAAACAACATTCGAACTGAAATTAACAACGTGACATCACAAATGCTGCGCACAGTTATGCAAAATGTAATCAAAAGAGCCCAAATTTACATGAACGCCGGCGGTGGCCATTTGTCAGATATTTCCACAATTAATTGAAACAAAATTTATAAGTGCGAATAAACATAATCAGTTAAAAACCAGATGAGTTTTTACTTTAAAAGTTATAGCGAAAGAGAATCAGATGATGCCTTTTGCCTCACCCTGTATGTACCTACCAAAACGCTTAAGAATTCCTTACACAAAAAGCACACAACTGAGTCTAACTTTAGTTTAGTTGATTTTGTTAGTTACCTTTAGGACATGAACACATTACAACAAAATTATCCTTGTCATTAGCCTATAGTTACAAATTTATGTAGTAGGTAAAATATTACACTCCAATAACAACGGAATAGAAACAATTTAATTTATTTCTCCAACCATTTTTTACTTATTTATTTCTCCAAATGCTGCGAATCTCACACAGAAAATGAACCTGATAATATTATAGTATAAAATGTGTATTTTTATAAAATAACAGAATTACAAGAAATTTTATTTAAAGAAAATATATTGAGAAGTGATCACTGTAATTACATAGTAGGCACTATATTTGAGTCTCCCTTAACCATTGCCTAGTAAAATCGAGAATTTACTATAATTTGAATAATATTGGGTCTGGGAAAAAGTTCGTGGCGTTTTTCCCGATAGATGGCATTGGTTGCCGATAACTAAAGAACAACAAGTCACAGCGACACCACCGAGGGCTCGTTTTTTAGATGACCTTCCGAACGTTAGTTTGAGCGTAGAAACATTGTAATCGGTGCAGTGGTTGGAAAGTTATTCGCACTTGAAAATGGAGAAGAATAATGAGAAATTTCGCTATATTCTGCAATATTATTATGATAAGGGGAAGAACGCTGCGCAGGCTTGTGATAAAATTTGTGCTGTGTACGGTGAAGGTACTTTTATCGAAATCTGTTGCGCGGAAATGGTTCGCTCGCTTTCGTTCTGGAAATTTCAATGTGAAAGATGAGTCACGCTCCGGTCGTCCAATCACTGAAAAATCTGATGAAATTCTTGAAAAAGTCCAACAAGATAAGCATATCAGCAGTGTCGATATTGGCATGGAGCTAGGCATTGACTACAAAACTGTTTTGAACCATTTACACAAAGCTGGTTACAAAAAAAAGCTTGACGTATGGGTTCCTCATGAGTTGAGCGTGAAAAACATGATTGACCGAATTAACATCTGCGATGCGCTGCTGAAACGGAATGAAATCGAGCCGTTTCTGAAACGTTTAATAACCGGAGATGAAAAATGGATTACGTACGATAATCGGAAGCGTAAAAGATCGTGGATAAAGGATGGTGAGCCGTCACAAGCGTTCGCTAAGCCAACATTGACGCCAAAAAAAGTGATGCTGTGTGTATGGTGGGACTGGAGGGGAATCGTCCACTACGAGCTACTTCCAACTGGTCAGACGATTGATTCTCAACTCTACTGTGCACAACTAGAGAGATTACGCCAGGCGATTGAAAGAAAACGGCCCGAATTGATTAATAGGAAAGGTGTTGTCTTCCATCATGACAACGCCCGACCACACACTTCTTTGATGACCCGTCAAAAATTGAGAGAGTTTGGTTGGGAAGTTTTGATGCACCCACCTTACAGTCCGGATATAGCACCCTCTGACTATCATCTGTTTCGATCTCTGCAGAACTCTCTCAATGGAATTAAGTTGGTTTCAAAAGAAGCCTGTGAAAACTACTTGATTCAGTTTTTCGACCAGAAACCACAGAAGTTTTTCACCGATGGGATCATGGATCTACCAAAAAAATGGCAAAACATTGTCGATAATAATGGAGCATATTCAGTTTAAATGAATTCGTCCACGCGCCATGCGGGGACCAGTTGAATTTTACTGAAAAAACGCCACGAACTTTTTCCCAGACCCAATATAAATATGCTAAAATACAAGATTATTCTAAAACAATGAGCAATTTATTCACGCAATGTTTGGATCCTCGAGTATTATCATAGAACTAGTCATTGATCATTTGAAAGAGGCGATTACTAACTTTAGAATTACTACCAAATGGGTGCCATAGGTGTGGATACCATAGCGCCTCTCAGTTGTTCGTTTACACTCGAAATAGAAAATCGATATCAAAAGACCTTCTCCGATCTTAAATTCGTGAATATGAATTCGGTTGTAATGGTGCAACGTGCTTTTCGAAAACGATTCTGTAATATGCCATCCTCTCCGAACAACTTACGATGGTGGTTTCGACAATTTATAGAGAGTGGGTACCTGCTTCAACTCCAGATTTTGGAAAGAGAAGTAAAGAGAATCCATGCTACGTTTGAGCGAAACCCGAGACAGTCTATTCATTTTTGAACAAGATGGAACACCGTCTCATTGGCATGATGATTTGAACTTGTTTAAATGAAAAATTGTGCCGACAATGAATAGGTCGGAAAAAAGTGCAAAATCTTGCTCTTCATGGTTGACTTTCAAAATACCCCGACCTCACCGTACATTTCTTTTTTATGTGGAACATGTAAAACATAAAATTTATATTCTCCATTACACAATAAACCTAGATGATCCTTAAACATCTAAAAGTAACAATCAATTCAGTGGATCGTGATAGGCTGTTGGCGTCTGGGAGTAACTCTAATATCGCCCCTATGTTATCCATGCCACAGATTGTGGCCATATTAAAAACTTGACAGACATGAAATAAAGTTTCATTATGAACAAAACACTTCTGACTTTCTTAAAAGTTTAAATTCATTTTCCATAATAGAAAATTGTGCTATGAATTCGCACCCTGCATAGCACATTTTTGTAAACGAATTTAAAATTAATCATTTAACTTAATTTTTCGGATTTATTAGTGTGATACACAACCTATTGTACTCATTCAGGGATAAAAAATAATAAATTGCTTAAAAGACCATAAATAAACACATTTTTTAATACACAAAATAGTTTATTTACGCTACAGTGTAATAACTAATCCTTATGCTGTACAATATTAAAATGTAACGAAGTATATTTTAATTAGTCAGAGGAGTAAACTTCGTAAAATACCGTCTAATTACGGTGAATTATTATTCTTCCTCTGTCCGGAATAGTATATTCAAACAAAAGCATCAAGCAATTACTAGTTACACGAGTTAATTTCGCTGCAATTCGTGACGTTCCATTTCCGGGGTCCTCAAAAGGAAACAACCAAAGCCCGCTATATCACGACGTACTTCTAGATAGTCTGAAGCACTTGCTGGTTCCTCTATCCGCTAATAAAGCAAGTAAAGAAAACCGACGGTACTTTTCCTTAGGCGAGAATTAAAGTAAACAAGCTGCCCGGATCCGAATGAGAGGGGTCCAGGCGAAAAGAGATACGAGAATTTAGGAATTCGACCATGGGAGTAGTGGAAAGTCGTTCCCGGCACACAAAACAAACAGGAGGACCTCGAAATTGATGAACTAGAAGCCGAGAATACGTTTCTTGAATGTTGATTGTGTGTGTGACGGAACAGTCAAGTCAGTTATCGCATGGGTGAGTTTGAAAGTTGGCGAGATGATGCCCCCTCACGTGGGCAACCCGTATTACTGCACTGTTACTCGGGTCACCGACGATGGCTTGCCTTGAGTAGAGGATTTAATGATAAGGAGATCGACCATCCAATTGGATCACCCACTGATGCCAATCGCCTTTAAGAATTTTACTCTTTGAAGTTTTATCGATGGTTAAAGAACTTTTTCGTAACAGATCACTTTTAAATTACCTTTCACACTAAAATAATGTTAAAAACTATTATTCGAAACATTGTGTTTGTAACAGTTCTGTGTAAATATGTTATAAATATTGCTAATCGTATCAGTAGCTGACATAATGAAATTAAATATTAATTCACTGAGAACATTGATTTCACATGACTCTAAGAAAGCAATAAGTAATGTAATTATTATTATCTCCGACGTTTTGCTTTTTTCTTGACACACGGAATTTAAAAACATTTGATCAATAACATATCGATTTCATGTTAGTAATGCTAATAAGATCCATCATAAGCAATATTAACAAACTTTAATAGTATCTTTTTCTAGAATTATTGGATGCAGAAATACATACACTACCGTCCCAAAGTTTACAAACAATATCCGTTTCTTTATTTTTATGTGAAATGTAATTAATACTAGCTTTTATAAAACAAAAACACAAACAGCAACCACAAAACTTGTTACTATCGATTCGTAAAGTAATGAAGCTGAAACTTTTCCCCTCAGCCTTTCATTTCCCATGCTTAACCAACATTCCGGCAACCATAATAGCTCTACCACGTTCCACTGTATTAGCCCTTGAGTTTTTCATATTTCCATGTTAGCCTGGTATGCGATAAATTTACTTATTTATCTACAAAATAATATCCTAGTGCTCTGTGTTTGAATTTTTGTATTCTTTTATCGAAATTAGTCGTTATTTGACATACTTCATTTACTGGCTACGTTATTACTTTATCCCCACGATCATTGGTCACCGATTTTCTCCTTCTGATTGCTACATACAAGCATTCGAAAAAGATTTTGAAATTATACTAATTTTGTTTTATTGATCGTAAATGAATATTTTCGACTATGAAAATTGTGAAGTGTTCCACAATCTAACGGAGAAATCAGTGTACAAACCAAGAAAACTGAAAAATTTCTGTAACCGATGATCCAAAACACCAAAAAGTAAGATATGTATCTTTAAAGATTGAGAACAACCAGTTCAGAAGTGGCGAAAGTGTAGTGCTAAATGTGATGTTGGAGCAAAAACTGTCGAAATCTCTTTGCCCCAAGTTTTCCTAGTACTGAAAAAATGTATGCACGAATCCGAGAATGTCTTCGTTTTACTTTCAGAATCCCGGCACATCATTCTGCAAGAATCATTGACTTTTTGCATGCTTTATATCTATAAATATTAATTCTTCCCTACAGATCAGAGGTACATTTTATCTACAGCTTCATTTGAATTTAAAACACTTCCTTATGCTAATAGATTACCTTTTTGGAGCGGGTAACCAAACTTCCGGTTCTATAAACAAAAACAGTGGTTTGATGACTGATTTTTTTTAATTTCGAAGAACGTAATGCATCCATAGGATAAAATGCCGACTGATAACTCAGTGGTAAGCTACTATCTTATTAAGAAGGAGCCTCGGGGCTAAACCCGAAACCGCTGTTAGGAAAGATTTTTCGTGATTTCCCTGAAGTCATTCCACGAAAGTAGTAATGACTCATTGCCTGTCGGTGTCCCCCACAATTGGCGTTAAGCTGTTAGGGGATATAAAGCATGTATTATTATTTCTATTATTAGCGTTATCAATCAATACATATATATTGATGGTAACCTTAACGTTTAATATTTAATAAACAAAATTCTAAAAGAGTTTCAAGTTGCACATAAATATTATTTTTATAAAATATATTAGCATGCATTCATATTACTTATTTTGCAATAATAGCAAAGAAACTAAACTAAAAAAGATTAAATATTTACTTAATTGTATGGTGGAATATAGCAATTCTGTCATGTGTTGGCGAATAATATTTGTTTAAAGTAGATCATTTCGAGGCAAAGATAGTATGCACACAACGCTACATTATGAAGTGCAAACTTCTTACACCGCCAAAGCCACATCCTTTAAAAATCTAAACCGATAGAATTTATTCTCATTCCAAAGTCTTTATGACTTAATTACTAATCCTTTTATCTGTAAATGAAATTTATAGCATTTTCCAGATCTACTTATGTGAAACATTATATGTTCAGAAAGCACAATAATAAGTATTAATCAAATTATAAATACAGTGCAAAAACATGATAGGCTGACTTATACACAATCACAACCGGCTTTTATGAAAGCAAATAAGAAAAAATTGATATAAATACATGTAAAGCTGCTACATTAAGAATTACAGCTACTTAAAATACTTAGTTTCTGAACTAGTGTAGAATACACTATTAATTGTAGATGTCGCTGTACATAATGTCTGAATGATTGAGATCAGGAGACCGTGCATGCCAAGCCATAGTTCCAGCACGACCAATCTATCTTTTAAGAAATACCGGGTTCAAAATTCACGTGCTATCAGACTGAAGTAGTCACGCATGAACCAAATGCATCTTCTAACAATTAGTGGAACTGCTCCCAGCATTTCTAGTATATCATTTTCTAAAAAATATCGATAATTATGGTCCAATCACGAAGCTATCGATAGTTACTGTCCACATATGTATTAATTAAAAACTACTGTTAATGCCTGGCATGAGAATTTTATCCATGCCAGAAATGTAAATTGTGAAAATTAATAATACCAGTTATTGTAAAACCATTTTTATCCGCAAAATGCAATTGTAAAAAGTCCTCTACAATTGGTACGAATAAAGTTGGTTGGTTCTTAAAATCTGCCACACAGTCTTGTGATCGGCATCTCCCACTACTGCAATTCATCGAGAGCTATCATCTGAGTTTGCTCAATGCGGTTTAATATTATACATGATTTGTCAAATCTAAAATTCCTGTAGTTCGTGTGGCAATTCGCAATCTCAGCCTATTTGTTTCTGTTTCTCTTAATCTTACATTAGTCTTTCAAATGTTCCTTTATTTAGTAAAGAGCGGTCTGCGTAAAGTTCTCTGGCTTCAATCTTATTGCAATGTGCTGAACTGTACATCAAATGTACATTAGACATTCCTTCTAAAGTATATTGATCAATAAGGTTGATATATAACCCCTTTCCACATTAACTTTTGTAAATTCTGTATACAGTGTTCATCTTGGTTTTGAACGGTGTGGATCGCGTACGGAGTTTGTTTTTCGTACAATTTTTTCGCCGTGTTTTACCAGGTGCGACACTTTGAAATTATCTGCTGATGATGACAACTTGGTTGTCGAAATGCGTATACAGAATTTACAAAAGTTAATGTGGAAAGGGGTTATATATCAACCTTATTGATCAAGTCAATCAACCACAGGCTCCATCAAATTCAACTTCTAAAGTATAATTTGCCAGGTTTGTACAATTAATTAGAAAACTTGATGAACTATCGAAGTTGAAAGCGTATTTATTTATTTTACATATTGTACCGCAACGAAAATTAGTTTGAACATTTATTATGAAAATCTATAAGTAAATTTAATTCCTTATGGAATCACTTTACGACCTATGTTTATGCGAGCTATTTTCTTATTTTAATATCGTAGAAGCCGTCTTTGTATAATTGGTCAAACACTTTTTTTTATCTAATTCCACTTATTTTCAAAAGCAACCACTTTTGAAAATTCGCTGCTATACATATATTCCAAATCTTTAATTTTCACTACCAAAGTTCCAAATAACCTGTAGATGATTTATTGTATTTTAGAATGTCTTTTAAGTCAGTTATCGCGGTTTTCGTATAACGCACAGGTATTTGGAAATTTTGAAACATTTTCTGCTCTCTTTCTTTTGTACGCTCTCATGCGGTTAATAAATACTCTAGTTTTCTTGGAAAGACTCTCTTTTCCCTTTCAAGTACCGGTAGCATACTTAAAAGTACCAATCTAGTTGCTCAATCGTTTTAATAAAAGTAGGAAGACATATACACTACGTTTTTCTAATCCTTCAGATTCTACTAATATGTTTTGGGTCATTGTCTTGTTTTAAAACATACGAACCTTCAAATAATCTCTCCCCAAATGGTATTACTTAGTTTTCGAAAATGTCTATTAGCTACTTTTGTCATTATTCCTTCTATTTTATGTACATTTCCAGTATTTTCTCCACAAAAACGTACCCAAACAGTTACCGAACCACCTCCGCATTTTACTGCAAGCACTACATTCATATTTCTCCAACAAATCTCCGTATATTCTCCGCCTCGAACCAAAAATTTGGAATTTTAATTCATTCGTCCAAAGGACATTCTTCCATTCTTCCAACTTGGTTGTATAAAGACCGAATTTTTTTCAGCAATTAATCTTCTATTTAACATGGAAGTGTTTTTTTTTATTTCCCTGTCTAGCAGTTCTGATGGTTTCTTGGGTCTTCTAGACTTTTTTCCTTGTATATCCCTTAGTTCGTGTGAAATGTTGTAAAGTTTTTTCAACGCAACAGCGAGATATCTTCATTTTCTTTGCAGTTGCAACCGGAATATTTCTCTTCCGTGTAAACAACAATTATTTCATGTTATGTAGCTGTCAGTTTCTTTTGTTGACTTTTTAATAAAGAGACCTTCTTTTAAAATAACGCTAAAAATTACCTTTTTAAATTGTACCAGAAAACCAATCGGCAAAAATTTTGAATTACTTATTAGAACTTCAACAGGAATTTACAATCAGAAAAGAAAACAACTATCTTCACTGTCTGTAGGTGCTTGGCGACTGATAACGGCTACTATTGAATAGATCAGATAAATCAAACACTGCCGGGGAAGCACCCTAATTTATTTAATGTATCTAATAATTATTTACGATATAGTACGCCATGCTACAGCGGTAACACATATGTAGATATTCATTAGTTTAGTTTGAGACAAATTTTATTGGTTGCGTCAAATTTACTGTTGGTAGTGTGCATCTAGTTCTCGTGGATTTGTAATTCTCAACACAACTATAACTAAACACACGGGTTTTGCTTTGAAGATGTTATAGTCCCGTGTGTTTGTAATCTGCTGTCAAACAATAACAAAAAACAAGTGAAATACAGCAACATTCCGTACATTTATATGGAAAACGTTAGCGTTTGAATGTAACCACTGATTCATAAATTACAACCAATTTAATAATCATTCTTATCTTTTTTAAGTTCCGACTAATGATGTATGTATGTACATAGTATTTTATACTTCAGTCGTTGATACTAAACGAAGATATCACCAGCGCTTAAATTCGTTGCATCTAGTTTACTTTTTAAAAGGACATGTAAATAACGTAAATAGATATCAACCGTATTTCACCAAAAATATGACATATTTTCCTTACAACTCGCTAGTGACATGCAACGGAACTTGTATTGCCTTTACCTTAAGTATACCATACATCTGAATTACAGAACACATTAGGGGTGCCAACAAATGCAGTAGATAAAAACTCGTAACTTTTTTATTTACGTCATTTTCGATAAGTAATCTAGATAGATCTACATATTTTCAAAATACACCGTCATGTCATAAAATCACTTTTTCGTGTTAGTATCTTTTACGTCGCTATTTCTAATAAATACAATCTTTAAAAGATCGATCGTTTATATATAAATGAGCGATGGGTATAAATCGTAATAATTCCAAATTGAATTTGGAAAAGATTCGATATGTTTTAATGTATTAATATTAAATTTATTGACTGCAATTATACCGCTACTATATTGTTCTCTATTCTCTTATTATTATTAGATTATTAGAGTCTTTGAGATGACACTATGCTATCATAGGAGATACAGTAAACAAACAATATGATATACTGTAAGTATAAAAAAACCCAATACCTAAATTAATTCAAGCATAGTAAAAACAGTGCCTCTAAACGTTACGTAAAAACTCCTCGTTAGCTACTACAAAAATGATACATATCTATTTCGGTCCTCATATCTCGAATACATTCTCTAACTTCAGTTTCAGAATATTCATCTCCTGTATGTTGGACTACGGTCTTGCAAGAACTTAATATTATCATAGTGAGTGAATTGCAGCTTCCTCTTCTAATTCATATTATTCATTACATCTGTTGAACTTACAATGCTCTGTTGACCTATCATCCTAAAACACTCTATTCCTAATCTGTAGATGCTTTGTCAATTTAGATGATTCTTCTCTAAAGAACTGCTGTCTTTAGCCTGGGCAATTCTACCTTTCTCAATATTCATCTTTAGTGCACTTTTACATAAAAGTTTTGTTGTTTTTTTTTTGCAATGCCATGGATAAAGGTGCCGATCCCCTGAAATCGAGAGATACAACTAGTCGAACCAATTCGTCCAGTTTTTTATTAGCTCTATAGCCTTCGAGCTCATTCAGGGCATTCATTCTCATACACATAAGCTTAGAGTCAAATTAGTGGTTTTGTATTGCATGGCGTCGAAGAAAATTGTCCATACGACTTGCCCCATGAGATAATGGTTATTTCCGCACGAAATATGGCAATATCTTTACTTTAGCTCACTCACAGTTATTTGGTCAGTCGTCGATGTCCAAATGTCCCTATTCTCTTTTGCATAGCCGTTTCTGACTTACTGCACTATAATGCCTATTTACGGTACGAGCAATTTCTGAGCCTTATTGGATTTATCTATTTATTTACCAAAACGTTTATAAATTGTTTGCATATTCTTCAGTGTTGTAATCTCCAAAGTGAAAATTTCTTTGAAAATATATTTAAAAATACATTCTAGGAGATGTATCAGCCTGCATCAGCCTACAGTCTTGATGATAGGATGACCAAGTCCATATGGTAGTTTTAGTTGTAACTACAAACTTATAGAATGACATTTCAACACCTTGCTTTGCAAATAAATCTCTCAGTCATATAGTTTTCCACAATATATTACCCGCTCTAAATAATTGAAGCAATCTCATATGTTGTGATACAGCCCTGCCTTTTTTTCAAAATAAACTCTTCAAATAAAGTAAAAATTAAAACCCAACATAACTAAAAGCCTGACTACATTCCGAGAGCTTTCTTTAAAGCCAAAATTTATTTTTATGTAAGAACTGACACCTTGTCATCTATTTCTCTATTGAAATACTGTATACAACTATAGTATTTTAATAAATTGATGGTATTATTTTGAAGAAGTAAAATTTGGTATTTTACTGAGGTCATTCATTTTAGTAGTTTATGTCATGTTTGACATAAAAGTAATAGTTCAACTTCTTTTATAAATGGCATGCGATAAAGCTGCTTGAATGAGTTGAAATATTCATTGCATCTTCATAATATGTACTGCTGGTATTTTATCGAACACAACTGTATGTAAAGATACTTTGCACAATATAATACAAATCAGTCTTGAATTTCAATTTCGACATGGATCAACTAAGATTTAAGATTACTGGAGGTACCCATAAATCTATCTTAAATCTTCCCTGATCTATTGCGGTTCTCATATCTCCCTGGAGTTACTTAGCTAGCTTCTTTACATGGCATATGCAAAGAAGCTTCAATAGGCATTATTGAAGTTAGCCTCGATTATTTCTCGTTTAGTCTCGATTTCTTTGACGCAAATGAGTTGATTTAACATTACTTACAGCAGATTTTATTTCATCAAGGGCATCCATAATTTCTAAATGCCTCTGGATATCGATACTTTGAATGTATCAAGACGCACTAGCAATATATGTAAAAATTTTATATACATACTTCTACGATTTTGGAGAAAGTTAACAAACGTTGACAATTAATATCAATAAAAAAAGTTTTCGAACTTCTTTAAAACCATTATCATTGCAATCTTAAATTAAAATATATCCAGAGTACAAGTTTAAAGAAAATTTAAATCTTTGTATAGCATAAATCTACCTAATTTATTTTGAATTTTTAAAAACATATTTCTTCAACAACCATTATATCAGTTCTTCAGTAAATATGTATAAAGTCTGAAAAGTAAATAAAAAGGACTAAAAATAGAAACGCTCACTATTGGCATGTAGTATTCATTGGATATAGTACTACACATAACGGAGAACAAGGAATCATATATAAATAAACATAAGAGCGCGCATTTATATCACTATACATTCATATTCGTTACAAGTACATCTTCGTAGCATGTCCGCGAACGTCTCTTTTGTACATAGGAACATGTAACGGAGTCCCAGCTACAGCGACAGTCTCTAGTGCTCCACCATTACGACATCTACCGGGACACTTGAGAAATTTGCATTTACAAACACAATAAAACATCAACATGTCTACTTTGTGTATGCGTAATGATACAATCGCACGAGCTTAATTTACCCCAGGAGACTGAAGTGTTCTCGAAGGCCTTCACTCGTCCCCGACATTCAATCTTTATTTATAACAGATGCCCTTAATGCTTACGAATAATATCGATGTCGAAGGCAATATTCAACGATGGGAATATTTAAGATGCATTAGGGGATAACGGAGATGTGGTAGTTGTTAAAGGAAATGATTATATTTAATAGTTTTCATTATTCTAATAGCAGCTGTATAGCAAGCTACAAAACAGAGTATCATAATTATAAATCATGTTTTTTAACGTTTTACAATTTTCAAAAATAATTTTACATA
This sequence comes from Dermolepida albohirtum, assembly GCA_031893035.1. Lineage (NCBI taxonomy): Eukaryota > Metazoa > Arthropoda > Insecta > Coleoptera > Scarabaeidae > Dermolepida > Dermolepida albohirtum. Next base: position 564,358 of record JAVIWB010004703.1, on the reverse strand, counting down.
AGGTAAATGTACCAATTGCTGAAATTATTTGGTATATTGTTTGACCGTTTTTTATCGATGGTAACTTAAATACTGAAAGATATTTAGAAATATTTCGAACGCAAATTCGTCCTCTCTTGGAGGCTCTTTCTAATAAGATTAGAAAATCACCACACTCTTCATATTTATCTCTACTAGAATTCTTTTGCTAGTGTTACTTCCAAATAATTTATATGACAGAGAACGTCAAGCCAACTAATTTACACCAGTTGCGATACCAAATTGTTCAGGCTTTAAACACTCTTAGATCGAAAATATTCTACGACGTCCGAATTAATTTCTATGCATATATATCTAACAAATAAGGGGGTATCTTTCTATCCTGTTTAAAGACCTTCGATATTTTAAGAAAATGAAATTTACTTACTATCTGCTTCTGGGCTTCTGGGCTGGAACCGCGTAACTGGTATAACTGCCGACGTTTCGTACAAACTCGTATGGGACATCTTCAGGGCTCAACTACTGCTACTGTATATCGCACTGAAACTTGTGTAAGTCGATGATGGACGGGTTTATATATTGGTAATAGGTCATGGGTCAATGGAACGTTACGGTTGCAGTTGGGTTGTTTGGAGATGCAGCATTGCCAGGCGTTGTGTAGGGTGTAGCCATCAACACGGTTATACGTCGGCAGTTATACCAGTGACGCGGTTCCAGCCCGGAACCCCAGAAGCAGATAATATGGACCACGACCGCGGAAGTCTACCTACTAGATGAAATTTACTTAATTTATATTTAGCATACTTGTGTTTCCTTATGATAAAGTTTAATTTATAATTTATGCCAGCAAATTTTCTTTGCCCTTTACAAAAATTTAGCGGTGTTTTATATTTGAAGTTTATTTAATTTATAATATAAGGTCTAGTAAAAAGAAATCCATTATTTTTCCAATAGATGGCTTTAGTAATCTGTATCTCGCGTTGTATAAGTGCGATCGCGTTCCGCTAGATGGCGTTCGAAAGATAAGATTTCGTTCTAAACGAACTTCTCAGACAGTTTTGTGATTACTTGACTTAATATTGTTTGAGCGCGCGTCAAAGATGGACACCAGCAAAATTAAAATACGCCATATTTTACAGTTTTTCTTCGATAAAGGCGAAAACGCAACCCAGGCGGCTAAAAATGTGAATAGTGTTTATGGTCCTGATACTGTAACAGTCAATCATGCGCAATTTTGGTTTCGCCGATTTAATTTGATGTCAAAGATGCACCACGCTCTGGAAGGCCAATTGTCGAAAATATCGATAAAATAATGGAAATTCGAGTCCGACCGTCATGTAAGCACTGTTTCGATTGCCCAGGAGCTAAACATTGCACAAAAAAACCGTTTGGAACCATTTAAATAAGGTTGGATACAAAAAGAAGCTTGATGTATGGGTGCCACACGAGTTAACGCAAAAGAACCTTTTTCCATCTGCGAATCGCTGCTGAATCGCAACAAAACCGATCCGTTTCTGAAGCGGATGGTTACTGGTGATGAAAAGTGGATCACTTACGACAACGTCAAGCGAAAACGGTCGTGGTCGAATCGTAGTAAGCCGGCGCAAACGGTGGCCAAGCCAGGCTTGACGGTCAGTGTGTGTTTGGTGGGATTGGCAAGGAATTATCTACTATGAGCTGCTTCCCTACGGCCAAACTCAATTCGGACCTGTACTTTTGGACCGTCTGAAGGGAGCAATCGCCCAGAAGCGGCCAGCTTTGGCCAATAGGAGAGGAATTGTGTTCCATCACGACAACGCCAGGCCACATACATCGATAGTGACTCGCCAGAAGCTCCGGGAGTTTGGTTGGGAGGTTCTTATGCATCCACCTTATAGTCCGGACCTAGCACCAAGTGATTACTACCTGTTCCTGTCTATGGCGAATGATTTTGCTGGTGAAAAATTCGTCTCAAGAGAAGCTTGTGAAAATCGACTGTCCCAGTTTTTTGCCAATAGGGACGAGGGTTTCTATGAGAGAGGCATTATGAAATTACTTTCAAAATGGCAACAATTTATCGAACAAAACGGTGCATATTTGACCTAAGTCGGATCATTCTAACTATGCTAAATAAAACCTTCAATTTAATGCAAAAATAATGGATTTCTTTTTACTAGACCTTATACATTTTTCGTATTTTTTATTAATAAAATTTAATTTATTAAATCTACTACATATGTATTTGCGAAAATTACGTTAATCTATATTAGAATTACTTTATCTTTTTCTTCATGAGTAAAGTTTTTGGAATATTCACTTAGTTGTCGGACAACAAACGAATCAATTTCTTGATATGTTCATCATTACATTTTATTAACTGTTCATTAATAACATAATTAAGATTCGTATGATCATCATAATATAATGTATTGCAATTTACTCATTTTCGTATAACAGAACTAAAAAAAAACATAGGTCTAGAACTACAGTTCTGTAACCAGAATTTCTTTTATGCAACTATCTACAACGATAATGTGTATGTACGTTACCAAATTTGAAGTAGGAATAAGAAACAGCGTAATGCGTAGCGAGAATTACTACAGGTTTACCTATTCCCAATCAGTGTCTCTTATTCTTAACTTTACTTTATCTTGCTCCGTTAGATTTACTCTTCTTCCTTTGAATCTTGCTCCTCTTCATTTTGTCTTTCTCAACATTTGTCTAAAGCTTTCTTTTGATGGTCTGTTTTTTCAATGATCTTGTAGTTGTTGTTTCAGTCGATCCTCTATAGAATTAAAATGACTTCTTTGTTAATTTTTCTTATCTGTAAATTCTCCAGCGTCGCTCACATATATTCTTGGCATTTCTATATATCCAAAGTCTCTTTTTGATTCCATATTTACTGTATCGTGTTATAGTTGTATGTTATATATTCTTATGTTTATATGTTTGCCTGTTTATATACGAGTATAGTACAGTAAGACTTTCACTTCAGTTACAATTTTGAAAATGTATAAAGTTGTAACATAATTGATTGACGTCAAAAATTTAATTTTGCTTTTGTCGTACAAGCTTCACTTAAATATATGTTGAATTCATTCTTAGACTCCATGTATGCTTAGAGGATCGCTCTCTTTAGAAAATGCATTTACCACAACTTTTACTACCCGCATAACTAATACTAAACTACAACTAGTACACAACCTAAAGTTCCTGCTATGTAACACACAGTCTTCCATAGAAAGTTGAGTGCGTAATCAGAGAGGCTTTAATTAGGGGTGAGTCGGCAGAAACTCCATCAAACGTGACAATAACGGGTGTCGGCTGTTGCTAGTGAGAGGGCAACCGTGAATTGCGACTGCTATGCCGTAGAAACGTCCTCGCTTACTCTAAAAGGACTCACAATTACAGAAGACCTCTAAAAATGTCTATGTGTAACGTTAAGCCCTTTGTACGCTAACGGGAATATATGTTTCCATGAGCTTTGAACTTTTTTGCGCTTCCTCAATACTGCATGCGTGATTTTTGTAGTGCAACGCGAAAAAGAAACGAAGAAAAAAACAAATAAAATATTCGTGTTGTATTACAGAATGAGGGGTTTTAAATGGGATAAAATTGCAAAAAGTAAAACAGAAGAATATTAAATCTACTCTTTAATAGTACATGCGAAACAAATATACTGTCGTATGTGATACTGTACGAGGGTGGTCCCGAAAGTACCCGACCCGACAAAGAAAACACAAAAATTTTGAAAGGAAATATATTTATTTTTCAACATAATCTCCTTTCAGCTCTATTCACTTTTCCCTGCGATGTTCAATAAGTTCGATACCCTTTATATAATAAGAACTGTCTTGCTCCTTAATATAGCTCAAATTTATGATTAACAATAAGACAGTTTTAATGTTACGAATTAGGTTGTTAAGCAGGCCAACCAAGCCTAAAACGAGTCGAAATAAATATTGTGTTATGATAACAGAGTTGCCATTTTTGGAATAAGTGTCAATCACGTTCCCCACTCCACGCCATGACAACGACTGCCCCTGAATTCTGCCAAAAGTATGTAAGGTAAATGGGTAACATGGCTTTTTCAAAATGTGAAAGAAATTTTTGAATAACTGTAGGGTTGCTTTCTTATTAACGTTTCTAATATTTGAGAATTATTTCTACCACATCCTGTATACTAACTAGCCGGTATTGTCTTTAAAATATTGTTTGAAAGCTAAAACTAATATAGAGTGAGAAAAAGCAATAAGGAAATTCGATTTTAGGCTTAATGGACCTGCTAAAGTTCCTGACATGAAAACCATTTTACTATGAGTCATTAATTTGAGAACGGGTTCCACTTTAAATACGTCATTCGGTAGGCCTGGTAGTGTACAAAGACTTGATCTGCATAACAAAGCTTCAGCGTTCGATTGAGGTTGTCTGATCGCGCAAAAAGAAAAAGTTTACACAAATAGATGAAGTTCCACCCTTATAAAATGGCGATTTTGCAGGAATTCAGTAAATATGATGTGCTAACCGCAGAGCATTTCATAAGACTATCTTTGAAGCTGTTCCAACTAAAGACAGTTTACTGCCAAATGACGAAGGTCAGCTCCATCTATCTAATAGGCTACATTAATAAACAAAATTCTGTCTATTACTATATAGTGTGCTATCGCTAAGTTCGGAATCATAGGCCTCTACTTTTTTGAAGCGAAGGACAGAACTGTGACAGCAAGTTCTAATCGTTACATATGGAAAGTTTTTTAGAGCGTTTAATCTCCCATGAGGTCGCCAGCCCATTCCCCCAATGTCACACTTTGCGATGTCTTTCTTTGAGAAAACCTAAAAGCTCGAGTCTACCAACGAAAACCGTAAACACTGGACAACCTGAAACCTGTCATCTGTCAAATAATCGAGGAAATATCACAAGTAATGACCAGGAAAGTATTCGAAACTTCAGGATATGACTTCAACTATTCATAGCAAATGGCAATCGGCGTTTGGAGAATAGAATTTCCAAAATCAAGTGACTGCGTATGTGAAGTACATGTTCATGTCAAACATTGCTACCTCAAACTGTTAAATAAATTTCTTAATTAGCTCCTAAAGTTACTATATTATTTATTTCTGTCGCATCCTGTATTTTACTTATCCACGTAATTTTTGGGAAACCTATAATACTGAAAAATATACCACTGTTGGCACTTGTCAGGTTGAGATTGTAGAACCGTAACTATTTTAATTATCTCCTGCGGATCGCGAAATTTTGAATTTCACTTCATATACATGCAATCATAAAAGTAACTAAAACAAATTAAAAATTTCTGTGTTTTAATTTAATAAGAGTTAATGAATATGTACTCCACATTTTATATGAACTGTTTTTTTTTTCAATTAGCAGCGATAAATTCTTTTTTGCATCGCACGCCAATTATAGTGAACAACTAATAGCACCACCATTCAAATTCATGATATTTCCGTAGCGCTATAAATTTTTCATGTATTCCTCCAACTAAATCACGTTTGAAAAATAAATACGAGCCACGTTAAATATTCAACATATCTCTTTGTGATTAATACTGTTCATGTTTGTGGCTAATTTATGAATCGAACGAACATGTCAAACAAATTTTAATTATTATTAATTGGAAACGATCTCTTTCATTAGTGAGCGTAACGTACATACAATTTAATTAAATTTATTTGGAATATGTGTCAGTATTGAAAATACAGGGTGTTTTAAAACAACATTTACAGATTTCAAGGGCATGTTGTTGGGTCGAAATGAAATAAAAATTCTTAATAAAAGAATGATTTTATTGCAATAGGAGACTAAATTTGCTTTTGTGGTTTTTTTTATTAAGGTGTCATTGTATTTTTACGTAAAATATTATAACTTCAAAATGCCATCCTTCCCTTACAACACAGTATTTACATCTTCTTTCAAAGGAAAAGCGTATTCTTTCCCAAATTATCCTATAACAGTGCTCTGCATTCGTTGGCGCAATTATGGAAGATCGTTTGTCGTTACTTCGTACACTAACCTTTGTAAATAACCCCAGATACTGAAGTCCAACAGATTTATCCGAAGATTTTGGAGTCGACACAATAAGAGATGGATTAGGGCGAGGGGGCCTATCCATCTCCCAGGAAATTCATTGTTGTGTCAGATTTGAAGGTAAACGAAAATTCAGGTGAAGTATTTTCCAAGGGCTCGGGGCATGCAGGACCTGTTAAGCGTTGTAGCAAAACAAACGGTTTTAACAAACGATTCTAACAACCGGTCCCCTATATTGCCTAACTAGACTGTCTGACTAATTGTCTGTCTTCAACGGTAGCTTGAGGATTCTATCACACCAAACATTATTGTTGTGAAAATCAAGTACTCCATTGTAAATTTGGCAATCAGTAAAAAGGATCCTTGCAGCGAGTCTAGCCGTTCAGCAGCTGCTCGCGAAAACCACTCACAGAATGTACATACTTCTCACTTGATAATCTAACGCAGTAAGGGACTTGTACCCATTGGATATAGTAGAAGTACAGGAGCTGCTCCTGAAGAATTCTCCAAAAAAGATAGTTGCATGTGTCAAAATGCTTCTAACACTTGTTTCGGGGATTTTCATCAATAATTTTCAAAATTTCTTCTTCACCTCAAGCGTACATACTGATCTCTACCACCCAGTAGCATAATACCTTCTAGTCGTTGAAATACCGTCTGAGAAACACATGCGAAGACAATTGGTGATTAAGAAACGTTTCAGCATAAAGCCGACGTGGTTTTACAGCATTCTCATTAGCACGACCGTAATCTAAAGAATATGCAAAATTTTAAATCTCTTCGCCGTATGTATAAATAAATTTTCCGGTGCATATGAAAGGTGGAAACTTCGTACAATTTTGATATCTTTGTTATTTGTGTCTATGTTTTGCTAACTTAATTTCGTTTGTAAATCATACCGCAAATTATGAAATCGTGTTATTTCAAGACCACCTTTTGTGTAGTAAATAAGTTACGTAATCTAAATTTCATTCTTAAAGCCTTTTTCTTCCATTGGCGTAGAAATTTGAACTGTGAAATTATTACATACAACAAGTTATACACGTATGAATTGATATTAATCATAATTTTGATATAAGTTTTTGTTCCATAAACTATTTATGTCAACATATCATATTTTAGCACAATAGCATAAGCCATTAGCAATATTGCATAAGCGGTTACAAATTGTATTGAGTTTGTTCAATAATTTTTAAGAAAAACTGAAGCATGGTTTGTCATCTAAAAAATGTATTTAGATAACGAACCATGTTTCACTTTTTCTTAAAAATTAATGCTCTTCCATTACGTTATCAACTACAACAACTATATCAAATCTGCAACAAGAGCAAAGTTTAAAGAAAAGGTGCTGAAATGTTCAGCCATCAATTTAGAAAGATAATTATCTTCTTTTTTGCAAATCCGTTTCTACAATACACTGTTTCCGAAATTCGTGGCAATTGGACTAAAAAAAAAAAAAACTTTCTGGTCTCAGCTGATCGACCACCATTAGGCAAACATCAGATTTAACAACTTGAAATACATAATGACAAATACCTTGAAGCTGTCCCTGATTAAGACTTTCGGTCAACGTTGAAAGATTTATTAAATATCGATCGATTAATTACACAAAGAATATCGAGTGCAACTAAAAGGGAATAGATCTTATTATGCTGAATAGGGTCTAAAATGCCTACAAACTTTTTTTTATTAGGCTGCTGCTATTGCATGTTATTGGGTTATCAAATTTATATTTATTTGACGTAATATTTTATTTAAAAGCTTCCGTAGTCCATATGTTTAAAAATCCCACGTCGTTTTTGATAATTTTCTACCATGTGAGTATGTAAATATACTTATGTATGTAACAGTTATTACGCTACTCTTCGATCGTGAACTACTAATTTTAAAAAACTTTCTACTTTATTAATACTGTTACGGTAAGTCATCAGCTTTATACATTTCTCATTGGCAATGAAGTTATATTTTCATAACAGATAAATAAAAGTACTACACCTCGCAGATCTTCTTTTCTTTCCTCCAAGTTATAAATATCCGTTTCTTCGACGAAAAAAATGCTGGATTTTTATCCTGTAGTTCTTGCTTATATATTTTTTTCTTTACACTTTTTCCAACGAATCCGCCTTACCATTCGTTTCAATGTTTGTCACGTCCATCCTAACGTGATAAGAGTACCGTAGGTTAGCCGGGACTCGCGCTGATAACTCCGGTATAACTCCCTGAGCCATCACCGCCATCACCGTTGTCCCTACCTTTAGGTCGTTTCCTTTTTTTTTATAGAGATTCGAGTTATTGCCGCACTAAGGTGTTTCGTCGTCTTTTCTATAATTGACCTAACGAACGATCGTCTGCGACAATTTAACCAATTACGCGGACAACGCCTTTTCGAATTACTGACTTGCGCGAAGGATTTGCTGCAAGCGAAATTCGTGTCAGCAATTTGCGCTTATAATTCGAAACTATTTAACGGGTGTTCATTAAACTATTATTTATTTGTAATAAATAAATGACACTGTATAATAGAACTTGGAAATACGTCGTTTCAGCAATTTTGGTCATCAAAATTGCTTAAACCATTAATATTGAATTATTCCAATTTATTTTAATTAATCTTGAAATTTCGAGTTTCTCTTTATTTTTTAAATCGGAGTGAATAATTATCTGTCTCCAGCGGCAAAATTTCAAACAGTGACAGTTGCATGTTACATATGGAAGTAAGTGGTTCGTTTCTTACAGGACAAATTTAAAACGAATTAATAAATTGCTTGTTCTTTAAATAACTTATGTTTTAACATCTTCCAACAACTTAACACCAATTGCAGAAAGTATTAGCAGTCTATAAATTATTATCACTCCCACATGCATAGTGCGACTTAAGATCCGTGGCTGTCAAAATTTACCTTAAACGAAATGAGAAACCACAAAGAACCTTCTCAGCTCTTAGAGATTTGACCTCGAGATCTCTACATGAGAGATCAGTAACATACCATTGTGTTATCAGCCGAGTTATAACAGCTTGTATGTATAACTGATATATGAATGGCTCAATGTACCTTAAATTATATGATGATTTTGCTATATGGACTTTTTACATTTTGAAGAGCTATCTTCTAGAACGATATAACTTCCCTAAATTTTGTTGGAGATTGTCGTTAAATTGTATTCATTACAAAAAAAAAGTAAAAACCCTTACCACATTAATGCTCGAGTTCTGTATTCGTATTTCGACAACTAAAATTACAACAACTACCCGGAGCCCGCGGTAAAGCTGACAGAAAAAAATCTGGCGAACGGCTTTACGCGAAGACCATACACACACTGATTGTTTCAAATTCAAATTTTTCCAATATTTTTCACTACGTTTTAAATAATTTCTTGTACTCTTTTGGAAGATAGTAAGATTGAAGATGACGGGGCAAGTGGTTCCATTGTACGAACTATGACATTAACAATAGATTTTTTTTTACAATCTGTCGTTTCGTCCACACATAACCAGAGTTTTTTATTCTCTAATTCAGATTTAATTCTATTTTCGAGCAGATCGTACAAAATTTTTTAACGTTTTCGAACTAATACTTTAAATTTGGTACGTAGACTTCCGCGGTCGTGGTCCATGCTATCTGCTTCTGGGTTTCCGGGCTGGAACCGCGTCACTAGTATATCTGCCGACGTTTCGTACCCATTTGTATGGGACATCTTCAGGGCTGAACTACTGCACTGAAACTGGTGTAAGTCGTTGGGGGACGTGTTTATATATGGATAATGGGTCATGGGTCAATGGAGCGTTACGGTTACGGTTGGGTCGAAGAGATGCAGGATTGCCAAGCGTTATGTAGGGGGTAGCCATCATCGCGGTTAAGATTATTGGGGTGCTTAAAGATCTCTATAGTTTCACGGATTTTGCGACCATAGAAGTGGTTAGTGCGGGATAGGATCTTGGTTGAATTAAACTGAATATGGTGCCCGGTTTCCAGTCTATGCTCGGCAAGTGCAGAACCGGCTATGCGCAGCAACCTAGTACAACGCTCATGTTCAGAAACACGAGTGCCGACAGACCGCTTTGTTTCACCAATATATGCCCTGCCGCATGAACAAGGAATCCTGTACACACCAGCTGATTCTAAAGAAACATGGTCTTTTACGGAAAAAGGGTCAGATAATTTGGAATGGGGTTTGAAGATGGTTTTGATGTTGTTTTTGATTACACCGGCAATAGTGATTCTTTTATTAAAAATTCCAAACATTTTGTCCAAAGACTAAATGGCCTAACGGTAGATCCTCATGATCTACTAGTTAGTTTTGACGTCGAATCTTTATTCACCAGAGTTCCTATACCCGACACTATCCAAATAATCCGTCAAATCCTTTCCACTGACAACCAACCTGATGATTTGGCCAACCTGGTGAATATTTGTTTAACCTCCACCTATTTTCAGTTCCGTGGTAATTATTATGAACAAGTATCGGGTGCAGCTATGGGGTCTCCTCTCTCTCCTGTTGCCGCTGACATTTTTATGGAGGCATTCGAACAACAAATTCTTCACTCTTGTGACCAAAAACCAAAATGTTGGTTCAGATATGTGGATGACACCTTCGTTATTTGGCCCCATGGTCGGGATTCCTTGAACAACTTCCTCGTTTTCTTAAATTCACAACACGATTCCATAAATTTCACCATGGAGATTGAATCTGAAGGTTCCCTTCCCTTCCTCGACGTCTTGGTAACTCGTCATCTGGATGGTTCACTAGGACATTCAGTGTACCGCAAACCCACACACACTGATCGGTATCTCAATGCCCTCTCCCATCATCATCCTGCCCAGAAACAGGGCGTTATCAATTCCTTAGTCCGAAGAGCTGTGAACATATCTGACCAGCATTCTATATCTCAGGAAATAAGTCACGTTACCAAGGCTCTTATAAATAATAATTTCTCCAACCATAGTATTCAGCGAACCATAGATCGACATCTTAATCCCAAAATCTCACAACTTAATACACAGCTTACATCATCTCCCCCCTCTCTAAAGCCCACCTACCCTATATACAAGGCGTTACTGACCGCATCAGTAGGGTTCTTCTCAAAAACAACATCAAAACCATCTTCAAACCCCATTCCAAATTATCTGACCCTTTTTCCGTAAAAGACCATGTTTCTTTAGAATCAGCTGGTGTGTACAGGATTCCTTGTTCATGCGGCAGGGCATATATTGGTGAAACAAAGCGGTCTGTCGGCACTCGTGTTTCTGAACATGAGCGTTGTACTAGGTTGCTGCGCATAGCCGGTTCTGCACTTGCCGAGCATAGACTGGAAACCGGGCACCATATTCAGTTTAATTCAACCAAGATCCTATCCCGCACTAACCACTTCTATGGTCGCAAAATCCGTGAAACTATAGAGATCTTTAAGCACCCCAATAATCTTAACCGCGATGATGGCTACCCCCTACATAACGCTTGGCAATCCTGCATCTCTAATCGACCCAACCGTAACCGTAACGCTCCATTGACCCATGACCCATTATCCATATATAAACACGTCCCCCATCGACTTACACCAGTTTCAGTGCAGTAGTTCAGCCCTGAAGATGTCCCATACAAATGGGTACGAAACGTCGGCAGATTTATTGACGCGGTTCCAGCCCGGAAACCCAGAAGCAGATAGTAATACTTTAAATTTCTCGTATTTATTCCAGAATATGTAAAATGACTCGTTATGTAATACACGAAATAGTAGATTACATACCATCGATGTTGAACATAAATAGAATAAAAATAAGGCGTTCGATCGTACGCCAGCTTTATTTTTGTGCTATCCACTATCCACGTGCTTTTTGTAGTCATATTTCTTCCAGAATTTCGTCTATCGCAAATTAAGCATTTCCATTTTGCGCTGTCGTAGAATAAATCCGGAAATTCACAAATAAACTTATTTGTTGTATCAGATAGTAGTCGCCTTTTTTATCTACATAATTCTATATAACGTACGAAGCTATGTACGAAGACGCACACTACATTACATAAGTACATACATATCAGCAACGAAATCACTTCTACTTTCTCGGCAACGAATTCGGCGCACGAACTTACGCACTATATTTATAATTTGTTTATTATTAATATTACAACATATTACATTTAATCACAAGATATTTTCACATTGTCATTGTGGTCATTTAAAAAAATTAAAACAACAAAATACAAATTGAATGATCCAAGCTTGTAGAAACTATTTAATTAAAAAGCTCTCTACTAAAGATTTTTTCATAAACTCATTGCTTGAGGCTACAACATCAATGTTAGTTACTTTATACTCATTCTGTATGTTCATATGTACACTATCGCCCATAAGTATTTGGTCACTCGCATTTAACCCGCAAATTGTAACAAAAATCAAAATCGAAATACTAATATCTTTTTATTATTTACATGTATGAAAAATATATATTTTTACATCTAAAATAAATTCTTGTACAATATATTCATCTAAATTTTAGACTCGTCTATATGTCCTCCTTTATTTTTAATCACCGCAGCACACAATCGAGGCATTCGTTCGATTAAATTTTCGTAATGTCTCAGGTTTTATTTTACCCCATGCCTCTTGCAGGTTCTTCCACATATTAGCAATAGATGTGAGGGCCGATTCTTCCCTGATTCTCCGATTTCTGCAAATATTCCCGGCATAGTTTGGAAGTGTGTTTCGGGTCATTATCTTGTTGGAAGATAAAATTCTGACGCGAAATTTTAATTTCAGAGGGGATTGCGTTTCCTTCTAATATACGCTTATACTGTTCTTTTTTCAATATACTTTCGATTTTTACGAGATCATCCATATTTGACCCAGAAAAGCAACCCCATATCATGACCGAACCTCCACCTTGCTAACAGTAGGGGTTATGCATTCTTCCCGGGCACGCTCACCCACAGACCCCACGAAAAAACGTCTTAGTGAACCGAAAATTTCGAATTTTGATTCATCGGTCCAGAATACTTTATTCCAGTCTTCTATGGTCCAATTTTGGTGATCGCGTTGCCACTTTAAACGTTTTTGCTTGTTTTGCTTGCGCGGAAGCGGCTTCCGCGTTGCAATTCGTTCATGAAGACCGGCTTCTTTTAATCGCCGTTTAACTATGGAAACACTTATGGGTTTTCGACGAACAGCATTCATTTCTACTGTGATTTCTGGGGCTGTTTTTCGTCTATTGCTCTTGCTTGTTACCACCATTGCAAGATCTTCTACTGAGGTTGTTGCCCTTGGTCTGCCTTTTCGAGTTCTGCTCAACACACTTCCACATTCGCGGTGTTTTTCGATAATATAACCCACGGTGGACTGATTTAATTTAAGTTCAGTTTTATGGTATGCGATTTTAAACGATCGTATTTCTACACTCAATTCTTTCCGTATAGGCACTTCTAACCGATTGAACTTCTTCGCAGCACACGATGTTATGACTATGAGCACCTCATAAAAACTAATTGCAATTTTGCCAAAATACCCAAGTATGAATACTTAATAGTTTACAATAACACCCTACCTTCAAATGAAATCATACCAATCGAAAATTTCCAAGAATTGAGAGATCTAATCCCTCAAGCGCAATTCTACCTGTTTTTTTATTATCATTCATTGTGAATAATAGGATAATCGCATAATTATTTTTAAGTAAGCTTACGTAGATTTTAATGTTTACGATGAAACTATTTCTTACTACAGAAATGAATTTTATAATTACAACTTTTCTAAAGAAAGTATAATGGTACAAGGGTGACCAAATATTTATGAGCGATAGTGTATGTATAACTTAAACGTAACAGTAGCTTTAGAAATTAACAGATATACTTATTTAGAATATATCGCATTAAAAGTTTTAAACTCTAGTCTTATTTTGCCAAAAAAAATTGAAATTTTATGAAAATGCTTAAAGTTAATCCACATCAATTTGTACAAGTCATGTTCAAAAGTTTATCGTTCAGTTTCCATAATTGACAACAAAAGCGTTCCATCTATTAAATGTTTGCTAAATACTTATTTCAAACTCGTAAATCTACATCGTCACCCTGAATTACGTATTTCGTAAGTCGAACGTGATCATTTCCTGTATTCTGTATTCTTGGATAACCGTTCCCATCGGACGAAATCCGTAATTTTGTGCTGTTCATTCGATTAAATGAAACTTTAAGTCCGACACACATTTTTCATTTAATGTCAGGACATATTTGCTCCGCGGTCGCAGTCAATAAACGTATATAGCACAAAACAAGTCCCATATTGCGAAATGTCTCAGATTCGTTTTTCCTTAATGCACATTAATCGCGCCAAAGCGATACCTCCATTTCGAAATATGATTGATGGTGACTGCAATAAATGAATCGTGCGGTTACGAAAGTTTTTCTTTTATTGATGTTATGTTTATGAATAGATACGCGATATAAATCAATTTTATAAGAAAATACGGGACAATGTAAGTGTACATTTGACGTCTTACTGCCTTAATTTTTATTTATTACCATCACTATATTAATCTGGCAAGAACTAGATGACTAATAGCTGTCCGCCTTTTGTTGCACTATTTTCCTGCTTTTCCTTTTAACATTTCTTTTGGATGATATTCTATATGCGCTCCAAACATTCACGTTTAATATTCTTTACCGTCAAATTGCCGACACTTCTGCTTCTGCACATTTTAAATATCGTAATATTGTTATCGAACTTATTTAAACATTGTTACATTTTCTTTTCATTATTGTTACAATTGTAGCATTATTTAATGTAGTTATATACAAAAATATTAATAATCTGTGTGACTACGAGTAATTATTAAACGCCCAACAAATAAAATCCAAAAGTAGCCAAAACAACAACAAAATTACAATACAATTACAATAGTTAATGCATACATGAAATCTATAATACATGCGTAGTGAGTTTAAATCCACGGACAGGTTCACTGAAGGTAATTTTGATGGAGCCTGTGGTTGAATAACTTAATCATTGAAGGTTGATATATAACCCCTTTCCACATTAATTTTCGTAATCTGTACACGCACACCGTGATGGCGCACTTGTGTGCATTTTGGCTTTCAACGATACAGATCGTGTGCGGAATTTGTTTTCGTACGGGTATTTTTGCCGTAGTTTTCCAGGAGCGACACCGTTTCATTATCTGCTGATGATGACAACTTAGTTTTCGAAATACGTATACTGAATACGAAAATTAGTGTGAAAAATGGTTTCATATCAACCTTCAGTGATTAAGGTTCATTGAAGATATCCATAAAGATAAAGTTAGACACTGGAAAAAAACTGGTTTCAGAAAACATACATCAAAACTTACAAAAGCATATCTATAAATGTCAATGGCAAGACAAATCCAAGCCAAGAAGACTGAAATTCCGTGCCGAGTGTACCATGGGCACCTTTAACAAAGTATTAGTTCTTGCTGTAGGTATAAGAAACAATTGATTTGATCTTGATTTCAAATGCGATATCTGAAAATCAATATTTGAAAACAAATCTAGTGAATCAACTCTACCAGTAGCAGCATTCAACATAAGTAGAACTCCAACGTCTTTCTTCTTTTAGAGAGTAAGATGATGTCATGTCGCTTAAGCAACTCGTTATAATCAATTCCTCGCATAGAATATTCTCCATCCTATTTAAATGAAAAATATTTTGTAAATTTGCGCTGAATTTGCTGAGAGGTTAGTCTGAACACCATGAAAGGGATAAAAATCTATGTACATTCGAAAGTAAAAATGACTTGAGCAAAGAAGTTTTAATGGTATCAATATTGTCCAAATATTTGCATAAATCCAAGAAATATGGAAGCCGTAGTCATCACACCAAAGACATGATCAGAGAAAGTAAATTTTTCGTCAAATGTCACGCCCAAGTCTTTAATGTTAATAACTTTAAATCCATTATAGTTTACATAATTAACACTATTACACAAATAGGACTAAAAGGGTCTCAATAAAGATCTACCGTTGCAAAAGGAGCTTAATTACTTAACAGAATTCCTTGGTCAATCAAATAAAATGCACGGAAAAAGTCCACATAAATAACATCCAATATAATATTTAAAATATAGAAGAGCAGTTGTAAATAATATAATAATATAACATCGGGGGAACTACAAAAAAATCTACGTAGCCATGACAGAAACAACTAATTGCGCGTTACCTAGCAATATTCAGTAGGACAACATTTTTCTATTTATGTGTCAACCTTAACTTTGATTTGTTTATTATTTTGTGCTTTATAAAGTGTTTTGCAATAAAAAAATAAATTTAATTTGAAAATTGCTGTTGCCAAATTTTTGGAAAAGAAACAGTATTCTCATAAAACTATTCACGAGCGAATGGATGCAGTGTGTGTGGAAACGAAATGCCGTCAATTTATACTGAAATATTAGTCAAAGCAGTTTCGGTGGGGTCGTGAATTCGTCGTCTTTTGAGACCATGCAGGAAGTATTCTTGTTAAACAGCAGTTACCTAATACCTTAACAAAATTACGTAAAATTACTTTAATGAAATTACATAAGGTTATTGTCACAAAAAAGTCCTCTTTCTTCATGAGAATGCGTGAGTTCACAAGGGAGTTATAGTCCAGTCCATCCTTCGCGATTGTAACTTCCTTGTGCTGAACTATACAGACCATATTTAGCTCCGTCCAAGTTATTTTTAATTAGAAATTTGAAAACGTATCTTCAAGTGACGTCATTTTTCAGACGAGGCCTTATGTATACTGAAACTTCGTTCATATCCAGCCTTCATACTACTTCACACTTGTAATAAATTCCCCCTGATGTTGCTAAGTTTATAACAGCCGTCTTAATTAAAGGTTTGATATTTTTCTATCTGGATAATTTGTTTAATGATCCCCATAAGTCAATTCTTCTTAGTGGCCGATATTTATCAATCTTTTATGTTTGTTACTCTGCTCATAACGTTAAGAACAAACAGAAAGAATTGTTGAATAGAGTATAGAAAAACGCCGAATTGACAAAAAGGGATTTTAAAAATGTTCGGGAGGAAAGGCATACAAAATAAAGAAAATATCAAAATTACTTGTCGAACATTTAATTTAACAATTCTGCTATTAAAAATTATTTCTGTAATTTACAAATTCTATGGAGGACCGTGATGGATAATCCAATCATTAAAATTTTTCAAAAAACGCTTATATAACGGCCAGCATATATTATATCTTTTGCAAACCGGAAAAAAATTACGCATCATTTTAATGTTGGATATTTCAAAAGTTTCGTTTCAGTCGTCTCGCTAACGCTCCCCAACCCTGCGAATAACATCCAAAAAGTAACGAGAGAAACGTCTAAATTAATATCTGTCCATCATTATGCCAGCATTCATTATAATTACTGTTGACTGTGCAAATGTTTGCGTCACTCGTCACAACTTGGCTACGATTTCAGGTCAATTGCGAATATAATTATCGTTAGAGTTGGGAAACTCATACTGGTGGTGGTGGCCGTCGTCGTCATTTGAAATTCTCTTAGGTCCCCACTACAAACTGACCGCCCAACACCCGCTCCCCAGTTCAACGACTGTGTTCCGCCAGCATCCTCGACTCAACTTTCGCCAAAAATGCGTCTACAAAAGAGACAGGAGATATTAGAGACAAGTTCTATAACACAGCACAGTTGCGTAAATATAGTATATAATTAAATTACTTTTTAAAAGGGCCAATGATAGATTTCAAAATATTACAAATACTTTATACTATAACCCAAGAATGTAGAAAATGTTGATTGTTGAAAAACAAAGAGTTTTAGGAAAATTCTTTTGAAAGCGTATTAGTAAATAATTTTGAAAATCCTGAAACGTAAAATTTGGATAATAACCAGGATAAAAAAGTAATTTTTATTATATATATTATATATGTACATAATATACGAGGTATTATTAATAGAAACTTTTTCACTGGACAAAATATTAGACTTAAGTTGATGCTATTATTGAAAATCAAGCGCACACCAATGAGCAATTATTAAAATTTCGTTTTTTCATTAAAAATATAACGACATGAACATAATCAAATGATTTGATTCAAACTGAATTCCAGCTCATCTCTTAGAAATGTCAATAGTATGTCGTTCATGTTAATCAATTTAAAAATGGAAAATAATGGCTAATATCTTCTTCACAGATCGTCATTTTCAACTTCTTGTGATTTCTCTATTTCCGAAAATTAAATTAAATCCTAAAGGATTTAATTTAATTTTATCTTGTAAAAGATTTAAATCGAGTTACAAGAAGTGTTTGGAACTATTGTAATAAATCCTTCTCTATTTATCAGAAAATACCTGAAGACGCAGAGAAAATAATTTATTCGAAATAATAACCGATTACATTAAAAAGCACTAAACAAACATTTATTTATTTGCAAATGAAGTATGTAAGTTGAAATTCTGGTATAATACGAGAATTGGGGAAATTTTGGAACAAAAAGAGGCAATTATTTACTAACGCTGACGATATTATCATAGTGGTAAAGCAAAGAAGTATATTAATAAGCACGCCGGAAGAAATGTAAAGGAAAGATGGAAGATAAAAAGATGATGGGCTTAATAGTAAATCAAAGCAAAACAATAATAACTAAAAATTACGGTGGAGAAGTATGATTTCGAAGCAGAAAATATAAATATTTAGGAAACATGCTATCAAATATCGATGGCATAAAAGAAGAAACTAAAGGAAAAATAATGGGAGCTTTCAGGAAAATATTTTCTAAAAAGAAAACTAATTTTTAGCAAATTAGAAATTTTAAAAAGCCCATAATAAGGTACCCCGCTGGAATCCGAAGAGAACACACATAGAAGAAATGACGAGAACAACATTGGGTCTGGAATTTTTAGGTATTTAATCCGCCTCAGTCCTGTTCTGGCACAAAATCAGAGTATGTCATTCAGATAGTATAAAATTTCGACGGACCTGATACACGGGAACTGATCCAATGTTTACCAACTATTAGAAGATCTCATTTAGTAGTCTTATGTTTATTAGATTAGTTGTTACTTGGTATTATAAAATAATTATGAAATAGACAAATTCAGTTCTCGAATCAATTGTAATTCTGAAATTCTAGAACTGATGCTATCTATAGACTTGGCCCTGTTTATAGCAACAAAATTCTAAAGATTATACGAACAAAAATTTTGAAAATACAGCGTATGAAGAAATGAGGTTCATTAATTTTCAATCCTCTGATCAAGGCCGTGTGGCCATGGGTGTGTACCCCTTCTGAACATCCAATTTTTTAGCCATTTTGAGCAGCGTTTTCTTACATAATGTTGTGTAATTTGCAATAATCTCTATTCCAGCAATTGTAGTTAACCTTTTCCTCAACATAATTTTCAGTCTACTGTATAACAAAATATAAATATGCACCAATCATTCAAGTATATGTGAAGGATCGACAATACTACATTCTGCTTAACGATTCTTTCAAAAATAACAGATAAATTACCCATTAATTATAGGATCTAATTTGATTATGAATTAGTTCTGTTGAATTTATTAAGTTATTTATCTAAAGCACACAGATCTGATTCGGTGTGTATGATAAGATAATGAATATAGAACAACACGCAAGAATCCAATCACAAAATATTGCAAGAACCTAAAGAAAAGAACAAAGGAATAAAATAGTTAAGGCACCTATGGACAGCAGCAAGTGCATTACCAGTAACGTTATCAATGCCACAGAAGAATCCAGGAGAAAAGAGAGGACGAAGAAGTCTTGTAAATAGATGGACGATGTAAGTGGAAGAGGACTTAAGACAAGTGGAAGTAAACAACTCGGAGAAAAAAATATTAAAGAGATATTAAAAAAATTATGTAAGGAAACAAGCGGGGAAACTGGGATAAAATACACTAAAGACCTTTGAATCTGGAAAACTTCTAGTAGCACCCAAAAACTTGCATTTCTTTTATTAAGTCACGTAGCTATCGAATCATCCTCGTACAGTTTATCTATGAGACTATAATTATTATACAAACTTGATTTTTCACATAATATTATTTTGCACTTGCTTGAAACTATCTCCACCCAAGAATATATTACGAATATAAAGTGATCTGAAAACATTATGCACCTTTCGACGTTAACTACGACGTTAACAACCTAAGGCTTTTCTAACGAAAAAATTTATTACTTTTGCTCTATGAATCACTAAGATTACTCATTAGTAATACATTTAATAAAATTTATGATTATTGGGTGTTTCCACGCATATGTTCATTTTCGATACAATACAGTCAATATACCCTGGGCTGATGTCGCCATTTGAATGAGGGGAATAATAGCTGAACATGCAGACGAGGGTGGGATCTTGATTAGCGTATACTAATTCAATTTCATTCGGGAGAATCACCTCCACCCCTCAAAGATTTCACTTGAGGTCATCTAATACACCTGCTTCGTTCGTTAAAGGTTCACGAGCAGCTTGTATGTGTGTATGTATATATGTATCTGTGTGTGTTCATACACCGGCAATTTTCAATCACAGTTGACTCGGTGTCTCTTTACAAAGGGTTTTAGGAGAATCCTGTTCTCTTTGATGTATGACACCAGCATACTGTAGTCTGTCGATTCATCCCCGTTCGTGTTGGCTTTATTCAAGAGCTCGTTAGCTAAAGGTATATTTTTAACAGCGTCTTTATAGAGTCAAGAGTTTTTAGTGGAGAAATTTAATATCTAACTGGTATTTAGAAAAGTTTTGAAATAATATGTCTTTTGCTGAATTACTTGTAAAATTACAAAATTTTAATATTTGTAAACGAAAAGATAATATATGTACATATATCGTAATAACCATATATGTATATGTGTTTTAACGACTTAATGTTCTGAATTTCACCTTACATTTATTGTATTGTTTGACATATTGGTATCCATGTAGTTAATTTTCTATTCTATTCTTCTCCAATAAAAGTTAATTTTTCAAATATATAAATATCGATAACATGGCAACAATGGAACATATGAATGTGAAAGACTATTTTAATTTTCTTTAGTGCAACTAATTGACCTTACGTCCTAGATGTAGAATAAATTTCTTAATTTATCTAGTTCTGATCTTTGATCAATTTTTAAAAATATAGGGACATACATAAGACCAATCCAACTGAAATTTCTAAAAATTATTCCAAATATCTATTCACTAGAAGCATGATGTAAAATCTAAATGCGACGAGTTTCACAAATATTTTTCCTTAAGAACAAAGAAAACAAATTTTACATCCTTTACTGATTGAAGCAATTTTTAGAAGATATTATTGAAAAAATATAATTGTAGCTTTATAATATATAACAGCAACAAATCCTTCTTTTATGAACATAAAATTAAAAATTAAGAATGTTGGATTAAGAAATTTGATAGACATTTCTACCACATTGTCTATCTGCTGTTTCTTACGCTGATAATTAGATTTCAAATATTACATTATCTAAAAATTTCTATATTTAGAGTGCAACAAAGTTCCACTGCCTTTATGAATTTAAAGCTTCTCAATATTTTTCATAAATATAAAGTCTTATTTTCCTGTTAATAATCGATGATATAAACAATCTATCTCAGAGAAAACGGAACTCTTTTAAAATAAAAACAAAAGTTTACTATTTTGGTAAAATTCATTTCTTTTATTCAAAGTAGTCACCTTCAGCTTCAATACAACGTTTTGCACGGTCAATTAACATGTAGAATGAATTTTTAAGCAAACGGAACTTTTTTAAAATAAAAACAAAATCTTACTATTATGTTAAAATTCATTTATTTTATTCAAAGTAGTCGCCTTCGGCTTCAACGTTTTCCACGGCCAATTAACATGTCGAATAAGCTTTAAATTCATCTTTAGAGATGTCCTTCAAGATCGTTGTCGACGCCTTTTTAAGGGCTTCGGCGTCAGCATAACGCGTCCTTTCATCTGCAAATATAGTTTGGAGGATAGACAGAAATCATAGGGCGCCAAATCCAGTGATTACAGTGAATGGCTTTTAATAAAAATGCCATTTGTGGTTAGAAAATCACTGATAAGTGTTGAGAGATAAGAGTGCATTATCATGTAACCAACGCCAGTTACTATTTTCACGATATTGAGGGTGGGCGCATAGAACGAATACGCGCCAAAAAACTCTTCATAACACCAAGCTAATATACAGCATTGACTGTTTGACTAGTTAGTACACACTCTGTGTGCACTGTGCCTTTCGTGTCATTAAAATTAGTCAACATTATCTTCACTTTTGAGTTTTCAAAACGACTTACTTTCGGTCTTTCTTCGCTTGGATGCTTCCATTCAGAGCTTACCCGCTTGGTCTCTGGCTCATATTGAAAACACCACGTCTCACCGCCAGCTAAAATAAAATACCTGAAGTTTTCGTTCTTTTTTGAGTCTTTAATCAAATCTGTACAATAGTGAATTAGGAGTGAATTTTTGATCATTAGTTAGCTTGTGTGGCACAAAACATACATAAATCTTTCTCAGTCCCAAATGCTGTGTAAAAATGCGATGAATTGAACATTTGGAAATGTTTAATTCGATTCCTACGTATCACAATGAGAATTCGGCTCACTTCTGATAAATTCACATACAAGTTCGATATTACTTTCCGTAACCACAGATTTGTTTGCACCAGAATGTTCATCGTCATTTTATTTACGACCGTCTATAAATCATGAATAATATCATGTCTCCCTCTCTCAACCAATACATAAATGTATTGACCGACAAAGCGAGAAACGCTTTTATCTCACAAGATCGGTAAACTAGGTTTCCAGTGTGTAATAGACAGAAACTTGCGTGCTCGGCTTTATGCCAATTAAAGAATGTTAAAAGAAATCATTCTATTATTAATAACACCCTATCAACTACATATGTTTCACCGATTCACGGATCGTCAGGGTGATTTGTGTTTTTCTGTATCGAAATGATATGATAAACGCTATGAAGGAATCGTTCATTAATAACACAAATCAACCTGACGATCCGTGAATCTGTGAAACATATGTAGTTGATAGGGTGTTATTAATAATAGAATGATTCCTTTTAACATTCGTCTATAAATCGTTTATACCACACATTCGCACTCATACGTGATAAACACACACCATCATACACTTGTTTCATCAAACACTTACAGTTTACAACAGAACTTGGTATTTGCTCATTGTTCAAAATTCATTTTTCGACCAATGCCATATACACACTGTTATTTTATGCGCAATTTCTCTGCTTCTAATGACGCAAATGTCATGATATTTTTATATAACATTGGTGATCTGCCTTACCGACGCATATTTTTTTAATAGATGGCGTCCCTAAGAATTTCTATTTTAAAAAAGTTCTGTTTTCTGTGTATGACTGTATATTTTTCCCTAATTGTCATTTCGGCTTGATGTAATAACTCTCCCATTCTAATAAAAGTTTCAGTCTTCATTTTCCTCATTAACCTAACCCAGTATTTTTGCTCTTTTTAATTATGCCAATTTTTACTTTTGTTTACAAGTGGGAAACCGAATGAAGAAGTTATGTATTTCTCAGTCTGGATTCATTAAAATACAACAAGATGATTTCTCAAAATCTTCCAACTACAATTTTTTTGTTGTGTTTCATATTAACAAGAAATCATCACGAGTACATGCATACTTATAGTGGAACCTTATTTGAAGCTTAATTAATGGAAAGTTTCATGTCGAAAAAATTTAACTATTAAATATAATTTTGGACAGTGGCCCAGTAGAGCAAATAAAAAGATGAAGAAAATCTTTTTATTATTATTTAACATTTGGTATATTACAAAGAATCCAAGAGCAACGGTTATGATTTTTTAACAAAGTAATTAGAATGGGTGAAAGAAAACATGCATTTTTCGCAGTGAGCGGGGAAATAAAACACAATAAAATGGTACAAATCTAGGATAAAATAGATAGAAACGATTAGTATATATGATTTGGACATAAAAGCGAAGAATAAGAAAGTGGTGTCTTTAATAGTATAGTTTAAAGATATATACTACTGCTATTTTATTAGCTAGTTGTTCATATAATTTGGTCTTCCATTCATTATTTCTAATAAATACTTTCCGTATCATTTACATGAGAGATAATTCAAATTTATTGGACAAAATCATCACACAGGGAACATCTAGAACAAAAATAAGGATTTGAAGTAAAATATAAAACGACATTTTAGTGATTGTGTAAATTTTTTTAGAAGCGTTCGTAGAAAATCATTTTCGAATAAAAGACAATAATCCTTATCAATACTAACAAGATCTTTAATGGTGCGGCATTATCATAATCTCCGAAGACGGGCACAGGCGTACGACGACGGTCGTTTATTTGGCGCGATACTTCCTAGATTACGCCTGGATGAGGCCCATAGGTAAAATCCCATGTCGTATATATCTGTCTATTTATCTTGCAGATTAGACAAAGGGAAGACTTTTGTAGAGAATTTGTGGAGAAATAAAGTTCGACAGCGCTCCCCTAAACACCACAAGTGTGAATAATCAGGTATTATTCTGAACAATGTTATACATAATCTTTATGTAAGAAGTTGTATAGTTAAACGAGAATTCAGACCTGATGGTCAATTGTTCGATGCACTTTTTAGAAGAACTATAATCTTAAAGTTACAATCGTTACCGTCGAATGTACTTTTGAAAAAACACTTAATTGTGGTCTTTTAAATTGATAAATACAACTTACAATTCAGTTAAGATTAAAATAATAATAAAAAATAAGTTAGGATTTAGAAATCACCTATGATGCGAACCCAATAGTAAAGGGTGGGCCATCTATCGGTTTAAATTTGAACCACCGGTTATTTCGAATCTGGCAATACTTATGTCATTCTATTCTGTCACAAAATTCAGTATATTCGTTCCACTGAACGAAATGAATCGATTTACGCTTGAGCAACGTTGGGATTTATTGGAAATTTATTTCCAAAACAAAGACAATTGGTCGGAAATTGCACGAAAATACAATATTTGGTCGCAAAGAAGGACCAACAGTGCCCGGTATACGCAAGTTTATTGCTAAAGTTCGTGAAACTGGTTTCATTGTTGATGCGCCAAGACGTGAGCGTGCTCGTACAGTGCGTACACCCGAAAATATCGAAGCTGTGGCTGAGAGTGTGCGTGAGAATCCATCAACATCAACTCGTCATCGTTCTCAAGAATTGAACATTTCACGCACCAGCTTACGTCGAATTTTGCGAAAAGATGTCGGTCTTACAGTCAATGGAGACACCTATCGCACCATGACAACCGATTTTTTTGTACCCGCCCTTCATGGTATTGATGTGAACGATGTTTGGTTTCAACAGGATAGTGCAACTTGCCACACATCTCATGCCACAATCGATTTATTGCTTCAAACGTTTGATGGCCGTTTAATTAGCCTAAATGGTGATGTCAATTGGCCGCCTTGGACTATTTTCTGTGTGACGCAGTTAAAGACAAGTGTTATGCCGACAAACCAGAGGCAATTGAGCATTTGAAGGCCAACATTCGTGATGCCATTGCCGAGATACGACCCAATACACTCGAAAAAGTGCTCGAAAATTGGTCCGATGGCGGCAGCCATATGAATGAAATAATATTCCATCTCTAACCGGAACAATTTTACTTCACAACAAAAAAATAAATTCTTAAATTTAAACTTTTAAATGGCCCACCCGTTATATTGTTGTTATTCCATTACAGATGAAAATAACTGGTATGTTTAAAAAAAATTTGTTTTTTACCATAATCTTCAAAAAGATTAATATATATTTTCTAAATCAACAATGGAAGCTTTCTTTACCTTTGGAAAAGAATTCCTTTTCATATCCTACCAACCATTTATTAACAACAGTGATTACGTCTTCATCCTACATTTATGGTAAATGTTCATTTAACATAAGGTACAAAACCAATAGCTGGTAACCATCTCCAGAGATAAGGAAATTGCTTCAAACTTTCAAAACGAACTTTTCAATGGTAATAGGTATATAGATTACTTGAAATGGCTATTCAGTCTATTCCGCTGCGATCCTTCTAGATCTATTTTAGTTCCAAATAAGAACAGTTTTCTATATAGAGTTTTACTTCAGGATATTCATCTCTCTCTTATATTGGGCAGGTATTCCCCAAAAAACTGTTTTGCCTGTCTTTCACATTTATCGAAATCAACGTAGTATGTAAATTAACGTTTAGTGACTGTGACATATGAACTAACGAAACTTGAATAGGAATAACTTTCGAATAATAAACATAAATAACAAAGCAACACTAAAAGCTATTCAAAAATTTATTTCACGATTTGAAATTTATTTCACATACACCACCACTTGGTTTTGAAAATATCTTCCTTTTCTATACAATATTGAAGAGACTCTCTAATGTTCTCTGGTATCCAAATACTACGAAAACCAGCTAGGCGATTTTTTAAAATCTAACCTGTTCTTCTTAAATGGGGGGGATGACCCATAACGAAATGGTTTTTCTGTCAGGAGGTTTGACATGTTCACTGAGCCTAAATTGTCTGTGAAATAAGTGTTTTGTTGTGGTAAGCCGTCGTTTCCAAAAAAAAATGTTCGAATAGCTTCTGGACTTTGTTATTTAAGTTTAATATTTAGGTGTCATTACTACCACATTGTGTATAATTGCAAGACTAAAATTGAGCAATAAAAACAGAACAGTTTTTAAATAGTGCCTTAAAATTTCGTTCAACTTTTTTGAAAAATGCAACAAAAGACATACTTTGCTTTCTTTGAACCTAAGAACATTTAAAGTTGAGGTAAACCCTATTAGACGTTCTCAGACATTTTCGTTGAAGAGCAAAAGTTGTTTTGTAATGCAGAGCACTATTTTCTAGTCGTCATTAACTAGTCTACAATTTTGATCTAAAAATCTTACAGGCTTAATGCTTAACTAAGAACTCGCTATTGGTCTATTTTATTTTTTTCTAGTGATAAAAATTAATTCAATTAATTTGAACTAACACTGACATTCACAGCACAAATTCTAATGCCCTCTTCTCCTTTTGGGCTTTCTTTGTTCGTTCAGCTCGACTACACAAACGTGGATTGGTCAATCACAGTACGTAAAACAAGCACGTGTCTAATGTAATAGAACACGCTTATGGAACTTAGCCAATTTCAAGTTTTGTTGCTGACCGTATGAGGTTAACATGTCAACTGTCATTTTCATGCGTGAAAATCTAACCTCAAATTTATAATAGGACTAGTAATTACGTAGGTTAATCATGGAGGAAACATATATATATATATATATATATATATATATATATATATATATATATATATATATAATATATAAACTAGTTTAAACACTTTTATGTTCAATTCTTTTTTAAATATTCGAAGTAAGGATTTATATATTATTTAATAACCTGAAAAGATATCTAGTTAAAAATAAGAATTTTTTTCTTTGAAGAATGAAAATGGTTTAATTTAATTTCTATGTATGTTTCACCAGGTGTGTACGTAAATATATTGTAATATTCACTGAGAAGATATAAAAACAGATTTTATTTGAAAATTTGTTAATTATATTTAGGACAATTAATACTTATATTAAATTTCGATGCAAATTATTTTCCATAACATACTTTTTTAAATTTAAATATATAATTATAATTACACACATAACTTCGTCATCTAGCTAAATTCATTAAGACGCGGAAAAAGAATAACAAAAGGGTTAGAAAAAGTCTGAAAATGGAGATAAACACGTTTCTTTCACAAGTTTTACGAGTTGCGGACGTCGCCTGCGTTCGACTGTGTTGGGACCAATTACATGCAGTCGAGCGCACGCGACGTCAATAAGGTAACGCTCCACGCCAAGGTAGCAACGTATATGTAGGCGCACCACTAGACAGACATCAGACGATCTTCAGTAAGCGACAGACTAGATTCAGAAGATGACGAGCGAGATCTCGTTGAAACGTCGAGGGAACGGTCCTTCTCTTCTCATGACATAGCTCGCACGCGGCTTAGAATCCCAGAAAATATAAATATATACAGTTTTATATATATATATATATATATATATATATATATATATATATAATATAGAAGATCTTCACTTTGCCTTACCACTCACTGAACTATCTCTGAGATAAGACAGTGGTTGTCTCTTTCGATTTAAACAGAAATACGTTGCTGCGCATAGATTTTGGATTATTCTCAATATAATTACTCTAATAGTAAAATATTTTGTTATGAGTATCTCTATCAAACATATTTTCAATATATCATATTAAGAGGTTTCCTGTATTTTATTTATAAGAAAGAAACTTTTTAAGGTAAGAATAACAAATTTAAACATGCGAAAACTCTCCGTATGTTCACCAAAAACGTTTTCTTCTATTAAATTCCCGTAGATACAAAGGGTACTAGGAAAGTTTTGCAGTACAGCTTTGTTTATTTAACTTTTTCAAAGTAATTTCCTCTACACTCAATACACCTCTCCATCCTCCGAAACCAATCTTTAAACCAGTTCTGCCAAGTTTTACTACGTAGTAAAGCACACTCGTCCCAACCCCGCAGAAGGTCTTCGTCACTGGAAAATCGCCTCTCTTTTAGCTTCATTTTCACATGCGAGACCAGTGCAAAGTCGCAGGCAGCAAGATCTAGACTGTAGGGTGGGTGCTCGAGAGATTTCAATCCTGTCGTGGTCAAATATTCGGTACATGCTTTGGCGCGGTGAACTGGAGCATTATCGTGATGAAGGAACCAGGTGTCCATTCTTGACTTTGACCGCAGTTTCTTCATAGATCCAATGACTTTAGGTAGCCACTGTTCAGTATACCACTTAGCTGTGACTGTATTCTGTGTGTCCAAAACGATGCGTTCCACAATTCCACTCAATTTGAAAAATACAGCTATCACTTTCTTCTTTAGAGATCGGGATTTTCTGACAACTACCGGTGTGTTCTCATCATTAAAGACCCAAACTTTGTTTTGAGCTTTGATCGGCACATCGTAATAGTACAGCCAAGTCTCGTGACCTGTCACGATGTTGTTCACATGCCGAGATTGTCCCTAATTAAACTTTTTTAGCATCTCCCGGCGCCAAGTCACACGTGGTGTCATCTGCTCTTCAGTCAGTCTATGCGGCACCCAGAAAGAACAAGGTTCCTTCACGTGCAAATGATCATACAGAATCGAACGAATTGCTGGTGCATTTAGGCCTGAAGTACCCCTGTCCTCGCCAAGCATTTTCGTTGAGTAATGCTTTTTACGAAGCTCTGGCCTTGGTTAAATCCTCCACAGTTAAATTATAACGCAAAACTGTCCTTATCTCATTTGCTGACCACGATGCCATCGCGAGCATGGCGCTGTAGCTACTATGCAGGTATGAACATTCATTGTTGCAAAACTTTCCTAGTACACTTTGTATATACATTACAAGACTCAGCTATGTCTTATATTTAAAACTTAAATATTTCTATCTCATTATTATACGTTTCAATACTTAAACGTATAAAACTATTTCTCGAATTTCGAAATCTTTCAATACTTCTTATTGTCAGTAAGCCTAAAACATTTTTTAAGTAATTATGATCAAATCTAACATTAGCATTACATAATCTTGGATGTTGAATAAAATTGATTACTAATCTTTTAAGACACTACACTACTCGGCCACTTCATTTTATTTTCAATGCTAATACTCGTATTTAAATACATTTAAATTTGGAATTAAACGATAAAAAAACTTTGTTATATAACGTTGACCCATTATTCTCTGTTTATACAATGTTTAAGTAACAGCAATAAACTATAAAACCTATTAACTGTACTGTACTTGCTTTTCGAATAAAATTTCTATATTGTGCTACGATACTCGGAATCAGTTCTTGAACTATCAAATAGAAAGTGTGCTGAAAAGTGTATATACAGAAGCTGAGCTATGTTGGCCAGCTGAGCTATGTTGGCCAGCTGAGCTATACTAACGAGCTGTGTTCATTCATGTGATAATGAAGTCGACCTTTACACTTCATAGAAAGCCTTTTCAGTCTCTTTGCATCTATAGATCTCTATGAAGATAATTGTTTGTTAAAAACCAGGCAACAATGATGTATCTTAGGTCTTTATTTTGGAAAAATATTTACTTCAAATATAAAAACTATTTCAGCTTTATAAAACGTCCATACAGCTTTACCTATATAAAATAAAACAAAACAAAAAATTGTAATTTATAACTTGAAACATATTTTGTGAATTTATTAAAAAAGACTTCGAATTAGTTACTGCGAATACACGAATTTCAACAATTTTATTTATTGAATATTTTCCATGTTTTTATATATTTCTAAAAAAATAGTACATTAAGCAATACAATCGACCAATAAGTTTATCGAATTCAACTTCGAAATTGATTGAGTTGCGGTAAAACTCCTATACATAGTTTTCCTTTTCTCCGTTTCCTAACGTTTTTCGAAGCGGTCGCTTTTCCGTTTTCCGTATTTGCACATGTATATATAGAGAGATGATAACTTGAAACTTTAGCTTTTAACATCGTAACAAACTTTTCTCGAGAACCTCGAGAGCGTTTTTGAGGGTTTCAAAATTGGAAACCAGTCGAACTCTGTACACATACCTGGCGGTGTATATTTTTTATTCGTTTGTGTGATTTACGAAGTTAACGAATTTCTCCGTCCAAAGTTTTATTATTGATGAATCAAATGAAATTAATTTAGGTTATATTTAGTTTAACGCATTGGAGGGGAAAATTATTGTATAGTAAAGTCCCGATTTTTAATTTTTATTGGCTATTATTTATTTTGAAATACAATTGCTAGGCAATATTATTGTATCCCGTAATGTCGGGAGAATTCTGCAGAAAGGCTTAACTATCTCTAAATGAAAAAGGCAAGAATTATCAATATAGAAATATATTATTTGGTTTTATTACTTTTTGGCATTAAATTAATTTGGCTGCAAGAAATACCACTAAACTATGAGAACCGATATTGCTTTCAGAATAAATATGATCTAATTGAAAATATCTAAATTTGACAAATTTTCATTGAAACATTTCCTGTTGACGTTTATAAGTTTGATAGTATGGATACCATATAGCTAAATTGTACTCAGATCTATCAGACATTTCAAGGCCCAAGAGAAGAACTTGCACGTTACTAAAAATTATACAGTTCATAATAACAAATTGCAACATCCTGACCCACTCTTAATGGGACTTCAAATCAGTGCCCGTATTCTAACTATCCAGTGATCTTCACGTTTAATTTCCAGGATGCTACTAACTCGAAATAAGTGCGGAGAGAGGGAGGGGTTCCCTGTTAATACGATGACATAGGACACTCCAGTATTATAAACCTGAAAGCCCTTCTGCCAATATTGAGACAGACGATCCACAAAATGCATGCGTTCTATCTGTTAATTAATATCCCTAATAATAAGGGTCACTTGTGCAAAAGAAAAGGAAAGCTAGGCTCTATACAAATTTATTTAATTAACTACAAATAAGTATCTAAAACTAATTATTAGAACTGAGTTAGTTATAAATTATACAAAACGTGTGCCTCTAATTGACCCTTTCCAAATAACAACAATAATAGAACACACAAACAATATAATTGCAATAAATATTACAACATAATGAAGTTCAGTTTTTTTTTTTTTGGGGGGGGGGACCAATAAGTGGTATAAGTACCATAAGATGATTTTGGTCAAGACTTCTTAACTATTTTTCTTAAATTATTTTTGTTTAGGACATAGGATTTATGGTATTCTGCACTAAGAACAGTCATTGACTAATACTTACAAATGTCATCACCCCGAGCATTTCACCTAAACTTTATTTCTCAGTGAAAATAAGAAAGGAATTGGCGCTAATCTTGCTCTCATATAATTAAGCGGTAGTTCGGAAAGATTTCCATCAAATCTTAAATTAAAATCACTATCAGGCGGCGGGGGTCCACGGCACGATAGTTAATTTGTAATTTAAATCTGGCTAAAATATCATTAGGATAAAATTTATAATGGCCAGTTATTGCGAGCGGTGAATGAGTTACGGCCAATTACATGTGACACATTATCGATTTACTAAATGGGGGTCCAATTGAGAGTAAAATATATTCCCGTACAATAGCAACGGCGTGAGTGGGACGGTGTCACAGAGGCCGCATTATACATACATCTCACACATAATGAATGGAGCTTTATTTCGAACAGAACAGCGCACGATGGACAATACAATGATGAAAAGAAAGGTCGTGTGTTTATTAATTGCAAAACCCGGCCATCTGTACTCCGTATATATTATTAATTGAGAGGAAAAACGCGTCGCCTTTGGAAACCCATTCCTGCAGCATGATGTGCTGTTATTTTACGTTTAACTGGACGCGTTTAGTGAATGCACAATTTGTGTATATTGTGTTCGGAAGCCATTCACATTTTTTGTTTAATAATTTTATATAGTACACTAACAAAATACCGGCAATTAACTTCAAAAAGCGAGGAAAATGATTACTGCGTTCCTATCTATATCGTAGTTGTTTTATTTTTTGTAACTATTCTACTGAATATTATTTTTACTGGAACTTTTTATGTATTGATTCCTACAAACAAAGACTGCTCTTGATTAAATTTAAACTTGAAACCAATTTATTCAAACGAACCTTAACGCTAGAAAAATATTTTATGTGCTTTGATATTGGTTCTGCAAATTTCTATTTCTGCAAAATAATTAAAAGCGTACATGTAGTCAGAAAGATTTACCATCTATAAACTTTGTAGTGAAGCTACAATACGTCAAAGGAAGAAAGGAAGAGGAGAGGATGAATCATCTGAAACTATATTTCAGACTGGTCAACAATGATGTTTTAATAGCTTTCATAGAAAAATGTCACACTCCAAGGGAACTTGAACAAGATAAGTTAAATATTTACCATACAGTACAATACCAGTACTTTAGTAATTCTCTAGCAGTGGTCTGTAACAGCATTCAAAAATGCTGTTAGAGAGACTACACTCTGTGTCCTATATTCACGTTCAAACGCAGTCACCAATTATTTAAATAAAATATTGCTTTTAAATATAAAACAATAATGAACAATACAACTAGAAAACTACATGAATGTGATAAATATTGCAAATCACTAACTTTACTTTATGTTGTACCATTTCTTACGCAAATCTTGTGAAGAAAACCATACGAGATGCTTAGACACTGTATATGCTATCGACCTTACATAATGATCAAACTAATTCTAGTTTCTATGTCTTGTTCGTCTTTAGGAACAATCACGATTCCCTAAGCAAACGGATTAGTACCCTGTGGTAAAAATCGATATCATAAACAAATGATGTTGAATAAGGTCCCATAAGTTCCTCTTAACTTCTTCTAGCTACCTCTTTCTGAGCCGTTCCCTTTGTTTCCTATCTTCTTCTCTATCCTTCAGAATCCTGACTATATGTACCAGTCATTTGGTTCTTTACACTCTTAACATTTGGGTAATTCTGTCTTTTTTCTTTCAAAGTTCTTCTAATTGCTTATTTGTTCTTTTTTTATATTTTGCATCTACTTTGGTTCCTTCATAAATTCTTCTAAAAATTCTTTGTTTCCAGACCTATAGTTTATTTTCTTCTTTTTTATTATGCACTTAGATTTCGCAGATTTAGATATCAAAAGGTCTTGTTAATATTTGGTAAAGTCTTAGGTTTATAGGTCTAACTTTAATGAAACTTGTGACGATTTTGCTAACCGTTTTTCTGTTTCCTGTCCTCTTCTTTATATATATTAGCGTTAAATATTTTATCTGTTATACTTTTTCTATTGTACAGCTTCCACGTGTACAATTTATAACTAAATTAACCATCTCTAGTTTACTATAATCTTCCGTTGTCATATATTTGTATTTTTTCTCATTAATTATTAGTCCATATTTTTTACCGTTTCAGTATATTTTATAAATATAACTTATACCTATACGTAGTCTTTTGGCTTCTGATTGGAAATGACTTTGCTTACAGCTCTTTCAGTCGTTACAAATATGATACCATTTCGCTAGCTACCATATTTAAGCCTTAGAAATTCTAGATTACCTAGCTGATATAGTCTCCTCGTTAGACATCAGATCCATATTCTCTAGGGTGTTGACCCTCACAGTTTTATATATCTTTTATGTATGTAGATGACTACTTTTTTAATTTTTAGTTTTTGGAAATCGTACGTTACGATACTATTCACACAAACAGCAAGAGCATTAACAATCCAATCACAACAACACATAAGATTAAACGAAAGAGGTTGCACCTAGCTTCCTCAGGGGAACGTTACGTACCACCCTTTCCCATGATTATCTTTATCTGCTTATATACTACTTGTTTAAAATATTGGTATTAATCATAATCACAATCTTTTACCTCTGTTAACCTAGTATCAAGTTTCAACCAGAGCTCTCGCTATGTCCTCCAGTTTTTATATAAATTTCCTCTATTTTCTATTACCTTCTGCCCTTTCCTTAACAAAGTTTTAACTTTTCCCTCTCTCATTTAAATTCTCTTCAATATCATTTCCACTTTCATTTATTCGTTTGTCTTTTATTTCTGTCCAAGAGGTTTTTATTTCCCAATTTTTTTCACTTATCTTTTGTCCATTATTCTTAGTAAATGACCAAACCATCCCATTTCTTTTTCTTCTAAAATTTTCTTTACTAAATTTCACTTCTAATTCTTTTTTTTATTTCTTCATTTCTTTTCTTTTCAATTCTTCTGACTTATAACATCCTCCAATGATATTTAATGATAAAATAAAAATTTTTGTAGAATGTTACGTATCTGTTATATTATATCGTATATTAATGTACGTCAGGGTATGTCGCTTGCACCCTGTATAATGTTATAAATTACAATAAACTGCATAATTTTTTAATTACAATTTTAAAGTGATTGCCTTTTTTATATTAAAATACGTAATTACTTATTGCTCAAATCAAAACCTGCCTTACGATAGAAGTTCATTTCCATATCTGACTCGAAACATAAAATACAATTTGCGACCCCTCTGCTCGTTCTTAATGGTAGGTATTTTGAAATTAAGGAAACGGGAAGCTTCCCCTTACTCTTATTACGCACCCTATCTATATAAAAAGAAAATTAAAGTGCTTATTTAGTCGGTACATCTTTGCGGGAAAAGTTTTTATTAATTGCAATTTACCCTCCGCATCCCGTACCGAAAAAAAGAGATAGAAAAATCTTTGCAGACGCAAAATTCTTCCGGATGTTGCACTCGACGTGACGTACTTTTTTACAATTACAAAATAACGATTCATTAACACGCACGGGCGCCACAAAGAGATGAACTATTTCCGTCTAGAACAAGATTGTTAACTAATACGCACAGACAATTTACTGAAAAAAATAACAAATGAAATAGGACGCTCGCCAGTCGAGCATTTCTTCTGCTATCTCTCTTCGTCTAAGTTTATCAACAAAGAATTCCACCTCATTAGGTGTAATTGAATTATCTCATTCTGTTTAAGTCGCACTCACAGAGAGAAGAAACAAGATGAAGGAAAAAAGCGCGCATTAATTCCAGAAAATCTAATTCATTTCCTTTCTGCTGTTATGTGTCTTGTCTTTTCAGCCGGACGGATCGTTGAAGTGGAGCAGAACGGTTTTATTAAGAGGCCGAATCTGAATTTAGAAGATCATCCTTCTTTTCATATATTTTTTTTTCGCAGTTCTCTCTACGTTCTGGTATCTCTATTTAAGCAAAGCTTAATGGGATATACATGTATATACGTAAATATATTTTTTAAGCGGAGCCTTTGAGATTTAATTAAATTTCGAGACGAGCTTGCCTGACGTTATTTCAAAAAGGAACAAATTAAATGAAGAGCTCTCCTCATTTATGTAGGGATAAACAACGTCGGTCTGTATCGGGTAATAAAGTGAGAAGAGGTAGGTTTATTGCTTTTTGACATCAAATTGGTGGATTAATTCATTTTGGAATAAATTTCAATTAGACGGTTCTTTTTTTTATAAAAAAAAATAAATTGCCAGCTAATATATTTTCAACAAAAATATTTTCAAGGAGTAAAAATTTTAAGATTTTAAAACATTGTAAGCTTATTATGAGCCAACACTAACCCAAATTCGTACTTTTTATATTATTCAGGACACGTGACGAAAAATGCACATACCTCGAGCTTCTTTTCTAGCAATAAAAAAACATTGAAACATTTTAATTATGATTATATTAACTTGAACTAGATGTATTTACTTTTTAACAGTCTTAAAATAGTAATTCCCTTCTAAACTTAGACATTTTATAACAAGAAATCACTTTCTTATTTTAACAATCACTTTAATTTTTAGCTAGAATATTATTCTTTTATGCAACTAACTAATTACGATTATCTCTCAAACTTTCATTCATTGACAGACAGTAACACATACATTTACTAGCTGTAGCAAGTGTCCCTCTTATCTACTTTTACTAATTATTTATTCTTCGCGTTATAACGAATACAGCAAATCGTATGATTATAGTTTTAGAGTATCCTTTTGCAACTAAATTTTAATGATATTTAGAATATTGTTACAGTCGCTCTAAATATATCGCGTTTTTAATTATTTCTAAATTTTTGCGTACCTTTACTGCACCATCATTTATTGACTACGGTAATCATGCTTCATCTCATGAATTTCTGTAAAAGACACTATGCTTAAAATCGAGAACGATTGCTATTTTACTACTTCCTACACATAGTGCCTTCGCACTTTCGTACATCGCGTTCACGGTATACAACAGGTACTGTCTAGGAATACATGCGCGCCGCACAGGTGTACCTACTTACATATTGTTCGATACCTACTTTTCTACCAATCTTTGTATATTCTACTCCTTCAACTTTGTTATGTATTTTATTAGGGATTTTGGCCTTAACTATATTTTTCTTAATAATAATGCCCTCGTTTACTAGTTTTAAATCTATTCAATGTTTTTAACATTTCTTATTTATTTTAGTTAAATAAAATCTAAAAACCTAATCTAACTAATTTATTATTGGCACCACAACGTGGGGTACTTTTTCTTACACACATAGCCAAATAGCAGTTTGACGCCCAACGTTGAGCTTTCTTTTTAAATCACACCTTAACTCCTTACGCACACAGAATAATGCTTACATTTGACTAATATTTGCTTGAGCAAGAATCTTCGTCTGACTGGTCAGTTTTGTATTCTCGTCAAGCCGACTTTCACTAGTATTCAAGGTAACATTTAAACTCTTTTTTCTTAATATATATTTCATAATATAAACCTTTGACGTCCTTAAGGAAAGATTTTCTTGAAACTTTCGCAGATTCATTTTTTCTAGGAGTTTGGTAGTTATACATACGTATTACACCACGATCTGGTAAATCGTCTACATTTTTCTCATTATCAAGGTGGCATACCCACTTTTTGCAAAGCTTAGATATCTTTCCACGTATTTTTTGGAGGCAGTAAACAACATTTTGGATCTCTTCATGCGTGTATATTAAATAGAGCTTTCATTCATTTATAATAAACAGCACTAATTTTAAATTCAATTTGTCTATCTACAAAATAATCATATTGCGAACGAATATCGAGCTTTGTATAATAGACTGTATTCCTATTTCATCCTGGACTAGCTAAACAATATAATTGTTTCTTATTATCAGAATCGTCGCCCTCCTTTGTAGAGCTAATTGTACATATTTAGGAATTATAAAAAGCCGTTTCATTTTATAAGTTAATTTCTTTATTACGTTATCGTCCAAAACGGTAATTTCTCAAAGAAATTTAAAAAGTCGTGTATTTTCACTAATTAAATCAAAATGATTCCATGTACTTTCCACGTTAAAGAAAAAGTGATGTAAAGTCTTGATCTCAAAATTAGAAAGGATTTCTCTATTAGATTAAGGGTAACTTCAAAGGCTCTTGATTGTGTGATAAAAATCCAGTACATCAATTTAAGTAATTACTAAACGAATCGCTTTAAAGGAATTTAAATGGAATGTCTACGTCGTTATCATTAAGAAGTCTTGTAGAAATTAAATTTTATATTTTCTTTTGCGAGAAAAAGCATTATCAATTATATTAAGATTTGATCTTTCAAACAAATCAAATCAGTTTTTATTAATTTTGTAACTTATCTAAATTTAAACTAACTTATTTCTTCTTATTTTAATAATTTTTACATAAAGAACACTCGCACACAGGAAATTACTCGAAAGAAATCAAGGATGCTCAACTTCCTAAATTTCTTTGGAAAAGCTAGTACTATTATAATAGAAAGATACTTGGCTAGAAAGAAGTAATATTGCTAACAAATATATATTTAGTAAAAACCACATTTTACCTACCTCCAACATTTTTTTTGATTATATCCATAATAACTTATTTTCACTTTTACCATATTATTTTCTTTATCTTTTACTTTCTTTCAAAACCCTATATATGTATAGTGCATAATTCGTTCAATTTCGCCATTGTTTTCAGTCGATAAGAAAGGGCAAGAAATTAAATATGAAAAAGGGAACTTTTGCTCACAGTTTTGCTAATATATTTACTTCACGTTCTGGTGACTTATGCGCTACAGCAGGAGAATATTTATCAACTTCCATAGCACACAGAGAAATTGTCCAGCTCGAAAGAAATCAAGGATGCGATCAACTTCCTAAATTTGGAAAAGCACTAGTACGAGGTATTATAACACGTTTAAAGATACCACCGACAAATCAAAGAATTTTTCAATCCATTGTTTTGCTTGCGTGGTGTTTTTAAAAAAAACAATGTAATATTGCTAACAAATGTATATTTAGTAAAAAACACATATCTTATCTTACCCTATCTCATCTCTAACCTTATATTAAACCTTATATGCATAGTATTTCCTAAGTTATTTAAAAAGCTACTACTGCCTAGAATGAATGAAGATCTACCACTTGGGTAGAATGAATGAAGATCTGCCACCAGAAGAATGAATACTTCGCTAACTATTTGAAGTTAATCAAAGACACGTTACAACACAACACACCCACAGTTTAACAGTTCACATAAAACACTACAAACACTTACCTGCTTGGTATTTTTTTAACGCGAACCAAGTGTTTGACAATCCGGCATGATATTTTACAACATAAAATCAAACAAATACTTGCACCTATCTGATCACCAATTCCAAACAGAAATTGGAAGTGAATCATGTAAATTACATCCATGAGAATAGGAATGCCACAAAGCAATATCTTCGGTCCAATTTTGTCTGTATTATTTACATCTAGTCTACTATCTTCGAATGCAACAACCGAAAGTTTTACTGATGATACTGTTGTCTTAGCAAATTAAATCCAGTTAAAGCTTCAAGAGATTTTTAAGAAAATTCAAATATCCTCCAAAACTGGTTCGAGGACTGCCACATAAAACTAGACTCTTTCGTCCGATTTCGCATGCATTATTTACATCTACTTGTGACTTAAAATGCAATAATTGGAGAACTTCTGCTGATGATATTGACATCTTAGTAAGAAATGAAAATCTACTCTGCAAAGCCTAGTGAGATTTACAAGAACATTCAAATGCTTTTGAAAATTGGTTTGAAAAATGTCGTATAAAAATAAATACAAACAAATATACCTATATCAATTGACCTTTGCAAAAATCATGCAAAAGGTCAGGCAACAAAACAAAAAGGAGCAAACACTATATCAAACTCGAGTTACTCAAAAAGTTCCTTATTAGAATATCATTTAGAAGAATGAACAACCAAAGAACAAAATGAAATTAATCTTTTGACTTGATGTAACAACCATAAAGAGTGGAACACTTTCTTATATACTGCTTCCTTTGTAAAGACTTAGCATTTTATGCTGATTATTCGTCTTAATTTTTAAACAGATTTGGTGCTGATTTTTA
This sequence comes from Dermolepida albohirtum, assembly GCA_031893035.1. Lineage (NCBI taxonomy): Eukaryota > Metazoa > Arthropoda > Insecta > Coleoptera > Scarabaeidae > Dermolepida > Dermolepida albohirtum. The sequence continues at coordinate 524,393 of JAVIWB010004703.1, read as the reverse complement.
AACATTTTTAATGCGTTAGTTTGACTCCAGAATAATCTTGAACAATAAACACTCGAAGCAATAATTACGAACAGTTGTTCCATTAACACTAAAGCAGAGAGATTACCTAATAAACTAATAATCAAAATTTTCTAGCGTTCTAAAGAATTCAATGGATTTCCTTGAAAATTGTGAAGCCGCTATAAATCAATTTTTAAGAACTGTTCTAAAAAGCAATCTGGAAAAATTCTACAGCGTGTTTTATTCGTTAACGATAACATGGAAACTCACTTTAGGGATAAAATATTTTTACCATATCTTTTCTCCATATCTAATCTTATCAGCATTTTGCCATCTCAACATTTAAAGAGGACATTTAGAATATTAATTCGGAAATGACAGATGAGATGAAAGGTTCCATAGTGCTAAGCTAGATACAAAACACACTGAATTCTGATAGAAAGGCCTAGAAGAGTGTAAAAACCGTAACAAAAGCAAAATATTTTAGAAAATATATTGCTTAATTGAATTCATTGCATATTTGAAAATAAACACTTTTACTGTGATTGTTATCAAAACTCTTGTAACGCATTTATAAACCAAACCTAACATAACCCAACATTTCTTTTATTTATCTTTCCTTTTACTGTTACTCTTGTCGAAAGGATAGCTTACTATAAAAATAGTAATTGCTTATAACTATTTTATTCCCCCTGAAATTAATAACAAACTATACTCTTTTAAATGTCAATATACCCTTAAAATATCCGGCAAGACATCCGAACTGTTTACTATTAGAACTCTTCCCCGTAACGAAATTAGCATTCCCGAAGACTATTGAAGTGTGCAAGTTGTAGATATTGCCACCCTTTATGTCAGTGTTTGAATACGTCCCCCTGGTATCGGCCGTTTCGTCTACTAAGGATTCATCGTCTTCCTTCGAGTATACAATTCCTTAAACATGGTAATTTCATCTCGACTGAAGAATTAAACCTCGTAAGTGTCGTAATTTACTTTAGTTTCGTCCTACGAATGCTATTTTAATTTGACATCAGAAATTTATTACTACTGCATTCGAAACGGTCTTCTAATACATTTTATATGCGGTTGAATGGACTAATTATACCGTGAAAGAAGGCAAAATAGAACCTTGGCTTAGCGTACAGTTAAATTCTTTAATGTTTTGACAATTGGTTAATAAGAAAGTTGTTCACTAAATAAAAAGTCGTTTTGTAGGAATCTTGAAATAAACCAAATTTTCGAAATTGTAAAAATATAACTTATAACTTAAACTATTTTTTAATATCTCGACAAACCTTAAAATATTGTATTATTGTATGAATATAAATGTTATACATAATATAAAGTTTCACTAATATTCTCTAATTCGAATTTTTTCAAGAAATTAGTAATGAGTGAATTTAAACATTCAAATATAATTGATTAACTATTAAAGGTGTTGGTCTTGATAGTTTTTGAATGAGGTATACTAATTAAAAGCTTATATTCTAGGTCTTCTATATATTATGGGACAATTCATACAAACTCATCCATTCTAATAGCCCAGAAATACCGAACATTAAAACAACTTTAATCCTCAAATATTCGTCGTCGTGGATGAATTCATTGATTTCTTCCTTCGCTAAAATCTTTGATTTGAATAATAGGCCCACAATGTTGAAGATTTTATTTTTTAACTCAGATCTAAAAAATATGCTATTACGAGGGTAGCCGTTTATATTTCGGGAACTGGCAACACTGTAAATGTTGCCTCCGATCTTATGGTTGCATCGTGAAGTATGTCATTTTTGACAATATGTTTACCTTGGCAGTTTTATTATCCGGGCGCTATTTCTATTGCTGACAGTAACTTGAAAATTCTATGTCAGCGACAAAATGGAATTAACTCGCAAACATTTTCATGAAATTATTTTTCAAAGCTTGCGACGTGGATTATCTCAACAAGAATACATCGACGAGCTGAATTCTTTACGTGGTGATGAAGTACCATCGAAAGCTACAGTATATCGTTGGTTTAGTGAATTCAAACTTGTTGCTCTGTCGAAAAACATTAATGCAGTGTCTGAATTGATAATACAAGACAGTCATGTGACATACCGTTAGATCGAGGCATCTCTAGGTATTAGTAACACGGCTTGTATTAGATCCGTTGGGTACCACATAATTTGAAAACCGCTCAAAAAAGGACTCGCATCGATTGGTGCCAAGAAATGCACAAAAAATACAATGACAGTATTTCAAAGAACATTTATAAAGTTTATTTATAAAGTAAACAGCAGTCGACTGTGTGGGTAGTCCAAGATGAGCCAAAACCAACAAAAGTTGTTCGCGCTCAAAGCACATCAAAACAATTGGTCGCCTGTTTTTTCGGAAAAACCGGTCACGTTGCAACTGTGCCTTTAGAGAGTTGTAGAACGATCAAGTCCGAATGGTACACAACTATTTCTTTGCCAAAAATTTTGGAAGAAATAAGGAAAACAAACCGAAAACGGTTTGTTTTCCTTATTCTCCACCGTGACAATGCAAGCTCTCCATCCGTCAATTGAAACAATTGAATATTTGACCGGGCAAAACATTGAATTGATGAACCAGCCGCCGTACAGCCCTGATCTAGCACCCTGTGATTTCTTTTTGTTCCCACACGTGAAGAACAAACTTCGTGGTGAACGGTTTTCTACGCCGGAAGAGGCAGTTGAGGTATTCAAAACTCATATTTTGGACATACCGCCTTCACAGTGACAACAATGCTTTCCGCCGGAATGATTTAAACGAATGCAAAAATGCATTGATTTTCAAGGAGAATATTTTGAAAAGCAATAAAACTATTTTTGATATCAAGCAATTTTTTTTGCTAATCCGGAAATATAAACGGCTACCCTCGTACAACATTTTCTAAAAAAATTTTATTCTTGCAAACATTATATTATTTTTCTCTAGACTTTTTGGTAGTACTTGTAACGACGCAGTATTTACTACGTCCACTAGTTCCAGAAATGCAAAATTCATTATTTTACTTTTTAGAGATTGAAAACACACTAAATTTCCACCCTTCAATTTTGAAAATTCAAAATGGAGACGTTTACATAATAACACAAATTTTATTCGGAATTTCAAGTCAACATTTATTCGTAAATAAGTTTTGCTTTCTTCAAAATTAGGCCAAATTTTAATTTCTATTCATTTTTGAGCAATCTGAAAAAATGTAAAAAACAGATTCCTGGACTCCTAGATCGAGGAACAAGCCAAGACCTAGCAATCTTCATAATTTTCCTTTTCCTATAGCCTACAAATTGTACTATTTTTGTCAAAATCTATTGATACGTGCATATGCAATTGCATCATGCCCATGTGTTTATACACAGTTAAGTGCATTCCATGATGTAAATTACAGAAAATTTTCTGCTTATCACAGCGTTATAATTAAGGCAAAATGTGTGTATGTATGCAATTGTATATGCATTTAATAATAATATCTATTGCAAACTTTCAATTAAAGATCTGTTCCCATATTGAGATATATGGCGTAACTAAAGATTCGAATCTCACAATCCTTGATCGCTCAATAGTAGAGCATCCGGCCAGCAAGCGGATGACTGGGGTTCGATTCCTCGCTGAATCGTAAGACTTTTTAATTTTTACTTTGATTGTAACGAAGTAAAAAGCAGAAATTTAGTTTCCTATTTATAAGGTTTTCAATTTTATAGACAGCTGTTTTGATGGAATCTTAACCCATTTCTTAAACAATACCGCCACATTATTCTGCATTTCCAAACACTTTTGAAAGCATCGAAGTGAAATTTTTATTTAAAAGTAAAGGCTAAGAAGTACAACACGTTTCCTCTGAAACTAATCTCTTGCTTTCAAGACAGGGTCCGTATTAAAATTATTTAGAGCTTCAGTTAATTCAAATAAATTATAATTTACGAAAACGTCATATAATACTGGTTCTTATGTGTATTATTCATGCAAAAAATCATGAAAGAAAAGCACTAAAAGAATTGAAAAATTCTTTTAAAACATGATAGTCGTTTACTATATTCAACGGGACAAATTTCCACAAGACACCCTCCAAGAACATTTCCAAATCAACAGTTAAAATAAGTTTGACCCCATTCAACACACGTCGAGCCGCGGCGGGAAAAAGGAAAAAATACTGCACTGTTTACTTCCACGGATCAATTTATTAGCGTGTAATATGACGTGTGCCGCAGATGTTTCAACCATTAATACGCGCCCCAGGACTCATCAATCAAGCTCCTCAGTCTCATCTCGACGCGCTACGCTACTTCGCTACGATGGAAGCGAGCAGGGCAAGATTTTGCGCACACGACACTTTAACATCTACAAAATTTAAGTATAGGAGCTTCGGCGATGTGAGCTTGGATTCGCTCAGCCGCTGCTAGTATGTATGTATGTATATCCGGATTAAGACAGAGGCAAGCGTGGAGAAAAGCGAACGAGAGACGACCGGAAGGAGCGTGTTCGAACGAGATACGCGTTAGCATTCAATAACCCATACGCGAGTAATCTGCACGGAAACGCACCGCGCCATGTGTCATCGTTACGCCCTATAAATATCTCCCAGATTAAGCGAACATTGAATTCAGACACGGATTTAATGATAAAAGTTAGTCCCACAGTCATCAGTTAATATTACGTGTATTCAAGTATGAGCATATAGATACTTATGCTAAATGTCGATTGCGAAATATATTCGGATTACAGAAACGCAAACGCAAATATCAAAATGTGAACCTGTGCAATTGATTTATGTTTTTTATTGAAAGAAAAGCTGGAGACAACAAAACCTTTCTTAGTAACATTTACTGTAAATTACTCTAAAACGAATAAGATCATTCTAAAAAGTGTAGCCATAAAGAATAGATTTCAGAAACAAAAGAAACGTCTAACTAACGTAATCACACTAGAAAAGAATACTACATTCTTTGGCTACGCATAACCCTAGTAAAAGCCCTCATACAAGAGAGCTTAATTTAGCATTGTGTTTAGAATAGACTACATTCGGAAGACAATTATTGCCACGTCTAGCACGGAGCTAGTGACCTCCCTGAAAAGTATTGTAATAATAAAGAAATAATCAATTGATTCAATTAAACAAGATATATTCATATAACCCCAATAACACTAAACAATGACCAATAGGTATATTAATAAGATGACCATAGAGCCTATTCCATTGTAACCTTTCCAGATCCATAGTCATCAAATCTCTAGTTTATTTGCAATTGCCTATCTGAGTTGGCCTTGATAACAGTTTTTCTGACCTCTATGTAATATTGACCCTATTTCACTAGCTTTTGCACGTCTCTAAAATTCCAAATTACCTAACTGGTCGAACATCAGATTCATTGTCTCTACGGCGTTGAACCTCAGAACTCATACTATTCAAACACCATATTCCAAACGATTTACAAAATGACCTTTGACTTTCTTCTAATTTTAGATTTGGTAAATCAATTCAAAAAACCCAACATGTTACTTTAAGTGAAACATCGTATGGTCATAGGAAATTTCCACAGGATAATCTAACATATACGTTAACAAATTATTTACTGAATTTAATTTTGATACAGATTGTAAGTAAAGATGTGGGCTAAAAAATGAATGTCAAAAGCCTAGGACAATTGAAGACAAATGTATTAGAAAAATAGACAAATAAATATTAAAATACGTACTTGACAACAACGTTGTAATAAATAAAACGTAATGTGTATTTTCGAAAGGTTCTGAGATGTCTTCTGCAAAAACAAACACAATAAAAAATGTAAAATGCAATCAGGGAAGAAAAAGCATTCATCTATTTTGTATCAAAAACTAAGCTAAGAGAAAATCCGAAAAATACTACAAAAGAAGAATACTTAATTAAAAACACTTTGATGAACAAACATGACAAAATTGTACTAATAGAACAGAAACGTTAAACAATCTGGAGAATGCTGCATATCACAAGAAGAACCTTTCCAAACACCAAATAGGGAAACTATAAAATATAAAATACAGAATCCTTAGAACTAAAACCTAACCACCGAATGCAGCTATATCTGTATATTAAATTATTCATGTACTGTAAATTACATGTACTTCTGTCTATTTATGTATAGTGTATACTTTTGTTGTAAATACGGAATTCTTCTCTTTTTGGATTCCTTGGTCTTCTTTCCCAAATAAATATATCTCTGGTAATGATCTAAATCCTAGTTTTCAAATTAAAAGTGCTCCACCATAGCATAGTTTCGTTCTGTAGAAAATCTACTGTGACTAATCTAGTAACTTTTACACAATATATTGGTTGACTGCATTTATTTTGACATTTCCCGTGCATTTGTTACTTTTGAACATTTACTGTTACTAAATAAACTTTCTTATTTGGTTTTCTCCATGCCTCCTTAGTCTTATGGAGTCGTACCTGAACATTCGTCTAATGTTATCTGCTTCTGGGTTTCCGGGCTGGAACCGCGTCACTAGTATATCTGCCGACGTTTCGTACCCATTTGTATGGGACATCTTCAGGGCTGAACTACTGCACTGAAACTGGTGTAAGTCGATGGGGGACGTGTTTATATATGGATAATGGGTCATGGGTCAATGGAGCGTTACGGTTACGGTTGGGTCGATTAGAGATGCAGGACTGCCAAGCGTTATGTAGGGGGTAGCCATCATCGCGGTTAAGATTATTGGGGTGCTTAAAGATCTCTATAGTTTCACGGATTTTGCGACCATAGAAGTGGTTAGTGCGGGATAGGATCTTGGTTGAATTAAACTGAATATGGTGCCCGGTTTCTAGTCTATGCTCGGCAAGTGCAGAACCGGCTATGCGCAGCAACCTAGTACAACGCTCATGTTCAGAAACACGAGTGCCGACAGACCGCTTTGTTTCACCAATATATGCCCTGCCGCATGAACAAGGAATCCTGTACACACCAGCTGATTCTAAAGAAACATGGTCTTTTACGGAAAAAGGGTCAGATAATTTGGAATGGGGTTTGAAGATGGTTTTGATGTTGTTTTTGAGAAGAACCCTACTGATGCGGTCAGTAACACCTTGTATATAGGGTAGGTGGGCTTTAGAGAGGGGGGGAGATGATGTGAGCTGTGTATTGAGTTGTGAGATTTTGGGATTAAGATGTCGATCTATGGTTCGCTGAATATTATGGTTGGAGAAATTATTATTTATAAGAGCTTTGGTGACGTGACTTAATTTCTGGGATATAGAATGCTGGTCAGATATGTTGACAGCTCTTTGGACTAAGGAATTGATAACGCCCTGTTTCTGGGCAGGATGATGATGGGAGAGGGCATTGAGATACCGATCGGTGTGTGTGGGTTTGCGGTACACTGAATGTCCTAGTGAACCATCCAGATGACGAGTTACCAAGACGTCGAGGAAGGGAAGGGAACCTTCAGATTCAATCTCCATGGTGAAATTTATGGAATCGTGTTGTGAATTTAAGAAAACGAGGAAGTTGTTCAAGGAATCCCGACCATGGGGCCAAATAACGAAGGTGTCATCCACATATCTGAACCAACATTTTGGTTTTTGGTCACAAGAGTGAAGAATTTGTTGTTCGAATGCCTCCATAAAAATGTCAGCGACAACAGGAGAGAGAGGAGACCCCATAGCTGCACCCGATACTTGTTCATAATAATTACCACGGAACTGAAAATAGGTGGAGGTTAAACAAGTATTCACCAGGTTGGCCAAATCATCAGGTTGGTTGTCAGTGGAAAGGATTTGACGGATTATCTGGATAGTGTCAGGTATAGGAACTCTGGTGAATAAAGATTCGACGTCAAAACTAACTAGTATATCATGAGGATCTACCGTTAGGCCATTTAGTCTTTGGACAAAATGTTTGGAATTTTTAATAAAAGAATCACTATTGCCGGTGTAAGGTTTGAGAATGTTCGAGAGATATTTGGATAATTTATAAGTGGGACTGTTTATGGTACTCACTATGGGACGCAGAGGAATGCTGGGTTTGTGAATTTTTGGGAGACCGTACAGTTTTGGGGCTTTGGAGTCGCTGGGTAATAAGGTTCTGTGAGAATCGGTAGGGATAGAAGAGGTTTTGATAGATGATATGATGGTACGTTCTATTCGTGAGGTGGGATCTCGCTTAAGAAGTTTATACGAGCCGTCCTGGAGAATAGTTTGTATTTTAAGCTCGTACTGATCACTGTCCAAGACAACAGTGGCGTTACCTTTATCAGCTCTGAGTACAACGATGGTGGGGTCAGATTTTAGGGCTTTATGGGCTAGAATCTCGGATCTTTGAAGATTTGATTTCGGTGGTTTGGCCTGCGTGAGGATTTTTGAAGATTCGAAACGGATGGGATCGGCGATAGCCGGAGGAATTTTGACAAGAGCCGATTCTATGCCAGTGATGATGTCTTCCGTAGGGATGTATTTGGGAGTGGGTGCAAAATTGGGCCCTTTGGAAAGAACAGAAATCTCATCAGTGGATAAGGGTCGTTTAGAGAGATTGATGACAGTGTGTGACATAGAAATATTATGTTGTCGAGGTTTGGGTACTAAGGCCTGGAACTTGCGGATGTGCCTTTGGATAATATGGTGTTTGATGTTTTCCGCTTGTTGAAAGGTTATGCGGTCTAGAAGATCCCAATCAGATTGGGTTAAAGTAGAAGCAAGTTGTAGGTGTATGTGAAGGAGTTTATTAGAAAGGGAATTGAGATCACGTCTGGTATGTTTGATACGTTCTCGAACCAATGCGAGACCCGCTCGTTGATATATGGATCTGGCAGAAGGAGAGATAATGTGATGTTTGACCTGTAAAAATTTAAGAACAATTTTATAATCACGACATCTAAGTAAAAATGTTAAAGAACAAATCAGACTTACCAATTTCACTCGCAGTTTTCCAAGTTCTCTGGTTTTCTTCTGGATATCCTCCCCGTAGAGGCTGGTTAATTTGGTACGTAGACTTCCGCGGTCGTGGTCCATGCTATCTGCTTCTGGGTTTCCGGGCTGGAACCGCGTCACTAGTATATCTGCCGACGTTTCGTACCCATTTGTATGGGACATCTTCAGGAAGAATGAAGATGTCCCATACAAATGGGTACGAAACGTCGGCAGATATACTAGTGACGCGGTTCCAGCCCGGAAACCCAGAAGCAGATAGCATGGACCACGACCGCGGAAGTCTACGTACCAAATTCGTCTAATGTTTTCATATTGACCTCCGGGGTTCCCTAAGGTTAAAATCCTGGTCCACTATTGTTCTTATTTTTTATAAGCGACGTACTTACAATCTAATGCCGTAGGTTTTACTGGACGGTATTACAATTTTCATTGTAACACTATATAATGTGGATATCATGCACTTGCAGGAGAGTATTAATTTTATCATTGATTGATCTGTTGTTAATTCTTTGCCTTTGAATATTAATCAATGCTTTAATATATCTTTTACTAGAAAATTGACGCCTTTTCATCGTCTTATTCTATAAAATGGCACATACTTTTGAAAACTGGTTCTACGAAAGGTCTTGGAATACTATTTTGTAGTTGCTTGAATTTCAACAATAAGGTCCGTTTGCGAATGAGAGTAAGAACGAAGCGCGATCGCCGCAGTTGGCATGTGAGTCTAAACGCTATTCGCAGTCGTATCGTCTGTCTGCGTGTTGAGCTGTGGAAGCTTATAATGTTTAAGAAAATTATTTCGCACGCCAATTGTGATATACTTGAGTGCAAGAAAATTGATAGCAGCGACAATTCACCGTCAGATTTGTGTACGGTGATAATGTTAAGTAAGTTACGTAGTAAAGTACTAAAGTGGATGAGAATGTTCAAAGACGGACGGGTTAATATGCATGATGAGCAACGGTCAGACCGACCTACTCTGAACGGTCTGTGCTTTATCGTTTTTGACTCGATAAGGTCAGCAAAGAAATAAATTTTTAGAACATATCATTACAGGAAATGAAACTTGGATGTCACACGACTCCTGAATCCAAACTACAGTCAACGTAATGGCGAGACCCGTCATCGCCAACCTGAGTGAAAGCTAAACAGACAATTTCAGCACGAAAGATTATGGCAACTGTTTTTGTGGGACATGAAAGGGATTTTGTTAATAAATTTTATGACGAGAGGCACAACAATCAATTCTGATGAGTATTGTGTAATCTTGGGAGAGCTCCGGCGTGCCATGCAAAATAATTAACATGGCCTACTGGTGTGATGTTTCATGACAATGCAAGGCCATATATTTCTACACAAACATAAGGTCTAATCAAGTATGGAACCAACTGGATCATCCACCTTACAGTTCAGACCTTGCACCCAGTGATTTTCATCTGTTTCGGTACTTAAAGGAATTCCTTCCTTGTTGGTCAACGGTTCAATGACGATTAGGAAGTAAAAACTGAAGTCATAGATTAGTCTTCTGAAAGGTATGATAAATGATTGAACAAAAGTGGAGGAAATTATGTAGAAAAATGGATAAAAGTATGTAGAATATGGAAATAGATATATTTTGATGATATTTACAGTATTTTTCTTCTGATTGAAAAACAGAGCTTATTTAAAAAATAACCCTCGTGTGTATTTCAAGGTGGTTAAAATTGGATTTATTTTGCGATATAGCAACACTGCTTTAGTAGAAACATTATACTTTGCCATTGTTCGGAGCAAGCTTGAATATGGATCTATTATTTAGTATCCTTTTGACGACACTGGAAAATTTGCTGCAGAAAGAGTTCAATGTAGATTTTTAAAATTTTTATTCTACAGAACTTCTGGTATTTATTCAAAGGGAGGAATGGAATATATTTCTTTACTGGAACAGCATAGCGTTTAATATTTTTTCTGCATTTGATGTTTCCTAATATTATCATCTACATGCGTATTAAAAATGTAATACTATAGTTAGTATTGAAGAGCTTTTAATTCTTTCCTCTTTTATTCGATAACAAATTAATACGATAATATCCTGAATAAGGTTTCCCTATTATATCTCGAAGAAGAAGTAATATTGGAATAGATCGACCAGTAATAGACCACAAATTTAATTAAGAATTTTCGTTTTGTAATTACTAAAAATTTCCTTTTTAAATTTTACTCATTTCAATTATTAATTTGCCCCAACTTAATAATTGAAAAAAGAATCTTCTTTGTTCAATACGCTCAAACTTTGAAAGAATTTCTAAAGATTTTAATCACTATTAAAAGTGCATTAATTCTTGTTACTACATAACAGTGGCTCCATGCGATAATAGTAAATTTAGTCCGCCCCTGTTCGAAATTAATATTCCTCTGATAAGAGAGTACCGCTGTCACACATTACATTAGTCATTAGTTCATATCACACATACGGATGCAGCCCGATAATGCGGAGAGTGCGCCCGGCACATGGCTCTTTTATTGCGCCGCTGCAATAATAACCAACAGCGTAACGCAAGGGAATAGGCATTACGTATTTAGAACGCAATATAGTGAATGTATATATCAATTCTTCGCTCGGATTAACGGCTCTTTTGATCTGCGACCCCGCCGTTTTAGTTGTCGAAATTGACATTCGAACGGATATCGGTCGTGGCACCACCCCCGGTCCTGATTCAATTACGCAAAATGTTTTCACGAGACCATAAATCCTGATTGGAAATTATTTCGTATTAATTGAAAAATTTTCTGTGGTCCTTTTTTCCTTTGGAAATGCAATTTGCAGAAAATCAGTTAATCTGGAATTTTAATATGCAACCATAGAGAACTGCGTAACTGCTGCATTACTAACCCAAGAATTTTATTTGGAAATAAGCTTATTCTAAGAAGATTTATTAATATTTAATTATACCGTAGTAAAGTACATACCGTATCAAAAGTTAAATGTTTATCATTGCTAACATCTTTATTATTCGAGCTATGAAATTAGTTAAATTAGCAATTTGATAGCATTCTTTGTTTCGACCGTGATTGTCAAAACGAAAATAATTGAACATTTCAAGATACTCACAAAAACATTTTTTTAACGCTTGTTTATTTTGCATATCTTAAAAGAAAATAATTTTCTGAACAAAAGATTATTAATATCTAACTACATTTTTTTTATTATATGGCGTCTCGAGAGCCCAGCCCACTCGCCTCAATGTAATGGAAACCGCAATATAATATTTGAAGATATTTTCTAACTTTTAAAATCAGACATGATAAATTACGAGGGTAGCCGTTTATATTTCGAGAACTGGCAACAGTGTTAGTGTTGCCTCCGACCTGATGATTGCATCGTGAAGTTTGTTATTTTTGACAATATATTGGTGCCAAGAAATGCATAAAAAATACAATGGCGGTGTTTCAAAAGACATTCATCAACTCATCACAAGTGATGAATCTTGGATCTATACGTATAAGCCCCATAGTAAACAACAGTCGACTGTGTGAGTATTCCCAGATGAACCAAAACCAACAATAGAGTTCGCAATCTAAGCACATTAAAACAAATGGTCGCCTGTTTTTTCGGAAAAACCGGTCACGTTGCAACCGTGCCTTTAGAGAATTGTAGAACGGTCAATTCTAAATGGTGAATGGAAAACGACTGATCATTCTCCACCATGACAACGCGAGCTCTTAGAGGTCGGTTCAAACAATTGAATATTTGACCGGGCAAAACATTTACTTGATGAGCCATCCGCCGTACAGCCCTAATCTAGCACCCTGTGATTTCTTTTTGTTCCCACACGTGAAGAATAAACTTCGTGGTCAACGATTTTCTACACCGAAAAAGGCAGTTGAGGTATTCAAAACTCATATTTTGGAGGTACCGCCTTCACAGTGGCAGCAATGCTTTTCGGATTGGTTTAAACGAATGCAAAAATGCGTTTTGAAAAGCAGTAAAACTATTTTCGATAATGAATTTTTTTTTAATTTTCTATTCCCGATGTACAGGGTGGGGCAGAATAACGAGCGATTTTAAAAAGCCCGCAATTCGCGCCGTGTCATTCGGAGGTGGTAGGGACGCTATCGGCCATGTTTCCTTGATATTAGCATTTAGTAACAATGGAGCGTTGGACCCCTCAACAGCGTGCGTACGCTGTTGAGGCGTTTTATGAAAATGATAATTCTTACATACGCGCGCGTCGTGCCTTTCGAAATCATTTTAACATTAATCGCAATCAATCAGTGCCGTCTGCCTGTGCCATTCAAAAATGGGTTAGGAACTTTGAGGAAACTTCGTCAACGACAAAAAAGAAACCTTGTCGGCCAAAATCGGTGCGTACGCCCGAGAATATCGACCGTGTAAGAACTACTATTGAGCGAAGCCCGTTCAGCTCGCCGGCATAGCACTACACTTGGGATTTCAAACCGAACTGTCAGACGAATATTACACAAGGATCTCCACCTTCATCCATACAAAATCCAAATCGTACAAGCTCTTAAAGCCAACCCAAATTCAAAAACAATTGGCAGAAACGTCGAACGTGGCCCAAGAAACGATAAGCGAACCATTATGAGCAATAGAAAGAATCCCAAAGATGAGAAAATGGGTACCACATCAATTAAATGACAAGCAAACGAAAAATCGAAAAATCGTCTGTGAAATGCTGCTTGACGGGCATGATTGGAAGTCATTTCTGCATCGAATAGTGACGAGTAATGAAAAATGGATTTATTTCGAAAACCTTAAACGCAAAAAATCATATTTATCACTTGGCGAAGCCGGCCCATTGACTCCAAGGTCAAATCGTTTTGGTCGCCAGACAATGCGCTGTGTTTGGTGGGACCAGAGTGGCGTGGTGTATTGCGAACTGTTGATACCTGATGAAAGAATTAATACTGATCGCTACTGACACCAAATTATTAAATTGAACATATGTACATTGATGGAAAAACATCCAAAAAGGGCCCAAAGACGCGGGAAAATGATTTTACAGCGCGATAACGCGCCGTCTCATATAACCAAACCGGTCAAGGAAGCGTCAAAACTACTTAGGTGAGACATAATATCACACCCATCGGACCCTCCAGACCTTGCCCTGTCTGACTATCACCTTTTCGCATCAACGGGATACGCGCTTGCAAAGCAGTTCTTCGCCAATTTCGAAGAAGTTAGAAAATGGCTCGATGAATGGTTTTGATCAAAAGACAATCAGTTCTTTTGGAAATTTATGTACTTTTATAACGAAAAAACCGGTAATGACTTTCCGGTACACCTGGTACGTATGTAGAATCCCAAAACTGCAACTGCTTGTTTTAGGTAAATTTATGACTGACACAGATTCTATTCTTAATGGTAGAGTTCGAACAGTTTGTTTAAACTTTATTTTCTAAGCGATGGTATATTTGATTTTTATATTTACATTTCTAGATATCTAAATTTCGTGGCAAAAAAGCGTTATGTTTAGAGCTATTATAGTTGTGAATATCTGCTTAACTAGTGCTTTTGTTTTATACGAGATAACAAGATTAAAAGCATATTCAAATCGTCTCCTTCTTTCGCACTTTATAGTTCCTTTCGCTGTCGTTAGGTGTCATCCTTTCATCTGTATACCGGCTGCGAGTTTAATAAACATCTATCCCATACACTAGTACAATACTGATGAGATTGTAATGAGAAACCTTTTACCGATTACCGGAAGGCAACAAGCCACGTTGCTGGTACGCTGCTAATTAAACGGCCATCAGGAGTTCGCGTTCAGAATATAAAGTAGGCCTGAGAATACTTTAATCAGTGCCATTGGCGGCTTCGGTGCAAAAGAAATCACCAGAGGCAGCTGACGACGAAGTAATTAGGGTTGCCGTTGCTGTTACTGCTGCTTCTTCTCTTGTATGTCGCTCTCTTGGTGCGTGTTCGACCTTCGCACCCTCGCGACACGACGGGACTTTGAAAAGCTGCTCCTGCTGTTGTTAGAGGAGCTCCCCCGTCGTTTTATGGTACGACGAGTCTCGTGCTAGCAATTAACATGTGCGACCTCTCACGGTTACAATGCGAAGCGACGAGTGGTGAATGCGTACACATTGCCCGGGAAAGGGGATGTATAAAAGATTACCATGATTGAGAAATGATATTTTACGAAACAGAAATATCACAGCACGTTATAACAAGTATAATTTTCATGTAGAGCCTGTACAAAAAGGAACACTATGAAGGCGGAAATGTGTTTGTTAAGAAGAATCTGTATCAAAGACTCTTATTGACGTTTTACAAAATTAGGTAACAATTAGTATAATTTAAACGGATGAGAAGGACTAACTAACTAATTAAAAACGGCCGTTTCATTAACACTAGAATACATGAACATATAGAAACCATTCATATGTTTTCATTTGTATTTTGATATACATTTTTCATTCTAAGGGAAGACTAAAATAAGCAAATTTTAAGTCAATCAAGTATTTTGATTTCAAAATGGTCACGGCTAGGTATACTTTGACATCATTATAAAATCATTTCCTTGGAACCCCTTTTCTTACATTATTAAACAGATGCTGAAACTGTTGAAACCCAGAATTGTTAATTGACTTTTGTTCAACATCAAAAATGGGGAAAAGCACAGGTTATTTCTTAAGAATACAACCTCGAAATCTATTTAGCCAAGATGCAGAGTATAACATAATATTTAATCCGCTGTCAGAATTCCATGGAAATGTCCCAGAATCTGGTAGCTATATTTTTGTTTTAATAGACGAAGACACTTTGCTGCCAATCAGAAGACTCTCTTTTGATAGTTAATTGCCGTTTTTCCATCTTGTTTTGCTATGAGACCTAAGAGGGCACTTTTATCCATTTCTCAGTCGCAAAATAAACGAATCTTCTTGATATCACCTTTATACAAGCAGTAAGTTTTCCAACACACTTCTAGGACTAATTTACCTAAGTGAAATATACGACTAAAACTATAAATTGCTATCAGCCCTCTGCTTCTGTTCATCAGGGCTGGGGAACCGCGACACCAGTATAACTGCCGACGTTTCGTACCCACTTGTATGGAACATCATCAGGGCTCAACTACTACTGTCTGTCGTTGACAGTCGTCGACAACTGAGTATCAGTGCGACAGACAGTAGCAGTAGTTGAGCCCTGAGGATGTCCCATACGAGTGGGTACGAAGCTCGGAAGCCCAGAAGTATGTAGATAGTATGGACCACGACCGCGGAAATCTACGTGCTAGCAGCTACTTTATTTTTTCGATCTTACCACGTTCTCAAAGCCATAGATTCTGACGTTATTACTTCGAACAGTCTGTCAAAACATGGTCCCATTTTATATTTAGAATTCCTGTGCTTATTTTTTTTTTACAACGGAACACGAAGGAAATTTATTTCCAAACACACAATCTAAACATTCTTTAATTCTATGTAGCATTTGATCTTTTCTTTATTAGGACCGAAACACAATATTCTATGGATCCTAGTGACATTGTAATGTTATACTGTTGAACGAAATCCTATCTAAAACTTTACTTAAGAGGTTCGATTGCCATTTTCTTCCACATCGACTAGATGGGCAGGAAGATGTTTTGTAAAGGTGTAAAGAAAATGGTTTGTGGTGGAAATTTAAAGTTTGAACATAATCTCCCCATGGCAAGGAAAGTAGTAAAAAGATGAAGGCTGGCATAGCTGGTGTTGCATCCCTGAAGTAGGTCTATTTTTATCAGGATTACAAAGAATGTCTATCCCCCACCCATAATAGTAACACATTACGCAATATGATACAGTGGCATTATCCTGTTCAAACATATGCTGCCACATTAGGACGAGAATTTAAGATACAACTATATCACTTACAATTTGGTCTACAATATGTTGTTTTATTTATTCTATGTCAAAAAAATAAGGCTAACTATTAAATATATCGCTAAAGCTATAGTTCTGGTGAAAGACAGATTCGTTATTTGAAAAGCTGTACATGCGCCATTACGCAATAATTATCATGCCATCATTAGGTTAAAAGAAGCGCAAACTTAAACAAGGCGATGACAGATTTTAAATAAATACTGTTTTGCGAAAGCGATTTTTCAAAGGTTCATAGTAAAAATACAAGCAAGCGATCGGTCAGAATTTTGTACACCAGCGACATGTCCAGAATTTCCTGCACATCTTTGAGTGGTTTGCTTATAGTTTGCAAAACAAAACTGGAGCAATGTTCTATTCTCAGAGAAGTCTAGAGTTGCTTGGTGGTCTCCAGGTAATCGATATAAACTATTGAAATAATCAGGAGAACGGTGTATGTCGTTGCACAGTTTCACAAAGACAGCATTGCATAAAAATTATGTAATAGTATGGACCGGTATTTCTTACTATATCTATATGGACCACGTTTTTATGAATGATAGATATTTGATGGCATTAGGTACATAAACGAAAATGTTTTACTTCATGCCTCGTTTATTTGTGATGTATTTATATTCACGGATGATAGCTTCCCTCTACATACAACACATATCGTTCGGAATATTTATAACAAGTGAAAATTCATTGACAGATTAGACCGGTATGTAACCCTGATATAGTTCCAATAGAGCGCGCTTGGGTTATGTTGAAAAAACTTATTAAAACTTGAGCTGTCCCTCTGAAAAGCTTTAATAATCTTCGCAATGTTTTGCTAGAATAGTTCAAACCGACATTCAAACTATTATTCAAAATATGCACCGGACAACGACGTATGAAGGGGAACACGTGCTGCTAATAACTTTATGAATTGAATTACTGTAATTTGTTTGCTTTTGTTTTAGAATATTTTTAAATGTTTCTTTAATACTGTAAAGATAAATTGTTGTAAACAAATCAAGACTGCTTAGAATGTTGTATCATAGTATTCTATTTGTTCCTTTACAAATACACCAGCATATATAATACAATGAAACAAATAGCTAAAATATATAATTTTGAAAATTGTTATTGAAAGCTAATAATATAATAATTATAATAAAAATAACCATAATTTTAGTCCATGTCATCACATCCCTCAATAGTTTAACACCAATCACAGGGGGCTTTGGGCGACGATGAGTCATTATTACGTCCACACTTGCCTTGCAACTTAATATTTTTGTCAGCATTTGCTTAATCGAGGAAGGAAAACCACGAAAAACCTTCCCGGACAGCAAGCCGTCGGTATATTGCTCTGTAGTCATCACATTTCTCAATTTTCACCTTTGTTGTAGATGGTTATTATTAAGTTCCTTTTTCAGGCCCCTTAGACACGTCTTATAAAACCATCGTACCCCCATGCAATCCCATCTTCACGTTTTGCAAGAGAAAATTATAAAATAGTAAAAGACAATAAATTTCTTTTACTAATTTATAATTTCCTCCTCCATTGTATCCTTTATATATTCTTCTTGGTTTAATAGGTCGATCAGTTCTTCCCTCTTTCTTCTTCCTCTTCCTGATACGTTTTCTGAAATTTAGTCCTGTAGAACCATTCTCAGATTTTTATTGTCTCCTTAGTTTTCATTTGTAATTTCGGTCCTTTACTCACAAAATTTCTTTTCCTTTGCTTCTCCCCAAAAAATTTATGGTGTTTATACTGTAACTTTCTTGAATTTCTTTCCCAAACACTTCATATTACTATTTAAATGCCCTTTTTCTGTTTATAACATTTTTGAATGTTTTGTAATAATTTAAAGATAAATGGTT
This sequence comes from Dermolepida albohirtum, assembly GCA_031893035.1. Lineage (NCBI taxonomy): Eukaryota > Metazoa > Arthropoda > Insecta > Coleoptera > Scarabaeidae > Dermolepida > Dermolepida albohirtum. Next base: position 505,777 of record JAVIWB010004703.1, on the reverse strand, counting down.
ATAAACTATTTGAAGCTGCTTAGAATTTTGTACTTACTATTCCATATGTTCTCTCTCAAATACGCCAATATAATACAATGAAATAAAAAACTAAAATCCTTGAAGTATAGGTGATCCGGTCCTTTTGCCAGCGAAAATTTAATTTTCTATTACTCTATAATTATTAATATACATGCTTTTTGCGTAATTTCAGTATGTTTAATAATTAATTTAAAATAATAATGATCTTACTTTCTTAATTCAAATAGTAAATAAATTGGGAAAAATTCTATTGTAACTTTTTATTTAAGTACTTGCAATAACTTTCCATAACAAACAAAAAGAAAACAAAAGAAAAAACTGGATGCACAATGCCTTTAAATAGGGCATCTTTAAATTAATTATTGAAGGAAATTAATTTCCGCCATATTTCTCAATGTTTCCGCCTCATTTGTGATTCTTTAATTAATTAAAAATCTTTCGTTGCCATCAAATATTCAAGCGAACAAGCGGAGTCGACCTTATTAAAAATACTTTTGCAGTTAATTAAATTTATTATATAGGATATCTGTTCCAACGTTTTTCATCTAAATGCATAATTAATGAATCTTTTTATTAATTCTTCAAACAAATATAATAGTAAACTTAAATTAATATCAAAGAAGTATAATAATAACGAATTGGTGTTTATTTTTTGTTTAGAAATTTATTAATTTCGAACACCGCCATTTAAAAGCACTAAAATTGAGTTTCTAATTCTAAGAACTTCTTCTAATTTCCCCAAATAATTATTTACGATAGTCTGTCAATATTTACATACTTTCAAATGATTTCAACATCGAACAATCCACGTAAAAACGAATTCGCATTTGGGCCTTTTTATTTTCTGAATTGATTCGACATATTTTTAATTGCGTACATACTTGGATAAAGTAAATGATTCGTCTATTTTTCAGAAATACAATTTTACTGTTAAGATACGGCACAAAAAAATAATCTGTTGGCTGATGCAATTAAATTTTCTAAAGAAGTGTAAATATTTGCTGAAATTTAACTGAATCAGGTAATAATTATACAATATATTTCGCACGTCAGAAATTCCAATAGTTCTGCATAAATCATTCTAATATTAGAAGTAATACATGTACATAATAGTTAAACTAGCTGACAAATTAATTCTTACGCCAAAATAAAGCCGAAATGTCTTAATATTTAAATTCCAAAAGCGATGGAAACAGCCCAAACAACAACTCGAAGTAAATAGAGCTCGAGACGTTAGTAATTCTATAGTTCTAGTTCAACTCATCACATAAAATTAATACAGATACAAGCAGTCGCTTCCTCATATTAATCTTAGATATCAATAACTATGGGCAACAGGCATTCAGGTTTACAATAGAACAATGTTTCTTCATAACATGATGGTACCAATTTGTTCACTGACGAAGACCAGTAGAATGACATTAGCCCACTGTACATACGACCATGATAGTTGAATTGATTGCTGACTCTGAATTTCCAAGGAACTCGTTTTTGTTGAAAAGACGAATAAAATAGCTATATTTCACCTTTAAGGTTAGAAACTTTAAATGTAGAATATACATAGAATATCCAAAAAATAACAGAACAAATATAAAAAAGCAACTAGTTATTTTGCCTAAATTATCTATTTTTACTCAAAATATATCCCTTCTGCATCAATAGATAGCTAAGATCGTTTAATCAATGTTAGCGTAGATTTTTTATATCGTTTTTCGGAATCGTCTCAATAGTCCTCGTCACGGCTTCTCGGACTAACGTTGTCATAAAACTTTCCTTTCAGGACCAGTTAGAGTTTCAGGAACAAGAAATACACGGAGATAAATCAGGCGAATACGAAGAATGTAGAAGCACACAGATTTGTTTTTTCGCCAAAAATTTATAAACAGCGATAGCGCTGTGAGATTGTGCATTATCGCTCAACATAAACCAACTTCCCGGCTCTCAATATTCAGGAATCACTCGAAGGACTCTCTTCCACAAACGTTCCATAATACCCAAATAATATTCAATATTATTAACCTAATTTAATTTTAAGCATTCTCAAGCAAACAATATTTCAATTAGAGTTTCTCTCTAGCATTTATTTACTCCAAATCTAAGTACATTAATGCTGTTTCATTGTTTGTTACGACTTTCATAAATCAGTATATTTTGGCCAAACCCAATCTTTAGTCGTTTTAGGTTGTAGATGGTAGCACGTTTTCCCAGAAATACTTGTTCTTGCAACGAATTTCATTAAAATTTTCGAGAGTCGTTTATGAAAATCTACGTATCTATCTAAGTACACTTGAAACATGTATCAGTTTATGAGCTTAACAGCAAAGACTCCCAAGTAGACGAGGTAATCCCGATCCAAGTACTATGTAAAAAGATGAGCTGTATAGGAACTTTCTCTGGTCATAATAACATTAGCATCCAAACTTGTTGAATCTGAAAGATGTAATCACTACTATAACCTACATACAGCTAATACTATGCTACAGCTGAATATTTTTGCGTAATATAAAACCTCCTTCTTGATTTTTAATAGAATCACGTGGTAATATATACGTCATTAATCGCAACTTCCCTCATGAAGCATCGATTAAAATATGAGGAATTGGCAAGAATACCATTGATACAAATAGAAGATGAATATCCCGCAGCGAAACTACGCACAAACAATTTTTTATGCAATTATGGAATTTAGAACCGCTTTTATTTTGTATATATATTAATGATTTGACATCAGTTATTGCGTCCAAGAAGTTGCTTTTTGCTGATGACTTAAAATTTTTATCTCAATCCAAAATATGAATGATTTTATCTTCTTGCAAAATCTCTTAAATATAAATAATGATTGGTGCGAGAGTAACTATTTACAGTTGAATTTATCTATGTAAATGTAGGATTATGACATACAAAAGGAAGCTCAACCAAATTAGGTACGACTATTCGCTGCGTGCTACTTCGTTAACAAGGACTAATTTAGTCAAAGATCTTGGCGTTTTATTTGATGAGAAACTCACGTTTGTCAACCACATCGTAATCGTCGTCTTATCTGGGAAGAAGTCATTGGGTTTTGTTATACGCAATTATAGAACGTTTATTTCTATACAAGCAATGAAGTCTGTATTTTTCACTCGTTAGATCGGAAGTTGAATATGCGATTTTGGTATGGTACCCTTACTATCATGTCCTTAAGAACATTTTAGAAGCCGTGCAACGACAGTTTTTAAAATATCTCTCCTTTCGAGTTAATGGCTTTTATCCAGCACAGGGTACTGACCAGTTGGAACTGCTGTAACGGTTTGATGTCACCTCATTAGAAAACAGACGCATTTCTACTGGTTTAATATTTCTATATAAACTTTTACATAATGACGTCGATTGTCCTTCCCTCCTTCAAGAATTGAATTTTCACATTTCTCGATTGTCGGTTCGCTATCACGCTCTATTTTCCTGTCCATCTTCTAGAACTAATGTAATATTAAAGTTGCCTTTATATGTAATGTGCAGTAATTTTAATAAAATATTTTATACAGGAGACATTCATAATGACTCCATGGCAGCATTACTCAGACTAGCAATTGAGGACAAGTAGGGGGAATTGCTAAGTTCTTATTCTTTCTCTGCTTATTTCTGTACTTTTATATATACATTTTTTTCTTTGGTCAGGTATTTACATGTAGAGAATAATTATGTTTAGTTATGATTTAGAAAATTCTATATTTACTTTTTATTCTTCTTGAACACATTTGTGTGTGTGTGTATGAATGGTTTTGTCCTATTAATCGAAGAAATTCTGTTGGGCAAAATATAAATATAAATAAATAAAAAATAAATAAATAAACTATTTAACAAGTAGATTATTAGGTATTATACCCAATTTTATTTCAATTCATGAATGTATACATAAAATTAATGAGCATTTAATAATAATACCTACCGTGGATTTTCAATTAAAGATCCGTTTCCATAATGAGATTTATGGCGTCATTAAAGAATTTAATCTCACAGCCTTTGGTAGCTCAATCATAGAGCACTCGCCCCGGACGACTGGGGTTCGAATCCTCACCGAAAAGCATGATTTTTCCATTAATTTTTGCCATAATTATAACATTGTAATACGCACAAAAATTACAAGTTTTCATTAATTTACATCGTGGAGTGCAAGTAAACTGTATATGTACATGTGTGTATTTACACAATTGCATGTGTATAATATCTACTTCGGGTTTTCAATTAAAGATCTGCTTCCATTAAGATATTTATGGCATCACACAGTCTTTCGATTCCTCACCAAAGAGCATGATTTCTTCATTAATTTCGGCCTTAATTACAACAGTATACCAATTAAATGATTTTAAATAAATTTATTCTTTTCAATCATTATTTTGAAGTCAAACGCTCTAAATTGTGAATATTTTATAGAATAATAAAATCGTTTTATTTATTTTTGTTTCCTTATTTATTAAAAATCCCAGCGCTGCAATCTTTGCCGAAGTAAAATCCCATAAGTATCGGAAGAAAATACCTCGCATATTTTTCTCGTATTCAGTTCCTGTAAATGTCACTGTGAACCCTCGCAAAACAAGCAAGGTTCCCCCACGCCCTGCACGCACCCTCGTAATCATTTTTATCGCACTTTCCTTGCACGTTCATCCCAAGATAAATCTCGGAAAGGCCCAGTGCTTATGCCTCGAGCTTTACTTTGGCGCGACAATTGACAATCGCAATCCCTGAAAATGCGAAGAGAGAAATAAGGTTCTCGCTTCTGCACTGACTTATCAACCAGTTTATATGTGTGCGTGTGTAGACATTGTGAAGGTACGGTATGTAGGTTACAGCCGCTGGGCGATATCTGACGGCAAATTTTAAAAATAAACGAGAGTTGTTTGCATTTATATAACATCAACATAGCGCTATCTAAAAATGTTTCGATTTATTTTTATGCGACAAAATTAGATCATCTTGGCAAACGCTGTTAGATAAAGTATATGTTTTCGTTTTCAAAATATACAATTACGATGTTATAACAGCCAATTAAGCTGTACAAACTTCACGTTGAATTACTATTGTAGAACTGAATGTTTCCATTAAAAAGGCTGAAAATGTAATGTAAATCTGACAAATACTTTTTTACTAAAAACCGTTTAAAAAAAACACCTTTTGTGTTTGGTTAGCAGTATTGAAATTCGAGCGCTTATTTAAGTTCAAACAGGAAAAGGACTGGGTAAGTACTTACATTAAGTACTAATAGGTGCCACTAATGAATGCCCCCAAAAATATTATAATACAAAACCTTTATACTTGAAGAAGCTACTAAGATGAAATGTGGTTAGTTGCAACTAACCAAATAATTGATGTCTATTCTTAAAAATTCAAGGTTTTTAATTAATGTCAAATCATCTTTCAAAAAGCTTTCAAAAAACTTCCACCAAAATATCCAATAAGAAACCACCACACGGGACTATATAAGTTTTACGCCAAGGTTACCGCATTATAGATAAAAAAATCAAATCAGTGATATCGTCTATTTTTGCCTGCCCTGTGGTGAAACTCAAACTCACAATCTTATGCTTACCGGGAACGTGAACTTTTCAGTTTTCTATCTTAAAAATACATAATTACATGCAATTAAAATATATCGTTTCATTTAAAGTCTGTTTTAATAATGCCATATTTGGCATGTTAGTAAACTCGAATATCACCATTCTCTGTTTGGTCGCTAAGCATCAGATCATAAGTTCAAATCTCACCAGACACAGAATTTTTTCAAAAATTTCTACAAAGAATATAATACAAAAAGTCGATCTGTCCGGTGTGAAGTTGTAATAATCGCAAACAAACAGGAATCTCATTACAAAAGAGAATATTTTGATGCCGTCCATCTCTTCCATTCAGTTCGTTTCGTCAAAATCAGTAAATTATTACCTTTAGGCATTGAAGATCTGACGAGGGGACAAAAATGGCATAATTACTTAAGCTTTCAAAATGTCCGAATATGCGAAAGGTATAGTGTTGGACAACAAGTACATACATATTTTCATTGAATCTACCATAACTTTGAAGTCAAAATACAAGCATATACGATAATCAAAAATATTCTATGAACAGCGAAAGTGATGTTATTGAGCCCAAGAGCCGGAAAAACTCTCGAATACGTAGCAAATACACATACGCAGTTGCAGATACAGCATTATAAAGTAAACAAAATAATGTTGCTGGCACGTTGAGATTGTAGACAAGACTAATAAATAATAAAAATATTTTAACAGCAACACTAATCAATTGGCAAACCATACAGTAAAAATTACTGTGGTACATAAGTCTACGTAAAAGGGAAAAGTGGTAGGGCTTGAGAGGGAAAAGTGGTAGGGTTTGACAGGGAAAAGTGGTAGGGTTTGACAGGGAAAAGTGGTAGGGTTTGACAGGTATACTTGTACACGTTGCCGAAAAGAAAGCGCCGCGAACTCAAATATAATGCTAGTAGCATTTCTTTTATTCATGTTCACCGCCAGCTCCTCACGTTTACCTTTTTTCAGAACTAACACGTATCTACATATACATATGTCATTACTTGTTGAAGTTCGTTCAATCACCTTAGATATTTTCCAGACATCAAATAAGTAAATGTTACTGAACACGCTAGGATTTCGAATTCATGTTTTCAAAAGAGGATCTTTATGTATCTTCCTTTTATATTATCAATTTGCCTACATAATACCAAACAAATGTGCAACAATAATATATTTAGGAACAGTAGCCTAGTTGTAAGTATATTTTATATATTTCTAAAGAGTCGATTGAATATTCTATAAATTTACACTTTCCCACAAATCTTGCACAACTAATACAATGTGTATAATACATATTCAATCAGCCGACCCTCACCACATTCCTCTATACATAAGTTTACGTACTCTCATGATTTATACATGTAAGAAGTGAAATAAAAAAGTTCTCGAAAAATTAAAACTCTCACGTTAGAATGAAAGCAGATTAATAGATTTCATTAAGGTGAAGGAAATATTTCAAATTAGTAGCAATATGCTACTTAAAGTAGATTTATTTGTACATATATATTCATTTAAATTTTTGTCCTAAAATGGATTTTATCAAGAACGAAAACAAAAAAACTAACTTAGTAAATTTTCTATATAAAAGTACAATGTTAATATGAATTTAATATGTCTGAGTTAATAGATTACTGTTACAAATAGACAAAAATGGCTGCAAATGTAAATATATTTCAAAAGAAAATGTGATATTTCTACAAATTTTTCTATGTAATAATTGTATTTCAATATTAAAAATACGTTAAAAATACAACTAGACTATGGTCATAACTATTGTTTTTAAATACTTTTTATAAATGATTTATTATTGACCTTGCCTTGCCCTGCTTTATGCTATGCCGACGACGTAAATATTTTTGAAGCTGTTTCTTCCATTGAAGATGTCAATCGGCTTCAAGCGAGTCTAGACCTTATTTGAACTTGATCTAAGTCCAATTTTCTTTACTTGAACGTAGACGAATGTTTTGCCATATCATTTACCTTCAAGTTATCTTCTATCTCGTCCTCATACTCCTTATATAGACACGCTCTTATGAAAGTTGACTCCATCAAGGACCCCGATATTTTCTTTGACTCCTCACTGAGTTTTAATTTACATATTCCAAATATTTGTCGTTCTGCGGTTAAGAGTGCTGGCTTTATAATGCGGACAACACAGTTCACACACTGTTCTTTGCATTGGTTATCAGTAAGCTGGAATATGGGTCGATTGTATGTTATCCTTTATACGGTTCGCATATAAATGCAATCGAACGTGTTCAACGTCGATTTCTGAAATTCCTTTTGTTAAGTCTTCGGGCGTGTATCTTGATCGTAGCGTTGATTACAATGTTATATTGGAGGAGCACAATGTACAACCACTGGAGGAACGCAGATCCAAGCACAGTACTCGTTTTATTTACAAGCCGGTGAATGGTCGAATTGCCAGACTTCCTGGTCAAACTAAACTTTGCAGTTTCTCGCTACTCTTCCAGAAGCGCTGCCACGTTTGTCTACGGTACGCAGAGAACGAATCTCCTCTGGAAGGCTCGACTGTATAGGGATATTTTTGACGGTTCTTCATTTTATACAAATAAAACGAAGTAAAGTCAATGACTTGTCTTTTAATTGGGTTCGCCTGTTGGGCGTTAAATATATTATTATTATTGAATCGAATTCGAAACTTGGGCAGGCTATAATATCGATGTTTTCTTTTAGTATCAGTTCACTGACTCTAGTAAAAATGAATGCTTAGAAATAACTTTGAAGTGGTAATAACAGACTCGGCGCACTCGTATATATTGCAAAAGAAAATGTGACTTTTATACATTCCTCAATATAATAATTGTATTTCAATATTAAAAATACAAATCTAAAACTTTCCTTTCTAAAAATAGAGAGAGACTTTCGTGAATAAATTAGCAAATGCTAGATTATAAATCTTAATGTTACATATTTTGAATCCCATATTAACAGGAGATTAATTTATTTTCCCTAAAATAACTAAACTTACTCACGTGGCTGCCGTTTTCGAAAAGACCGAGTTTAAAACGATGAGGAAATAGAAAGAGCACTTATAATTTATTGCTAATGATAATCATTCTTATTCATTCTTCTGTGCATGCAAGTTTCCGTCTGGCCAGCGGCCAAAATTAACTTTCCATTATAATATATACGCATGCGTTCTTCAGCACTAACACTTTTTCTTTTATTTTCAGATTGTCTGCACCTACAGCTTTACCGCGACTCAAAAGATCGTTACAAACAAGGGCAAACCAAAGCGTCCCTATCGCTGGAACATTTTCTTGGATTAGAAACAGGATTCACGCTAGATAAAGAATCCAATACAGTAGCTATATTATGTCAAGACGTCGTCGTGGTACTGGCCTTCGATACGAGGGAACGTCTGATGCAGTGGCAGGTCAAATTAAGTTCGCATTTGAACGACGGACCTCATTTTCTTGTGCTCCTATCTTCTGCGCCCGCAAAAGCCAGATTGCCAGCTGGACCGGCCAGGTTGCACGTGCAAGAAGGCGGATTTTGTCTGAGTACCGGCGTTCCTCCGCGTGTGGCAGGTCAATGGTTCATATCGCACCTGCGTCGATACGGTGTTGTCGAGGGAAGATTCTGCTTCGAAGGAGGATCGAGATGCGGAAAAGGCGAGGGTTTGCACGTATTACTGACCGATCAAGGTGAAGAAATTACACAAACGTTAAAGTTGGCAGCTATTGGGCAACTACATACCACAAGAAAGAGACCGGTGTCAAGAAATATGTCGGGTAAATTTCTTTTATTTTATTATTATTTATGTAACCTTGTATATGTCATATTCATTAAATCATTTGACAAGCTTAATATCGAAAGCTTTTAGAATTGGCGTAACACAGACATACTGTGAAATATCCATCAATAAATACCTCTTTTAAGCGGACAATACGTTTATTCGAAAACGTTTTAATTAAAATTTCTGTAAAAATCTTTCACTGTAGACGTAAGCTTTAACCAACAATTGTGAAAGAATTATTTAACAAGCAGTTACAGACATAGCTCTTTCGCACACGAAGCTCAACAACAATTTTACGAATTATTAATTTGGGTTGTAGTAATTCTCTTTGCTTCTTAAAAAAGTGTTCAAGCTCAACAACAATTTTACGAATTATTAATTTGGGTTGTAGTAATTCTCTTTGCACTTATCTTAAAAAAGTGTTCACTTGATCTCTATACTCATACTTTTTATGAATAAATTATTATTCTATTCTACATGAGGAAAAAACTTAGCATTCGACAGTTAGGAGGAAATTTAAATTTAGCGAAATTCAGGCATCAGAAATTACTAAAAATTCAAATTTGTTAATAACATTTTTAAGTTGAAGGAGAAGGAGGGGCTTTCAAAAAGAGAATAATTACACTGTAGATAAGCACATATATAACTGTTGCGTGAAGGCAGAACTAAAAAAAGGCATTCCATAGTCAAAATAGCTCTTGAAGTCTCACACGAAAGAAATCACAGACCTAATAGGTGTTGAATCTTCAAAACGTAATCTAGATGGTTACGAGGGTTAATTCTAAAACGCTGGTGACAAGGAAACATGCAATATTTTGATCAATTTGATAAATTTTTTACATAGTCTATCCAACACCTGAATGTGAAATTTTGGGGTAGCAGTAAGTTCTTCGTATTATTACTCTTTTGAATATAACCAAAGCCTTCTAAAACATATTGACTATTATAAACGAAAAGTTGATTTAACATAAGTCTCTTGGCTTCACTTTACGAGCAAGTATCTGAATACATTATTGTATTTCAACTAATTTGGACAAATTTGAATGTGACCTTGGGAGAGTATAAATTGTTGCACTTTTATTGTAGAAAATATGCAGAAATTTTCAATTTTACGGAATTTTATTGCTATAATTCTTACAAAAAAGTGAAGATTAATAATGTGACTGGAATAGCATATCGAACACTTCTTGAAGAATCATTCCTCCTTGACAAAAATTCATATTGCCTGAAGTGTTCTTTGTAGTATATTTCATGCAGCAACTCGTCCAAATATTCTAAGCCTGCTCTATTAAATTACCATTTGGGGAATTGTTTGACCACTCCATTCTCTCTATACCAACTTTTTCAACCTATCTGTTCAAAATATTTACTCGATAGGGCGAGCTATATCATTAAGAGCTACATACGGAAGAACGATGAGTTGTAGAATCTCATATAGACATCTCATGACAATGAGAGCTCCATTTTCTATGAAACAAAAGTTAATATTCCCTCCAGTCCTTATATCTCTGCCTATATCACTATATTATCACCATATTTTGGAACATTATCATTCACTACTGCTACATACGGAAGAATGATGTGTTGAATCTCATAAAGGTATCTCTAAGTAGTGGAACCTCTATTTTCTGTAAAATAATAGTATGCCCTCTAGTACTTACCCCGATCCATATCATTACATTACCACCATATATTGGAATCTTTTCCGAATACGACTATTATGTGGCTGAAACCTAAATATGGATTCATCCCTAAATATTGTTCAGTGACGACTCCCACTTGATGCTCATTTGCCCAAAATCTATTGGCTATTTTATGCTCTGCAAGAAGAGAAATGCAAACCAACAGTTTTCTAGCATAGAGCTAGACGTATACAAAAAATTTCTCCCCGTTTGCGTTGATATGCTTTTAAATAATACCAGCAATGTTAAAACATGCTTTGATACACACCAACAACGATCGTTTTAAAGCATAAATAAACACGTTAAAACACGTTTGTTTATTCGCTTTCTTGTTGAGAAAATTTGAGACTAGTTTATAGAAATAACTAATTATGAACAACCATGGGCATAAATGTATAATATTTAAGTATACCCGCGGAACTAATTTCGTTAGATACAAAGTATAATGCAATGATGTTACTTAATTTCGTGCTGTATTATTAAAACCTAAGGTTAACAATTCTTCACTCACAAATGATTCTTTCACCTATACACAAGTGAATAAAATGACACAAAGTTTGAGTCTGTAGACGGTAGTCTTGAAAACAAAAAAAACGATAAATATTTATGCATTTCCTTCAAAATAATGAATTCCTAAATTTTCTAAACAAAGTAGATTTCTACTAAATGGACACTTGCAATTGGAAAAGTTTTATGAGCCCTTAGTAGCCGCTTAAAAGAGAATCCATACATACATAAATGCACTTTTTACCTAAAATACAAGAATACCTTTATAAACAATAAAATATCGTAAATTCTCATAGGGATGAGTTATGGTAAGCCATCATCATCTACCTGTATATGCAAGGATTTAGAACAAGCCCTCTTTCTTGGAGTTTGGGATTTTTACGATGACAACAACTCAGAAAGTCGACTAGGTCTGTTCCGACCCGTTTTTAAAAATATGCTTGCGTTTTCTTCCAGTTACCAAACTAATGGGATTGCGTTGTTCACCTAACTAATCATTTCTGCATGTTTTCATAAAATTGCACGTTGTTTCTCATATGTTTACAAAAATAATTACGCTTATGTTTTTCGTTTCAGTATTGGACAGTCCTAGACGTCCAGCACTTCGAGCAGAAGTCAGACATCCAGAAATCACAGATCCATCACTATTACAAAGAGTTGATTCTCCATATACAGACTTAGATAGTAATTATGGTTGTGGGGATATGGGATTAGGTTCTTCGGATGGTTGGGGTGGACCTCCAATAGAAAGATGTTTGAGTTGCATTAGTAAATTAGGAGCGATGTCCAGATCAAGCACAGCTACTACTGCACAATGCTGGGAGCATACTTGTGACCGCCACTCTATAAGCAGTGGTTCCGATAGTAGCGGATGGAGTCAAGCAGTTACCAGACCTCCAGCTAGACCACCAAAATCAAATATAAATTCTCCTCAAAAACCAGCAATACCTACACCCTCTTATGATAATTATGACGTTCCGAAAATCCCATATCCGGTGAAGACTGAGCAACAGCAGCAACCGGAACATTATGATACGCCTAGAAAAATAAAGGAGTGTCTGGGGGATACAGTTCGTAAGCCATGTGGCTGTATATTAAGGGTTAGGCCACCCGAAAGCGAAAGACCCTGTATGTGCCAAAGGTTGCTTTCTTGCTGGGCTGCTCAAGAAGATGTTCAAGCCCTTTACGCGACGGTTGACATGAGTAAGAAATGTTCCAGGCTGCACAATTACGCAAATATTCAACCAACATCAACTGCCAGTAGTAACTACGAAAATATGGATTTTGCTCAATCGCTTCAATTATACGAAAATGCCAAACAAGTTATACAGAAGGCAGGACTTTGTTCCAAGTGCGGTCATAAAGATGATTATTTGATGATGGAACCTCCGCAACCCCAACCTACTCCGGGGTATATACCGATGTCACCAGCCGTTAAACAACGTCTTGGTAAAGCTTTATCGTCAAGTAATCCTAATTTAACTAAACCGTCTGGCACTTCAATGCTGCATACACATATTTACCAAAGGAAGCAAATCCTAGATTGCACAGACAATTTGGATAGTAGACGCAAACGATCGAATTCTGCAGATTCGACTTGCAGTTGTAGCCAAGCCGTCAGACGATCTTCTTCAGTTCCTTGCAAGGCCAATCGAGATTCTTCCAGTTCCAATGATTCAGGAGTTTTTGAGCTACCTCGAAGGGTTACGGTTCAAACTTTACCGCGTAGGTCAAAGTCTTCAGATCCCCTTGGTGATCTGAGTTTCCAATTCCAAAAGCCAGACGGAAAGAGTGCTAGTGCCGAAGCGGAAGTTCCCGTTTGCCCATCCGGATCTACCAGCAGCGGCACATCGGACATGTCGGATTATATAGAAACTTTGTCTCTATCCTCGCACAGCTCGAGTGATGCACCGCCGCCGTCTTGTACGTTGCGACCGAGATCGGGTAACGAATACCTGACACTACAGCGACTCATCGCTCCCGTGCCAGAGGAAAGACACAACTAGTCCAGCAATATGCAAATATTAGTCTAGTACAATATGCTAACCATTGTAACCTGTATAAAGGAACGACTTTATAAGTAAATTATTATTAAACTGTGGGTTTTCTTTTATTTATATTTCATAAATTACACTTTGTAAAATAATGTATAAAATTTAGGTTACCTAAAATTACATAAATTTAGAAAGTGGAATATTAAATGTGTTAATTCTATGTCTATCTCTTATTTTAACTCCTAAATATAATTTTCAGTAACGATATCGATAAGAAAGCTTTTCTTACTTATTTAAATTTATTACTTCACAACATAAAATATGCATACAAACACATATGCGAAAGAAATTTACTACATTCATACTACCATATAAATAAGTATCAAGCTAAGGATACATATCAATGACTTGCTTCGAGTTTACGCTTACGGAAACTTTCTAACTCGATGGTCGTCTAGTTTCTGTAACAAAATTTTCATCGATAAACCCTGTTACTGTAATGATTGTTCTTCGTGTTTGTATCTTGAATGCAATATGTGCTTCGGCAACCAAAGGGTTTTCAAATTGAAAAATCATTCTCATTATAATATTTCTAAACTTAGTTTTGTTGCATATAATTATGAGCTTCTACGATGCTAAATTGAAAAATTCTAATTTTAATCGCTTTGTACATCGTATATGTAACAGGGAACGGTAATTTTTTTGGAAATTTCCGTTCTCCGTGTGGGACTTACTATTTCATTCTCTCCAGGAATGTGCTCTGACCATTAAACCACGAATTTTTCAAAAAGTTGTGCATTAGATTTGTTGCTTTTTATGCATAAAATAATAATATAGTGCAAAGCAATATTACTACGCTATTATCTAAGCGGATCTAATGGTTGTAATTCATTTAAAACTCGTAATGGCATTGTGGTTTACCCTCAATTGACTTTTGTATGTAATCTAGAAGCAATACTATATCATCGAAATTCGTTTAACTGAGGTATTTTCATGAAAGCGTTGTTCATAGCCCTAAATAAATTCTATACATTTCAAAATTGGATTAGTTTTCGACGCGTAAAGAGACCACTACAAAATGTGAAAATTATTTTCAACATTCCTTAAAACACAACGTTAATCACGATAATCAAAATAATTCTAAGGTTTTTATTCTGTAAATTGTACTAAATTGTTATTATAAATCTTGCCACCTTTTATAAATTTGAAAATACTACGAACCTTATTATTTTCAAAAATAATTCCTCTATAACATCTCTACACGTAATTTGCCTCGAATTGACCATAATTTTGACCGAGGACAAGTTATGATACGTGTCCCTCCGTTAATCGGTGAAGATAACATTATACGAACTAAAATATTTCTAGCATTCCTTGCTAACTTGTACCAACTTCTTGTAAACAATATATTGCCATTATATTGTTTTTTAATTTAATAAATTAATACCAAATCGCACTTAACAAGTGGATTAGAATGTTGTCATGCTTGCTTTAAAGTTAATTTATACCACTTTTATTAAAATTGTCTGAATTTGATGAATTTTATATCTTATCTCTCATTCTCTTCCAAAACCTCAGCAGTATGGGATCTTCTCTTATAAGAATTTTAACCTTTATAATGATAACCCTTTGGAAGGTTGGAAAGCGCTTCGAATTTTTCACAATAAATTAATTTCTTACTAATTTATAAATAAAGCTGGTCTGAAATCTAAAGCACATAGTACAAATGGCATCATATTTACCAGATGTTCTTAGAAGCATGAATGAATTAGAGGATAGTAATGATTAGAGCGGCGACGAAAGTGGCAATACCATAGGCTGTACGGTAGAACGGGCAATTGGTGCGCAGTGAATGAGATCATTCACATCAAATACAATACGGTTCACGGTTGGTGTTTAAGTGTAAATTATAAACTGCGGCGAAAGTGTCCGTAGCAGTGCCGTGTCTAGACTTATTCTTACACAATTAGTGCTTACCTAGTAATATGTAATTTCATAACCCTGGTAATGTGTTGTGGAAGTAACTGTACATCTGCATCATTGTATACGTCTCTACGGTTGCTTCTGTAAATGACGTCCTTCGCGACGAGAAAATGTTTTTGTATAGAGAAAAAGATCGTTCGGCGTCTATTGATGTAATTTTGGCAGAAAGAAGCTGTTGTTCAAAATCATTCCAGGGCTCACTATTTGCACATTTGTCATAAATAGTTCATAAAACATGCAAGTCCGGATTTTTTTTAAAACACTTAATAATTTTTGATGAGCTCGTACACCAGTAGCGTCAGTTAAACTATGCCAATGAGCGGTCACATTTTGCACTATGCATAGTAATGCGTCTAAGGGCAGCGAATCGTTTTCGTTTTGAAGTTTTGTAATTGCTTCTACTAATGGATCGTAATCGTTATATATTGTATGCAGATCTTCCAGAATTTGGGGATTTTCAAATTGATGTTGACTGTCTCTGATTGCTTGGGATTCGGTTGGCCTAAATTTTGATATAACGGATTTAACTTTGTGAAAATTCTTATGGTAATAAAAAGCTGCATTTAGCCACGTGCCCCATCGTGTAAGAATGGGTTCCGGTGGTTCCGAAATATCTGGACAAGTTTTATGAAATTCTTTAAGTCGTTTAGGGGATTTAAGAAACACTTGTTTGGTGGATCCAATCAAATGATCAACGTTTTTATAACTACTTCTAACATTTTCAGCAACTAAATGAAGAGCATGGAGTACATAAGTTATGTGTATTAATTTAGGAAAAGTTACTTTTAGTAAACGTCCGAGTAGTAACATAGTAGCAGCACCATCTGTTACAAGCATGCAGGCTTGAGTACTATGAATGTGAAATTTCTTTAAGGTGTTCATTATTATTTGCCGAATATTTGCCGCAGTACATGCTTGTATACGTTTACAGGCTAACAAATAGGGCTGTGAAAATGTGTTGGCTGATAAAATACGTACGATTACGTTTATTATACTATTTTTTTTTTAAATCAGTAGTCTCATCTACAGTAATCCACACATTTTTATTATGCAATTCTCTTGTTGCTATATTTTCAAGCCTCTCTCTTAAACGCGGCAAATGTTTCTGTAAAGTTCTTCTTGCAGGTAATTTATAATATTTATTCCAGAACACTTGAAAAGGGCGTTTTCTGATTAAACGAAGCGGCAAATTACAAGCAGTCAACATAAATAAAAAATCATAAAGGAATGTTGCATAAGGTATTTCATTTCTTTTGTTCAGTTTATGTATTGCACTGTTCACATGTTTTTTACAATTGTCTTTCTTCCGTATTATAAGTCGCTTATTACAAACCAAACACAATACTGCACATCCATCATACTTTAAATCGGGAAATTCTGCTATGTATTTTCTAACCGACGTAGCAAACGGCACAGACTTTCGCGACATGTTTGTGTGAAGTTATTATAAACACTAACCGTGAACCGTATTGTATTTGATGTGAATGATCTCATTCACTGCGCACCAATTGCCCGTTCTACCGTACCGCCTATGGTATTGCCACTTTCGTCGCCGCTCTAGTAATGATACACACTTTCAGCTATGGAAAATTTTTAAATTAAATAAAAGTATAGTAGATTTCTAAAATTTATTTGAACAGTACAAATTTATTTCACTAAAAAATATATTTTTCTATAGTAATAGTAATATCAAAGTAGAGTAAAAATTACCATCTCAGTGTCAAATATTTATTTAAAATTTAGTGCCTACATAAAGTATATTTTAAGTTTAAAGAAGGTAAGTACATATTCAAATAAAACGCTTAGAAAAGCTACAATTTTAATTATTTTTTTAAATTTTTCTGAAAATATGTCAAAAATTTACAATTATTTATTTACTGTCATCCTTCTGGTCACAAAGCAAATCATAGTATTTTCTCTTAAATTTGATAAATAGAAAAAATAGGCCTAGTGTTATAAACATATAAAAATGAAAGAAATTATACAGAATTACATACACCTTATTTGAAATCGAATGTTGCCGTCTAATACAGATTACCATAAACCGAATTTAGGCAAATTTACATAATTAAAAGTGCCGCCACGTCGGGTGGCGCGCCAAAGTCGCCCGCATCCTGGTAAATAATAAGAACAAGTTAATACGTAATAATTTGAACTGTGACTTAAACCTCATACAATATTGAGACATTTCAGAATACAGTTGAGTAAATAACTGTTTAAATAGATTAAATGACTAATAAACATCTAGATCGCGTATATTGCAAGCGTAGATTCTTGTCACTTATCCAACCCATTTGGATTATATGTAACGCAGAATTACGAAATCGATAAATTACAAACAGTAATCATCAAAATTTAATCAAAAATAGTAATTATAACCATTTACGGCATTCTGTCATATTTACATTGTTTCAAATTTTTCGCGGGCAGAAAAACTTCCTTACATTACGTTTACTAATTATGATACTATCACAATATTTTAATACTACGCTATACTCGAAAGTAGCAATATAACAAATACGATAACCGAGCTGATGCGATGTACTAAATTCACTCTGAGAATTAAGTAGCGCGCACGTCCTCACCCTGATGCACCGCCACGAATTGGCAGCTCTAAATTATTACATTGTCGATAATTTTGTAAACATGGGCAATTAATGCAGTAAAAATATATATTTAAAAAGTAACGGAAACCACTGAAGATCTGTCTGCCAATGCAGGAAACGAATGTGGTTAATGATCAATGAAGCTCCTCCTCATTTTTGAAGCGTTAGGGAATATTTAAGTAACGCCATTGAACCGAGGTAAATGAACTGTTTGGTACAACTTATTAATCTGCTACCAGATTTAAATCCGCTTTGTTTCTTATGAATAAGAGCAAAACAAATTAAAGAATTTTTAAAACAATTAAAAGCAAGAATGACTGAAGTCCTACAACAAAATTTATTGAAACGTATATTCATCTATTGCAAATAGTATTTTTCTTTCTTACATAGTTTTATTAAAAGTTTTCGACTGTAACATCACTTATTCTCGTTGGAAATTATATTGAATTAGTTGAAAATGCAAACTGATGGATAAAGAATATAGATAACTCCAGCGTGCAAAGCCGGTTGGGTTAGTAAGCATCAACCGGAACAAAAATTATGTAAAACTATTCGATGTTACTAGAGTATTACCGGCGAGATTAGAAGTAACAGGATCAAGTAGTCTATTATCACAATTAACAATTGTATAAATAATTTAAGGTTAAGAGGGCTGCATAAATAGTTAACAGAACATGACTACAAGACGAAGAATCAACGACGTGGCATGATAACTTAATTTCCCGAGCAAGATAATTGGTTTATCTAGCAAAACAATTTCTTGAGTTTCGTAAAAAAGATCAAACTTATCAGTAGAAGTATTAGGTGGAGTATAAACAATCATAAGATAAAACGAAATGAAACCATATTTGCAGAAACAGGTGGCAACATCTATCAAGGGAACTATAGGGAAAAAGCAAATATTGCCATCTATTTTATAAGAAATTTCATTAGACAACGCAGCAAAGATATGATACAATCACCCGTAGAACGATCGACAAGAGGACATTTTCAATCGCAATTTGCAATATTATATATAGGTGGTACTAACTTAGAACTCAAAACAATCATCAGGCAACTTTCCCTATAAGAATTATTATTATTATAAATTGAAATTATATATTTATATTATTTATTGCCAAACATGTCAATCCGAATTACAGGGCAAAATAGAAAGTAAAATAATACAAAGTACACACAAAAAACGTACATGCTTATCTACTAAAATAATAAAAAAAACAGCCAAGGAAAAAACAAAAATACTGTAGTACAACTTCAATGTCGATCTCCAGTGAATATGTTGGTGTGCACAGGATGAGTGTTCTTTATCATATGTATTAATGGGAATTCCCCAAAATAATTTGTCATCGGCGTTCGATGGACAAACAGAAAATTTTTGAAAGGAAGTGGGTGGAATATAGAAATTAATTGCAGAAAGCAAGTCAGGATAATCAATCTGACCACTGATTAACTTATGTAAAGAACGTGTGCTATTTTGCTTCCTTCAATCCGACAAAGATTGAATGCTATGTTGTTTAAGTAAAGAAGTATTCTCAATACCTATATCTAAATAAATACCAGAAGAAAATTATATTATTTTCTGCTACTCCATCGTTAATTAAATACACAGAAATTAATTAAAAATTTCTGCGCTGGAGAAGGACTCGAACCTCTATCTGCCGTTTTCTAGACGACTGCTTTACCAATTAAGCCACCAGGCAGTGTAACTTCGATAATAATTTCCCATCCTGAAACTAATTTATATATTTATATATAATTACGACATCATAACCGAACTGCGGGTTTTTCAAATAAATATTAGATCTGTTCCATAATACGATTTATGGCGTGTTAAAGGACTCGAAGTTACACTGCCTGGTGGCTTAATTGGTAAAGCAGTCGTCTAGAAAACGGCAGATAGAGGTTCGAGTCCTTCTCCAGCGCAGAAATTTTTAATTAATTTCTGTGTATTTAATTAACGATGGAGTAGCAGAAAATAATATAATTTTCATTAAATTTCCCATCGTGAAACTAATTTATATATTTATATATAATTACGACATAAATACCAGAAGTTTTATAACAAAATCATTGTCGAATTTTTTCTGCAACAAATTTTTGAATATCGTAAAAAGGATCATATCAAATAATAAATACAAATTTCAGCTTGCTTCGAACAAAGGGAAAATATAACATTTTAAGTAGATCGGTGTTATTGAAGAACTTGCTACATCGCGAAATAAATCCTAATGTATTAGCTGCTGAGAGGTATATACATCTGTTGAACATGTAAATTAAAATCGAAGCAATTATTAAATTGTATTACAAAATCTTTACTGAATCGGTTTTCAAAAGTATATGTCCACTTATAGATTAAAAGGAAGGAAAATTTGATAATTCTTTAATATAAAATAGAACAAAACATTTATCAATATTCGAAGACAAACGATTAACAACAGACCAATTAATCATAAAATTAATATTCTCCTGTAAGTACATCGTATTCCTATTAAACAATACCTCATAGAAAATTTTAATATCAGCCTAACCTAAGGCATTAGAAGGCAAATTTGTAAGTAAATCGTTTATAAAAAGGCGGAATAGTGGACCAAGATTCAACCATGAGGAACCCCGGAAATAAATATATAAACATTAAATGAATAGCCGTTATAGAAAACATAGTTTATGCTATTGTTCAGTATTGTTCGTATAATTTAGCAAAATTAGAAATAATTACAATGTGACGAAAGTTATTTTTATATTACTTCTCTTGAGAACAGGAATAATTCTAGCATGCTTCCACAATTTCGAAAAGACTTAGCGTAATGACAATTATATCGAAAGTGGCACAAATTGTGATAAAAAAGGACGAGCTATGGTTTTGAGACCACGAAAGTTTTGATAGTAAGTAAATCTGATTTAGAGTAGCATAAAGTTAAATTATTATTTTAAATTTGATTTATACTTATTTAGGATGCTTGTTAATTCACTTAATTGTAACAGTAAAATCGAAACACAATTTTTCATTTTATACTCACACTTTAGTTCTTCACCATCAGTACTTTTTCTACTGGACAAGATAACAACTAATTCCAACAAAATCACCACGATTATCATGTTACAATCAATTAACTTCTGATTGGATTTAGACGTAATAGAAAGAACAATAAAATCAATTCGTCTCAAATTGAACGATCCACATTCAATTGGAATGGATTAGATCAAATAAAACTTTTGTAAAAGTTAATTTCCGTAAAGGACTCGGAATGGTGGGGCGAGGTGAATGAGGAAGTAAATGGCAAAATAAAAGAGAAATTGTATGTAGAGTATTCGGAAGAAATTGTATGTAGAGTATTCGGAAGTCACGGGACAAAATTAGAGATCGTCTCTATGAATAATTATTAATGAAATGATTTCGACGTAGTAGAACTTCCAATTACTGTCGTAAAATAGAATAAAAGCCGTAACGAGATGTGTAGAAAATATTAATTCGTAAAAACATTTAAATAAATTTTATTATTACATATTTATTCTTGATAAAGAATGCAATATGTCAATTTTATAAGCATCATAGACCATATGCGAAAATAGGTAATGAATGTAATATACTAAGTTAATAAACACTTCAGATTGTTCTGCTGTGAAATAAATTACTGTATCTCATTATAAGTTAAGTGTAGGTAATTTTGATGGAGCCTGTGGTTGATTCACTTAATCGCTGAAGGTTGACATGCGAGGATAGTTTGGCAAGTAGTGAGAATGACACATAGGTGGCGCTCTAATTAGTAAAACAAATGCACATGTCATTTAGGTTGCCTATTTATATGTTTACATTCCGATATTTAGATAAATCGGTTGATTAGTTTATTTTTGTCAGCTGATTGAAGAAGAAGTAACACGTCGTTTTGTTAAAATGGAAAAAGCAAAGTATCATGCGGTGATTAAATACTTCGTAATTAAGGGTATGAAAGATACCGAAATAAAAGATGAGTTACGGGAAACATTAGGTGAATCTGCTCCATCATCCGTCATAATAAGTAGATGGGTAAATGAATTTAAACGTGGTAGAAGAAGCTGTGTTGATGAAGCGCACTGTGGAGCACCCAAAATCGTGACTTCTAAGGGGAAATGATTATATAAATCCATAATATTGTTACGCAAGATCGACGACTCAAAGTGAGAGAGATAGCAGACATGGAAAACATTTCAACAGAACGCGTACACCATATTTTAACGAAAGAATTGGGCCTTTCCAAGCTTTCGACAAGATAGGTGCCGCGATTGCTTACGACTGATCAAAAGTTCACTCGTATGCGCATTTCCAATGAGCGTTTGGACCTTTATAAGCGGAATCCGGTTGATTTTTGTAGGCGATTTGTTACTTGCGATGAAACTTGGATACACTACAGTACACCCGAAACTAAACAACAGTCGAAGCAACGTTAGAACGTGGTTCTAGACCTCCAAAGAAAGCGAAAACCACTTTATCGGCAAACAAGGTGATGGCATCAATTTTTTGAGATTTAAAGGGCATTTTGCTCATTGATTACCTTCAGAAAGGTGCCACAATAAACGGACAATATTATGCAGAACTTCTACAAAAATTAAATGTTGAGATTCGTGCTAAACGGCCAGGAATGTCACAGAAAAAGATTCTGTTTCACCAAGACAACGCTCCCTCGCATACCAGCACAATTGCGATGTCCAAAATCCACGAGTTGCATTTCCAATTAGTACCGCATGCGCCTTATTCGCCGGATCTAGCCCCTTCCGACTTCCACCTTTTTCCAAAATTGAAAACGGCACTAGGTGGAAAGAAATTTTCGTCTAAGGACGAGCTTATCATCTCCGTAAATGAATATTTTGCAAGCCTTCCGGAATCGCATTTTAGAGATGGCATAAGGGAATTGAAGCACCGTTGGAATAAATGTATTGCTCTTTTAGGAGAATATATTGAAAAATAAAAATTATTTTGTATTTAAAAAATTCGTTTTTCTTTTCCATTCTCACTAATAGTCAAACTACTAAGGGGTTATCTGCTTCTGGGTTTCCGGGCTGGAACCGCGTCACTAGTATATCTGCCGACGTTTCGTACCCATTTGTATGGGACATCTTCAGGGCTGAACTACTGCACTGAAACTAGTGCACACTTTCAGTGCAGTAGTTCAGCCCTGAAGATGTCCCATACAAATGGGTACGAAACGTCGGCAGATATACTAGTGACGCGGTTCCAGTCCGGAAACCCAGAAGCAGATAGCATGGACCACGACCGCGGAAGTCTACGTACCATACTAAGGGGTTATATATCAACCTTCAGTGATTAAAGTTAAGTGAATGATCGATGAGTAGAAAATCTATCAATGGATGCTAGTCGGTCAGGTGGAAAAAGTCTACATAGTCTAGCCATAAATACTTTCGTTATTTTAGTGGCGTATAAAAAGTATTCTTGTACAAAACTAAATTGCTCATAATAATCGTGATCCCAGCATGCTGTAGCTTGTAAAACGTATTTTTTTCCAAATGCGCAATAATTAATAGAGAGACGTTTAATTTAATCAAGTAACTTGAATTTCCAACTCCAAATATTAGGTGTTAGGACGCAACATAAAATGTAAATGTTATTCATTTTGGTTATCTAATTAACTAGTAATTGCATAGTGTTGTTAAATTTTATTGTATACATGTTCGTACTAATATTGAGCTTCTCCCTATCAATTATCATAAGCACATCATGACCACTTCCTATCAATAATAACCATATCATAATCACTCGAGTTTCTTTCTATCAATCATAGTCACAGCTATCGCTTCATTAGGCATGCGCCATGAATGTAGATGGAGTGTCATCACTGATATGTATGTAATGCAATGTACGTCTTCGTTCGGAAGTATTCATTTGTATTACGAAGTTTTGTATGTTGTATATAATTATGTCGTGGTTACGTAGGTCGAATAAAAACCATTATCTGACAGTAAATAAGTTTATTTATGATATAGACCGCTCATGTGCTGGACGAAATATGATTGTAAAAATATATAGATAGTGTGCAATAAGACCAAAACAAAATTTGGCGTACGACTGAATGAGCAATTTCTATTGAATTTTTGTTCAACAGTGTTGATTAGATAACCAATCATTTTATTCATTTAGGAGTAAATACACGAATTGTAAATTACCTAGTTTAAAAACGTTATAAAATTTTGTACCTTCTGCTCGCGAACGGGGTTTAAATAGAATTAAGCCGGAATTGGAAAATAAAAAACTCTAGTTATCTGTGGACGAAACGACGACGATTGTAAAAAAATTCTTCTATTGATACAACTGATCCATTTACACCGTCATGCTTAATCTTACTAGCTTCTAAAGGAGTATAAGAATGTACTTCCGATACATTTGAAACATTCGAACTTTCGGGAAACCATCTTATAATGTTCATGATTGATGTGCCACAACTATGCTTTCTATGGGTCGGTCTATGGGAACTTGTTCAAAAGAGCATTTTATTACTTCTAAAAAATTGAGTCAACACTCGAACTTTCAGGAAACCAACTCCTAATGTTTATGATTGCTGTGCCACAACTATGCTTTCTATGGGTCGGTCTCTTAAAGACGAGAATGGTAACTTTTTATATCTTAAGTGAAAAATTGGTGCCTTACATCTTGTAACAGAAACGATTCAATGCTGTTATCCAGAGGTAAACTGTTTGATAGCGCACACGAAAGCAGTGTTCTCCAAATCCCCTAAACGTATTCGAAAATTCCACAAGCAATGCCTCGACATCTTCGATCCTCCACAGTCGATTCGTATACACGCTGGGGACCTTGTTCAAAAGAGCATTTTATTACTTTTAGAAAATTGAGTCAACACTTGAACTTTCAGGAAACCAACTCCTAATGTTTATGATTGCTGTGTCAAAACTATGCTTTCTATGGGTCGGTCTCTTAAAGACGACAATGGTAACTTTTTATATCTTACGTGCAAAATTCGTGCCTTACATCTTGTAGCAGAAACGATTCAATGCTGTCATCCAGAGGTAAACTGTTTAATAGCGCACACGAGAGCAGTGTTCTCCAAATCCCCTAAACGTATTCGAAAATTCCACAGGCAAAGCCTCGACATTTTCGATCCTCCACAGCCAATTCTTATACGCTGGGGAACATGTTCAAGAGAGCATTTTATTACTTTCAGAAAATTGAGTCAGCAGTTTTAAAACTGATCGTAAAGAAGCAACTGCCATCAAGGAAGGTCAAAATAAATTCCAAGATGTTGAAGTTGAAGCAGATTTGCAAATAATTTATAACAATTCAAAAGACTAGTTGAAGCATTTGATAAATTACAAAGTCCTTCATTGCCATTAACATTGCCAGCTAGTAGCCAAAGTAGATAGCGTATTAAAGAAAAGTAACAAATTTGTAGTGGTTAAATATTAATAGACATCACTTTAGTTATGCAAATATTACGTTACTAGATGTTGAACAGTCGTTCTCTTAATATAAGAACATTTTCTCTTCATGGCGAATTCTATTTGCTAAAACAGCTGTGGAACTATATCCAATGTTTCAAATATTTAACCGATATATTGGGTCTGGGAAAAAGTTCGTGGCGTTTTTTCAGTAAAACTCAACTGGTCCCCGCATGGCGCGTGGACGAATTCATTTAAACCGAATATGCTCCATTATTATCGACAATGTTTCGCCATTTTTTTGGTAGATCCATGATCCCATCGGTGAAAAACTTCTGTGGTTTCTGGTCGAATGAATCAAGTAGTTTTCACAGGCTTCTTTTGAAACCAACTTAATTCCATTGAGAGAGTTCTGCAGAGATCGAAACAGATGATAGTCAGAGGGTATATCCGGACTGTAAGGTGGGTGCATCAAAACTTCCCAACCAAACTCTCTCAATTTTTGACGGGTCATCAAAGAAGTGTGTGGTCGGGCGTTGTCATGATGGAAGACAACACCTTTCCTATTAATCAATTCGGGCCGTTTTCTTTCAATCGCCTGGCGTAATCTCTCTAGTTGTGCACAGTAGAGTTGAGAATAAATCGTCTGACCAGTTGGAAGTAGATCGTAGTGGACGATTCCCCTCCAGTCCCACCATACACACAGCATCACTTTTTTTGGCGTCAATGTTGGCTTAGCGAACGCTTGTGACGGCTCACCATCCTTTATCCACGATCTTTTACGCTTCCGATTATCGTACGTAATCCATTTTTCATCTCCGGTTATTAAACGTTTCAGAAACGGCTCGATTTCATTCCGTTTCAGCAGCGCATCGCAGATGTTAATTCGGTCCATCATGTTTTTCACGCTCAACTCATGAGGAACCCATACGTCAAGCTTTTTTTTGTAACCAGCTTTGTGTAAATGGTTCAAAACAGTTTTGTGGTCAATGCCTAGCTCCATGCCAATATCGACACTGCTGATATGCTTATCTTGTTGGACTTTTTCAAGAATTTCATCAGATTTTTCAGTGATTGGACGACCGGAGCGTGACTCATCTTTCACATTGAAATTTCCAGAACGAAAGCGAGCGAACCATTTCCGCGCAACAGATTTCGATAAAGTACCTTCACCGTACACAGCACAAATTTTATCACAAGCCTGCGCAGCGTTCTTCCCCTTATCATAATAATATTGCAGAATATAGCGAAATTTCTCATTATTCTTCTCCATTTTCAAGTGCGAATAACTTTCCAACCACTGCACCGATTACAATGTTTCTACGCTCAAACTAACGTTCGGAAGGTCATCTAAAAAACGAGCCGTCGGTGGTGTCGCTGTGACTTGTTGTTCTTTAGTTATCGGCAACCAATGCCATCTATCGGGAAAAACGCCACGAACTTTTTCCCAGACCCAATATAACTATTTGTTAATAATTATATACAAATATATATTACATAAGTACTTTACAATGGGATATTAATAAAAATTATTATTCCCTTCTATGCCATCGTTACTTAAAATCACAGAAATTAATTAAAAATTTCTGCGCTGAGGAAAGACTCGAACTTCTATCTACCGTTTGTTAGCTCTCCAGCGTAGAAATTTTTAATTTTTGTGATTTTTAATTAACAATGATATAGCAAAAAATGTTCGTAACCCGTATCAAAGGTACGCCTATGTATCACTCTACTTATCACTTAAACAAACGCATAGCATTCTAGCTACGTGAGATATTTAAATCATACGGTTAGTTCTGAAATTTATTTCCATTCATGTATTTAAATACTTACTAAATAGTTTTTTAAAGTTTAATAACTGTATTTATAATTATCACTTATTAATTGTCACCAATCAAGTTCAAAGTTTCTATACGGTCCTTCAACTCGTGAAAGGTGAACTACGGCTTTGTACTTTTAAATAAATTACACGTTCTACACGTGTTTATTTTGACTTCTTTGCTAAAAATTTAACATTCTATTCTTACTAACACACAATGTCTGCAAACTTAAAGCATTTCGAGTGAGATTAATCTATTGTCGTATAGTGTACATATGTTTACGCACACATACTAGTAGAATACAGCTCTAATTCATCAGAAAACTTTGTAGTAGACTCAAATTAAATATTTCTTAGACACACGCCAGCGAACCACGGAAGATGAAAGATAATCGAAACACAAACAAGACTATGTATTTGCTCAAACAGAAATGGTAACCGTTCTTCACTGTGATGGCACTCTACTAATAATAGCACTACTCCCAAATCCGTTGATTTAACGTTCTGAAAGCTATATCCTACGAAGTCATCGTGCCGAGAACGCGGAAACGTACTCGAGTTGTTTATGTAAAGAAACGGTTAAAATATGAACCGTAGAACCAATGTTTTAATATGAGAATAGGTACAAAAGTGTACAGATATGTTTACCTAAAGTGCAGGAATACGATCAAATAAACCATTCACGTTCTATATCATTGGTGCCTGGCAAGTCATGTTTCTAGTATTTAACACATCAGTAAATTTAATTACTTTTACTTCTCTCAATATATTAAGTTTGCTGATTTTTGATTCTGGGTCAACTGTTCATATGTGCACAGACATACCTAAACACATTCCGTCTGAAATCATTAGTGCATTGACGACTCGTTTCTAAAGAATGTAAATCAACAATTATTTTTTGAATGGAATATGTATGATATATTAATATTTTTGTATATCATATCACCGTTCTATTATCTCAGAACCAATAAGACATCTACTAATTACACTTGTGTATTGCTTTAGTTTAGTTAGTGCTGTGACAAAAATGAAATTTTGATAACAATAGTAATAATTATTCACTCTATAAACAACTAAACAACCTCAAAACATATTTTCTAATCATGAAAAACAACACCCTTCACAAAACAATAATACAAAGGGTAGTAGGAAAGTTTTGCAATATAGTTATAGCTTCGTGGGTAGTTTAAACATAAACCAGTGCTTCGAAGAAATGACTCTTACACTAGGTGATATTTGTCCACATCGCACAACGATATTCAGGTGGTATAGAGAATTCCAAAGGGGAAATTTAACTGTGGAGGATGCTGAGAGGCCGGGAAGGCCGGGAAGGCCACAAACGTCAGTTACGGAGGAAAACGTTACTACTGTGCGGAAAATGCTTGGCGAGGGCAGGCGCGTGACCTAACAACAGATAGAAGAAGGTATTTCAGGCCTAAATGCACCAGCAATTCGTTCGATTCTGCATAATTATTTGCACGTGAAGAAGGTTTGTTCTCTCTGGGTGCCACATCGACTGACTGAAGCGCAGATGACTCGACGTGTGACTTGGTGGCGGAATGTATGTGAACAACATCGTGAAAAGTGGCGACACTTAGCTAAGTGGTATACTGAGCAGTACCTGCCTAAAGTCATTGGAACTATGAAGAACCTGCGGCCAAAGTCAAGAATTAACACCTGGTTCCTCCATCACGATAATGTCCCAGCTCACTGCGCCAAAGCCTGCAACGAATACTTGACCACAACAGGATAGAAACTTCTCGAGCGCCCACCCTACAATACAGATCTTGCTCCCTGCGACTTTGCACTGTTCCCGCATGTGAAAATGAAGCTAAAAGGAGACGGTTTTTCAGTGATGAGGACCTTCTGCGGGCTTGGGACAACGAGTGTGCTTTACTCCCTAGTTCCCTTGACAGAACTGGTTTAAAGATTGGTTCCGGAGGATGGAGAGGTGTATTGAGTGTAGAGGACATTACTTTCAAAAAATTAAATAAACGAAGCTGTATTGCAAAACTTTCCTAGTACCCTTTGTAGAAGCAGACAACAAAATCGTATCATTATATTTCAGTAATGTAAATTTCAATCCAACAATCCAATAACAATAAAATAGAAATCTAGGAAAACAGTACATGGAACACATTCTCATTAACAATAAATAACAAACACGTATTGACAAGCAAGTAACCAACTGATGAATAAATATCGAAAATATTTATGCAAAAACTGAGGTGTTTATTATTGTAATACAAGGTCGACTTGTGAAACCCATAAACTCTAGAAAATACATCATAAAACAAAATAACATTGAAGACATATGAATCCAATATCACAAACCATAACAAACAATTGAATATATCACATGCGCATGTACAGAACAAATAACGTGGCACGACAAAATTTCTAAAATAATACATAGAGATATTGTCAAAAAAAAATAACAATTAGTAGATACAATTGACCCACGGTATAAAGACAAATTACAAACAATTTTATAAAATGCGAAAGAACTACATATATTATATGTGGGCAACCACCGGCCCGCTGTAATATTTGATCCGGCCCGCGAGACATTGTCGTATTATTTCAAGTCTGATATCTATCGTTAAAAATTATGAACACTACTTTAAAACAGTACTTTAAAGTGCACAACCTTTAAATGCGGCCCACGACCGTATTTGCACATTAAAGTTTTGCCCACAACATGTCAAAGGTTACCCATACCTGAACTATATATTAGAACAGAAACATTCTCACATATCGCGCATCACAAAAAAGACAGGCATGACACTAATTCAAAAAATACTAAAAGAACAATTAATTGACGTTTCTATATCTAACAAACATAGCCTTCATTAAAATATATAGAGAAGCGCAATAAAAACGAGGCGTGTTTTTTAAGTGAGGGCGGTTTTGTTGTATACACTTATTGGTGGTGCGCGCACCGCAACTAGTGCTTACGTCGTGTTCCGGTATTCCTTGGGAATAACTGTGTTCAGTTGCAGCTGTGTAGGTAGCTTGCACGATCTGTTCTGTGTCTTTAAAATGTTCAAGATTATCGAATCGCCTGCCCCGTACGAGATACAGTCAGTGATACGTTTTTTGTGGGCAAGAAACATGTGTGCTGCAGACATTCACTGACAAATTTGTGAAGTTTTCTGCCATGTGTGAAGGCAAAGTGCATAAGTGAGTCAGAGACTTCAAAGTTGGCCGCGACAATGTCCATGATGAGTCCCGCTCCAGTCGTCCATCTGTAATCACAGACAATATGATGGCTTCAGTTGAAGCGAAAATGCGTCAGAACAGACGCTTCGCCATAAGCACTCCTTCAAACGACTTTTCTGACTTCTTGGTTTCGGAGCAGACGGCAAGTTTCTATGAAGGGGGTATATTCGAAATCTAGTTGTAAGGTTTGATAAGTGTTTAAACAAACTTGGCAGCTATGTTGGAAAATAGAGAAATGTATATAGGATCTAAAAATAAATTTGGCTTTTGAAAATTTTCTTTCGTTTGGTTTTTATTTTCAAACGGACCATACTTAAAAATACGCCTCGTATATACCTCCAGCAGAAGAGATACAGCAACTATGGTATCACAAGCAGGTGAAAATACCAATTACAATTTCTACTACTGGAGTTAATTCCCTAACAACACACCATGAAAGCCTTAAAGAACATGACCTCAATACATACATACATATATGTATATATATGATATATATATATATATATATATATATATATATATATAAATATATGTCAGAAAATCTCGGGTATCCCGCGCCGCTGTATTATCCTTAGTAGGATTGTTTCATCGCTGACAGTTCGCAGTAGTGACCAGTAGTGACCACTACTAATCGTAAATTTGGTACGTAGACTTCCGCGGTCGTGGTCCATGCTATCTGCTTCTGGGTTTCCGGGCTGGAACCGCGTCACTAGTATATCTGCCGACGTTTCGTACCCATTTGTATGGGACATCTTCAGGGCTGAACTACTGCACTAAAAACTGAGTAGTAGTAACAGTTTTTAGTGCAGTAGTTCAGCCCTGAAGATGTCCCATACAAATGGGTACGAAACGTCGGCAGATATACTAGTGACGCAGTTCCAGCCCGGAAACCCAGAAGCAGATAACTACTAATCGTAGTTTGTAATAACGAATTTATAACCAATAAACAATGGTGTGTAAAACGTATAGGTATAGAAAAAGCGTTTTCAATAAATTCATTCTACATGAAACAAATCACAGGTAAACTGCATTAAGAAGTCTTAACATATAGAGGAAATAATATTGCTAATACGGGTAAAATAAAAAAAATATATAAAACTAGAACTACGCAATCACTTTCTTAATCCTTTTGTCTTTTCCACCCATCTATCCTTATCAGTATTTCTTCTCATTACACACACCGCCTCTACTACTTCTCCCTGCCAATTTCTTCTCGGTCTGCCGCAGAGAAATTGTCTTTGCATTTTCTTTTAGTCACCGTTTCCTCTTTCATTCATATTCACGCCATGGACATCTTAATTGACTTTTCTCTGTCACCTCTCCAACAACTTTCACATTTCCTGTGTATTACGAGGACGGATCAGTAATTAGTGCGCCAGACAGAAAAACATGAAATTTTTGACAAAAAAATTTATTTTATTTTTCAATGCTTTCTCCTTGTAACTCATTATATTTAATCCATCGATATACAAGTCTTTTCGTTCCGTCAGAGAAATAAGTTTTATCAAACGAAATATGTATTAGTTTCAGAGAATATCTTTTTTTTCCATCCAAAACTATAGCCACTGAACCAAGTTGGTCAGGTTGGGACGAACAAAAAGCTTGGGAGAGCTAAATTTGGTGTATAAACTGGATGTGGAAGCAGTTTGAAAGACAGTTCATGAATTTTTGCCGCTGTCACAATCGAAATATACACGTCCCTTCTTTAAGCAGCCTTTTGAATTGCATTACACTGTGCAATTGGTCTAAAAGGATGCATAGTATTCACCTGTTACTGTTTTACCTATACAAAGATAATTGATAATATGGATCCCACTGTAGTGCCAAAAGACAATAACCATAATTTTTCCGCCCAAGTACGGTCTTTGCCGTTTTCAGAGCACTCTACCAGTCCCGATCCGTTGTATAGATTATTTTGTTTTAGGTTACGTCAACTGTTATTATTCGGCGCCAAAAATCTTTCTGTTCGTATCTTACTTTCCCTAAATTCAGACCTGAAATGCATTCTAGTTCATGTTTGTGGTCCACAGTCAACAAATGTGACACCCAACTAGCACATAATTTTTTCATACTTAATTCATTGTGAAAAGTCGAAACAACTGATCCATATAAAAAACCTCCAATTTCATTCTTCGACGATCATCTAGCACCATATCACGTATTTTTTCAATAATTACGATAATATACACGTCATTCGAGCATCCATTGAGTTTTTATATATACAGGTAATATACAGGTCCCATGACGTAAAAAACTCAGATGTCCATCGTTTAATTGTTGTAATTGATAGAGATTGATATCCGTTAAGAGAGACTCCAGCTTAACTTTGACTTCATCAAAACAAGCCAAAAACAGTTTACTTTCTATTCAAATAACAAGCGCCCTTACAGACAGTTATGTTTTGTAGGATTGCCAACTTGAGAAACAATTACCCTCTCTCTACGAAAATATGGCGCACATTTACAACTTTAATAAATTAATTATATTAATGAAATTCGCTTTTTCTAGTATCCCTTTTGAACACATTACACCATATGGTAGCTATGCCTCGTAATGAAACTTAATATGAAAAACATTATCAAGTGTACCGGAAAGTCATTACCGGTTTTTCTAACAGATGTCGCTAGACTTAAGTATGCAATGTTATTATTTAACACATATGTTATTTTATTCTACTGACACTAAGCTTCGAAGCCATACATGTCATATTTTGCAAAAGCAACACTGTCATAGATTTATACTTCTTTGAAAATGTCGAGTTCCGTGCCTGAAAAAGTGTACTTGAGGCAAGCATTACTTTTCTTAATTAATCAAAAGAAAAGCCGCTGAAAGTCATCGTTCGCTGGTAGTAACTTATGTTGAGCATGCTCCAACCATAAAAACATGTGAGGCGTGGTTTCGACAATTCAAAAGATTTAGATGTGCAAGACAAAGAATGTTCTTGTAGACCGAAAAAGTTTGAAGATGCGAAACTGCAGGAGCTGAAGACACAACCCCAACTGAAGGAAACGATTAGCGACTTATTATGAGTAATGGAAAAAATCCGAAAGATGGGAAAGTGGGTGGCACATCAATTGAATGACAGGCAAATGGAAAATCGAAAAATCGTCCGTGAAATGCTGCTTCAAAGGCATGATGATATTCTGCATCGAATAGTGACGAGTGATGAAAAATGGATTTATTTCGAAAACCCCAAGCTCAAAAAATCATGGTTATCACCTGTCGAAGCCGGTCCATCGTCTCCAAGGCCAAATGGTTTTGGTCGAAAAACAATGCTCTGTGTTTGGTGGTAGCAGATTGGAGTGGTGTATTACGAACTGTTGAAACCTGGTGAAACAGTTAATACTGATTTACTTCAATTTCTGTTGAACATATAAAAGCAAAAACGGCAGAGTTGTTGCAGAGGCGACAACTGATGAACTACAGCATTGTTTTGAACAATGGAAGACACGTATATAGCGGTATATAGATAAAGGAGGAGAGTATGTTCAAGGGGATAAAAGTTAAATATAAGTTTATTTGCAATAAATAACATTTCTCACCCCTGTCTAGTTATTTAATTGCCACACCTCGTATTGCACGCAGTCAACATACTAATAAAATCAATACAAATTTATATGTTATTCCACGTTTTGCATTCAACACGTGGCGTTTGGTTTTAGTATTATATATCTTTTACGATCCATAACGCCGTTCTGAAAAATCTTAATGTTGCAAATAAGACATTTAATTAGAGTTGCTATATATTCGAACATAGAAAGACGATTTAGAAATGCGAACCCGTCGCAGTTAACAATCCATCTTTACAAGGCATCTTCGCGTCATTGACATGATGAAAGCTATCGGCAATGTCTGTCGCGCAAACACATTATAGTGTCATATATTACTTTTTTAAAAATCTCTCCGCATCTTTCGTAATTTACTATAAATTACTGACAAGATAGTTATGTTGTGTTCAATGCTGATACATACACACATATGATTTTCTTATAAGCACGTATTTTACTTGTTAAAAAATAATTGTAAATATTGATTTCAATTAAAAAAATTAATAACAAATTTTAGAAATACATAAATGAGAAACTTTTCTCATCGGGAGAAAGAAACCTATTTCTCCTGAATAGACGCCACTGGATTTAAGAAATTAAGAAACAAACACCAGTTGAAAATAAATCCGAAGCGAAACAGCTTTTCGATTACTAAAACAAACACGCAATAAGCACGCTTCTATTAGATATTTCACAAAAATAGTTTATTGCAAACAAGAATTATTTCTGCTCAAGATTATTTATGTTAGTACTACTGGCTGCTGTCCTATTCACTATAAAGCTAATATTGCTCTATATACACATTTATAATATGAGACTCCTACAGCGTTCGCGCCCTATTTTTGATAAATGTAAGTGCTTTCGGCGGTGTGTATACGGGCGAGAATATGCAGACATGAAATTAATTTTTCGTCGTGTTTCATATTTTCGCTCGTAAATAACAATGTGTAATTACTCCCTATTATATTCCGGTTAATGAAAATCTTTACACAAATTTATGATATCGCCGTTGTTGTTCTTGTTTTTATTGTAAAATGTTTCCTGTATATACTAGGACATCGGTATTAATCTTGTGCCCGTACGATCCTTGAAACTGTCATGGATGGGAATTTAATGCAACAATAAAGTTAACCGCTTCAATTTAAGTGAAGACAAATGTTCAAAAAAAAGTATTTATTTCTACCAATGATGGAATCCCAGAAAGAGCGGCGTTTAATTTTAAATAAATCGTACTATGAATGTTAAAAGGAATCATTCAAATATTAATAACACCCTGTTTGCTATATATGTTTCAGAGATTCACACTTCATCAGGTAAATTTGTGTTATTAACGAACGATTCCTTTGTAGGGTTTATCGTATATACGAAAAAATAATGAAAAAACATTGCCTCCCTGTCTCGTACACTGAAACATATATGGTAAACAGGGTGTTATTAATATTCGAATGATTTCTTTTGACAGTCATCTATTTGGCAAATCGTCTAGATAGCAAGTGTATGTCTACACACTCTGGAAACTGTCTTGCCGACATGCGAGATAGACGCGTTCTCGCTCTATCGTTCAAATACAATCGTGTGTACGAGAGAGGGAAGCAATGTTTTTTCATTAAATCATACTATATTTAAAATAGCGATTAGAATATATAATTTTTAAGCACAAAATACGACAAATGTCCACAAAGACTTTGTTGTAACATTTTTTCCAATAGGCACACAAAAATTTTGTCTTTTAACGAACGTTTTCCATGATCTATCGACGTCATAACATCCGCCAAGATTTAATATTTTTACCACGGTGAAGTTCACAAATGAGCAACGTTTGGAAATTTTTAAAAATTATTACCCCAATTCTGTCGGTGGTCGCTACTTTAAGAGCGCTTACTCTAATTTTCGGTGGTAATAATCGTCCCACCAGACAAGCTGTGCGTTTTATAGTGAATAAATTCGAGTCAAAATATTCACTGTTGGATGTTCCTGCAGCAATGAGACAACGCATCGGTGAAAGCAGTACTTCAGTTCAAAATGAGCCAAATCAGTCGATTCCACGCCGTTCACAGGAATTGGAAATCTCTCAAACTACATTGTGACGAATTTTGCGTAAGGATTTTGGCTTACACTCTTTCAAGATCAAATTAACTCAAAAACTGAAGACTCGGGAGCATTCGAAACTCCGAAACTTCTCCGATTGGGTTCTACTAAATTTTGAAGAAAATCCTGAATTTCAACGAAAAATCATCTTCAGTGATTAAGCTTATTTTTGGCTTAATGACTTTGTCGATAAGCAAAATATTCATTATTGACAGAGACAAATCCACATGTGCTTCAAAGACTCCATTACAGCCACAAAAAGTGACCGTGTAGTGTGAATTTCATACCGGAGATGTGTGAAAATGATCGCCATGTTACGATCAATGGAGTTCGTTGTCGTGCCTTTTCGTAACACTATTTTTAGCCAAAATTAGATGGATTTGACACCAATAATAGTGGTTCTAACAAGATGCTGCCACATGCCACAGTTGGTCAAACAAATTGATCTATTGAAAGGAAAGCTCGCTAAGTGGCCACCTCATTCATGCAACGCCATTGGATTTTTTATAGAGTTTCGTTAAGCCATTGGTTTATGCCAACAAGCCAATAACATTAAAGGATCTCAGGGACAATATCGAACGCGTAATTACCAGCGTTCCGGCCAATAGTGTGAAAGAGTGGTGGAAAATTGGCTCCAAAAATCGATCGCTGCAAACATGCTCACGGTCGTTGAATGAAAGTGATCGACTTCCATAGTTAATGGTAACGTGTGTACTGCACCTGAAGTAAATTTCAGCCTAATATCTCAACTATTCTGTGTTTTATTTAAATACAAAAACCGATACATAACAATTGAGTGATGACGTTTGTGTAAAAAATGAGCTCAATCTCGTTATTAATGCTCTAGATTTCGACATCGAGTTCTAAAATTGTTAACGTAAATACTCCAGGACCTGGTAATTACATTAGCTCAGCCTACAATTTTAGGGTTTCACCAAATAAAACCAACCATATGAAATTTAAAACGAATACTTCTATATTACACATGCTAGTATAGAACACATATTTACAATGTAAGTTATGTATATTTGTTTCAATATTTGGTCAAAGCTCCTTCAGCTTGAATGACTGGATTGAATTAGCTTCGGCATACTGTAGACACAGACTTTACGGTGACTTGAATTTTTCTGTTTTCTTTCGAAGTTCTTTTGATATTTTATTTTAAAATGCTTAAATTGAGATTTCGGGACGAGTAAACAATAAATTTAAGAATATTCCAAACAGTTTTGGTTGAGTTGAACTCCCTTGAACTTCCAGGTCAGACCATTAATATACCTTGTATAAACATTGTAGGATATTTCTCTGTATTTAGCGAAGTAACAAAGAGCACCAGAACAGTTTCTATTACATTTTGGTATTAACAATGATCCACTGTCGCAGACAGAGGTCCTGCTCGAGCTCAAGTAATGTATAATCATACCATCACAGCGGAGAGATGTGTAACACATTCTACACATTGCTTCCTATAACGTTTCGAAGATATTCATTAAACAAATTTGATTTGAGTCGTAACTCGTCACTGAATATAGATCGGTGATAAATTAATAAAAGTAACTAACACGTATAAGAAAATATTTTTAAAACACTTGCGATATAATATCGCCAAGAATAAAATGTTGATGCATTTTGGCCCACTATAGTGCTACATTTTAATCCAGCAACGTTAAATGCCTTTATATTAAAGAATTGCAGAAAATGTAATAACTCTCTAATAGAAGCTTGTCTATTTTGCAAAGCAATGTGAATAATTTTTCTATCCTTCCTTTCGTGGTTTTACATGACCGATGACAATACTATCGACCAAATCTTCTTTGAGTATTTTAATAATTCTATACGATAAACAAAGCATGAGTAAAGTTTCAGAAAGGCGGGTTTCAAGATTGTTTATTCCCGAACAGAAATTACTTAGGTAACGAATCTCATAAGAGAGTTTGGCGTTTTTAATGCAGAGGCTGACAGGCGATGAGATTTGAATACATCACTGGGATCCAGATATAAAATTAGAGTCCATGAAATGAGACACAAGGCCTCTCCACCACCAAGAAAGATCCATAATCAATCTTCAGCTGAAAAGCTCATGCCATTTTGAAACCAAACAGAAGTTAATACGTCAACAAGAGATAACGTACGTTATTGACTAGAAACTTCCAACCCATCCTCCGCGATTCTAACGTCTTTGAGATGGACCACCCACATTATAATTCGGATTTAGAAATTTGTACAAGCACCTCGGATTAGGTAAGTTTGCAGATAGTAGCTATCGAAAGAGAAGATCGATGCATATTTTGGATCCCGCTGAACGGTTATACTTCACTCCTAGCATCAATTTCTATAAAGATCATATTTGGTGTGACGACAATCATCAA
Source organism: Dermolepida albohirtum (assembly GCA_031893035.1). Classification (NCBI taxonomy): domain Eukaryota; kingdom Metazoa; phylum Arthropoda; class Insecta; order Coleoptera; family Scarabaeidae; genus Dermolepida; species Dermolepida albohirtum. Next base: position 467,234 of record JAVIWB010004703.1, on the reverse strand, counting down.
GTTACCGTAAACATCAGGTTAGGAACATTCGTTTTTCCACGAAGCTTAACAGATCCTGCATAACTCAAATTCATGGGAAATACTTTACCGGATCTTTCAGAAAATTTAATTTTAAATCTGGCACAGGATCTCTAGTCTATGCAAGATAGTTTTCCACCGCCTTTTACGCTTACTGTTAGGAAACATCTGAACAATGATTTTCCTGGAAGATGTATAGGACGAGGTATTCTCATTTTATAACCTCGAAGGTCTCCGCGTTTAAACCCATTGAACTCCATTATATGAGGTTATTTAAAAAGTTTAGTATACAAAACACCGGTAACCGACCTTCCACAATTTCACCAACGAATAGAATTTTCAGATAATTCGAGAAAGACGCGGGTTACTTGAAAGGGCGCACGCTTCCTTTGAAAGATGGTGTAGAATCCCGTGCCGCAATGGACGACATTTTAACATTTTCTTTAGTTCTAATCTTTTTGTGTAAAAGTACTATAACGCCTTAAAATAAATAGCGCGATAGTAAATTTAGTCTGCTATTGCAATAAAATCACTTATTTCGCAAAAGTTGATTTGCAAATATATGTTTATTAAAATTTTGTATATTATTTTCAACAATACTTACATGCTCTTAACATATTTAAAGATTGTTTTAAAACACCCTGTATAATCAGAACAATAATTTTATGCAATTTTATTTAGGTTCTAAAGTATTGTTATAAATGAAACTATAGCTACAACATTTAAGAAGAGTTTATGTCTAAATATACGCTATACGTCATAAAACTGCGTTGGTTTTAAATATTTTATTTGCAATAACATGTTATACGTAAGTTACAAAGGTGATTAAAGACGACATATCATACAGAAAGAGGACGTATCGTGCTGACCTTAAAAGAGGCCCTTAATAAGCTGTATATAATAGAGAGCAACTTAGAACAAAAAGACAATTGATTCTGACTATAGAAATACGTGATCGGAAGATTGTATCGACATCACGACGTAGCAATATTTTATAAGACCAAAATGCCGAACACGTGATGACATGAATTTAGTATTTTTACACCCATTGACTTATTGCTAAAGGTGTTAAAATTATAAGATTTATATTTCACAATTAAACACAATTTTATATAAATTGTGTGGGTGGTATTTAATATTCCAGCTGATATAAATCATTTTTATAAAATTTAAATAGTTATTATTAATCACACCGTAGTAATCTTTTTCAAGGAATTTTGTTAAATACTCATTAAATATTCACAAAATTGTAACTCGTACTTGCTTAAAATTTAAGAATAAAAATGTTGCACCGTTTTAGATTTCTTTTTAATAGATAATAGGTCATTATAAGAAACAATGATGTGCATGTAATTATTTAAATAAGAAATACAAGAACAACAGTTATTGTCTTAATATTGAATGTAACCAGAAAGTTGGTGTTATGTCCTGGAATAAAGGGTATTTCTAATTGCACGGTTTTTTTAAGAATAAATAAAATATAGATGGCGCACTGAATTTGTCTGGGTATGTGGGCATTTAAAAAGTGTGATGTATGACATTTATAAAAATGGCTTCGTACACGGTACAAAAACGCGTTCAAATTGTTGAATTATTTTATGAAAATCAGCGTTCTGTGAAAAGAGTTTTTAGAAAATTACGTGAATTTTATGGTTTACATAATCGTCCATCTGCGAATTATTGATCGGTTCCGGTGGAGACCGGTTCCGTGGAAGATCAAAAAAGTGAAAAATACAGTCGTAGTGGTCGTTCACAAGAAAATATTGGTTTGGTTCGTGAAAGTGCTGCTGAAGATCCTGAAATGTCCATTAGACGACGTTCACAACAACTTGGACTTAGCAGAACAACAACATGGCGTATTTTACACAAGGATTTACCTCTGAAGGCATATAAGGTTCAAATAACACTGGAACTGAAGCCATTAGATCATTTAAAACGTCGTTCATTTATCAATTTCATGAATGAACGACCAGCTGATTTTTCTCAAAAAAGAATCTTTTCCGATGAGGCACATTTTGAACTTTGTGGCTTTGTTAATAAACAAAATTGCCGTATCTGGGGTGAGGAAAATCCACGAATTATTCATGAGAAACTAATTGAACCTCACTTCTCTGAAAATGCTGCTGATGAAGCTGTAACTGTGATCGATATCGTCGGATGATAACCGAATTTTTGTGGCCTGAATTAATGAATATTGATCTGGAAGATATGTGGTTTCAACAAAATGGCGCTACATCTCATTTTGTACACGAATCAATTATTTTATTGAGAGAAAAATTTCCTGGACGTGTAATCTCAAGAAACGGTGATGTTCATTGGACACCAAGATCATGTGATTTGACACCGTTAGATTATTTTCTTTGGGGTTATGTTTGTAAAAACAATCGACATCAATGTCTGCTTTGAAAGATGAAATTATTCGTGTCATTGGTGAGATAGAGCCTCAATTATGTCAAAATGTCACTGAAAATTTTGAGTGGACGTTTGTAAAGCTGCACGAGGAGGCTATTTGACAGATATTATTTTTCGCATATAAATGTCATAGTTGATCAATAAGGTTGATATATAACCCCTTTCCACAATTAACTATTTGTAAATTCTGTGTTTCGACAACCAAGTTGTAAAACACGGCGAAAAAATTGTCGCACCTGAAAAATACACTCCGGCGAAAAAATTGCACCGTTGAAAACCAAGATGTGCACATCTTGGTTTTCAACGGTGCGGATCGCGTACGGAGTGTATTTTTCGGATTTTTTCGCCGTGTTTTACCAGGTGCGACACTTTGAAATTATCTGCTGATGATGACAACTTGGTTGTCGAAATGCGTATACAGAATTTACAAATAGTTAATTGTGGAAAGGGGTTATATATCAACCTTATTGATCAAGTCAATCAACCACAGGCTCCATCAAATTCAACTATAAATGTCATAGCTGATACTTCAATTACCAATAAAAAGTTTTTGAAAGTGAATGCAAATTATGTGTTTTATTCTTTAAAAAAAAACGCGAAATTTGGAACACCTTCACGTAATAGAGTGTGCGTCTTTGTTGTATAGAAATATGTAAGTCGAAAACACACAATTATCTAACACAATAGATAAATTTATTTGCGAATTTCCGGATTTAATGTACGATGGCGTAAAAGGAGATTAATTTGGGATAGACTGATCACGTGCTAGACGAAATAGGGCTTCGAAAAATATCTAGATAGTGAACGTCACAAAAACAAACTAGCGTACGATCGAATAAGCAATTTCTATTGGATTTATGTAGAACATTGATGGTGTGTAATCTACAGCTTCGTTTATTAAATAACGAAATGTTTTATTCATTCTGAAATAAAGGCGCCAGCTGTAATTTAACAGTTCAAGAACGTTAAGAAATTTTGTACTACCTGCTTGAACGATAAAATTACACTGAAATTAGATAATAAACAACTCTGATTATAATTCTATTATTAATAACCATGCGGTCTCCTAAAGACAACTGTGATAACAACTCCTTACATGTTACGTGTAAAATCCATGCTTTGAAACTTGTGGCAGATTCAACGCTTTTATCCAATAAATGGTTTAATAATGCACACAAAAGCAGTGTTTCTCGAATCGTTAGAACATATTTGAAAATTCCACAGGCAATATCCCAACATTCAAGAACATCCACAGCACTCGCTATACACTGGAGAACGGTAAAAGGCAGCATTTTACTTTTTTCTGTATTTCCGAAAAAATTAAGCCTGTAATTTTACAATTTAATCCTACAGAAACAACTGTCATCAAGAAAATTCAAAAAAAAACTCCTTGACACAGATTTACAAACGTTCATCAAAAATTGAATAGAGATACTATAAAACTAACAATAGATTCATTCAAATGCGCAAAGAGTTCCAAACATGGCCAATATAGGTGAAGACGAATTGGAAGGGGCAACTAAAATGAATTAAAATCCGGCAGAGACAAAATCACCCCGGAAATGATAAAATATATGGGAAAAAAAGGAGTAAATAAATTAACAAAAATAATGAACATGCCGAAAGGCTGGAAAACCAAAATCAGACATTTTACCAATATATAAGAAGGGCGATAAAAAAGACTGCAAGAATTACAAGGAAATAACGCTCTCAGTTGTTATTATTATTATTATTCGCAAGAGTAATGGAGAAAACAGTAAGAAATATAAACAGACGCAATATTAGAAGACACGCGGTATGGCTTTAGAAAAACAAAAGCGCGCAAGAACTTATATTCACAATCAGAGAAGCAAGTGAAAAACTAATTAAAAAAGCCGATAAATACACAAAAGTTTAATAAAAATAATAAAAGACATATATGAAAGAAATGCGAATATAATAAAGGCAAATAACGGAGAATCTTGGGAATTTGAAACAAAGCAAGGCGTCAAACAGGGATGCGAATTGAATCCACTCCTATTCTGAACGACATTGGATGAGGCAATAAAAAAAGCAAAGAGCAAAATGAAGAAATTAACACTGGGATATTGGCAAATGAGACAAACGCAGCTAACGGAACTGAAGTTCGCAGATAACATAGCCCTATTAGTGGACTCGAATGTGTAACATAACATTACAGAGAAAGAATTGAAGAAGATAAGCATGAAAATTAACATAGCGAAATGATAATTTCAAACACGAAGAAAAACATGAAATAAGCTCAGACATATTGAGCCAGCAGCGCATTTGAAGTATTTAGGAGCAATTTTTAAAAAAACATGAAATTAGACAGGGAAATTAATGATAGATTGAGAGGATAGGGAAATATAAATAATATGATAAAGACAGCATACCTATGAAAACGAGAAATACTGAGAAAGATAAGAACAGCGAGTCATGGACGCTAACAGAAAGACAAAAATCTCGAACTAACACAATGGAAATGAGATTTCTGGAAAAATATAAGATAAAAGCAGAAAAGACAAAATTTAAAATAAAACATATAAACAAAATCTACATATCAAATCTAATTTATAATATTCTCTGTTCACCGTATATATCATCATAGTAACTTGTAGCAATCTGTAATTTAAGAAGTTATCTAAGGCGCTTAAATCTCTTATAGTAAAAATAATGTTTAATTAAGAACAATTTTTTGCTATAATTTTTCTTGCTTCATTAATTACATCTGATTTCAATTGCGAAATTGAATAAGGATACTATAAAATTTATCAATAGATTCATTCACATGCGCAAAAAGTTCCTAGCAGCACCAGTGTGTTAGAAATAACCGAAAAAAGAAACGTAATCGGATGCGTCATTGTTATATACATATTATCTTACAATTAAGAAACTAATCGGAATTTAGATTCGTAAACAAAAAAAATAAAACTTTAAGAAAAGAAAATCTTCAAATCTGAGTAAATCACAGTGAGAGAATTCCTTAAAACAAAACCTTTTAAGATAACGTCTATCCTTACAGATAAAATGAAATTCAGAGAAATCACAGTTAAATTTATTCTTAACACAGACCTCGTATAAACGATAACAATCACTTTTGGAGTGGCCGTAACTACATATAAAGTCATCATTTTCCTAACCATAGCCAATAAAATTTCTATTGTTAGTTGACTACCAATTCTTCCAATTAAATATCTACGGTACATACATAAATCATACCGTAATATATGTGTTAGTATGTGTATAGGCGTTTCTCTTTCTAAACACCGCTTGTCCCTTTCTCTCTCCAAATTACATTTTCCAAGGATTGCCGACATTCCCTGTTTACCATTCGCCCGGCAGCGGGTGGTCATTGTTCGCATCAATATTTGAATTAAATTATCAAATCCGACTGGATCTATTTGCGTTAACCGTTTCTCTGGCCTCTGCTTGTTCAGCAACGTAATCAATTAAGGACCCGAACAGTAGCGAAACGATAATTATAGACGGCGAAGTAAAGATGTTTAAGGTTGTACTGATTTAACGATTATAAGGTCTATACACAATTGATCCGTTTAGTTTATTCAAGAAGGTGAAAATACCGTTAATATAATAAAGAAAGAATTTAAATTTATTTACCAGGAAAACAATATACACACATGTTACGCACATTATTCTTTTCTAAAATGAGAATGAAAATATTAATAATAATAAAATATAATTTATAATAGCTTTTTAAGGAGCCAAGGAACACCTATTTTATTCAAGTTTAGTTGCAAGTCACAAAAATAAGTAATTTTATCCCAACTGATGTTAATTATGGGTGGAAAAGACATTGAAACTTAATTTCTACTCATAATTCATCTTAGTGTTTAATAATTATTCTCATGATATTGTCATGAAACTAAACGGGAAACGTTCGGGAAAGAAACACAGAACGTTCGAAAAAGTGTTCGTTCCAGAATAAGAACATTCTAGTTTCGCCAGGAATAATCAAAACGATCCTTGAAACATTTTGTTAGACGTATTCCGGATAGGTTAAGGTATGTGTATTTTCCCTTAAATATATTATTAATATATTTCTGAAAAAGAATCTATTGTAATTATACCAGGGATATAACTGTAAGTAATATTTCTGTAGTTGGTTAAATTTTAAGAAAGAGTATGATGTCTTATTGTGCCTATTATATTTACATTTTTTTTAATGTAATCCCGGAAAAGTTTTGTTAATACATTTATGATCGTTATAATGGGTGTTTTTTAAGCTGCATGAGAAATATCAATATCGATAACTATAGTTTGACAGCAGGTAATGTCAAACTGTGTTGACATTTCTGTTCACTAAGGTTTGGCAAGTCATCATGAATCGTTTGACGTCAGAACAAAGCTTCCAAATTGTGGAAATTTAATTTGAAAAAAATAAATCTGTTCGTGAAGTTCATAGAGCACTTCGTCCATTTTACGGTCAACAATTTTACTCTTCTCGATTCAAAACCATCAACAAGACAAAGAAATGGGCTTACCGAAAAGAATCATGCTGTTGTAGCGCAAAGTATTGAAGAAGACGACAAAATGTCGATTTGTCGTCGTTCTCAACTTGTTAGTCTTTGTCCTTCGACTACGCGGAAAATTTTATGTAAAATATAGCCCTTGCCAGAATTGAAGCCAAACGATCATCGTTTGCGTCGCATTTTTGCTGACTTGGCTCATTTGGAACTGGCCGAAGATGGGCATTTTTATCAAAGAATCGTGTTTAGTGATGAAGCTCATTTCTGGTTAAATGGTTAGGTCAATAAGCAAAATTGCCGTATTTGGAGCGAAGAAAATCCTCAAGCCGTTAACGAATCACCATTACATCCGTTAAAATTGACTGGTGCGGTTTACACGCTGGAGGCATCATCGGTCCTTATTTCTTTCGAAATGAGGAAGGAGCTTCCATTTCGGTGAATGGCGAACGCTATCGAGCCATGCTGACTGAATTTTTGTTTCCAAAAATTAATCAGCTAAACATCGACGACATTTGGTTCCAACAAGATGGCCCAACTTGCCATACAGCACGCTTAACAAACGATTTATTGCAAAATCAATTTGGTGACAACTTTACTTCCAGAAGTGGTCCTGTTTACTGGCCCCGTCGTTTGTGCGATTTAACACTTCTGGATTATTTTTGATGGGGTTATGTTATGTCATTGGTATGTCGACAAATCAGCAACACTTGAAGCATTGGAAGCCAATATTCAAGCCACCATTGACGTCATACGGCCAGATTAATTGGAAAAAGTAGTCAAAAATTGGACTGATCGAATGGACCATGTAATTCGTAGCCGCGGCGGACATATGCCGGAAAAAATATTTAAAAAATAAATACCATGAAATTATCTATCCAGATTATAATAAAAAAAATTTATTCCAACAATATTTCTGCCTTGTATTATCATTTTAAGTTCTCAAGCTCTTAAAAAAACACCCTATATTATGTCTATTTTGTATATTGTCGATTCAGTTTGATGAGAATGTTTAATTTATATAATCTTGTACGGGGATAGTTTGACAAGTAGTGAGAATGACACATAGGTGGCGCTCTAATTGGTAAAACAAATGCACACGTGGTTTTGTTAAAATGGAAAAAACAGAGTATCGTGCGGTGATTAAATACTACGTAATTAAGAGTATGAAAGCTACCGAAATAAAAGAAGAGTTACGGGAAACATTAGGTGAATCTGCTCCATCATACGCCACAATAAGTAGATGGATAAATGAATTTAAACGTGGTAGAACAAGCTGTATTGATGAAACACGCTCTGGAGCACCCAAAATCGTGACTTCTAAGGAAATGATTATAAAAATCCATAATATTATTACGCAAGATCGACGACTCAAAGTGAGAGAGATAGTAGGACGTGGTAAACCACATTTTAACGAAAGAATTGGGCCTTTCCAAGCTATCGGCAAAATGGGTGCCGCGATTGCATACAACTGATCAAAAGTTCACTCGTTTGCGCATTTCCAATGAGTGTTTGGACCTTTATAAGCGGAATCCGGTTGATTTTTGTAGGCGATTTGTTACTTCCGATGAAACTTGGATACACTACAGTACACCCAAAACTAAACAACAGTCAAAACAATGGTTAGAACGTGGTTCTGCACCTCCAAATAAAGCGAAAACCACTTTATCGGCAAACAAGGTGATGGCATCAATTTTTTGGTATTCAAAGGGCATTTTGCTCATTGATTACCTTGAGAAAGGTGACACAATAAACGGATAATATTATGCAGAACTTCTACAAAAATTAAATGTTGAGATTCGATCTAAACGGCCAGGAATGGCAAAGATAAAGATTCTGTTTCACAGAAAGACAACGCTCCCTCGCATACCAGCACAGTTGCGATGTCCAAAATCCACGAGTTGCATTTCCAATTAGTACCGCATGCGCCTTATTCGCCGGATCTAGCCCCTTCCGACTTCCACCTTTTTCCAAAATTGAAAACGGCACTAGGTGGAAAGAAATTTTCGTCTAACGACGAGCTTATCATCTTCGTAAATGAGTATTTTGCAAGCCTCCTGGAATCGCATTTTAGAGATGGCATAAGGGCATTGGAGCACCGTTGGAATAAATGTATTGCTCTTTTAGGAGAATATATTGAAAAATAAAAATTATTTTGTATTTAAAAAATTCGTATTTTCCATTCTTACTACTTGTCAAACTACTCTCGTAGTTTTAGGTTTAGTTAGATTTAGTTAGATCTATTATGTACTTCCCTTAATGTATTCCAAGAAAGGTTTCAATTTTATGGTTTAGTTATTGAATGTATTATGTATATTGTCAAAGTTTACGATATGAATTTAGAAGTAATAGGTAGACGGAAGAAGATAATATGTTTAGAGTACGTCATAGTAATTGGTAATTATATGAATGGTTAGAGAATTTGAACAAAAGCAAATGTAACTTCAGAGCTCACAAGGGAACGAGAGCGTCAGCGCCTACAAGAGAGAGTCGTGCCTAAGATCTCGAAGAAGATAGCTGAGCATCAGGGCGGATAGAGAAGAGACATCCCGGAGGTAGTGTTAGATCCGCATAGCAGGCCGCTCTACTCAGAGGGTGTATGAATTGTTGGATATGAAGTGTATCAGGCGATTATTTCTCAAAAAGTATTAGTGCGAACATTATGCTTATTATATATATATCGGTCCCTATAATTGAATCGATCGATAAGCATCGTATTAAAAATATTCAAGAGCGGATAATTAGTAGTGCGAATAAACGCATTAGCGAAATGAACGCTCGAAGCGGAAACAACCTGTAGTTGAACAAGATAAGAGCATATACTTATAAACGGACAATATATGAGGTAAAAGGTTGTATGTGTAATGTAGTTGTCTTTTTCTTGCCGGTGATAAGAAAGATCTCCTAAAGCGATTCTGATTCCACTGATTCGCTATTTAAATAAAAGCAGTATTTATATGTATGCATCCTCTTCGTAGTCTGAATCGCCCTCAGAATTATTTCTTATAAAGGAGGTAGAGAAGCCGGTGCGCTGTGTTAAAATGCAATAAATTGTTACATCACCCCAAGCTCTTATATTTCTATTATTACTAAAATTATTTAAGGCGCTCAAAAAATATAAAGGTGTGTATATATGTGTGTGTGTGTGTGTGTGTGTGTGTGTGTGTGTGTGTGTGTGTGTGTGTACAGAGAGAGGGAAGATCAGTAACAAACTTCTCTACTTCTTTATTCGTTTCTCTTATGAATTCGTTCTAGACCTTAATTCCACCAAATATCCTCCTCAATATTTTACCTTCCCCAACCTCTAATATACTTTTCTCATTCTTTACCATTGTCCAAATCTTAAACGTGGACTGTAGTATTGTTCGACATACTCTTACTTTTGTAACTCCTGCTATATTTTCTTTTGTTTTTAAAATCTTTGAAAACGTTCCTACGGCCTTACGTCCTTTCGATAGTCGCCCCTTTATATATGAGCGCTATTCCCAAATATTTAGTTTACTCTACTTTCTCTACCGTGTTATTTCCTATTATGTGCACGATCATTAATTACTGGATTAGAAGACCGTCCTCTGATACTATCTTTCACTACCATGTATTAAATATATATATATATATATATATATATATATATATATATATATATATATTGTATATGTAACATTTTACACATGTATTTTCAGTGCTTTTAGGTGTACTAAAATGTAATACCAAAAATATTTCTATGCTAACAGTCGAAGGATTTAGATTTTATCAAATTAAAACAAATTTTTGGTGGTAGCGGGCCGACAGATTCGTTAGTATTTCATCATTAAATGTCCAAGAGTCCCCTGCACATACATAAGTATATTTATTCCTCACGGCAAATACAGTTACATGAAGCATCCCTTTGAACATACCTAATGCTGCAAATATTTAATCGAACACAGTACGAAAATGCACTTTGTGCATTTGCGTACTGGAAATGCTGCTTTTAAGAGCAATTTTTAATTTGCATTTATTACCTGCTAAATGTATGGCACCACTGATCGAACACTATTAATCACGTAACCAAAAAAAAGAATAAGTTATAACCCGCAATTATTTACTAAAATTATTCGTTTACAACGAAAAATATTAAACAAAATTATCCCAACAAATTACAGCCTATAAAATTATTTTAGGAACTTTATAGCACAAATAAAACGCCATTATGAGAATGTCATAAACAGTCTAAAATAATCAAACACTAAATAACCGCCGAAATATGCAGGTATTTATATTTTACGATGCTCATTTACGTGCTGTTATAGCCCACTTTCAACGACATAAACAAGTTTATGACTCTTCTAAAGCACTTAGACACTTTAACAGCTAATATCAGCAAAACCAGGGCATTTGCCAAGTACTTATATTATGCGATAAAATACCCTTTCTTAGAACATCATTCGCGATTTCTAATTAAGAGCGCAGAATGCTATCATCCTAATTCACACATTTTTTTTTATATAATCTATCGTTTTAAAGTAGCACATCGACTTTGCATATAATAATTTTATAAAATATTACCCAGAGAGACATTAATTTTCCCAACGAGGGATAGATGTCACGCGATCCTACAACATAGCATCATAATTGTTACGACATATTAAAACAGATGAAAATGTGCTACCGTATTTTCCGTAAACCATCATGTAAATCAAGCAACCCAATTTCCATTTCATGCCATTGCAAAATCGTGATGATAGTATGTCATTTACTCACCAGATATTATGATATTGGTATTGGAGTTAATCGTACCTATATATGTTTTATTTATATGGCATTTTTAAATAATAAAATAAATTCGATCCAAATTTCGATATTATGCAATTATTTATAAATATAAATTTGAGTGCGTATCTTACGTTATTTGTATTCGCCACAATCTGTAAAAGAAGTACAAGAAATTTGATGTATCTTAGAGTACGAGGGTGGTCCCGTAAGTACCCGCCTGACCTAGAGGTGGCGGTAGTTGTTTGAAAAATATCACTGTATTATCTATAAAGCATATGTTTCAAATTTGAAGACGCCACACTATTTAGTATTTGTTTGGCAGCCATCAAGCCTATTATAACAACATTAATTTATGAGCTTTTAACATAGTTCTTGTTATTAATTGTGTTGTGTTCAAAGAATTGTCTTTTAATTTTGTTATATCAATATATAATATTCTTGCAAAACCGCAATGTGTTTAATTCCTTTTCAAAAACGATTTCTTGTTATATAATTTCAACAATATATAATTTTTATAGCATTGCGTCATTTGACTGAGTCACTGTATAAGAAAACTTTGTGGCGTTCGATGTTAGAATATTTAACAAATTCTTTTGTAATTGTAAATAGTAGCAGTTTTCATATTGATAGAGAGTTTTAGAGTTTTTTGACGTTATTAAATGGAAATAAATGTACTTTATCATAGCCGGATGTGCACGTTTGATGATATTCAACATTCACAAGTGTACGAATACTTTTGTGACTGAGTGTATACAAAAATTATCAAGAAAATTATCAAACCTACAAGATTTTTCATTAAAAACAACATATTTTGTTTCAAAAATAAAACACAAATCGTGAGTTCGGATGTAATTAAAGGTTTTTTTGACAATTTATAGTTAATGTTTGCATTTTCTTACTAAAGAGTTTCACGTCGTCATTTTACATTCAATTAACTTTGTGTACACAGTAACGTTAAATTTATACACATGTAACAATTATACGCTACATCTTTTATAACAAAACTGTCGAGGAGCTAAATTCAATAACCAAAATTAGACTACACAGTATACACATTTGTATACATAGAATATATCTCGGCGCTGTATTCTACTCTTCCAACAGTTGGAAGAGTAGAACGCATTTCGCACACACCACAGAACTCCCGCGGTACTTAACGATAATCTTCACCGACGAAATGTCATTATAATCCTTTTAAAATGTGCACACGCATCAAGATATTTGTTTTGAACAATAACAACAGCACGTACAGCTTTAGTATTAACGATTTTCGGTTGCTGTCGACATTATAACAAGTCAAAACAGAGAACATTTTATTTTCAACTCAGTCAAAAGGTTAATTTTACTAGCCAGAATGGAAAGTTGAAACTTGGAGAAGTGCTTGCTCTTAAATAAGTAACAACTTCTACTGTCGAAGAAGTTTGAATCGACTTCAAAATCAATTATTTTATGCTAGGAAGTTTTCCCAACGGCAATAAGAGGATAAAGTAGATGAGAAACGATGTGCACTTTCCCGAGATGTCTAAATTTTACAACTCTTATTTGTTCTTTATTTATTAGCGAAATTAAGGATGATGAAATCAGACAAAATCCATTCGAAAACTAAGATGAGTATAATAAAGTTATAAAATACAATATGAAAGTTGCTCTTTATACTCCACCTAGCCACTTTCAAATAAAAAAAGATGGTTTATAATATAATACCCCAGTATCTAAACAGCGTCACAGAAGACAAATTTATTTAAAATCTATAAACTATTAACAGGATTGAGTAGAACAAAAGAACAGGAAAGAAATATTTGTTTAACATTACAGAAGTTACTTAAAAATAATTAATTGTAAGTTTTATATTCTGTTCAGTAAATACCAAGAATGGACCAACAAAACAAAATCCAAAATTCAAAAAAAATTTTTTTAAATAAACAGTCAGAATATGAAAACTTCCTTGCTGAGATAGAGGACATGAAAATAAAAGTGGTGAAATATTCATATCAGTTATCAATTTCAGTCTAAGACTTGAAACGCTTTGAAAACTCAAAAATGAAGAAGAAACTACATATTATATAAAAAAAACCTACCATGGATTAGTTTGATTTCCCAAGTTGTTCTTTCAAAACACACTTTGACCGGTCACTCTGTGAAGACGGTCGTGTCGGTTGTTGGGAAAATAAGCGCATCGCCTTGTTAATAAATTAACTCATAGCCTTCGTTCCTCATTTTCTCGGAGTGAGGAACGAAGGAACTCATTCCTCGTTTTAGGAATCAAACACAATACAACAGCCAAGGGATATAGAAAATAAAACATACAAGTAGAATGACGTAATTATACCTTTAGTTAATAAAGAAAAGGTTACATTGTAGGTAACAATTATTAATGTTGAGAAACGCAGATTAATATTAATTATTAAACAAGAAATTATTTCACATGATTAACAAGCAAAGAGCAAAAAAAAAGAATTATTATTGATACAACAACAGTTATCCCATATAAATGACAAAAAGAAGTAAGTTACAAACTAGAAAATTTCTTTTCTTGTTTCTAATTTTTAAAATAATTGACATGCAATATTCATTGAATTCGAAATAAATTATCTAATATATACTATAAAGGGTGTTAAATAGGCAATAGGAGTCGATACTAAATTAAATTTTAAAAAAAGTCAACTGTTATTGTGTTGGTGAGGGTCGATGATATTCCAATTAAGGCTTCATCAAACGATCTGCTAGTCAATATGGTATATAATAATCTCGTTCTTTGCACACAAGTGCAAAAAAAGAATTTATGTAAGTTGGTGCTACAATATGTGTGTGATCGGTACCTAATACCCTAAAATACCGCCAACAAGAGAAGAAATTAGAAAAATGACACAACATGACTAATAGATAGAGATAGATCAAGAATATCTTCTAACCAAAGGGTCTCAGAAAACAAGCTCTCTGAATTTCTTAAATCTAGTAGCACTGTCGAAAGTACGTTTAAAACCAAACAATCAAACTCAATAATGACTACAGAGTAATTAAATGTAAAGGCTGTTTCAAATTGCGCGATTTTATTTAAAAATAAATAAAATATAGATGGCGCACTGAATTTGTCTGGGTATGTGGGCATATAAAAGGTGTGATGTATGACATTTATAAAAATGACTTCGTACACGGTACAACAATGCGTTCAAATTGTTGAATTATTTTATGAAAATCAGCATTCTGTGAAAAGAGTTTTAGAAAATTACGTGAATTTTATGGTTTACATAATCGTCCATCTGAAAGCACTATTGATCGGATTATTAAAAAATTGCAAGAGACCGATTCTGTGGAAGATCAAAAAGTGAAAAATACAGTCGCAGTGGTCGTTCACAAGAAAACATTGGTTTGGTTCATAGATGTGTTGCTAAAGATCCTGAAATGTCCATTAGACGACGTGCACAACAACTTGGACTTAGTGGATCAACAACATGCCGTACTTTACACAAGCATTTAGCTCTGAAAGCACACAAGGTTCAAATAACACAAGAACTGAAGCAATTAGATCATTTAAAACGTCATTCATTTGTCAATTCTATCAATGAACAACCAGCTGATTTTTCTCAAAAAATAATGTTTTCCGACGAGGCACATTTTGAACTTGGTAGCTATCTTAATAAACAAAATTGCAGTATCTGGGGTGAAGGGAAAATCCACGAATTATTCATGAGAAACCTATGATCCTAAACGAGTTACTGTTTGGTGTGCATTATGATCAGGTGGTGTAATTGGACTTTACTTCTTTGAAAATGCAGCTGTAACTGTCAGTGGTGATCGATATCGATGGATGATAACCGAATTTTTGTGGCCTGAATTAATGAATATTGATCTAGAAGATATGTGATTTCTACAGGATGGCGCTACAGCTCACTTTGCACACGAACCAATTGATTTAATGAGAGAAAAATTTCCTGGACGTGTAATCTCAAGAAACGGTGATGTTAATTGGCCACAAAGATCATGTGATTTGACACCGTTAGACTATTTTCTTTGGGTTTATGTGAGAAGTCAAGTTTATAAGAACAACATACAATCAATTCCTGCTTTGAAAGATGAAAGTATTCGTGTCATTGGTGAGATAGAGCCTCAATTATGTCAAAATGTCATTGAAAATTTTAACAAAAGAGTGGAGGTCTGTGGAGCTGCAAGAGGAGGCCATTTGGCAGATATTATTTTTCGCATATATTGTAAATGTCATAACTGATACTTCAATTACCAATAAAAAGTTTTTGAAAGTGAATGCAAATTATGTGTTTTATTTATTTCTAAAGAAAACGCGAAATTTGAAACACCCTTTATTATTTGAATAAGCAAAATCAAGAAAACTTAGTAAATCCAGAAATACTCTAATAAATCTAGCATAACGATACGTCTGTATGCTCGAAAAGCTCTATGTAAAATTCCACTCAACGTGATCAATCTCCCAACACTTCAGAAAATCAGTTATGTGCGTCTGTACAGACACAAAAACAAAAGTTGAAGAAATGAAAAAGAAATACACCGTCGTTCAAAATAATGTAGCCACCAACTGAAATGTAATGGTACAGTATTGTGCAAATTAATGGAATCATGACTATTTTTTTAGTTTTCTACATGTGGCAACATTGTTAGGTCAGTTCGGACAGTAGTTTTATGTCAAAAACATATAAAAAAATAAAAACATATCACTGGGACTACATTACACAGTTATTCAGTGCGTTTTAGAGAGTTTGTTCACATATGCTCTTTCAAAGTTCAAAATTTGATTTATATTGTGCTTTTACCGGTTGTTCGCGATATGGATATCCCACCCAAAAAACGTGAGAAGATTGTGACATTAAGCAAGCACACTTCAATGACACAGAGAGATATTGCTCAGGAATGTGGTGTTAGTCAAGGAGCAGTAAGCAAGATCCTAAAGCAAAAAAGAATACCGGAATAGTTGTAGTGAAATGTGGGAGAAAGAGGAAGATGACACCCCGGGATGTTACTTTTTTGGTCAGAAATAGCAAGCTGAACCCAAGAAAAACTAGTTTTGAACTACAAAGAGACTTAGCTGACGCTGGAGTGAAAGTGCATGACTCGACAGTTCGTAGGAGACTTTTAGAGTATGGAAGAAAAGCCATTCGACAACAGAAGAAGCAACTCCTCACTCAACGAATGATGAAGCAGAGGCTTATTTGGGCCAAGAAATATGCCGGATGGAATGAGGAAGACTGGAGAAAGGTGTTATTCTCAGACGAGTCCCATGTTTTAGTGCAGGGGCAGCGATCAAAATTCGTGAGAAAAAGTGGAGATGAAAAACTCACTGCAGCTTATATCGATCAGACTGTCAAACATCGTGTAAAGAAAATGTTTCGAGGATGTTTTTCGTACATGGGGACTGGATCGCTGGTGCCTATAGAAGGCATGATGAACAGCCAGAAATAGAAAGAGCTACTGGATAAGTATTTGGGAAAAGATCTAAAGAAATGTGAACCAAACGGAGGTGCAATTTTCCAACAGGACTTAACTCCATGCCACGAATCGAAGGTTGTGGTCAAATATTTCAAGGAAAAAGGAATAACTCTCCTCAACTGGCCTGGCTATTCTCCAGACTTAAACCCAATTGAAAATCTGTGGACCATTTGTAAGGCTAGGTTACATAAAATTGACTGTACAGTGAAGACAAAATTGATAGAAGCAGTAATTAAGGTGTGGTTTCGGGACGAGAAAATAAAGGAAAACTGTCAAAAATTAATAGATTCCATGCCGAAAAGAGTTCAGGCTGTCATCGCAGCCAAAGGAGGGCATATTTCTTATTAAATTACTAGTAATTTACAATTTTATACCATCTCATCGTGATTATATGACAAATAAACGGATTTCTTAGTTATATTGTGTTTGATTCCATTAATTTGCACACTACTGTGTTTAAAAAAGCATCTAATTAAAGAAATAGAGGGACTTAAATCGCACAAGTTAATAGAGTAAAACAAAGTTTAAGCTAAAATTAAAAGAAAACTGGAAACGTAACAGAGTATATAGGAAGGCGACCTGTTATGACAATATTTGCAAAGAACATTGGAACAGAATAAACGCCGAAAAAATCATTAATCAACTGATTTACAGCAGTTTTGACAAACTTTTTGATGACAACGTATATATACGTACAGAGGAATATTCGGATTCAATTTAAACAAAATGTTAGCTAGTATAATGGCTCCAGCACGAACGTTACATATATATATATATATATATATATATATATATATATATATATATATATATATATATATATATAACTTGTTTTCTCTTTGTCCCTATTAAAACGTTAATGTATGTTTTGCGCGCTTGCATTAGAGAGGTTTTAAATATACGTACATTTCAGTAATATGGGAAGCATTAAAAATTGCACTAAAGAAATTGAATTATACAAATATAAATTTACAGTAATTATTTTAACGACGTGTTCATTAGAACGAAATCAATTATAAGAGAAGAAACGTATTACATTTATTCAAAATACTAATAAAATTTGATTCAAAAATAGGGTTAAACATTCAAAAGAGGAATATCAAAACCCAGCATATTATTCGCTATAAATTCTGACGCACAAATACATACATTTGTATCCACACGAAAACAAAAAGGAACGAAAACAGAAAGAAAGGGTCGGTAAATCCGAGGATTTATTCAGTGAAGCGTTAAAATTTAAGATTGACACAATATTTGAACTTGAATTCTAAGCAGTTGAAGCTTAATAGCGAATATATGAACATTGGTAGGTATACTGTTGAAAGTGTGCATCATTCTAAGTACAGGAGATTTATGCATGCACTAGTGTTATAATAGATAATTCGAAATAGCGGTGATTCTATTAAATATATCGAAGCATGATAAGTGACAATTGACCAATTTTATAGGATATTAATATATTGTTAACATTCCTTTTGTCAATTAAAGTTTATATTTTCAAAACATTGCAAGTATCTCCATAGTATGTTGATATCTGTATGTTTAGTCCGGCTCCGACAAATCTCACAAAACGTTTCTGAATGGTCTCTATACGTTGGATGTAACAATCATATTGTAGATTCCTCATGGTTGATGCATAGTTTAATATACACTGCTAAAAACAATTAGGAGATATTTGGAAAACTGGTAATAGAATAAATAAATAAAGAATGTATCACCTGGCAAATATTAACTACAACTTTTAAATAAGAAACCGAATGCATTAACACGTTTGAACTTGTTTATGCACATTATAAAGCTACTAAGGCACTAGGGTGAATAAATATCATTAAATGAATACACAATTATGAGACTTTATAAGGAGTTTTATTGATAAAATGACGAAAATCTATTGTTAATAATGTGCATAATCTCCACGAAAGGCCAATAAAGGTTTGACTTCTCATCGACATTGATTGACATCAAAAAATTCTTATGGAATATTATTCCATTCCTCTATCAGAGCAATTTGAAGTTCCTGAATTGTTCGCGGTGGCATATTTATTACTGCAATACGTCTTCGTAAGGCATACCAAGCATGTTCGATAGGATTACAATCAGGAGAATTTGCTGGCCAGTCCATTGTATTGTCCAGTTGTTCATGATGTTTTCTCGATGTGGGTAAGCATTGCCATCCATTAAAATGAATCTTTCAGCCATAGGGCCAGCGTACGGAAGAACAATGGGTCTCAAAATTTCATCCAGATACCTCTGAACAATCAGTTTGCCATTCTTTATCACATAAGCGTCTGTATGACCTCCTGCACCCGTATCATTTCACTCCCACTTTCATATTGCGGCCTTTATCGAACAAATTGTGGCTGATTACGTGTTCCAGGTTCACGCCAAATTAAAATACACCTATTACCTGGATTTAAAGCGAATCTGGACTCGTGACAAGACAATACTTATGTCCAGTCATCGTCGTTCCAATTTCTATGCTGCTCAGACCATATTCTTCGCGACCCTTTATGAAGAGCAGTTAGTGGAATGCATACTAGGGGTCTTCGCGCATACATACCAACGCTATGAAGACGATTTCTCATTGTTTGGGTTGATACTACTCTTCCCATAGCAGCGGCAAGCTCACTTCTAAAATGCGTTGCGTTATGAGTGCGGTTTCTACGTGCAAATACTGTTAGGTATCGATCATCTCTTGGTATTTTAGATGCTGCGGCCTTGGTCTCGTCTTCTCTGAACATCTCCAGTTTCTAGAAATCTATTCCACAAACGCGAAATCGCACTTTGGCTAACTGCAACAACCAGCTTGCTGTCTCCGTTCACCTTCCAATTAACCTATGGCTCTCCAAACCTGTGCATGAGTCAAGTCGCGTTGCCTTTCCATTATTACCCATAATTACAGTTAAAAAATTAGCGATGACACAGAAAATGGTAAAATCTAACTGTAGTCGAGATCGCTAGCATATGCGTTTCTATACCCTCAAGCAGTGTCGGTTCGCGCAGGCGCGGCACCGCTGCAGCGCTGTACAAGTTGAAACAAGCATTATAGTTGCAATACAAAAATATTTGTGTGTTTTATGTTATTTGTTTATTTATTTATTTGTTTTTTTATTATATTTTGAACTATTCTCTAATTGTTTTGAGTAGTGTAGAACACACATAATCACATTACAAACGAGCGATTGGTTTAGTACTCGAAAAATATCTACAAGACCTTATTATGAATCTTAACATCCTTGACTTAACATGCTTGATTTGTCAGCTGAATAGTTTACGTGATCGTCAAATATAAGATTACTATCCATTATTATACCAAGATCCTTAACTGATGATGTTTTAAATATAACCGTACTTGAGAAATTGTAATCCAAGGATACGATATGTTTCTTGTAAATTATATGTAGTGTCACTTAAAGAAATTCATTTGAAAATTTTTGCTATCACAATATCGGTAAAAGCTATCCAAGTCTTCCTGGAAACGATGGAAAGCTATTAATGAACGTATTTCGCAAAATAACTTCACTTCGTTTAGTGTATAATACGTTCGTCTATCTGAACAAAAGAGACTAATTTAAGCATGTAAGCATGTAAAATAAATAATAAGGACAAATTTGTTTTAGATACACTATGTTAAGAGGCTGTAATGTAGCAAGGAGAAACTGTTACGTAAACTTTAGACAAAATATAATCATGACTGCGAACTGCCCAACCAACCAATGTTAAGAAATTATTTACCATCGGCAAGCGAAAGGATTGAGATCATTATTAAATCTGCTTCAAAAAATAAAAAAAAGTCTGGTTAAAATGTGTTGATACTACTGGTTGTAAAAGAAGTACGACAATACATCATCAATATAATAATACGTAAACAGTCGTCTCCATTTTTGTTAGCTAGTAAAGTTAGCAAGTTGTACCGGAGAAGCTATACACAGTGTGATGCTGTTACAACTTCTATTTTCAAAAACTCCTTCAAATATCTTTTGTTATTACTTTTATTATTTGGGTGAAGTTTTTGTGTGAACGATTTCATAAATCATTTATCGTTCACCCCTTTTTTGTGCTAAATGTGAAATTCCAACAGACACTTCAAGCTTTATGGATTAAATTTAATTCATTTAATCAATATGAACTTTACTCAAATTTCTACTACCTGTAGCAATATTAGATTTTATTAAGTAATCCTCCAATCTTTTTCTCATGGACCAACTAGTAATTCTTTAAAGTACAAATCGTTTCCTCTTTTCTTAAGAAAACTAATTGTAAATACTATATTCTGATTGTGATAGCACTCTACATGCATATACGTTGATTCTTTTTGCAAAGCACTCTGTTTTTGAACGCATTTAATATATCCGTATTACAACGAAAATGAAGTTTCTTTGTCTAAACGAACTGTTAATATAATATTTAATATAAAAGACAATGAAATTAAAACATATCTGGTACTTAAAATCAGATTAAAATTACTAAAACATATTTGAGGCGGCCCGGAACTTGAACCCGACCTGCCTCGATTATTGATCTCTACTCCAGTCAAACTATTTTCAATTACAAGTAACTCTAGACTAATAATAAGCAGCTAATATGTAACATAAGCTAAGTTAACATCGCAAAATACAGACCGGTCCTAATCGTACAAACTTACCCTACGAACCCATAGGCTGTTCTATTACATATCCTCTATTTACGAGAATACTCGAAGAATACATACGTAGTACGGCAAAAATATTCAGAAAATAAAAATTATGATGTTTATAATTGAATATCCAAATATTGAAACTGGTAGAAGATTAAATATTTCTAAAAAAAATTTGTAGTAACTTACAATATACGCAAAACTCAACACAACCATGAGAGCGTACGTGGATTGCAATTAGCGATATAAAATTCTTTTGAGGTACTTTTTGTTGCAAGAATTTGAAAAACCATCATTTGCTGTGGATAACCTATAAAGTGTTATTGAAATGAACGTTATAAACATATGTAACATTCGAATTGGCAAAATTTAAGAAAAGAAAATTGTTTAGATGAGGAACTCATTTGAGTAAATTCCCGCTTCTCAACATCAGTGTGACTTAGAAACTGTTCCTTGTATTGCGCTCAACAATTCCGCAACATATTTATGGGTTAGGCTTAGTTTTAAGATATACCAAGCGAGTACCGCATAAACTTACTTAAGGTGACTTTATGGATCGTCTTGAAATCTGTTGATCAGTATCGATTTATAAATAATATCATCCATTTATGATTTATTTAATTACAGTAGATGAAAATGAGTTCACTAAATAACCCCAATAACTTTAAAGCCAAATTTGCTTCTAAAGTACAGAATGCTGTAAATTTACTAGTGGAATAAATAATGTTTTTGAAGTAAAATTTGCTTCTGGAGAAAGGAACGCTGCAAATTTAGTACAATAAATAAGGTCTTTCAAGACCCTTCTAAAAAAGCTGTTTTTAAAGAAGAAAACCGTAAATTTAATGGAATAAGGTCTTGTGAAATTTTGCAACAGAAGTAATTCATTAAGTCTGATTGGAATTGTACACAACTAGTAAATTAGAATGCAATAACGCGTTACCCTTTTAACCCCTACACGGGCGGTATTTTTATGACCAGCAAATAAAAACTGCAGTGCATTGACTAGACTCGTAGAAGGAAGTGTGTTACTTGTCGAAATCTTAAGTAACGCTGAAGCTAAAGATTAAATTATTAAAATAGACGTCAGTTTGTTAAAATAAAAAATTAATTCTAGCAACGAGGACCTAGATTTAGAAGTTGTTCAACTCTCAAATCTTAAGTTTAAGTTCATTTAAAAAACTAACAAAAATAATCAAGTAAAACAAACATGTTTCAACTTAGAACCTATGTAAGTAGTTTTAAACTTATTAAAATAAAAAGAAATTAACGACTGATAATAATTAAAAAAAACAACACGGGAAGAGAATTATGAGAAAATGAATCATTCTCAAATACACTGATTAATTAGTTAATTTAGATTGTTTGCAAACATTTCTAACATTAAATATTACATATTAATTAAAACTTTGGATACAGTAATAGATAAAAACTTACATATAAGTAGAAAATAATAGATTTAAGCACATTAATAAATGATTATAGATTAATATTACTAAAGCCCTCTGATATTCAAATTCCACAGGAGAGAAATGTATATATTACGGTGATGAAAAGATATAATAAAGAGGAAAGTTAAATTTAATTTTAACTTAGATTCTATGTAATTAGTTTTAAGCTTATTAAACTAAACAGAAATTAACGGCTGATAATAAAAGAGAATAATACGAGGAGAGAATTATGACAAAATGAATCATTCTCAGATACACTGATTAATTAATTCATTTAGATTGTTTGCAAACATTTTTGACATGAAGTATTACACAAAGTAACAACATTTTGGATAATACTATATACCAGGTGTAACGGAAAGTCATTACCGGTTTTTTCTAACAGATGCCGCTAGTCTTAAGTATGCAATCTTATGATTTGAAACTATGTCATTTTATTCTACTGATATCAAGCTTCTAAGTCATACATTTTATATTTTGCAAAAGTAACACTGTCATATATTTATACTTCTTTGAAAATGTCGAGTTTCGTGCCTAAAAAAGTGTATTTGCGGCACGCATTACTTTTCTTATTTAATCAAAAGAAAAGAGCCTCTGATAGTCATCGTTTGTTGGTAGAAACTTACGGAGACCATGCTCAACCATAAAAACATATGAGGCATGGTTTCTACAATTCAAAAGTGTCGATTTCGATGTGCACTGCAAGGAACGTTCGGGTAGACGGAAAAAGTTTGAAGATGCGAAACTTCAGGAGTTATTGGATAAAGGCCCAACCCAAACTCAAAAACAATTAGCAGAAGCTTTAAATGTGGCTCAAGAAACGATTAACGACCGATTATGAGCAATGGGAAAAATCCAAAAGATGAGAAAAGGTCACATCAATTTAATGACAGGTAAATGAAAAATCGAAAAATCATCTGTGAAAAAGTCATTTCTGCATCGAATAGTGACGGGTGATAAAAAATGGATTTATTTCGAAATCCCTAAGCGCAAAAAATCATGGCTATCACCTGGCGAAGGCGGCCCATCGACTACTAGGCCTAACCGTTTTGGTCGCTGTATTTGATGGGACTAGAGTGACGTGGTGTATTACGAACTGTTAAAACCTACGAGAAACAGTTACTACTGATCGCTGTCGACAACAAATTGTCAATTTGTACTACGCATTGATAGAAAATTGTCCGAAATGGGCCCGAGGACACGGTAAAGTGATTTTACAGCACGGTAACGTGTCGTCTCAAACAGCAAAACTAGTCATCGAAGCGTTGAAAGCACTTGGATGGGACATAATATCGCACCCGCCATACTCTCTAGACCTTGCTCCGGTCGACTATCACCTTTTCGCATCAATATAACACGCGCGTGCAGAGCAGCACTTCGCCGATTTCGAAGAAGTTAGAAAATGACTAGATGAATTGTTCTACTCAAAAGACAGTTTTTTTGGGATGGCATCCACAAATTGCCTGAAAGATGGGCAAGATATATAAAATCAAATAGCCAATACTTTGAATAAATAAATTTTTCCATTGTCTTGAAAATTAGTTAGTTTTCCTTTTACGAAAAAAAAAACAGTAATGACTTTCCGCTATACCTAGTACAGTAAAAAAGAAAAAAATTATAACTAAAAAATAATAGCTCTAGGCACATTAATAAATTTTTATAAACTAATAAGTAATACTAAAGCCCTCTGATATTCAAATTACAAAGGAGAGAAATGTATATATTACAGCGACGAAAAGATATATTGAAGAGGAAATTTAAATTTAATTGAAGCAGATTTGAGTTCGCAAATTCTGCAAGGATTAATAATTAATTAATTAAAAATTATTCTAAATTTCATCTAACTCAGGGACAGTGAAATGGTATTACCCTGGGACGCACAAATAAAACGACGAATAGATTTCTCGATATTATTCAGATTCAGATTCAGATTCATTTATTATCCAAAATAATTCTACAGGCAGAGTTTGTAGAATAAATTTCAAATTGTCAATAATATAAAATTGAAAATATAGTACAATGTTAAAAATATAAAAAATATATATCCATGTACATACACATATACATATATGTTATATACGAGGGAGCGTTTTTATATTCGCGGAATGAGCGGGTTGTAGAGGGGTGAGTAAGCGTATTGGGGGCGTGGCGTGTGCAGCGACTCATGATTAGTATAAATACGAAGTTTCATTGTTATTAGACAGTTAGTCTTTGAGCTATCGTCAACCAAGTAACATAATCAGGAGTGAAAAGTGAAATATGGAAAAAATCGAATATCGTGCCGTTATAAAGTTCCTTACCAGGCAAGGAAAATCAGTCGCGACCATAATGAATGAGATGTCATTGGTTTACGGCGACTCTTGTCCAGGAAAAACCATGGTGTACAAGTGGCATAGTTTATTTAAACAAGGAAGGGAATCCCTTGAAGACGACCCGAGGCCGGGCAGGAGCATTGAGGTGACCACGCCAGCACTTATCCAAAAAGTTGAACAAATTGTACTCGAAGATGCTCGACTAAAGAAGAAACAACTCGCAGAAATGGTTGAAGTATCCGATACAACAATTTTTAAAATCCTACACGATCATCTCGGCATGTCTAAGGTCAGCGCAAGATGGGTGCCGAGAATGCTCACGCCGCCGCAAAAACAACAGCGCGTAGAGTGTTCGCGTGCATTTTTGGACCTCTGTAATGAAGACAAGGATGGTGTATTGAGTGGAATTGTTACTGGAGACGAAACTTGGGTTCATCATTATGAACCTGAGTCCAAACAAGACTCCATGCAGTGGCATAAAAAGGGCACAGCACCTCCCATGAAATTTAAAGTGTCACAATCAGCTGGGAAACTCATGGCAACGGTATTTTGGGACTCGGAAGGAATATTGTTGATTGATTATAAAGATAAAGGTGTTTCTATAACCGGAGAATATTACGCTTCAATATTAGAGCGACTAAAAGAAGCCATTAAAGATAAAAGACGGGGAAAATTGACAAAAAGTGTTCTGCTTTTGCACGACAACGCGCCCGTCCACAAGAGCCGCGTTGCGTTAGCTGCCCTGCATAAGGTGGGCTTCGAAATTGTGAATCACCCACCCTACAGCCCAGACCTGGCCCCGAGTGATTATTACCTGTTTCCGAAAATGAAAAAAGAGCTGCGGGGTAAAAAATTTACTGCCGATGATGAAGTCAAGGAGGCAGTTTCGGCGTATTTTGCAGATAAAGAGAAATCATTTTTTTATGAGGGTATAAATAAATTAATTGAAAGATGTGAAAAATGTATCCGTCTTGCAGGTGAATATATTGAAAAAGAGAAATAATTTGTTTTTTTTATTTCCACCCCTTGTCCCCCATTCCGCGAATATAAAAACGCTCCCTCGTATATAACTAAAATTACACGACAACGCACCGGATTTACAAACGAGAAAAAGCAAAAAAAAACAAAAAACTCAGATTAGGTGTAGAAAATCATTGTGATGTATAGTATAAAACTCCTGTTAGGTGAGTCCTCTCACTAGGTAAGCTTAATTGCAGTGGACTGGACCTCAATTATGACACAACCATAGATCAATGAAGAGCAGATTATAGGAAAATTCGCATATAAAATTCGTTAGTCTTCAATAGACAATAGCATACACACTAGTCCTATTTAGCATACCAATAGTAAAGAAAATATAATTTCGTTGTTAGGCTAAAATTACAATTACCATTAAGGTTAAAAATAATACAGAAAAAAGAAGAAGTCAAAGAATAAACATAAGCAAAATTACAATAGAAAGAATACAAAACTTACCTAAGATGTTACACAGGTCAATACGATGGAAAGAATGGTTAGGATAGATACAAATTCAATAAAAAATGCTCAAAGAAAACGATAGTCGACAAAACAAAACAATGAATAAAATGGCGGAGCGAATGTAGATTTACTTTAAGTTAGTCGAGTGGAATAATATTTTACACAAGATACGTAAAATAAGGTACTAACAGTCGAACTGAAAAGTCCCCGGTCTACCATAGTAAAACACAGTTTTTTGGCAAAATTCGATTTTATTATTCAACATAGTTGCCTTCGAGGGCGATACACCGATTATAGCGTTCTTCCAACTTTTCGATACCATTTTTGTAGTACGAATTGTCTTTAGCCTCGAAATAGGCCTCAGTTTCGGCGATCACCTTCTCATCCCTGCTAAATTTCTTCCCGGCGAGCATTCTCTTGAGGTCTTCAAACAGGAAATAATCGCTGGGGGCCACATCTGGAGAGTACGGTGGATGGGGAAGTAATTCGAAACCCAATTCACTTAATTTGGCCATTGTTTTCATTGATTTGTGACACGGTGCATTGTCTTGGTGAAACAACACTTTCTTCTTCTTCATATGGGGCCGTTTTTTTGCGATTTCGTTCTTCAAACGGTCCAATAACGCTGTATAATAGTCGCTGTTGATGAACTGGCCCTTTTTAAGATAATCTATGAAAATTATTCCATGCGCATCCCAAAAAACTGACGCCATAACTTTTCCAGCTGACTGTTGCGTCTTTCCACGCTTAGGAGCCGGTTCATCGCGTGCAGTCCACTCGGCTGACTGTCGATTGAACTCTGGAGTGTAGTGATGAATCCATGTTTCATCCATTGTCACATATCGACGCAAAAACTCGGTTTTATTACGATTTAGCAGCTTCAAACACAGCTCAGAAACATCAACTCATTGTTGTTTTTGATCGAATGTGAGCTCGCGCGGCACCCATTTTGCACAGAGCTTCCGCATGCCCAAATATTTATGCACGATGTGTCCAACACGTTTCTTTGATATCTTTAGGATGTCAGCTATCTCGATCAACTTTATTTTACGGTCATTTAAAATGATTTTGCGAACTTTTTTGATGTTTTCGTCGGTGACAGCCTCTTTTGGTCGTCCACTGCGTTCGCCGTCTTCGGTGCTCATTTCACCACGTTTAAACTTAGCATACCAATCAATTATGGTTGATTTTCCTGACGCAGAGTCCGGAAACTCCTCATCAAGCCATGCTTTTGCTTCAACGGTATTTTTTCCCTTCAAAAAGCAGTACTTTATCAGCACACGAAATTCTTTTTTTTCCATTTTTTTAAATAACAAAAGTAGCTTCACTCTTAACGCAATTTCTCAGTAACTAATGGTCGGATTGCTGTCAACTTTTGACACGTTTCGTTTGAAAGTGTCAGACCGGGGACTTTTCAGCCGACCTGGTACAATCATATAGAAATGGAAAAAATAACCGTATCGAACAAAAGAGTAAAAGTTTTTCCCAATGAGAAAGCAGGGGTTTCATTAATACGCTATTTTGTCAAGATAGTCACATTCTCCTGATACAACGTCTTTGTCTTTTTCAGTAGTAAGAAAATTTTTTGAGAATGAATGAAATAATCATTTCCAAACGAATAAAAAAGGTATTAATCTACTCCCAGAAAAAGGAAAGAATGTTTCACAAAATAATAGACAATACATAAGACTTAATTTTTAATAAATATAACCAAGCTTAACATTTATATTATTCAAAAATTTAGTACAACTTACCGACAGACCTAATATTTAGGAGATTTTATTTCATGAAAACGAAATTGGTTTAAATGTTATTGTAAGTAAACAAAGAATTTTTTACACATCATAAATACCCAAACAAATAGAAATTAACCAATAAATTTATTACTCTTTGTGCGACTGACAATTCACGAACAAAAAAAGATGGAAGAAAGACAAAGCGTGGAAACAATCGAACATCGTGCCATGAAGTTTTTCCACTCGCCTCTTGCATTTATAAAAGCTGAGAGTCATTCATAGACATTCAGATCCAAAACCCCTATTTCCAATTAATTTAAAGTTGTGAAACTGTGAATACAGAACCGTTGTTTTCATATAGAATTCACATTCACAATAATTACTTGCGTGCCTGTCATCCGGTCTCTATTCTCAGTCGCTTAAAATGGAAAATCTTTTGTTAGCAATCCTACAAATTTATCCTTTGTTTTCTTATTAGTATCTTAGGTGCCAACATGAAATTGTAAGGAAATAGATGATGAATTTTTATTAGCTAAATTAATATTACTAATTAGTAAGTAACTTTAACGTACATTAAAGTCGAAGTTTACTCTCACAATATATGTAAGTTATTCGAGAGGTCGATTTAGACGATACTTTCTCAAATAAAGCATCGCAATTTACATTCTGAAATAACATATACAGACTGTTTGCGAAAGTACAGGACGAAATTTCAGCTATTCCAATAATAAGCTTCTGTAATATAAGGGGAGATGTTTATGTAATATACAGTACCTAGCAATTGAATTAGAGCCACCCTTACGAATTGTTACGCTTCGCATATATAATAACTTTTTATATCATGCTTTTTAAATTAATTTATTTTAATTTAAAAGTAATTCGATTTTGAATTCATAAATTACTACTTATTTTAACCTTCTTTGTTCTATATACAAATGTAGGAATCGTTTGTTTTCGTCACGTACATTCAGGCTGTAATGAAACAAACCGTTGTCGTTTTCTAGGAAGCAGATACCTAGAACTTTTCCAACCTTTTCTTGGAATAGGCTTAGTAACTTTCCATTGACTAACATTTAATATTCATTCTACTTTTATTAATTTCTAAATGCAATTAGAGATTCAAATATTAATCCTTTTTTTACACAAAATACACGTCTATTATTCTGTCTAGATATCTTACTATCTATATTGATATGACACTTTTAATTTATGCAAATCTTTTAGCGCGCTAATTTCTAGCGTGCCTATTCTCTCGTATCATTGGTTAGTTCAAAAATAACCAGCATCCTACCTTTCAGCTTACTGCTTCTTTTCTTAAAAGCCCCAGCTTGCAAAGGAAAACAAGAGACTTCTACTCCTGCCATGACCAAGGCTACACACATTACTTCCGCGAGCTTGTGCAGTTAAGTTTTAATGTAATGTCTATGTATTTATTTTGCGACCGCAAAATATACATAACATCCTGGTCCAGGATATATACACACACAAACACGCAAGTACCTCACGTATCGTTCGATAGATATTTTAATCTAATCCTTTTTATATTTTATTAAACAGCTGCATATCTACTTTTATTACAGCTTTGCCATTACGCGTATCTTGTTTCATTTATTGCTCTCGATCTTATTAATTATCTTTATTTAATATACTCAAGTTTAAAGTTAATCATTAAGGTTAATATATAACCCCTGTATACGTATTTCGACAACTAAGTTGTCATCATCAGCAGATAATTAAGCAGTGTGCATCTTGGCTTTCAACGGTATGTATCGTGTGCGAGATTAATTGTTTCGTACGGGTATTTATTGCCGTAGTTCTCCAGATGCAACACTGCTTAATTATCTGCTGATGATGACAACTTAGTTGTCGAAATACGTATACAGAATTACGAAAGTTAATGTGGAAAGAGGTTATATATTAACCTTAGTGATTAAATTAGTCAACCACGGGCTCCATCAAATTCGACTTCAAGTTTAAAGAATTAAATTAAATTGGTGAAAAAACTTTAAGGGCAATCCTATTCTTTTATTTCCACTAATATCTTTCTTTCAGCTTGGCACACGTCCTGGACTTTTGAAGCTCATTGTAAAGTTTACTAATTATTAACTCCCGCAATTTCAATTTTTTTATTTGCATTTATTACAATGCTTCATCTAGCCGGACACGCGCTCGTAATAAATTTACTAATCACCGCGTGCAAATAAATAGTTACTAATAAATATTACTGTCTTTATTATTTATTTAGATTAATTAAGGGGTCATTTAACACCTTAACACTATACATACCGACCCAAGGAGGTAATAGTATCAAGGCATTTGTAATAAATACAAGGCGTTTGTATTAAAATATATTTCAAATTTTCGATTCGCAAAATATCTTGGCCTACACCTTGACCAACGTCTTACCTGGAAGAAGCATATCCAAACTAAAAGAAGACAGCTTGACCTAAAATACCGACAAATGTACTGGCTCTTAGGACGAAAATCAAAGTTGAATATCCAAAATAAAATCATCCTATACAAAACCATATTAAAACCTATCTGGGACTATGGACTCCACCTATGGGGATGTGCAAAACCATCATCGCTGAATATCATCCAAAGATTTCAATCTAAAGTGCTACGATCAATAGTAGATGCACCATGGTACGTAAGTAATCAAACACTTCACCATGATTTGAATATTCCCTTCATCAAGGACGAAATCCAACGAGTCACGACATCACATAAGGAACGCACCATCCAACACGAAAACAACCTAATAGAGGAGCTATACAACAATGGACCCGTCACAAGAAGACTTGCTAGAACCTGGCCCCGAGACCTACTTCATAACTAAACCAATATAGAATAAGGTGAAACATCGATGGATGTTTCCCTTTCACGCCTAAAACTTGTAACACATTTACTTAATACTCTGTAATGATGTAGCAACATGTCAAAAAAAAAAAAATTTCGATTCTAAACGGATTTAGTTGTTCAAAGAAGAACTATTTAAAAAAACACTTATTATCGATTTTGAATCTAGTAGAGTCTTAACATAGATAATGAAACAATTGAAAGCACTACGAATAATATCCTATTTTGTTGAAATTTGTACGTGCGCCTGTTAAAATGTGTAATGAAATGTTAATAATATATTGTGAATTTATTATTGGTTTAATATTTAATTTAATTTTGTGAATTTTTAAGCTTTATAACTTATTAGGAATAAAAAAGTGAAACGTATTAGTAGCGCGGATATAATTAAAATAGAGACTTTATCAAAAACAAGCATGTATTCGAACCGACAAATTGCGATAACAAAAAGTTTCTCAGCACACAGTCGACCAAATAGACATTAATTCGAAAAAATATTCCGTCAACTTCGAGTGGTCGAGTCAACGCCGTGGTATTCGTAAAATCACCGAGAGAGACATCCGACTAATTACAAAAAAACACTCGAAAATAGACAATCTTTTGCTAGAAAGCGAATTGATAAATTAAAAGTGTTTAATATAAACATATCCGAGCGCATGATGCGATTACGATTTGTGTGCTGTTGGAATCAAATTTCACAAACCAATCAAGAGGCTGTGGGTAAATATTCACAGAAATTTTACATAATGAAAATGAGTACAAATTTTGTTATTAATAAATAACTTAATCACTTATGGTTGATATATTGTATGACCCCTTTCCATATTAATTTTCGTGTTCTGTATACCTATTTAGACAACTAAGTTGTCATCATCAGCAGATAATTAAGCAGTGTCACGCCTAGAAACTACGGTAAAAATCCGAACAAAACAAATTCCGTACACTATCCTAAAAAAGTATCTGCATGCGTTTACTACACCCTCCCTTATCTATCGTATAAGAGGTCAAAGAGAGATGAGTTATGGGTAGGGCCTATGTCAGTATTCAACACATGACCCTTGTTCTACAAAGTGCACATGCTTTCGTATGTACCTAATTTGCGATAATTACCCACATGCTTTAATGCAAAATTCAAACATTCCAAGGTAAGTCTATGTTTACTTTCGAAGGGGTTATATATCAACCTTAAATGATTAAGTTAATCAACCACGGACTCCATCAAATTTTTCTAATAAATCACTTGAAAATATCAATTTTTATATTAAATTCAATTTTTACAAAGTATATTCTGTTTGCAACAGATAATTTTCAGCGATGAATCCCGACCGAAGTAATGGTGGAGATTATTAATTTTGTTAGATAATGACCCCAGAAATGTTATAGTGATGAAGCTGTACAGCAAAATATTAAACATACATGATCAGTTATGATCTTGTCGTGCATAACCGCGAATAGCATCTGACCACGGTATTTTGAATAAAGTGCAATATAAAAATGTTGTTGAAACTGTATTTTGCCTTTGTTGAACTACAAAAAGAAGGACCATACATCTTCATGCAGGAAGAAGCATCGTGCAATACAGCAAAATTAATAAGAAAATCTGTGTCAAGAGCATAACATACCCGTTTCGCTCTGGCTTGGAAACTTAACCTAAGTCCGATCGAAAATGTATGGAGCATGTTAAAAAAGTTTACGTACTCGCTTCCCAACCCAACAATGGTAGTTCTAAATGTTAATCTTTACTGACATTGACAAAAGACCACAAAATTATAAGAAGTGGTAAAAACTTGTATTTCCAGTGTGCCAGATAAAATTACTGCAGCCATTAAATCCTGAAGAGGATTAACAAAATATTATTGTAATATCTTCTATAAAGCATAAATAAACGTTTTGTATTAGTAATATGTGTCTGTTTTTGTTTCATTTGTAATAAATTTGAAAAAATACTAAAATCAGAAGATGGGTCTAATTCAATTTCCAGGTCCTCTAACTTCGAACTTAATTATTCGCGTGTTTTATTACACTTAAATAATTAGTAAATAAATAAAATAGAACAATAAGTCATATGTCTTTGCTTAACACCTTCTGTAAGTCTTTTTATGGGTAACATTCAAACAGTTGTGCCTCTGTAACCATTGAAAATTGGACACATTCTTCCTGAAGCATTCTATTTAATAATACGAGCGTGTTTTTTAAGTGAGGGCCGTTTTGTTGAATACACTAATAGCTGGCGCATGTTCGAGATTATCTGCTGAAGACATTTAAAGTCCCCATCTGTGATCACAGACGATATCGTGGCTTCAGTTGAAGCGAAAATACTTCAGAACAGACGCTTCACCATAAGCACTCTTTCAAACAACTTTCCTGAAGTGTCGAGGTCAGTGCTGTACAAGATTGTTTCTGAAAAGTTATAGTTTAAGAAACTGTGCTCCCGTCGGGTCCCTAAACTCTTAACGGAGGACCACAAAAACAAAAGGTTTGAGTGTTCGCTGAATTTTTTAACTCGTTATAACAAAGAAGGTGATGCCCTGTTGAGTCGTTTCGTCAGGGGAGACGAAACGTAGATTTCACATGTCACGCCCGAATCGAAGCAACAGAGCATGGAGTACAGACGCAAACACTCTCCTGTAAACATCAATGCCAAACAAACTCTGTCACAGTCATGGTGTTCGTGTTTTGAAATAGGCATGGTGTTTTGTTGGACTTCTTACAATGCGGTAGCCCACGGCGAAACCCTGCGAAATCTATGCAGAGCGATTCAAAATAGAAGACGCGGCATGCTGAGAGAGGGAATTTTGACAATACAAGGCCTCACATCGCAGCTCAGATTCGAGCTTTATTAGACTCTTTTGGCTGGGAAGTTTTGGACCACCTTACCTACAGCCCTGACCTGGCGCAGAGCGGTTACCATCTTTTCCGTTATCTCAAACATCACCTCGACGGCAACCACTACAACGATAACGAAGCCGTGAAAACGACCGTGCCCTCTTGGTTATCGAAGCAGACGGCAAGTTTTTATGAAGAAGGTATTCAAAATCTAGTTGTAAGATTCGATAATTCTTGTTAATTGTAAACACACTTGGTGCTATGTTGAAAAATGAAGAAATGTATGTAAAATCTTAAAATAAATCATTTTCTTTCGTTTGGTTTTTATCTTCAAACAGCCGTTACTTAGAAAATACGCCTTGTATAGACTGATTTATTTATACAACTGACTGTATATACGTACATATTTTATTACGAAATTTTTGACAATGCAGTTATTTTTGCTAATACCATACCAATACAGAATTTATATTGTTAATATTTTATTAAAAATTGTCACTTCCACATTATAAAAACAAACGTTTGATTAATTAGGTCGTTAAACGAAACAAATATTATTATTGTATTATAAATCTACTTAGCGAATCGCTCTTGAAGGTTTCGATTGGTCTCTGGCTAGTTGGTTATGGAACAAAAAACAGAACACTTGTTTATTGTCGTTGAACCGTTAGCCCTAACCTCGAAATAAATCACGGCCACGTCGCCGACAGTTCCCGAAAAGGGGGAGAAAATGTCGAGAATTCGAACTATTTCTTTACCAGTGACGTGTCGGCTATTGTTTTACGACAATAAAAGGGTTTCCGCTTTCGCAATTACGTCATTCGGAGATTCAGAAGTGTCTAGAATAAAACGAGCTCAATCAGCGCGAATAGTTTTGAAGTGTTTATTAATAAATGGGGGAATCTGCTAGTTCCTAACCTACCAAAAATCCCTGCTGAATGGGTGGCTTTTGATATTAATTCGCTAGTGATTTATGTCTACGATCATTTGTTCACGTTGTCTTGACCAGAGTTTGTTTTTGTCTTGGGGCGTGGGAACAGTAATCTACTACTTATAATTATGGAATTTGTTTGGCCTCATTTTTCAATTACATCTGTCTTATTTTCGCTAACATTTTTAATTAGTGGAAAAGCAAAAGTATATAGAGTTTCAAGACATTAAAATATTGCCAATTAACAAATGCGTAAAACAAAATATTTCTAGATTAAATTTAAATATCATCATTTGCAAATATTCTAAAAATATTTTTATCGATGTGTATAGCGAAAAGAAGTCTAAAAAGTATAAACAATACAGAAAGAAATATCTGTCTCTTTTACATAAAATAATTGTTTAACGTATGAGCTAACTGAAGTAGAACGGATACATATGTACGAGGGTATATCAAATAAAAACCTTTAAAGTTCAATGAAATTCCGAAAAGTTGTATGATTGATTTGATATGTAGCAGTAGTGGTCCTTGAGTTTCACAAAGTGACCGATAGATGGCATAGTGATACTAAAATTCAAAAAAAAAGGAAGCAACGCCAGTAAAAAGAGGCCTGCTTCATTATCAACATGCACCGCGATAGAGTAGGGATCTATTATGCGTTTATTCTGTAGTGAAGGTATCAAACCAATAGAAATCGCAGAATGACAATGCAGTACGGTGATTTGTGTTTAATACTGCAGCAAGAGTATGCGTGGTATAAAAGGGTTGGAAGTCTACAAGATAAGTACCACATTAGTTGACTACCGAATTGAAAGACTCTCGCGTCTATGCCTGTAAGGAACTTTTGCGTTGTTTTCACGTCAGAGATTATGCATTTCTGGAAAAACCCTAAGTTCACTATCACCAATCAAAAATGAATAGGTTGAGCAAAGAGTAACACCATAGCTCATCACGGAAACCAAAAAAATTCGTTACACAATCATTCGTTAGAAAAGCAATGCTCACTAACTTTTGGGATCAAAAACGAATAATTTCGGAAAATTACACGGATAGGGAAGTGACAGTAACCAATATTTTTTATTAAAAAATGCTTAAAAGCAAGTGAAGTTTCACCATACAATCAGGAGGGAACGACACTGTAACCTCAGGTATATTGTTAAAGTATATTTACACTCGATCGCGTACAGCCTGTTTGACAGTGCATTTCAATGTCATTTTGAAGATAAAGACAAACAAAGAAAAACAATGAGCTTTTTTGTTTTTATGCTAACAATAGAAATAGTACTAACATTAGCGAAATGTATTAGCAACGTTATATGGAAAAGAAACAAACAGATCAAAAATTGTTTTCCAAATTAAAAAACAGAATTTGCAAAAGTATGGATCGTCTAAAAAACCATATCAATTGAAACAGAAATCAAAACCAGAAGATGACCATTTGTTATTTCACAACATCCACCCGTAAAATGGCAAACAACATGTTTGCTCAAATGTGCTATTTCTCCAAAAAAAAACGTTTAATTTTAAAATAAGATAAATACTGCGTTAGCAATGTATTTTAGATCGTTGAGATCAAGAAAGGAACACTCAAAAGTTTTTGGAAGAAAACAGACAAAATCCGCATTTTTCATAAGCAATTCTTTAAAATTTACAGACACTGGAATATGCAATAGTTAAAATAATCCACATCTTACTGTGAAATGCCGAGACTAGCGCGTCTTTTCTGTAAATGTGAGCTGGAATTTATGGTATGGCGAACGATATGTACCCTTTCTGCGCTGGAAGATACGCTGAATAAATTACCATTCAATTTAATTCAACATCTTAGATATTCTTAAAATAACGAAAAACCTGCTCATAATTTTCGAAACTTAACTTACTTGAGCTGAAGACAATTATTCATAAAGCGATATTCAAGATGATCTGCTAACAGAAGATTTAATTATCACAGCTTCTGATAGTGAAACTTGTAATATTGAGGTGACTTCGGAAATTTATCAGATTAGGGGCTATAGTAGGTTACTCAAATGTTCCTTCTTTTTTTTTGTATCAGCCTGTATATTATAGAAATGTATAATAATATTTACCTATTATTATATTTACCTTATTGTAAAAGAAACGAATACACAATTTAACAGGTTACTTTGTTTACAAAAAGTCGCCGTTGGATCATTCGCTTCATTTCCCGTGATTTAATTCTTCACGTTAAAGAAAACTTGTTGAAAATCCGTTTCGTTTCTCAAACCCACCACCAAAAAGAAAATAAAGCGTAAACTTTTAAGGCAAGCCACTCTTTGCAAATGTCTAGATGTGACAAACCCTTTCATCGAGTGCAGTTTATTCTAAGAAATGACCTAGCAGTCTTCTAGATATTCTAGCTCGACAAATATCGTAACAGCCATACATAAAATTATGACATAGAACCCTCATGCCAATCTACTGGCACTTTACAAAAATTAATAACAAGAACAGTTATTTCTATACGTATTTAACTATAAAATATTTCGGTAATTTTAAATAAAAACCTGCCACGCGTTTATATTAAAACCAAAAATATTAATGGTTGTTATTTTGTACTAAATATATGTTGTTCCCCAACTTACTGGGAACCATTTTCAACGACGCCTGCACCAATTTTGCACTTGTACAAAGAATGAAGATATAGAAAACTCTAATTATAATCGCTTTTCACATCGTATATATGTAAAGGATGTTTCAAATTTCGCGTTTCTTTAAAGAATAAATAAAACATAATTTGCATTCACTTTCAAAAACTTTTTATTGGTAATTGAAGTATCACTTATGACATTTAATGCGAAAAATAATATGTGCCAAATGGCCTCCTCTTGCAGCTCCACAGACGTCCACTTTTTTTTAAAATTTTCAATGACATTTTGACATAATTGAGGCTCTATCTCACCACTGACACGAATAATTTCATCTTTCAAAGCAGGAATTGATTGTGGACTGTTTTTATAAACCTGACTTTTCATATAATCCCAAAGAAAATAGTATAAGGCTGTCAAATCACATGATCTTGGTGGCCAATTAACATCACCGTTTCTTGAGATTGCACGTCCAGGAATTTCTTCTCTCATTAAATCAATTGATTCGTGTGCAAAGTGAGGTGTAGCGCCATCCTGTAGAAACCACATATCTTCTAGATCAATATTCATTAATTCAGGCCATAAAAATTCGGGTATCATCCGACGATATCGATCACCATTGACAGTTACAGCTTCACCAGCAGCATTTTCAAAGAAGTAAGGTCCAATTACACCACCTGACCATAATACACACGAAACTAACTCGTTTAGGACGCATAGGTTTCTCATGAATAATTCGTGGATTTGCCTCACCCCAGATACGGAAATTTTGTTTATTAACATAACCACCAAGTTCAAAATGTGCCCTACCGGAAAACATTTTTGTTTGAGAAAAATCAGATGGTTGTTCATTGATGAAATTGACATATGAACGACGTTTTAAATAATCTAATGGCTTCAGTTCCTGTGTTATTTGAACCTTATATGCCTTCAGAGCTAAATCCTTGTATAAAATACGCCATGTTGTTGATCCACTAAATCCAAGTTGTTGTGAACTTGGTCTAATGGACATTTAAGGATCTTCAGCAATACTTTCATGAACCAAACCAACATTTTCTTGTGAACAACAACTACGACTGTATTTTTCCCTTTTTCGATCTTCCACGGAACCGGTCTCTTGAAATTTTTAATAATTCGACCAATAGTGCTTTCAGATGGACGATTATGTAAACCATAAAATTAACGTAATTTTCTAAAAACTCTTTTCACAGAACGCTGATCTTCATAAAATAATTCAACAATTTGAACGAGTTGTTGTACCGTGTACGAAGCCATTTCTATAAATGTCATACATCACACATTTTAAATGCCCACATACCCAGACAAATTCAGTGCGCCATCTATATTTTATTATTTGAAACACCTTTATAATGCAGAAATGTATGGTGCATTAAAGGAATCGAAAACCCCAGTCGTCCTTAGTCTAAGGATAAGGACATATGCCCGGTTAGCATGAGATCGCGAATTTTCAAACAATTTCTGCATTAAAAAGCGATTAAAAACAGAATTTTTTAGCTTCTTATCGTAAAAGCACATAACTATATGCACACAAAAACTTATCGTGGGTTTCGTTTAATATCTCTTTGTTTCCATAATGCAATTTATGACATTTTGAAAAACTAGAATATCGCAGTTGTCTGTAGTGTAAGGGCACATACCCGGTGCGAGTTTGTCATCCGCCGGAACCGGGAATTTTTTCAAAAAGTTTCTGCTAATATATGCGATGTCAAAAACAATTCGACTTTGAATTTTTTAATTTCGCATCGTAAAAGCGCCGAATTATATGCAATAAAGATATCCCCTGTAAAATTTAATCAGAACACCGAGATATATATATATATATATACTTCAGAACTTCTGAAGAAGATGATTGAGATGTCATCGAAACGTCGAGGAGCCGATTCTTTCGAGAACTTCTGTCCAACATTGCAGAGAGTCTGAGAATCTAATATTAAAATTTTATATTATATATATATATATATATATATATATATATATATAATATATATATAATATATATATATATATATACTTCAGAACTTCTGAAGAAGATGATTGAGATGTCATCGAAACGTCGAGGAGCCGATTCTTTCGAGAACTTCTGTCCAACATTGCAGAGAGTCTGAGAATCTAATATTACAATTGTATATTATATATATATATATATATATATATAATATATATATATAATATAATATATATATATATATATATATATATATATATATATACAATTGTAATATTAGATTCTCAGACTCTCTACAATGTTGGACAGAAGTTCAGAAGTATATATATATATATATATATATATATATTTAATGAAATTCAGCTCGTAAATATTTTCATATAACCATATCATTAAACAGTTTATAATTCAAAATAAATTCAAAATTATGGGTATATCTGATACGATTAAATTTAAAAAAAACATTCTCTTAACTTTCGTAACGTTTATTAATTTAAATTTCATCAGACAAGCAAGTATGTGGATAAATCTGAATTCCCATGTAATACTCCTTTACATTATTAAAAAATAGGCACACTGTTTTAAAAACATTGATTATTATTAGCTTCCTCACATAATACATTTACGTCCTTTGCATATTCTGATATGTCTAACGTATTCCTAGAATTTACAATTTACGCATATATATATTACGCCATGTTACGTATAAATAGAAATACATTACCTATAATTTTAATTAAACTTACTCTATGTTTTATCTTACAATTCATACAAAGTTTTTAGCATTGAAAATCGTACATACTCTGCTAATATAATTCATAATGATTTTCACTTGAGAAAAAATAAATAATTAATATATCAAAAGAACAGGTACGGGAACAAAATACATTTTTTAAATTAAACAGTACATTAGAATGTCACTATAATGTTACCCCCCATTCCTTTGCAACTTCTTGCAACCATTCCTTGTAACTTGCAACCCTAGTATACACACCAGGTCTATGTTTCTTAGCGCATCCCTCACCCCACGAAACTAATCCTGTAAGTACAAAACGACCTTCAAAGTAACACATTAATGGTCCACCAGAATCTCCCCCACATGCATCGATACCACCTTTTAAACTTCCAGCACAAACCATGGTATCTAAAATTAAAAATGGTCTTTTTCCATAAACTCTGTCTTCGCGACATACGTCTAATGAAAGTAAAGGAACAACAGCTGTCTTCAAAACCGAAGACATAACATGTTTCTTTACATCAAAAGCGCCCCATCCAGATACTTCACATATTGTTCCCGATGGTGGCGATTCATCTGTAAAACAAGCCGGTTTTACGTAGGCGGTTTCTTCAATTGCACGATCTAATAAGAGTATTGCGATATCATTACTGTAATGTCCGTATTTTCTAAATTCCGGATGTGTTACTCCTTTCTCAACTTTAGCAGACTGTTCGTGTGGTGATAGTTCAGACGTAGTGGCTCCCGCTCTAATCGTCAAGCCATCGATATAACAATGCGCCACTGTTAAAACAAGCCTTGTTGTTATGAGAACACCACCGCAGTGATGTCGGCCGTTACTTTGCAAGTCTACCACCCATGGGACTGCTCCCAATGGAGGTTCTCTGCCGCCGATAATCTTCGAAATTCTTTGTAGATTCCAATTAATCGATCTGGTACCACAAACTTGATGAGGAAACTTAGGATGTCCACTTTTTGAAAGTGCATCGCTGTAGTGCAACAAAATTGTTAACAGCACGGTGAACATGTAAACAACCGGTGACATTTCAGCAAAGACCGCGCTAAAAATTCGCATCGAATATATATACACGCATCGATTTGGGTTGCCGAAATACAACATGTATGTGGTCTGAGTCATACCCGCAGGACGATAAAGACCTAAATTGAAACTGTTTTCTCTATACTTGGCCCTCCTTTCATGATGATCAAACAAAAAAGCGACCCAATAAACGAGGGAAAGCGATGCATCGTTTCTAGTTGCCGGCAAATGAACGAAAGTGATTCATTTTTGCGAGTATTCATACAGTGTTATGTAAAGACAAATTAACTTCGATAAATTTAAAATATACTGTTGGGAAAATTAAAAAA
This sequence comes from Dermolepida albohirtum, assembly GCA_031893035.1. Classification (NCBI taxonomy): domain Eukaryota; kingdom Metazoa; phylum Arthropoda; class Insecta; order Coleoptera; family Scarabaeidae; genus Dermolepida; species Dermolepida albohirtum. Next base: position 425,205 of record JAVIWB010004703.1, on the reverse strand, counting down.
TTAGGGAAATTAACAAAAAAATATTTGTGCGAACAACAAAATGTTAATCATTTTATTTTTTAATCTTCTTATTAATGAAGCCTTTTCGTTTGAAGAAAATGTTACCTTTTTTTAATACAATTTTTTAAGTTGAAAATTTGAGGACGTATTGTTAATTCAATTAAACATCAATATATGCAAAGAAACATTTAATGTATTTTTTACAGTTATAAAAAGAAGGACTATTTTAATTACAAATTTTGAATATGAAAATTCACGAAAAGATGTGAACAATTGAACTTTTTACGTATGTGGAATCAAGTCAATGGTATGGTATAATAATTTGGAAACTATAGTCTTATACAGAAGAGGTGTCCTTAAGGCAAAATAACATTATACTTAGTATATCAAAAAATAATGCATTACTCCTAAGCAATAGAAAACATTAATGCTACTAAAATTATTCTTAATAATTTTCATAGAACCGGAGTGTTTCTGCAGCAGTGCAGAGAGCAGACCAATAAGGTCATGATAAAATAGACTCAACGAAAACTATCCACAAAATTTTCAGTAGTCTGTTAGAATGACAATGAATCTAATAACAAAACAAATGAATAATATGAACTTGACAGAAGAAACTATATATAAATCGATTTAAAGATCTTCACTTTTTGTAAAAAAAACGTCTGAGTTATAGTAATAGTTATGACAATAGCTTCAAAAGCTCGACACCATCATATGATAGAATCAATAAAAATTAGTAAATTATAATATTCTCTCTGTTTTGAAATATTACTATTTTAAACGTATTCAATCCAAAAAAAAATGACGAATTTGACGTAAAGTGACTTAAGATATTTAAATAATTGCGATTCATAAATATACATAGATTATATATTTTAAAATGGAAATCTGTTTAGAAAATCTGTTCCCGAACCACTTTCAAAACTAGTAGATGTTAAGCTTAAAGGAAATGAACGAAATTAGAGAACGTACTCGAATAGAGTATGAGAACCATAATACGAATCTAAAAAAGTAGCAGTTAAATAGGCTATTACCATCTCAAGAAATCTAATTTAATTTATTCTATCAGAACTATTTCATTAATGCATTTTCTCAAAGCAAGTACATAGTTTTAAAAGAAATATGGTTCAGATTGACTATATATATTTTATAGAAGCAGTATATTTACGTTTTAACATAGTGTTAACAGTACTTGTACCAAAAAAGTTCCCTACATCATAATGCATGTTTTTAAACTCATCGAAAATTAAATAAAGTTAGTATTTTTTTTAATTTTATACAACTTATAGTCAACAAACATAACTTAAAAACGTAAAAACGAAGACATAATATTTGAGGCAAACCAACGTGAGGCTTACTTTACACCCACACAACACAATATATATATATATATATACAATATATATATATATATATATATATATATACAATATATATATATATATATATATATATATATATATATATATATATATATATATATAGCGTGTTTCAAAAAGAATATATGTATTACAAAGTATTATTTTGTCCAAACAATCTATCGCTGCGCCTAGGCTCGGCTACTGGAGAAACGAATACATAGTCTAGTTTATTTAATAGCCGCTAGATGTCAGTTGTTTTCTGTTTTTCTTGGTAACCGTCATATGTTTAAAATTGCTACTCCGCAGCAGAAATCATTTTATATTCTCAAGTTTGCGAAGTGCAATTCCGTGATTACAGTGCAAAGACGTTTCAGGTTGAGCTACCAAATTGATCCTCCAAATGGGTGGAACATTCGCAGATGGTTTCGACAGTTTGTAGATATAGAATACGTATGTAAAGGAAAAAGTTCTGGCCGCCTTCGTGTTTTTGAAGAAAATGTTGCACGAATTCTAACTGCTTTCCAAAGTAATCCTTCAAAATAAACTCATCGTGTCAGTCGGGAGTAACAACTGCCTACAACAAGAATTTGGCGTGTTTTGAGACGTCGGTTGGTTATGAAGCCGTACAAGTTACAGTTGTTACAACCTCTGCGTCCTAATGGCGAACGGAAACGTGTGGCATTTTGTAACGAGATAATATACAATATATATATAGAAATATGTATATTCTTTTTGAAACAGCCTGTATATATATATATATATATATATATGTCACTATTGATGTTTTCGCGGATGCCCGGTATAATATGAAGATATATTTTCTCGGGTTCTAGGACGCGTATGAGTTGTCCTGAGAAAAACCGTCCTCTCGACACTTCAGCTAGATCGCACTCGTCATGTTCTGGAGCTGCCCTGTTGCATGGGTGTGATCTCGTAGAAACGCAGATAGAACGGTCCTTTTCAGGACACAACCCAAGCGCGGCCTAGAAACCGGGAAAATATAACTTCAATATACCGGGTGCTCCATGACATGATTGCTACAGTTTAAGGATGTGGTATTGAAAAAATTTCAAGTTAAAAATATCTAATGAACATATGTCCAAAACCCTACCGTAGCTGAGCTACAAGCATTTGTAAGATAGTTTTAGGTAATCCTACTGATGTAGATATTATATACTGCTACAAAAAAGAATCTCAATGAAAATCATTTAAAAAGAAGTCTAGCTCTTCTGAGAATTGGAGAGGTAGCTCGGAATCTGAACGAGTAGTTTCTGCGGCATCCATAATGCTAGTAACAAGTTGTTCTCTGTTTTCAAATTGTTCTCCATAAACCAAATTTTTCAGCCTTCCCCATAAAAAATAATCTAAATGAATATGTAAATTTTTTAAACCATTAACAAAAATTTATCATTTTTTCAATCGTTTTCGTTTTATTAATAGTCAGCCCTTAATTTTGAACCGCATATCGTATTTTATACAAAGTAGAATCCAAAATTTTGTAATTACTTAACATTTATATATAAAAAATGATTCTTTTTAAATTACTTTCTTATTTCAGTGTATATCTTCCAGGATACTTTAGGAAATGACAGACATTTCTCAAGTGAAACTAAACATCGAATGTTTAAGATATACAATGTCAGAAGCGAAGTGAAATTCCAAGCCAATGATCACCATGGTTTTTAATTATCCCCATATTCTTCTCTGAATTGCCATCCAATTATCGAGGTTTAAGAAGAGAGTACGTACATTATTCTGATCGTAAAATGAGTTTTAATTTACGTAAATAACGGTACAGTTCTTTTGATGTAACTGCAAACGGAGCGGTATCCCAAAATAAAACAATTTAAGTATTCGCGTATATACGCTATCGTCGTGCACTTAGTTTAAAGCTGAAAAAGTCGTCCTATATACGAAGTAATACAGTTTAAACAACAAAGTTGTGACGTTCTGTTTCTCCAAGTTTAGAAGTACGTAACGTGTAATTAATAATTTACAGAACAGAAAGGATATTCCATTATAACTTCGCATTGAATTTCGTCAGAAGTCTACAACTTTGCAGGAGAGGAACTCTGTAACTTGAGTATATATTAACATGATATTTGTATTACTCTTAAAATTAGTATTCTTTTTTCTCCAAAATATTCCTATTCAAAATATTGTCACATTTTCTCCAGGATCTTATTCCAAATAATAAATGACTTTTGCGCAAGAAACGTATTTATTACTGAAAATAAATATCAAATATTTAAAATACATCTGATTTACAACGAAATTAAGAACATAAAAAATTACGTATTTAGCATAATAGCAATAATAATTGTTACAGGCATTATGTATTTTTTCATAATTATATTTAATTTTATAAATTTCACATACACATATTTTCTTATGTTATTCTTTTTTATTGTAATGTACATATTTAAAATATTAATGATAATACCGTAGTTTGCCACGTTACTCATACGTATATCAATTGATGGTCATTTTACCGATGCTACCATCGTTGTTGGTCAGTAAAATTTAACGCCAGAACAACAATGGGACTGATTCACATCGTGTACCTCGCTTTTCCAGTTTTGCAGTGTATAGCCACAATACACGATGGCGGACAGTTCTACTTATAAAAGGGGGCTGCAGCTTAAGCCCATAATAGAAGGAATTAAATGACGTTTAAAGAAATGGTTTTGGGGATCGTGACTGGAGCGGATATCTTGCATTACGGAGGCCAATCTTTACTTACTGGTTTCACCCTACCCGATCGTTCATCCTCTAATCGCCTATTGAACTGAATTATGCGAAGAGGACATAATACGAAACTAATGGGAAACGGATCCTTGGTAACTGCTTGTAACAGCAAACTGATCGTATACATTAGTGGTAGATACATATGTACACATTACGTATATTGTAGTGTTATTAGACTGCCTTCTTGATGGTCTGTCTGTATACGAGGATATTAAGGACGTCCTCTAGTGGCGATAATATTTACCTCAAATAGATATATATTTTGCCGGCATAAGTAGGTCTCTCTCAGTCCATGCAAATGTTTATTGAATTATATTATATTTTTTAGAAAAGAACTTTAAGTTGGGTTAATTTTTATTTTACTTTAATAAATACATTAAGGGTTTACAAGGCTTTTATTTATAAATACAAGCCTTTAAAAAGCGAATAGTATTTCGTTCTTTACGAAAAGAAAAATTGTATCAATTAAATTAATATTCTAATCTCACTGGTTAATTAAACTAGATTAACGTAAAAATAGTAGCCAACAATAAAAAGTTATTTCCTATAGGGATTGCAATAATCAACTTATACACATCTATCCACAAGAAGTAAAGCAGCCATTCAACTTAATTGGTAAGTATATAACACGAAAATAATGAAAAATGTATTCAAAGCCACCAAATCAAAAATGCCAGTAACATAACCGTATATTAACCACAAATAAATCAGATGATAAATCTAAATATTATATTAACCTTTTCAAAATTGCAAAAGTGCAAGCGTTGTTTTATTATGGTTTTGTGATGTACGTTATAATTCGATTATTCTCCTAATGATTGAGTATTCGTTAGCACAGCATTAATATGTCAGTTCGTGATTGAAACTGGTTCGAAGTCGATGTGTTATTTGTTATTAAGAAGCAGAGAAAAAAAGTGCATAAAACCTTTTTACTATATTTTAATTTAATTATCTTAAACCAAAATTTTATTCGGCAAACTTCATAAGGTGAGTAACTGCACAGTTTACTGATATAATTTCTTTAACAAGCTTCCACTTATTATTTGATAGCATTGTGGAATGGATTCATGTGAAAAGGAAAGGAAGAGGTTACTGAAAGTGTATGATGAAGTTTGCACGGACCGTGAAATAAAAGAATCAGACAATGAGTCGATAACTGATCCAGATTTTCTAAGAATTAGTGAGCATGACACAAAAACTAAACAGAAAAATACAAATGAATTTAATCGTTTTAAAAGAAAATGTCGGAAAAAATAGGTAAAAAAACGGTATGTTTCAAGGCAACGTAAGTGCCATTCAATCTAAGCGAGATTTGAACAAATATATCCTATAGTTGTAGATATGTGATCAAATCTATACTAGTACCAGTAATGTAGAAATATACGTTATAAAATTCATGTGTTTGTGAAAATTCTAAAATTGTAGGAGAGGCTAATTGAATTACCAAGTACTGTAACTACTATACATATTAGTCTATCGACATATATGTTATCTTTATATAGTACTATACTTATGAATATATATGAATAAATGCAATGTATTATACCATATTTGTATTATTTCCACCTTCCCTTCAGCAACGTGAAAAAGTTAATGTAACATAATTTAACGCACACCGCGTGCATTTTGGCTTTCGACGGTACAGATCGTGGACGGAACTTGTTTCGTGCTGGTTTCGTCGTACAGTTGCGACACTGTTTATTTATCTGCTGATGATGACAACTTAGTTGTCGAAATACGTATACAGAATACGAAAATATCAATCTTAAGTGATCAAAATCACAGGATTATTACCGATATATTACTAATTCTAATAAAAGCCCTTTAATAAGTAAAATACAAATAAGATTAACATGATGCGCTTTTGCGTTTATATTATATTGGGCGTTTATAGTATATTGACTATTAACTGTAAAATTATGATTCTCGACAAATTTTGCCCATTAGAAGTCCCTAAGTGAAAACAGGATAGTAAGAAATACAAAGGAAATGACAATAATATAATGAAAGTAAATACGAAGAATTTAAAGTGCAGTAGAACAAAAGCTATCGAAATTTAAAATGGAAATGTAATTCTTGGTAGACATACTAAGATGGAAAACATTTAATGTCGTTAGGAAGTGAAGGGAGACGAAAATAGGGGTTATACTGAAAAACAGTTTTAGGATTCTCATAGTGTTGCAAACAAATCCAGCTATTTCCAGCTACGTTTATCGAAATATTGTTAATTTGATTGAAAATTCGTATAGGAAATGAAATATAAATTATAAAATGAAGGCAATTTATAACTGCGTTTCTATCAATTACAAATATGCGAACAATTATGACATTTTTAATATTTTTCGAATAGAAAGTATAATATGTTATAAATAGTTTTATATTAATCGATTTATTGCAGAATAATCAATTATAGAAAACTTGTTTTTTTATATTTTTAAATATATTAAACAATAAAATACTAGCATACATACGAGGTCTGTTTTTTAAGTAAGGGCCGTTTTGTTGTATACACTAATAGGTGGTGCGCGCTCCGCAATGAGTGCTTGCGTCGTGTCCAGACATTCCTTGGGAACAACTTTGCTCAGTTGCAGCTGTGTAGATAACCTGTACGGTCTGTTCTGTGTCTTTAAAATGTTCAAGATTATCGAATCGCCCGCCCCGTACGAGGTACGGTCAGTGATACGTTTTTTTGTCGGCAAAAAACATATCTGCTGCAGACATTAACCGACAGGTTTGTGAAGTTTATGGAGCTACTGCCATGTGTGAAGGCAAAGTGCGTAAGTGTGTCAGAGACTTCAAAACTGGCCGCAACAACGTCCATGATGAGCCCCGCTCCGGTCACCTATCTGTGATCACAGACGATATGGTGGTTTCAGTTGAAGCGAAATTGCTTCGGAACAGAGGCTTCGCCATAAGCACTCTTTTAAACGACAAGATTGTTTCTGAAAAGTTAAAGTGTATGAAACTGTGCTCCCGTTACATCCCTATACTCCTGACAGAGGACCAAAAAAAAACAGAAGATTTGAGTGTTCGTTGAATTCTTTGAGTCGTTATAACGAAGAATGTGACGCTATGTTGAATCGTAGGGTTTCACATGTCACGCCCGAATCGAAGCAACAGAGCATGGTGTGGAGACGAACACACGCTCTTGTAATGATCAAGGCAAAAGCGACTCTGTGCCAGCGAAAGATCATGGCGTTCGTGTTTTGCGATAGGTATGGTGTTTTGTTGGTCGACTTCATGCAACGCGCAACTATCATAAATACGGTAGCCTACAGCTAAATCCTGTGAAATCTACGCAAAGCATTTCAAAACAAAAGACGCGGCATGCTGACAGAAGGAATTTTTCTTCTCCATGACAATGCAAGGCCTCGCACCGCAGCTCAGATCCCAGCTTTATTGGATTCTTTTGTTTAGGAAGTTTTGGAGCCCCCCTCCCCCCCATAACTTCAACCTTGCACCGAGCTATTTCCATCTTTTCCGCTGTCTCAAGTCCCAAACATCAACGATGAGGAAGACGTGAAAACGGCAGGGACCTCTTGGTTATCGGAGCAGCTTCTATGAAGAAGATATTCAAAATCTAGTTGTAAGGTTTGATAAATGTTTATACAAACTTCTCAGTTATGTTAAAAAATAGAGAAATGTACATATGTAGAAACTGAAAATAAATTTGGTTTTTGAAAATTTTATTTCGTTTGGTTTTTAGTTTCAAACGACACTTGCTTAAAAAATACGCCTCGTACATAGATGCGAAATAATATATCGCATCTATGTATACTAGTGTTTAATATAATTTAATCTAATTACATTTGTTGAAAAAACCTGAAGAATATATAGAAAAGATCGAATTATTTCAAATCTGCAGAAAATGAGAAATCGGTATTATTTGACACAAAAAGGAAATCATTGTTAGTTCTAGTAAAATCTGCTCAAAAGACCACGTTTTTCGTTTGATACGCATTCGAAACATAGGGCTGAATACCTTTGTAATGCAACCATCTTCTAACATGAGCAGACCGTCTGAAAGTAATCACTGTTCGTTAAATATTAACTACAAATTCGGGAAAATCCACATAAGTTTAGTGCTTCATTGTGTTTCCAACGAGTTGGAGGGCTTGTTTAACATCTGTAACACATTAAAGTAATCAAAGTATAGAAAATGATATATCTCAACGCGAAAACGCAAATTTGGTAAACACGAATTCAAACAATTTTACTAAATAAGTGTAATACGAGTACTAAATCACAAAGATTAAGTAACAAAAACGCAGGAAGCAAAGTGATTTTCAGTTTCATGAAGAAGAAATTGACTTTCGTATAGCTTTGTGGGCACATTCTAGAGGGTTGCCTATAAATGATTCAATTTTACAACATAAAGTTAAAAAATTTGCACAACGAACAAATACAACGTTATCAGAAATAATGGTTGGTTAAAAAGTTTTGGGTTCAGACTATACCAATGAGAAAACTAATATAAATGATAACCGTTATTGATTGGATTACTTTTCTTATAAGGCTGTTGAGGCAGCTTTTTCTCGTTCGATTCCAAAGAAAACTCTAACAATTAAAGAGCATAAATGTGAGAATAACAATTTTGTTATTTTTTAATGCTTGAGTTCAAAAAGAAGTTCCTCTTGCATCTTCTTCCGCGTCACTGGTGTAATTGCCGACGAGTGGGTACGAAACGTCGGCAGTTATACCAGTGACGCGGTTCCAGCCCGGAAGCCCAGAAGAGGATAGTATGGACCACAACCGCGGAAGTCTACGTACCAAATTAAGTTCCTCTTGTTATTAATAAACTCGTAAAACCCAGAGATGTATTAAAAGTTGGTGGAGTTACTTAAATAAATTTAAGAATAAAATGAAAAAAGAGGAACGAAATGTAGCCTTGTTATTAGATAATGGCCTGTTTCATCCGATAGATTAGTATCTTAAAACGAGTGTAAACAATAGTACAATGCGATTAAATACAAAGAATTTTCAGTAGTGCTTCGAATTAAATTAAATTTGAAGAGGAAATGTAATTCTTTGTGGGCATATTGGAATGGAAACATTTATGCTTTAAGTTACTAGGAAGTGGATACAAAAGAAGAAAATAAGGATCGGATTTGAATTCTCCCACTGCCGGAAATATAATTCTTGAATTTATTTTTTATAAATTGAATTACGTACAAGTATTAAAATATTTAGAGAAATTATTATTATTACTATTATTATTATTATTATTATTATTATTATTATTATTTTTATTATTATTATTATAAGTTTAATAACTAAAATATAAATTATAAAATCAACCACACCTTCTGCGCCTACATTATTGAAAAAGAAAGAAATTACTGTCGATAAGATAAGTAAAAAAAAATATCTAAATAAATTTAAAGACACTTTATAAACCATTTCCTTTGTGTTAATGCATAAACACCGGACTCTAATGTTAACGTTAATAAATATTTCACATTAATAATCGTAATAGGTCGAGTTATTAATATTTGTAAAACTAGATAAAGTGTATAATGAATAAAATATCATAATATAAACTCTTGTAGTGTAACCTCGAAAGAGCAAAAGCTGTTTCACAGTATTTTTATAACTACCACTACCTACTCACTACGAGTATAAATTTATATAGTCCATACCAGGTATACCGGAAAGTCATTACCGGTTTGTCTAACAGATGTCGCTAGGCTTAAGTATCCAATATTATGATTTGACACATATGTCATTTTATTCTACCAACTTCAGCTTCAAAGCCATACATGTTATATTTTGCGAAAGTAAATTCATCATAGATTTATACCTCTTTCGAAATGTCGAGTTTTGTACCTGAAAAAATGCATTTGCGGCACGCATTACTTTCCTTATTTAATCAAAAGAAAAAAGTCGCTTAAGGTCATCGTTTGCTGGTAGAAACCTACTATGAACATGCTCCAACCATAAAAACATGTGCCGTCTCAACGTAGTTTCAAGAATTCAAAGTGGTGACTTCGATGTGTAAGACAAAGAACGTTCCGGTAGTCCAAAAAAAATTTGAAGTTAAGAAACTGGAGGACTTATTAAATGAAGACGACCCAACCCAAACTCAAATATAATTGGCAGAACCGTTAAATGTGGGCCAAGGGACAATTAGCGATCGATTACGAGCAACAGGAAAAATCCGAAAGATGGGAAAATGGGTGCCACATCAATTGAATGACATACAAATGGAAAATCGAAAAATCGTCTGTGAAATGCTGCTTCAAAAGTATGATCGGAAGTCATTTTTGCATCGAATAGTGACGGGTGATGAAAAATGGATTTATTTCGAAAGCCCTAAGCTTTAAAAATCATAATTATCACCGTGCGAAGCCGGCCCACTGACTCCAAGGCCAAATCGTTTTGGTCACAACACAATGCTCTGTGATAAGCGAGACCAGCGTGGTGTATTACGAACTGTTCAAACCTGGTGAAACAGTTAATACTGATCGCTACCAACAGCAAATTATCAATTTAAACCATGCATAGAAATACGTCCAGAAGACACGCTAAAGTGATTTTGCAGCACGATAACACGCCGTCTCATACAGCAAAACCGGTCAAGGAGGCATCGAAAGCACTTGGATGGAACATAATATCGCACCCGCCGTACTCTCCAGACCTTGCGCCGTCTGACGATCATCTTTTTGCATTAATGGGACACGCGCTTGCGGCATTTGCAGCATTTCGCCAATTTCGAAGAAGTTAGAAATGGATCGCTGAATGGTTTAGCTCAAGGACAAACAATTTTTTTGGGATTCGCAGCCATTTTTTAACGAAAAAAGGAGTAATGACTGTTCGGTACACCTGGTATACAAATTTCATGTGGCATATGAAGAAATTGCTCTTTAAAATTCGTCATATGTCATTAGATTAACTGAAGTAATTTGCGATATCACCTTAAAGTAGGTAAATATTTTTTTTAAAACTAAATTTATTTTATATAAAATTTTTATTTTAATTGTCAAATTTTGTTATATAAAAAATCCCTAAACTCTCAAAATTAACAGATAGATTCACAATTGGGAATCAGAACGACCGCGTATTGGCCAAGTGACCACGTAAAACTTGAACTTCAATTGAAGCTCAAAAAAAGAGTGTTGTCCATGTAAGTGCATGCAAGTTAAATATTGAAGAACACAATTTTAATCTAAATCGTAAAGAAAGAAAAAAGCAATTTAATATAATCCTAAGCATTGTTCAATAAACAATCGTCACACTAAATTCGATTGGTCTAATCTAAAAAATAATTAGCTAATAATAACTAATTGGTCCATGTGCTAGCACTTTAGACCTAGCTTTTGAAGACTTAGGCTTCATAGCTACTCCAATCTCGGCAATTCAAATTTCCTAAATTTTAGCACTAAACCTGGTTCTAGCGCTAACATTGGCACTAACATCATGACAAAGGACAGTAAAAAAGAAGTTAATTATTTTAAAACATTGTGCAAATTAAAATATTTGAAAAATAGGCGCATTAAAAAAAAGTGAATTATTACAAAACTTTGTTCAATTTCCAAAGAAAAAGTTGAGTATTAAAAATATGTTAATAATTTTAAAACTTTATGCAAATTCCAAAGACACATAGGCGCATTAAAAATAAACTAATTATTGCAAAACTTTGTTTGAATTTAAATAAAAATGGGCGCATTAAAAATAAGTTAACTATTTTTGAACAATATAAATTTAATAAAATAAAAAAATAATCAAATTATTTAAACTATGCTATTTAATTAACAAAATTTAAAGAAAGAAAATATTTAACTAAAAATTACAATTAAAATATATTTAAATTAATAAAATTCAGAAAATATAGAAGTATATACTCAAAAATATAAGCTAAAAATAGGTGGGAGAATAGATGTGCATGCTTAGAAACAAAAATCTCTGACCTTTCGAAGACTCTGGTTTTCTGTACCACTATATTCTGAAGCATGAGTCTCCTCCTCAGACTGGATCCATACACTTAATTATTAAACACCCGGAAACATATTATTATTAACACTTAAAACACTATTTTGAACGTATTTTCCGCGGCCCAATTAGATAGGTGCATATCTGCAACAAAAGAAAAGAAATATTAAAACCTGAGCGCATTATTAATTAATTTTTTGCTTAATTAACAACACTGAAAATTTGAAAAAAATATTAATCGAGCATCTATATTGAATTTGAACTTTTAACTTTTTATGATTAAACTTTACTATTATACAGGTGATTTTTTTCATTCTTTCTATGAGACTCCCGTAAACTACAACAGATACTTGATTTAGTGATGTATTTCAGAAAACGTTTACAGTATACTAAATATTTTCAGGAAACTAAATTGCTCCATTGTCTATAACCTCCTATAAATACTTTATTAGTAAGTTTGGAGAGTTGGAGAGGAAAAATTCTGAAGTAGCTATACCCTCTATCGATTGATGTTACTAATTTTTTATCAAAATTGCCTCTAATGGGTTATGACCCAAACTTTTGTTCTTTTAAATGGCACCCACAGTTGGCTATGACTTCTTTAGAGCTTATTTTTTTCGTTACAAAAATGTACAACTTCATACAGTTATTATGTTAAATAAATAAGTTATAAGCATTTTTTATTATTTTTTGTCCTTAAGGCAGTTGGCTACAAGAAAGCAGTACACAAAAATAGACATAATTTACACTCATTAGACACTTCACTGACAAGAGTTATCAATTTTGACATTATACACATTTTGACATTAACTTGTGTTTATTAATTTTTACAAGTGTTTTTAGTGTCGTCACGCCATGACTTTTTCTAATTTATAAAAATCTGACATAATCGTTAGATTAAATGAAACAAAAATCTTCAGAGAGCTGCGTAGCGCTATTTTTAGAAACGTCAAGCGTCACTACCTACATTTAGAAACCTATTCGATAATTTGAGAAAATTTAGGGCATTTATGAAACCACTTGATAAACCAAATATTGCCGAGACTACAGAAACAAATGTCCTTGCATACATCCTTCATAACCCATCCACTTCAACCAGTGAAATTGCAGTAGAAACTGGGGTTTCTCAAAGCTGTGCAGTAAAGGATAAATGTCGACCAACAAGTTACCCGTAGGTCAAATATTGTATTCGGGAGACAATGAGAAACGCACGGTGTTTTGGACATGATACAGGAATATGTTCAGTTTCCATTTAAAATTTTATGGACTAACAAAATCCGTATAACAAAGTACGAGATATTCACCAGACACAATGAACACTTATGGACGCAACAAAATCTCCATAATCTTGAACCAAGAAGACCTGAAATCAAATTTGGATTCAACGTTTGGTGCGGTAAAATCGGCACAAGAGTTCTCGATCCCGATCTCCATTTCTCTGAAACTCAATTACAGGATATGTTATATGAGTTGGATTTGGAGACCAAAACCATGTTAAAATGGTTTCAACATTACGAGGCTGCTCCACATAACACTTGGATGAAGAGTTTACGAACTTCTAGATAGGAAGCTGTTCAGTAGCCCCGCATTCACGGGATCTATTTATTTTGAACTTTTTCTTATGGGGCAAACAGACTTTCGAGAGTTTGATCGAGGACAAAGCAAGCGTAAAGCAAGAAATTATATTTTAAAAGATGCAATCTTTGCATAAGCGATAATGATGGTCATTTTGAATCTTTTTGAGATAATGCTTTCCTTAAAGGAATTGGGTTAGCAGAAATTTCTAATATAAATGACACCTATGGCATCAACAATTAAAGTTAGTATATTTGCCAAGACTAGCACAGTAGCTGCCGCTAATACAGGAATTAATTCAGAATATTGCAGATATTCAACTTTCATTTCAACTCCTTCAAAAATTTGATTTATCTTGTAAAATTATTGACGAACCTCTTTTTTAATTATAGTAGTAATTTATATTAACAAAGTAAATATGATTGCATATACATATTTAAATATTTCTTTTATAAAATTGAATATTTATTTGAATTTTCATTTACTTCATAACAAAATGTATATATACCGCGACATCTTACCATAAATGGTAAAACTAAACAGTAACAATTACTTGAATATATTCAGCGTGGCAACACTGCGAACACAGCATATTGTATGGTGATTAAGATTGACTAGGATGCTATGCATATTTATGCACTCTTAATGAGCATGTGCCTAGTGCACGTTCTTTTACAATTTGTAAGTCATAGCTATAAGTAAGTAGTTCTTGGCTTTCGACGGTACAGATCGTGTACGGAATTTGTTTCGTGCGGGTTTATGCCGTAATTTTCCAGGTGACACGCTGTTTTGTTATCTGTTGATGATGACAACTTAGTTGTCGATATATATATATATATATATATATATATATATATATATATACAGAATACGAAAATTATTGTGAAAAGGGGTTATATATCAACCTTAAGTGATTAAAGAAAATACAATGTTAATATACAGACTTTTTCTAATACATTTACAGCTTCTTCGTCCAATCCCGGAGCATCGTGCTTAATTTGTAATAAACCCACAACAAACAACATATTTCACATTATAATATGCATTTAAATCTATTAAATGAAAAGGGAAATATAAGAAAAAGCAATAAATACGACATATAGTAGAAAGAGAGCATATGAGAAGAAATAGAGAACTTGTGAGAAGAGAAAAAAAAGAGGAATTAGGAAACGTACATTCTATTTATTTTTAATTGATATATTATAATTCTCTTTAACTCGTAAACGGAACACTTTCATCAATTAGTTATTAAAGGTATACATATATAGAAATACAGCCAATGCTGCCATTTTTAAATACAAATTTTCTTTGTATTTTGACTTCTTTATTACTTGATATCTAATAGTATAATTGAATAAGACATTTAATTTATTTATATTTTTTATTTATTTTACATTTTTTAAGAACATCATATAGTCAAATAGATCTGTCAGAATATTTCCGAACTTTGATGAGTTTATTATGAATAGTATCTTATTTATTAGTGTTTAGTTAATAAATTGTATGGAAGTATGCACTTTCATATTATTATTAGGTGCGCAACTAAGTTCTCGCTGTTTCATAAGAGATGGCTCCAATAGTAAGTGCTGGTCGATTGTGACATAACAAAATGTCATTAACCAAGCTTAGGCATACGGTAAACAAATCGCATTGACACATTAGTGATTTTGTTTTTGCGTTATGTACAATACTTTTGGTTGTATGAAAATGTCTGATTTTGTGCCAAATAATCGTCATTTGCGGGAAGTGTTGCTTTTCTTCTTTCATTCGAAGAAAACGGCGGCTGAAGCGCATCGAGAACTCCAAAAAGTTTACGGAGATGCTGCTCTAAGTGAAACAACGTACCGCGATTGGTTCCGTCGCTTCAAAGACGGTGATTTAGATGTTGACGACCGTTCGCGTGAAAGAAGACCAAAAACTTTCGAAGACGCTGAATTGGAGGCATTGCTCGATGAGAATCCGTACCAAACACAAAAAGAGCCTGCTTCAGCATTAGGAGTTACCAGCCAAGCCATTTCCCAGCGATTGCATGCGTTGGGAATGATTCAAAAACAAGGAACTTGGGTTCCTTATGATTTGAAGCCAAAAGACGTTGAGCGTCGTTTTTTCGCCTGCTTCCACTGCTCCAGCGGCAAAAAAGGAAGGGTTTTCTTCATCGCATCGTTACGGGTGATGAAAAATGGATTCATTACAGCAACCCAAAGAGAACAAAATCATGGGGACTGCCCGGTCATGCTTCTACGTTGTCGGTTCGGCCGAATATTCACGCTGCGAAGGTTTTGCTGTGTATTTGGTGGGACCAAGGTGGTGTTATTTATTATGAGCTGTTGCAACCGAACGAAACCATCACTAGGGAACGGCATCGAACTCAATTGATGCGATTGAGCCGAGCACTGCGCGAAAAACGGTCACAATACGAGCAGAGGCACGAAAAAGTGATTCTACAGCATGACAACGTTCGGCCTCACGTTACCAAACCCGTTAAAACCTACTTAGAAACGTTCAAATGGGAGGTCCTACCCCACCCGCCATATTCCCCAGATATTGCGCCGTCAGATTATTACTTGTTCCGTTCGATGGCACATGGTCTGGCTAATCAGCAGTTCCGCTCATATGAAGACATCTCAAAATAGCTTGATTCGTGGATAGCCTCAAAAAACGAACACTTCTCCCGTGACGGTATTTGAGCTCTGCCAGAAAGATGGGAAAAAGTTGTCGCTAGCGATGGACAATATTTCGAATGATTTATTTGTAAACGTTTTTTCACAATAAAGTTGCATTTTCATCAAAAAAACAGGCAGAACTTAGTTGCGCGCCTAATATTATTAAACATTTTAATTTCCTTCAAGTAGCTAACATCAACGCCTCTTTGTAAGATCGGATATTGATCAGTATCCATTCTAATTTATTTATATTTAAAATAATTATGTAATTAATATTCTAGTGTTGAATATTTTTGTTCAAAAAGTTTAAATACACTAGACACTTTATTATTCATCTAAATAATTAATGTTTACTGAAATTTGGTTACGAGTATTAATACTCATTTATATTTTTGATATTACTCGTTAATTTAAAATTATTGCTCTCTATGCCCATGTTTACGTTTTATGTTACGTTTTATGTTCATGTTTACGTTTACTTTTTTAGTGTTTGTAATAAATACGCTAAGTGCGTAATAAAAACAATAATCATTGATTTTACTAATCAGATTACAAATAATTTTATTATATAAATTAAATAGGGTGTTTCAGCTCTATTTATATTATTTTATCATTCATAATTCTAAATAGAGTGTAGACCAGGAGTCCGTCTCCATAAGTACAATATGCGAAATTAAAAATTGTGTTTTCTTCAAGTATGAACATAAGACAAATATACATCTTTAAAATAAAAAGAGTAAAACGAAAGAAAAAGGAGTAATCATAACTATTCTTAGTTGTTCATACTTTTGGTGGTTTGTTTATATTTCGGCAACTAACAACACTGTTAGTGTTGCCTCCGATCTGATGATTGCATCGTGAAGCACCTTAACAGTTTTATTATTCGATCACTATTTCTATTGTTGACAATAACTTGAAAATTTTATGTCAGCGAAAAAATGGAATTAACTCGCGAACATTTTCATGCAATTATTTTTCATAACCTTCGGCGTGGATTATTACAACAAGAATTCATCGGCGAGATGAATTCTTCATATGGTGATGAAGTACGAGGGAGCGTTTTTATATTAATAAAAAATGATTTCTCTTTATCCGCAAAATACGCCGAAACTGCCTCCTTGACTTCATTATCGGCAGTAAATTTTTTACCCCGCAGCTCTTTTTTCATTTTCGGAAACAGGTAATAATCACTCGGGGCCAGGTCTGGGCTGTAGGATGGGTGATTCACAATTTCGAAGCCCACCTTAGGCAGGGCAGCTAACGCAACGCGGCTCTTGTGGACGGGCGCGTTGTCGTGCAAAAGCAGAACACCTTTTGTCAATTTTCCCCGTCTTTTCTCTTTAATGGCTTCTTTTAGTCGCTCTAATATTGAAGCGTAATATTCTCCGGTTATAGAAACACCTCTATCTTTATAATCAATCAACAATATTCCTTCCGAGTCCCAAAATAACGTTGCCATGAATTTCCCAGCTGATTGTGACACTTTAAATTTCTTGGAAGGTGCTGTGCCCTTTTTATGCCACTGCAGGGAGTCTTGTTTGGACTCAGGTTCATAATGATGAACCCAAGTTTCGTCTCCAGTAACAATTCCACTCAATACACCATCCTTGTCTTCATTACAGAGGTCCAAAAATGCACGCGAACACTCTACGCGCTGTTGTTTTTGCGGCGGCGTGAGCATTCTCGGCACCCATCTTGCGCTGACCTTAGACATGCCGAGATGATCGTGTAGGATTTTAAAAATTGTTGTATCGGATACTCCAACCACTTCTGCGAGTTCTTTCTTGTTTAGTCGAGCATCTTCGAGTACAATTTGTTCAACCTTTTGGATAAGTGCTGGCGTGGTCGCCTCAATGCTCCTGCCCGGCCTCGGGTCGTCTTCAAGGGATTCCCTTCCTTGTTTAAATAAACTATGCCACTTGTACACCATGGTTTTTCCTGGACAAGAGTCGCCGTAAACCAATGACATCTCATTCATTATGGTCGCGACTGATTTTCCTTGCCTGGTAAGGAACTTTATAACGGCACGATATTCGATTTTTTCCATATTTCACTCCTGATTATGTTACTTGGTTGACGATAGCTCAAAGATTAACTGTCTAATAACAATGAAACTTCGTATTTATAATAATCATGAGTCGCTGCACAGGTCACGCGCCCAATGCGCCTACTCACCCCTCTACAACCCGCTCATTCCGCGAATATAAAAACGCTCCCTCGTATATCAATTTAAAAGCATAGAGCAGGGGTTCTCAAAGTATGCTCCAGAGAAGCTACGACAGCCTCGACCAAACGAAAAAAAATTGAAAAATATAATTTTATAAAAATTAATTTATTAAGACCTAAAACATTTTTGAAACTCTTATTACTTGTACCCAATTACGTTTAAAATAATTCTCTGTTTTGTATTAATTAGTTACTATTTCCGTTCTCAAAATAAATGTTATTTTCTTTATTTTTCCTTCTCCGCCTTATTACAATTACTAAAAAAAACAAATTTACCCACAACTGTGCTATCTGCTTCTGGGCTTCCGGGCTGGAATCGTGTCACTGCACTGAAACAGTTTCAGTGCAGTAGTTGAGCTCTGAAGATGTGCCATACAAATGGGTACGAAACGTCGGCAGATATACAAGTGACGCGGTTCCAGCCCGGAAGCCCAGAAGCAGATAGCATGGGCCACGACCGCGGAAGTCTACGTACCAGATTTACCAACAACTATTCACAAAGTATTTAAACAAAATTAAAGTCTTATAAAAATCTAAAAGTTAAATTTAGAGATCATAGCATAGAATTTATTTAAATTTAAGATTTTAGACTTAAAATTATCAGCTCTCCAGTTTTACTTCATATGAAGGGCGCCGCTGAAAATAATCTGAACGTTAAGGGCACCATGGCTTTAAAAAATTTGGGAACCTATGGCATAGATAATAATAAAGATAAGATGTGTTAAAAATATTATTCAAATTATTATGTAAAAGCATTAATTGAAATTAATAAAAATATATGAAGATTTTTATTTTTAAATTATTACCTTTAAATTACTTAAAAGAAACTTTAAAAAATTCCAATTTAAATTCGTTAAAGATTGGGTTGGCAACTAAGTACTTTCGGTTTTGTAGTATAAAATAAAACACTTTTTTTTTTAAACAAAGAATAGTTTTTAATCAATTATATATTTTCCATTTTGCTCAATGACCTTTTGCCATCTTTCTTTCAGCTGCATGATTCCGCGCTCATAAAATTTCTGGTCCTTATCAGCAAAAAACTGAACCAGGTGCGAGTGAAGGTCATTGTCATTGTGAAAGTTTTACCATTCAAAGAATTCTGCAAACTTCGAAATAAATGGTAATCAGATGGTGCTAGATCAGGGCTGTATGGGGGATGTGGCATCACTTCCCAGCCAAGCTCCAATAGTTTCCCACGAGTTGCCAAAGATGTGTGAGGCCTTGCATTATCTTGGTGGAAAACTACACTTTTCCGATTTGACAATTATGGCCGTTTTTCTTTGATTGCTTCATCCAGTTTTATTAATTGTTGACAGTAAACATCAGAATTGATCGTTTAGTTCCTTGGAAGCAGCTCAAAAAACACAACACCTTTGTAATCCCACCAAACTGACAGCATGATCTTTTTTGGATGCAATTCAGCTTTCGATATGGTTTATCGTGTTTGCTCCATCATCGTTTTCGAACTATGTTACTGTACAGGACCCATTTTTCATCACCAGTGATGATTCTTTTTAAGAAAGGGTCGGTTTCATTTCGTCTAAGGTGCATATCGCAAAAGTTGATTCTTTGTGTTAAATGAATTTCTTTCAATTCATGAGGTACCCAAATATCAAGCTTTGTTTTTCAATTGTTGTGTGCGATACATGTAGCCTCTCCGCAACTTCTCGAACAGTTATATGATGATCCTCTTCAAATATGACTTTGATTTGGTCATCATGAACTTCAGTAGACCGACCAGAACGTTGCTCATCTTTGAGGGAAAAATCCCTAGAACGGAATTTTTTATACCAATTCTGACACATGCGCTCTATTAAGCAATTAGCACCATAAACTTCAGATATCCTTTTGTAAGCCGCAGCAGCTTTCTTTTCTTTACGGAAATAAAATAGTAAAATATGTCGAATATGTTCGTTTCTGCACTCCATTTAAAATTAACCCACAACTAATAGCTTTAATAAAAATCACGCACTACTTGCTTCTGAAGTTACGTCAATGTGACTAGTATCACGCGACAAACGGTAAAGTACAGCACTAACATACGTTACACAAAAAATAAAGCAACGCTCTCTATTAGTAAAAACCGAAAGTACTTAGTTGCCAACCCAATATATATAATTTTTAAATTAAATATTTCCATATTAAAAAAATGTATAAAGTACCTTCCATATTTCCAGGGAACCTCTCGATACAATATACCAGCCCATATGTATCAGCTCGCGAATCCAAATCTGTAACAGAAAAATTGAAATTGAAACATATTTGTTAATAATAAATACTATTAAATGAAACATCCAAAAAGATGAATTTAAATTAATACAAATATAGGAACGTTTTTATTTTGATATTATTATATTAATTAAGATTTAAACACATTAACTAAATGTGCAATTTTTAATTAAATATATCTACGAAGTAAAATAATTTATAATCTACCTTGCGCAGTCCAGGAACACACACGATAACACATCTCGGCCCATAGCGACTGCCGATACTCTTTCAACCACCGAGCAAAATTACGTTCACACTGGCCAATCTATGATAAAAAAATTTACAAGAACAGTCACGACCGTAAATACATTAAATAACACTAGAATACACTAAAAATGCTTTAAACTTTTTGTTGTTGAGAACGTAATTTTGAAAGTTGAATATGTGATCATTATTAGATCCACTTTAAGTCATTTGGCTTTAGATTGTACCGGTCAATTGTAAATGCGCTTTAACAATTTGAAACTTGCAATTAGACAGCGTTGATGAAACACAGAAATTTCAGTTAATTTAATTTTTATATTTCAAACATTGGAAGAGTGAGAAAAAGTAATGACACAATTATATGCCCTGTCCAAAATTATTTGTCCACCATTGCTAATTTTATTATTATTATTGAAGCTACACCTTAAATTGGTAAAGTTGCAGCATTTTCCTCCTGAATTCATTAATTAAATCAAAACAAAATATTTGCAAGTCATTTTTTCGAGATAGGACGATACATTGGACTTCCGCTGTCGTTGTTCAATTGACTTTCAGGTTAAAACCGCGTCTTCGATACTTCCGCTGCCGACGTTTCGTCTTCACTTGCATGAGACATAATTGCTGCTACTGCTTCGTTGTTGCACTGAAACTGACACTGACATGCTTTCAGTACAAGAACAAAAGTAGTAGCAGCAGTTAAGCTCGGAAGATGTTCCATACAAGTGAATATAAAACATCGGCAGCAGTAGTTCCAAGGACGCAATTCCAATCCAATAATCATGTGTTGTTCTAACTTGTTTATATCATTTTAAAATATGTATCGTTAAGATTTAAGATTATTTGAGCTGGCCATGCAATCTATTCCACTACGGCTTCTCAAAATCCACCATAATCCCCAAGTCTTTCTAGAATCTCTTGGCTTCTTTGCATATACCTGTAGAGGTTGGTCTTTTAGCCTCTATGTAATCTTGACTCTCTTTTATCAGCTTTTGCGCCCTAGCCTTAGAAAGTCCAGGTCACTTAGCTTATCGGATCTGAACGTAGGACATTATATACACTTCCTCTATGGCACTGACACTTACTGCTTTAAACTGTTGAATTTGGTTCATTCTTATCTTTGTACCTTATTTTTCAGAATGCTCTTGTAGCTTTAAAGTCTCTTACACGTTCTTTTCTATCTTTCTGTTTTTGAGTTTTACTCTGCACCTTTTCCATATAATTCTGCGTACAATAAAGAAAATATCAATGCTTTTGGACCCGAATTAGATGCTGTCAACTTGGACCACAAATTACTTACTGAAAAAGTAGTTTGGGAAATCGATTATTTCAAAAATTAACAAGTCAATTGTCCGTGATTCAACTTTTCTGTACAGTATAACGCCTTGATATTGTCTCATGCGAATAAAGGCGAAACGTCAGCGACAGAAGTACCAAAGACGCGAATCCAATCCGGAAGTCAAGGTGAAGAAACTATCTATTAACTTAATTCCCTAAGAAACAAAATTCAGCATCCAAAAAGTTTCAAACTCGTAATATTATAGGACATAAATATATAAACATGCTACGTTTGAATAGTGTAAAAAATGTAAATAAATTATATATCGGGCAATTAAAAGATTTGTTGCGGTTACATGTTTAATTAATATTCTGAAAATATATTATATTAATTCTATTTTGAAAAAAACTTTTACCCTTCTGCAAAAATGTGAAAATTGGAAGTATATTTTGTTTGTAAAAAAAATTCAGTAGATATAGTTGAATATTGCCAGAATACATTTCTGAACATTACATAAACTATAATTTTATCCTAATCCTTCTTCTACGATTAAGTTTGCATTTCATGAAAACAGTTTAACAATATTTAAAATACAGAGAAAGCGAGATAGCTATTGTTCTCAAATGGACATACATTACACAAATATAACATATCTCCATTCGATATTTTAAAAAAATCTCAATAATCATTGTCCATACTTGTTTATACCCTCTTAAAGTCTGTGTTCCTAAGATTGAAGATTTTTTGAGGTGTTCATACAATCTATTCCACTGCGACCTTTTCAGGTCCAGATACTTTCAGATACCTAAGTATTCGTTGAAAGTATATAATACAAATTGCTTGGAGTATCACAAAAATGAGGTAAGTAATGGAAGCGAAAATAATGAATGTTAAACTGACATACGTCAAAATTTGACAGATAATTATTTTTAAATTACAGACATTATTCTGCGCCAGTGTTTGCCATATATACTTTAACGTAAGAAAGCAGTTAAAGAAATATTTAATGAGGCAAAGTATTGGCATAAAACAATTAATTACACCAACTTAATGTTGCTTAATTTTATTTGGCAGTAAAAAACATGGTTTTCCACATAAAATTTCAAAAAAATTTAAATATTTTTTATCGTACATTTTCAAGGTCGGTAGTGTCGTTTGGCTTAACTACTGGCAATACAACATTTCTATTTAGGATTGTCGACACAATTACTAATAAAATCCTCTTGCCTGACGCTTGTCCGCGAATTTCTGACCACCGTGTATATACGTATGTACATAAAAGTTTAAATTAATATATTTACTTCAGGTGTATGAAAAATAAAATTAACGAAAATTAGTCTCTTATCTAATTTTATAATTTTTCTAAAATATAAATTATATTCAAATGAGATATATTTTTATACATGTTTATCTATAAGAAATAACACTACATAGCTTTTTTACACGCACAAAGAGTTTGGATGTAATGCTATTAGGTCAACTTTTTATAATAAGAACTGTCTTGCTCCTCAAAATAGCCATTAACTTCCGACATCACTTCTTCATCGTTGGAAAATCTTTGACCGCTGAGCCATTTTTTCAAATTTGGAAACAGAAAATAATCCGAGGGGGCTATATCTGGCGAATAGGGTCTATGAGGTAGCAATTCAAACTTTGATTCATTAATTTTGTCCATTGCAATAAAGGATTTGTGAGTTGGTGCATTGTATTGATGAAACAACACTTTCTTCTTAGCCAAATGCGGTCGTTTTTGCTTAATTTCTACGCTCAAACGTTGCAATAAGTTCGCGTAATATTCACCCTTAACAGTTTGTCCTTTTTCAAGAGAATCAATGAAAATTATTCCACGCGCATCCCAAAAAACCGATGCCATGACCTTGCCTGCAGATAAAATGGCCTTCGGCTTCTTTGGAGCCAGTTCTCCCTTTTGAATCCATTGTTTTGATTATTCTTTTGTCTCGGGTGTGATGGACCCATGTTTCATCCATGGTTATGAAACAGCGCAAAAATTCTGCTTTGTTGCTGTGGAACTTCGCTAAACACTCAATTGAAACATCTTCACAACACTGTTTTTTGCTCGAGTTTGAGCAAACGCGGCACCCAGCTTGCACACAGCTTTCTCATGTCCAAATTTTAAGATAATATGCGATGTATCGCAGTTTTTGAAATGCCTGTTATGTCTGCTAGTTCGCGCACTTTCAGTCGACGATCATCCAGTACCGCTTTGTGGATTTTCTTCACCATTTCTGGAGTCGTCACCTCATTTGGTCGACCACAGCGATGCTTACCTTGACAGCTCGAACGGCCTGGTTTAGACTCTGCTATCCAATATTTCACTGTTGTAAACGAAGAAGCAGACTCACCTCAAGTAGAATCCAGTTCAGCTTTTATATCGGTTGAGCTGAGGCCAAAATAAAAATAAAAAAAATTAAATTTCAAATAAAAGTATTGTATCACGTAACGATGACCAATTATCTCAATTTTTACAAATTCACCGAAAACGTTCACTATTGATGGCTGCCAAACAAATACTAAACAATGTGGCGTCTTCAAACTTGAAACATAAGCTTTGTAGATTGTATACTTTCTAATACAGTGATATTTTTCAAACAACTACCGCCATCTCTAGGTCAGGCCGGGTACTTATGGGACCACCCTCGTATATTGTAAATATTATGAGAATAAATTTAGTCCTTTAGTATTCCTTCTAGGTCATTTAAGTGCTCGAAGGTATATTTACAAAATTCTGAAATCATTTGCTTTACCAGAACTAAATGATATCACACTACAGAAAAATAGTGCCCGTCGTAATATTGCAGTTACTACATTATAATTCCGGCAAAAGTCCAACATCAATATTCTCAGTTGGCCTGTGGTGGTGGTAAGACCTATTCCCCATAGAACATGTTCAGAATATGATAGGTCGAAGGGTTTGTCTACTTGCTAACCCTCTAATGAACTTAAACAATTACATAATGCCCTATAAGTTGCTCGAAATAACCTTCCACAGATATTTATATGTTCTTTGCAGTAGATGGATAACTCATTATTAAACTTTGTCAATAAACAGTATGATTTATTATTCTCAACATAGTAAATATGTGTACAAAATTTGCTTTAAAGAAAAATACTTTTACTGAGTAAATTACTAGTACTAGTTGTAACCATGATAACTTCTTAATTGCTTGATCTACAATAATTGTATATACGCGAGATTTTCTTGCAAGATTATCTGATCATTGAAATATGAGAAAAAGATATAAAAGGCTTACATTAGATATTTAATAAAGCCGTATTGCTATTGTCTTCGTAGCCTACAAAGAAAAAAGGATTGTGTCAGAAACGTTCATCTATGAAGCGAAAAGGAGAAATTCGCAGGGAGCGACTTGTCTTGTCACCAGATTAAAGCTCTATATTTGTTTCAATAAAGTGCTTTTAGTCAGTTGCCAACGTAAAAGAAGTCTGAGAGAAAGTGAAAAAAGACGAAAAGAACCGGATAGAGCACACTCATTACATCGCCACCGTTCCAGTTAAATATAATGATTTCGCGTAAGTGGATCCTTGTTTATAACAAAACGTAAGTCGACATCTTTCTGCACCACTTTCTAAGATTCGTATTATTTGGTTTAAATGAGAAAAGATTTCGAAGTAAACGTTTCTAAATAGTAAATCGCCTTTTCATTTTAGAATTACCTACGTTTTTCCAGAGTTTGTTCCTATTGATTGTAATTTAAAAATTGTTATCATTTATGTACGTTTTACGTGTATTCTTTTAAATTCTCGTTTAGAGCAACAAAGCAGTCAAAATTTTGCTTCAAAAATATCATCGATATTTTTCAATGCTGCCAACTTTGCATTAAAATCACAGGCCACTTCAAATAAAAATTTAATTGAAAGAACGATCGATGTATAGAGGGCTATTCAAAAGTTGTGAATTACAATTTACAATGGAATTATAAGAAAATGGAGCCTTACAGTTGCTGCACGTTCTTGCATTAAGTCGCACAGTCTACAGAAAACAAACTCCCATAAACAAATACCAAAACACAAAATCTAGCCATCACCCTGTTCAACTAAATGGAATAATAAAAATAATAATTAACAAATTTACGAAACTACCCTACGAAAAACATAAAAACAAGAGCTAAGTAAACTACATTGACCACCCAAACAAAATGATTATACAGACACAAAAATCTGAAGAGCAACACATAGAAAACAATTGAAGCAAGAATATCTTATCATACATAAAAGAGGCGACAAATAAGATAGGCCGCATGTTAAGTAAATACGACATTAATACAAGTTTTAAAAGATTTGCAGAACAAGATAAGCTTAGAAAAACTCATCAGAACGGCCATAAAACCGTTCTGACGAGATTTTGTCAGTCTCGCTGTTAGCATTTTAAGTTCATGCTGCTGCTCGGTATTTTGTTAACTCTTTCAGGGTTGGTGGTCAGTTATCTAACCACCTATTTAAGAGTTCTCAAAACCACTGTTTATGCAGTCTGATGCCAATTTGCTAAGCAATTCCTTTTTTTAAAGTCGTCGTTGATCGTTTAATTCGAAACTTTTATTCCAGGGCATGCTGGGTAGATTAACAGATTTATTTAAAAATGTGGAAATGTGTTGTTTTTCAACGGGACTTTCCCGAATGTAATCAAAATGCTCAGAGTGTTTATTATTTAACGAATTCGATGTTACTCTATGGTATAGTGTCCGTTTAATTATTTTATAACAAAAGAATTATAATATATTATATAATCTACGATAAATAAGGTAAGTATCACGGTGGTTAGATTACTAACCACTGTGACTATAGTAGGTTTCATAAAATACATATTTATGTTGTATTATAAGGATGCCGCGTGTACTTAATGAACGTGATATAGAAGATATTTTGTTGGAAAGTATACCTTCTGATTGCGAAAGTGTGTGCAGAGATGTATTCACAGGTTTCAACTAAATATTAATGACTTGTATATAGATATTTGTCTATATATTATGTATACACATATCATATATGTCTATTGTAATTGGACGCAATACTTCTCAACTGATTATGAATAATTTGCAAACTATTCAAACACAATACACTTTCATTTGTCTTCTACTAATCAATGATTTGCAATTTTTTCATCTAGAAATTGTCGTATAATAAGCTTATTAAATAACGCAGTTTTATTCACGTTAATTATGCTTCCACATACGTAGCTATAAACTTACGGATGACTAAAAGCGATTGATGCTTTTTAAGATAGCAACAATTCTGCAATTTTATGTTAACATACTTGGTTTTCAAATTCAAATTTGATAAGGTAAAAGTCAAACATTATATCATTATTATCCAACAGGATTTTTCTCTATAAAATAAAAACAATATCGAACATCTTAGTAAATAGACATACAATGCTACTACTACTACTATTGAACACTATTTAACACTAACACTATTTAGCACTATTTAACACCATTTAACATTATTTAAAACTATTTAACACTAATTAACATTACTTGGCACTATTTAACACTATTTAATAGTATTTAAAGATATTTAACACTTTCTCACACTATTTAACACCATTCATATAAATTTTATTCAACAGCATTTAACACTATTTGACAGTATTTAAATTGATGATATTAAGTTGTAAAGTGTGCGAAGAATTGAAGAATTTAATGAATTCACATAAGCGTATGAAGTATAAAACGTAAAAGTTATAATAATAAACTAGGCTAATCGACCTTGAAATATAGTGAGTTATAAATAAGCTCTATAGGTTATACTTGTCATCTAATTTCATCTGCTTTAATACTGAATTGAAACAAAAGTAAATGTAACTTATATAAGAATATGACTCTCTAAAATACAAGTATTTTGAAATTTTTCTACTTCTTCCAGAAAACTTATAGACCGAATAAGAGATGGGGATCCCAAATCAAAGCATTATACTCCAGTTTTGATCGAACATGTTTAAAGAAAATTCATTTAATAGCTTCCGTACCATATTGCCTCGCCGAGTGGGTTTCTGTTTTCGGCAATGAAGCACGCACATCAGTCAACAATTAATCTCAGCGATGATCCAAGAGCAGGTTTACCAAAAACAGCAGTCACTCAGGAAAACATCGATGTGCGCAAGATCATGAACGAAGATTGATATGTGACATATCACCAGATTGAAACATTATTGGAGATTTGAAAGACCTCAATTCAAAAAATTTTGTATAAAGAATTGTTTGTAAAAAAATGAATTTCCCGTTGGATACCACATGTGTTGACCTAAGAACAGAAAACAGCTAGGGTGACTTGATGTCAAAAAACACTTGATCGCTTAAACGCAGGAAATTCTAGAAACGTGTACAACATCAGTGGTGATGAATCTTGGATTTACTCATAAGATTGGTGTACAACCATTTGTTTGCCGCAAGTCATCGCTGAGCTTAGAAAAGCCTACCTCCACAAAGACAATGCAAGCTCTGACGCAACACGCAAGACTATTGAATTTTTAACCCAACAAAACGTCGAACTGTTGAACGATACTCCGTACAGTCCGGACCTAAGCTCAAAGATTTCTTTATCTTTCCGAAAATCATGAACGGACTGCGGCCAAAGGTTCCAGTCGTCAGATGAAATAGTCGATGCTTTCAAAAACGCAATTTTGACAGTACCAACAAACGAGTGGAACAACCGCTTCCAGAGTCGGTTCGAGCCCATGAAAAAGTGCATTAATCTTCGCGCAGAGTATATCGAAAAACAATGAAGTCTTGAAAAGCCATCTACTGTTTTATTCCAATTTTATATGAAAAACTTAAAAAACAACCCACGTATATAATTAAATAGTAAGGAAAAACTGTAGATTTAGATATGGAATTGTTACAACTATTATTAACATTTTACAATGTTTCACTCATATATATCTGTACAAATGACGTATTTAAAAATTGTCTTATTTTTAGCAATTCGAAATATACATTTAATCCTTATAACGCAATCCTTTATGTGAAGCAAGACTTCCAACAAAAAAGTAGTAAAGAAAATTTGAAATAAAATCCAAGATTATACCTCATCCTAATTTATTTCAGTTGTCATTATTCTTAATGTGTCATTATGTTTATTTCCGAACGCGAGCGATAGATGGCGTCAAAACACGAGAAATACATTAGCCGATCGATGGGGGTTTCTTTTAGGTCCAGATTTATTAAATCAAGGACCCCAGCTCAGAGCTAGCGCTGAGGAGACCGTCCTAATTCAATCAAGCCTGGCTTGGCTATACCATTTTCGGAGAGACGATCGTCACAACCATACGTTCCTCTGGTTAGATGTCCGGAAGTTCGGCGACAAAGGAGAAGCAAAAATATCGAGAGAAAAAAGTGGAAAAGAAATACCGACGATGCGTAGGAGGTGGAAGGCTCAGGGTGAAGTGTTATGTTAGAATCAATCCGGTGTAACTAATTCTTTAGGGGGTGGTTTTCTATTGAACGCCTCGTGGGAAAAGAACATAATCATAGTCTATTGAAAAGCGACCCCGAAAATGATTTAGTTGACATTGTTTCCATTAACCGATATAAAGATGAAGGCTTCTATAATATGTGACACCATGCGTTAAAATAAATGTAATTTATAGGGAATTTATTACAAGAAAAAAATGTTTCAGAAAATTAGTTTTATTTGAATAACTTAAAATACAACATTCACATAGAGAATGTAGTAATAATTCATTGTTTAAAAGTTTCTAACTACGAGGACTGCCAAAATTTCGTGTTTTAAGAAGAAAAATCTTGTTTCATACGAATAAACCAATTTTCATAGCACTTTTCAAAGCAGATGATAACGGGTTTTCTAATAAGAGGTTTCATTTTGATATGTAAAAAAAACGAATATTATTAAGCAAAATTATCGGATGTTTTTTAGTTGTAAAGAGGAGGGTATGCCATTAATAATGGAAAGCAATATCAGCCAAATGGCTGCCACGGCTACGCTTGCAGGCCCATATTATCTTGATGAAATTTTCCATCACCAATTCGCACATTTGCGACTGTATGTCCTCGATAACTTCACGAATTCCATTTTTGATGTCTTGAATCGATTGTGGGCCATTGGCATAGACCTTATCTTTCACATAACCCCAAAGACAAAAGTCTAAAAGTGTTAAAATGGCCAATTTTGATCGCTTCCTCGAGAAATCACACGGTCAGGAAACTCTGCACGCGACAGAGCGATGGTATCGTTACTTGCATGGCACATAGCGCCGTCTTGTTGAAATAAATGTCGTCCAAATCAATATCTTTCAATCTCGACCATACAAAATCATTAATCATCGTTCGATAGCGCAATCTATTCACCGTAACTGTTGTTCCAGCCTCATTTTCGAAAAAGTAAGGTCCAATGACACCGCTAGACAAAAAACCGCACCAAACAGTCACACGTTGAGGATGGAGAGGCTTTTCAACAATAATTTTTAGGTTTTTAGAGCCCCAAATGCGACAATTCTGCTTGTTAATGTAGCGTCCGAGGTGAAAATTGGCCTCATCACTCACGATGATTTTTCAATAAAATTCCGGATCGGTTTGATGCATTTCAAGGACGCAATCGGCAAAGACACGACGTTTTTGATGATCGGTAGGCGTGAGTTCTTGTGTTAACTGAACTTTAAAAGCCTTAAGACCTAAGTCTTTATGCAAAATATGGTGCAACGTCGTTTGTGGAATGCCCAATTCCAAAGATTGACGAGAAATGGACAAACCAGGGTTTTCCTCAACACTATGGGCTACAACAGGAATATTCCCAGTTCTTGTTGAGCGACGTGCACGAGTTCGATTCTTCACATCACTAACTTGTCCCAACAGCTCAAATTTTTCCACTAGTTTCACAATTGCTGGCTGAGAAGGTGCTTCACGGCAATTCAAAAATGCTTTAGTTTTGCCAACTGTGGCCGCGAAATTTCCACCAGTTTTGCAGTGAATTTTAATAATTTCAATGCGTTTTGAAGCGTATATCGCTTCATTTTTATTAATGGCGTAGTTTTTACTTGTCATCTATCAAGTATTTACAGATCGAGTCATGACAACTGTTAAAATGGCGGGCTATTGAAAATAAAATGTCTTATTGGAGCACGTTTTAGTACACACGAAATTTAATTTTTAAACGTTTTTCTAATATTCAAAATATTTTTGGAAATGTAAAGTAATCATTAGGGCTTAAATCAGGACTATGCGAAAGATATGACAAAATTTATAGACACTGGGCATACAACATTCATTTAAAATGCACATTTTATTTACTTTTTTGAAAATTCACAATAGTACATCTCCCAAATCTTCAAATAGAAAGGAATTTTTATATAAAAAATGTATTTATATGAATATACGATTAGAGCAATAAATAGAATGTACTTTCCCAAGCTACAATATGTTATTATGTAATCTACAAGATATCATTAATATACATTAAACAAATTTTACTCGAACTTATAACCAACCAAAAATAATCAACTTTTATGTTTATATTTATTAAAGTGAAAAATTTGAGTATCAAACAGAATTAAATACTTCGTTTTAAAAGGTTTAATACCAATTCAAACACATAAATATTTAAATCAAATCGTATCTTGGTGCTTTTTTGTTCTCAATAATGAAAATTAAAAAAAAGAGTTCCATTTTCTTAGATCGCTACATATTTAGGTATTTGTGTCGCAATACCAGTACACATAAATTTATTATGTTGTTTCGAAAAAAGATTGAGAAACCTTGGTCTAGACTGTTACATATTTTGTCTTGGATGTGCAACTATAAATCTAGATCTCACCAATAGTGATAAAGTGGCACAAAAATTCAAAATTACGTTGGAAAAGGTCCAAACATTGCTTTGAAATACCTATTCTTATACAGTTGTGTATACTAAAACTAATTTCCTAAAAATTCTTTGGTATGCTTCCGTTTGTATTTCTACTTTCATACGTTAAAGCCCCAACATATAGAGAGTAGCCCAATAAAACACATTATTACACTCATTATTCACTAATAATGAAGTATAATTCTCGTTTTCAGGGAAAGTAAAGTATAATTGTTTTAAGTAACCATTATTGGTATCCAAACACTGTCGATGTCACCAAACCGTTACATTAACTACGTTCTGTAGCGTGTCCAGGGTGATAGTTACACACACATTTAAATTTCTCGTAGCAAACCTTGGACAGATGACTTCTCGAAAAAACAACATTCTTTATGGTCCTCCGTAGATAGAAGAGGTGTTAGGTCTGGAGACCCTGCTCGATACTCTACAGCACCTTATCGACCTATCCCTCGTCCGAGTAGAATTTCATCAAAATTAACCCAAACTTCTTGATCGTAATGGATTGGAACATTATCTTGTTGCAGATAAAGCGTCTCATCCCTTACAGTTCTCAGACGCCAAATAAGTAAAATTGATGTGTGAAACTTATTGAGATACAACAGACATTCATTGAATTAGGAATTCATTGAGCCTTCAACGACGATCGAGCCAATCAATCTCCTGTGAGGACAAACCACACGTTTTCTTGAAGAATGTGCAGATTTTTGAGGACGTAGTGCACAGACTAATGGCGATTTATTATTATTATATAGACTACATGAATTCTACAAACAGATTAACGAAACAACACGGCTCTACACAGTTCACGATGGAACTATAAGCACACTACTAATCCTAAATGTAATGGTTTACCCCACACAGTTGAGAAAAATCGAGAAATGTGGAGTACGCAGAAAGAAAACCCATACTGACAGAAACTTAGCAGAAGAGAACGCTGCAAAACCCCACATTTTTTTCCATTTATTTCAAAGCTATTAACGAATAAGAGTGTATACATTTTATTAGGCTACTCTGAATTATTGCTTTATATTAGATATAGCCCTGTGCATATGGTATGGCAGCGTTTTTGAACTTGATTGCATAGCTGATTCGTTAATTTTCAGAATAGTCTCAAACTATTTGTATGCAATATGACTATTTCTTTTAAATTCTAAATAAGGTCACATTTTGCATTTTAATCAATTGATGTGTAGCTTTGCATGTATTTAAAATTAGAGGTATTTGTTTTTTAAAATATGTTTGAAATGAATATATACAGGAAACTTTTAGTTTTCAGAATATAAGTATTTACTTTAAATACTACTCTTTGATTATACTTGTTATTAGGACTATTATTTTACCAATGTATGATTATTAATAGCGCAGTCTCATTACTAATCAAACGAACACATCTACAATAAAAATTCGTTTCTATGACGTCAGTTCTTTCTCTTTTTTTTTACTTCTAGCAAATCCAACATTTCTATAATTTACTATCATGTTTTTATTGAACCGTGAACAACTCACGCACTTTTATCTTCTGTTTCATTGCATGTGTAGTTTTTCCTAGTGCACATTGCGAACTTTCATAATTCATTAAATTTCCCCCTGGCAAGAAAAAGGAATTTCAAAGAAAGATACCTTCGAAAGGAGAAAAACATTCGATCGATGTGT
Organism: Dermolepida albohirtum; assembly: GCA_031893035.1. NCBI lineage: Eukaryota > Metazoa > Arthropoda > Insecta > Coleoptera > Scarabaeidae > Dermolepida > Dermolepida albohirtum. The sequence goes on along the minus strand of JAVIWB010004703.1, from coordinate 391,444 downwards.
ACAAAAAAAAGAGGGGTAGATATAACCTCCAAATTAGATTGTGGAAGCTAAAAGTACGTGGTTGTTTTCGAGAATGTTTGCAGTCGTGTCTATTCTTGAATGTGTGAAGATCTGTACATGCGGGGGTTGATGTTGATAGTGAAATTGCAAAAGGAAACAGAATATTATTTCTGTATGGAAAAATTTGTGTTACGTTTACAACTAGAAAGAAAAACTACTATTTATATTTAATTGTTCGTTTTGTAAATATAGATAAGTAAAAGAAAATTTTGCCACAATCACGTATGCGAATTTTTTTTTTGTACAAAATTATCAAAAAATTGGTGATTTACATATTCCGAGCTAGCTAGTTTTGTACGATTCTCAAAGTCATGAAAATGTAACGTTTTTAAGTGCAGCACGAGAAAGAATTATATCAATTGTTTCTTCGTAAATGTATTCAGAAGCACATGATTCTATTATGGTAATAGATATCGTCTGTATATTAACCATAGACATTATACTAAAGTTTGACATAGTGTCAAGATCCACCTCTATCTACCTAATTTATCTCACAATGCTTACGGAATATAACAGAAATCTCCACTTTTAATATCGTATTTTTCGATATGGACATAACATAATTTTGTATTTAAATAAAAGACAATAATTGAGATATTGGGCTGAAATTTATTCCAAGTGCAATACACATTTTACATTATAGCGCAAGTATTTTAAAAATATTTTCTTATATTACGTGTTAGTTACTTTTATTAATTTATCAACGATCATATTCAGTGGTGAGTTACGACTCAAATCAAATTTGTATAATGAACATCTTCGGAACGTTATAGAAAAGAATGTATAGCGCAAAGTGCTACACATCTCCCTCCTGTGATGGTATGGTTATACATTACTTGAGTTCGAACAGGACCTCTGTGCTCTGTGGAAGGAACAGTGGATTACTATCAATACAAAAATGTATTAGCAACTTCTAGTGCCCTTTGTTACTTCACCAGATACAGAGAAATATTCTTCAATATTTATGTAAGGTATACTATTGGTTTGGCCTGGAAGTTCAAAGGACTTCAATCCAATCAAAAATGTTTGGGATATTCTTAAATCTATTGTTTACTCGGCCCCGAATCATAATTTAAGCACAAAATATCAAAAGAGTCTGGAAAGAAAACTTTAAAGTTACCGTAAAGTCTGTGTCTACAGTATGCCGAAGCTAATTCAATTCAGTCATTCAAGCTTAAAGAGGTTTGACCAAATATTGAAACATATACAACTTGTAGTTGTAAATATGTGTTCTATACTAGCATGTGTATTATATAAGTATTCGTTTTAAATTTCATATGTTTGGTTTTATTTGGTGAAACTCTAAAATTGTAGGCTGAGCTAATTTAATTACCAGGTCCTGGAGTATTTATGTCAACGTACGTTTTAATAAAATTTTCAGGAAATATGTATTTTATTCGTATTAGAAAACGATAAAAACTTCAGCGAGATCCTAACAATTCATATAAGCACTAATAATATGTCGATTTTCTTCAGTTTCTTACCCATTCAGCTAGTCTATTAGGCAACTTAAAATTAGCGAATCAATATATGATGCTATGCTATCCCAAGCTATTAAATCCCTTGTTGAAGACCATCTACATCGTTTGGATATGATTGTTACTTATTGATCCCCTGTCCTGCCATGTTCCACATGTGTTCCATTGATGACCAAACCAGTGAATGAGAATGTCAAGGTGAACGATTAACATTGACATTATACAGACACTCCATAGTAAGTCTCGTGATTGGTAGCCACGCATTATCTTGCTGAAAGTTGTATTTACCAGTCGTTGAAAATACATATGGTATTAATACTGATTCAAGAACACTATATAGAAGATCTACTTTCATGGCAGATGGTCTTCGCATGATATACTTTGAGTAAAAGCCGTATATCGCCCTACAGAAAAATACAAGTTTCTTACTGCTTCGAGACATTTTATAACCATTTCACTATCATCACAAATCCATAAACAAAATCGAGTTTCATCATTAGACGACTCGATTACTTTCCTCATTCCAATGAAGCCTTTGCATCATTCTAGCCATACAATATTATGGTGTGGAATTAGATGTAAACAAAGAAATTGGTGGTATATATGCCCAAAAGATAAAATTCTTCGATATATACATAGATCGTACGGAGATTTATCGATCTATCATCAATTTACCTTGATGTCGAACGACAGTCTCTAAGAGCCACAAGTGGAAGAGCACAACCTTCACCATCACTGAAATGTCTGGTCTATAAACATTGGCGTTCTAATTATTTATGGTCCATTTTTGTCAACATATAGGAATTGTAACGACACTACGTCTTACATAATCACTAGCATCACGTATGAAAAACCCAACTTCTCTTAGACCCATTATATTGCCGCGTTCAAACTCAATTAATTGATGAAAAATCGGCATTCTTTTACCAGGTGTACCGAGAAGTTACTACCAGTTTTTCAAATAGATGTCACTAGGCTTAAGTATACAATGTTATGATTTGACACATATCTCATTTTATTCTAGGGACACCAAGCTTCAAAGCCATACACATTATATTTTGTGAAAGTAACACTCATTGAAGATGTCAAGTTTTGTGCCTAAAAAAGTAAATTTGCGGCACGCATTACTTTTCTTATTTAATCAAAAGAAAAGAGCCGCTGAAAGTCATCATTTATAAAAAATAAATTAATTTGTCCATTTTCTTGAAAATAATGTTGTTTGATTGCGGAAAAACCGCTAATGAATTTCCGGTACACCTGGTACACTCTACTAAGACTAAGTAAAGCTATAAATGTATTACATTGTGACAACTCAATAGCAAAACAAAAATATTTTTTAGTTTATTCCCAATGCTACCTTGAGTAATCCAATGTAGCCTTGCTGAAGTTTTCATCGTTTGTTAGTAAGAACAAACACGTCAACAAAAATCCGACTTAATAATATAATTAATTTCAAAGGTTTTCTAAATTAATTGTTAACGATACAAGTTAAATGCTTCGACTTCAATTTATTTGTATCATATTTATTAAATGAATGCGCAATTACATTAAGTTAATTTGTCAGGAAAATTCTATTTCCTAAAAAACACAGATAATAATAAAAGCCTGATAAGATGGTTATACCAAAAAAAAACTCATCTAATCTCGCGTCTCTCCCCATGTACGCGTAGAATTTGCTAAGTTTGGATGACGTGGCAGTCAGAAAATTCAACGCAAATTGTTCGTCTATTCTTAGCGTCTTTATCCTTACAAATGTTTATGACAATCTGGGAAAACGCGCTCGTGCTAACCGAAAGAATCACAATTAAGCCCCCGCTGCGTGTCACTCGGAAAAGAAGGAGACCGTCGGAGAAAGAATAGCACCGCCAGATTTACTGCTCGAGAGATGGGTGTATTCTTCTCGCTCTGGCAAACGCTCAAAAAGTATATAGCTCTAATAAGACGGAGGAACAATGCTCAAGCCAGAGAAAATAAGAAACGAAGACGAAAAAAGTATCAAGCAAAAGAAATAGGAACCTCGTATCATGAAATGAAAATATAATATAAATTAATTTTCCATTGTCTCGTGTCTAAATTGCAACGTAAATAAAATCTCATGTATCATAGAATTTAAATATAAAAAAATGTGGTTGCTGAAGTTAGAAATTTTAAATTCACTGGATAATTTAATACTTAGAAAATAACACCAAGTATATTTTTTATACTTTGTCTTCATTATTTTTATATATGCACAGCATGTTTCAAAAAGAATATACGTATTACAAAGTATTATTTTGTCCAAACTATCGATCGCTGCGCCTCGGCTTGGCTATTGGAGAAACGAATACATAGTCTAGTATGGCGTGTTTTGAGACGTCGGCTTCATAACCAGCCGACGTCTCAAAACACGCCAAATTGTTGTTGTAGGCAGTTGTTACTCCCGACTAGCACGACGAGTTGATTTTGAAGGATTACTTTGGGAAGCAGTTTGAATTCGTGCAACATTTTCTTCAGAAACACGAGGGCGGCCTGGACTCTTTCCTTTACATACACATCCTGTATCTACAAACTGTCGATACCATCTGTGAATGTTACACCCATTCAGAGGATCAATTTGGTAATCACCGAATTGCACTTCGCAAACTCGAGAACACAAAATGATTTCTGCTGCGGAGTAGCCATTTTAAACATATAACGGTTACCAAGAAAAACAGAAGACAACTAACATCTAGCGGCTATTAAATAAACTAGCCTATGTATTCGTTTCTCCAATAACCGAGCCGAGACGCAGCGATCGATAATTTGGACAAAATAATACTTTGTAATACGTAAATTCTTTTTGAAACACGCTGTATATTGGCTTCTAAAGCAGAAATGTCACAAAATATTTAAATATTGTTTAGGAAGAACCGATGGCGCTATTCGTTTCATTTAAATAAAACCATTCTGATTATTTTCGAAACGGGCGATATTATATACCCACCTGTCACGTCTTACATAAGAGATCTTAGTGCCTTCATGTAATTATACATACACATAACTCTAACTTCAGTAATTAGTTAAATTTGCATAGAAGTTCATGGAAGAATAAAATGTTTATCCCTAAACTTAACGGAAATATTACCGTTAGTGTCTGAGAATGAAGATAGTTTACCAAAACAATTCTTTTTCTTTCCCAATAAAAACTGCAAGAAACCTATTTCTGGTTACTCAAAAATTACTTTTTTGTAACTTAAAATGAACAGTAGTTATACATACATGTGAAGCCTTTTCCTAGAAATGCAAAGCATATGTATATAAAAAAATATTCCCTATGTATACCTCCACATCTCTAAAACGATCAAAATATTTACAATGGAACTGGAAGTACCATATATATTTCGCAAGTTTGCCCACCCCCATTTTTCAGAAACACCTATAAATGCGATATTCATGCGATAACTTTTTTCATGACCGTTTCGAGGCACTATTTCTTCCGACTGAACGTCTAAACACTATAAACCAGAAAGAAATGTGGATGTTCTTATCTTTTGGTTGGTTGGGTTAGTCGGGGGGAACCCTTTTGGATTATTCCATCGGAGCGGAAGGACTTCTGTATGGGATCCGTTAATGTGCTTGGTGATTTATTCGTAATTATAACACTGCCGTAAAGGATTTTTGATGGTACCCGCCGTCGACACGCCGCGCTGTTCGCCTAATGGAAATTCAATTTAACTTCTGGAACTTCGTTGAAATGTTTCTAGTTAGGTCGCGCGAAATTAACTAAAAATTGGTTCAACACGTTATTTTAAAGACGTTTGCGTGAAACGATTAACAAATAATGTTTGTTATTTTAGCGGAATGTATTTGCTTTAACAGGCATTAAAGTAATATGATGAGTAAAATTTAAAAGAAAATTTATTTTGAATTAATATATTTTAATTTGAAAATGAATATATTTCAATTGTGTTGTTTTAAATTTTATACTTTGTTAGAGTAAATATAGGAAAGATAATCATGATAAAGATATATATTTAGTGAGGCCTTTTTTACACCTTACACCAGCCGTTATTTGGGTCCATCCGGGTTTGCAAGGCTTTAGTCTCATATATTTGCATTACCTTTCTTATGTCTCCGTTTTCTATGTTTTTTCTATACGCCGGATATTGTAAAAGATCTCAACGTACACGGGACTCACCTAGTGACCTGCTTTGTGAAAAGGCGCAATTCGGAATACTTCGATAATTAAAGACATTGTCTTTTTAGTATTAGTAATTAGCCCTCTCCTAATTCAAGGAATAAGAATTCAATTCTCCAGGAAAGGAAGGTTATCTCCCTGCTGCACTGGAGAAACTGAACTTTACATTCATTTTTCTTCACAAGCATAAAAGAGAGTAAATGGAAACCCATCGCAAGGCAAGAGTTTTTTTCCTTCACTCGCTTTATCTTCGAATATTAATTTCCGTCGTGTTTCTTTTTCTTGCTATTAAGGTGTTTTCTTCCTTCCCTCTGGAGAATTAGATCAGGTACGTAGGGACTATTTTCATAGCGCTGAAAAGGACCGAAAACAATCGCTACCCTTAACAACCTCCAGATTAGAGTGTAATAAGGTCAGATCGCTATACGAGGTATGGCAATTAAATAGCGAGACTGGTGTGAGAAATGTTATTTATTGCAAATAAACTTATATTTAACTTTTATCCCCTTCAACATACTCTCCTCTTCTATCTATATACCGTTGAACACGTGTCTTCCATTGTTGAAAATAATGCTGTAGTTCATCGGTCTCTTCAACAACCGCCGTTTTTGCTTTTACATGTGCAACAAGCTGAAAATGTTACGGATGATGATTAAGTACAACAATACGCTTATCCGCTAAAAACTGCTTCACGGATACTGCATAGTGAGCTGGTGCGTTGTCCTGGTCCACGAGTCGTTCTCCCTCAAATCGGGTCTTTTTTTTTACTCTTTCCTTCAGATCGATTATGACTTTTGTGTGGTATTTCTGATTAATGGTTTAACCCTCAGGTACCCAGTCAATTATGATAACACCCTTGATATCGAAAAAATGATCAGCATTGCCTTCGATTTCGATTGGCTCATTCGTGCTTTTTCCCGTATTGGCAATCCGGCGGCCTTTCAGTGCATCGATTGACGCTTTGTTTCCAGGTCATACGGAAAAATCCAAGTTTCGTCACATGTGACAATTTTTGTGAGTTCGGTTCTTCTGTGAGTAGTTCTATGGTGTCTGAGCAAATGTTCTTCCGATTGTCTTTTCCTTTTTCGGCACCTTTTTTGTTAAAACTTGTCATATTTAATTCGTCATGCAAAATGTGTCTTACTGTTTCCCTGTTAATGTTTACCATATCGGCAATCATCCGAATGCTCAGACGTCGGTTTTTCTGTGCAATTTCCCTAATTTTCTGAACATTCCCTTTAATTCTTACAGTCACAGGTTGACCAGGACATTCATCACCTTCGACTTCTTCCCGACCTTCAGTTTATGTTATTTCAAAACTTGCGCACGTGACCTAACATTATCACAAAACACCTTTAACATTTGTAAACATTCTCTCTGCTATTTGATAACAATTAAACCGCGCTAGTAAATACTTATACAGACCAAACTAATCTAAAACTAAGATTAGTTTGGCCTGTATAAGTATTTACTAGCGCATTAGTGTTACTCTATTTTTTTTCCTCTCTATTGGATTAATACATCTTTATTTACGCAATTATACAATTTGCCCATGGATGTTTTTCTTTCTTTTCTTTTTTTGTATTGTTATTTACACCTGTACCCTTTTTTAACACCTGCAAATTGGATTATTGTTCGCTTTGCCGAACATCGACCCGTCTTCAGTAGTAGACGGCATTTAGGGATTTTCTAATACTGTGGTGTCCCTGTAACATCTTTAGTAATTAATGGTTCCCATCCCTCATTAAGATCAAGGCCGGGGGAATTTCCAGACGCAACAGGTATATTCTTGAGGGGTAGCAGCCCTCTCTAGGTCATATTTTCACTAGTCTTTTTTTTGTAAGTCTCGGATGACGTCGAAATAATTAATAAATAGAATATAGCATTATTTCTTATAATTAATTGTTAAGCAATAAATAATAATACATAAAGGTATATCACAAAATAGTAATACACTAATTTTCCAACAATTATTCCAAAGGCTATAGTTAGCAAAATAATTAATGAGCCTATACAAAAAAAGACAAACATTTTACCAAAAAATTATTTTATCTTTCAACCTATTCTCACTATAACTCGTTACATTTAGTTCAACGATATTCAAATCTTGTCAATGTTTCAGAAAAATAAGCTCTATTAAACTGTCCGAAATATATGTTACCCATTCATTCGATTCAAATCTCTTACCACCGATGTAATTTTTCAGGATCAAAACCAGGAAGTAGTTTGAGCAGACCAAATCTGGCTGGATAAGCTGGATGCAAAAGCAGTTCGAAATGTTTTTCTTGAATTTTTGCCACTGAAACAGGCAAAATATAAACACGTGCATTATTCCTAAGAAAAAGTACTACTCTCTCCTTTCGGGGAGAGGCTTTTGCATTGTATTGCATTATGCAGTTGATCTAAAAAAATGCATAGTAGTCGCCTGTTATCTTTTCCTTTTTAAGGATAATTGGTGAAAAGAATCGTCCTATAGTCATGAAAAATAGTAGCCATAGCCTTCCCAGCCTATTTATGCCAACCTAAGCATATTGTTTCGATTGTTACTTCATTTTGGGTATGCAATGGTGCGAGTAAGGAATATGGCGGGCGCACCACAGGCGTGCGCTTGATTATAGATAGATACGATAAAGTAACTAGTTATAAATGTATAACTTATTGAGCAGCAAGGAGTTACATAAACTTTAGTCTGGCCACCCCACAAGGTCCTGATTTAAATATTGTTGAATATGGATGGAATTATTTAGATTGTGCGAAATAGAAAGGATAGCCATCTAATGTCAATCAACCTTTCGATATCATTTTCGAAGAATGGAATAACATTCCACAAGTATTCAGACAAAGCTGTTCGAGAGTTTACCAGAACGAGTGAGAAGTGAAATATCTGATAAAGGTGGTCGTAGTATTATCTTTATTATTAATATTTTTCAGTTATATGCAATTATTTTTGTAGTATTATTATTAAAAAATTCAATATTTGAAAGAAAGTTTCTTTTAATTATTTTTTTAAATGGTAGAGAATAGTAAATTTTGTATGTTGATCACTTACTTATGGACACTGCTGTATGTTTAAAATTAATTACTTTTTACTTACAATCTGAAAAATAACAATGGAATGGATTATTTACTAATAACATCCTTTTCAGATCAGAAAAGGTTGTGTAAAAAAATTAATCAGTTTTACTTTGAATTTATATCAGTCTATATAAATTCTAAAATTAACAATACAAAATAAATCAACCGCAATAACTGATAACATATTTACATGAAACAGTCTTAGTGTTTAATTTGCGTGTTATTATTATGAAAGCTTTATTGGCATAAAAGCATTTTATAAATTTAAGAATCAACAATAAACGAAAATTAGAATCTTTATACTTGCATCCCATTATAACAGATTCTATTCAATTCTACTTTATCCCATCTAATATTCCCGCTATACCGAATCAAAAAATCCATTTCGAAATTCAATAAGGATATAAAAATACCTTCACTATTAACTACTTAATGGAAATTAGCATTTTAAATGAACTAATATAAATGTAATTCTACCCTAGCTTGAAAGATGCATTTTGTGTAAAAAACGAATTACTGTATTGCGTTTACATAACTCAAAGAACACATTCTAAATAAGAGTCTTAAAAATGCAGGTTAGATTTTGTGAGCACATTTCTGTACTTATATATATATATCGAATCGTTAAAACTATCAACTTAATTTAAAAATGTATTTACTTGAATTTAAATTTTTACAAATTTCAAAATTTAATATAAATATGAAAACATGGTTAGTGAAACAAGAACCTACCTGTGTTCTGATATACGTTCGTTGAGCGTTCTTTTTGCTTGATCAACATAAACACCTGGGCATCTACACATCCCAAGGAACAATTTTTAAATTACGCGGAAGTTTTGAGTTGGTAGTAGTAAAAATAAAGGTTAGCTATGATTTCAATATTCAAGAAATTAGGAAATAACATGTTTTTAATGCGTACGGTTTTCGTTTTAATTTTGATTTTGAAATATACACCTTAATTATTAATATTCATGCTGTAATAAAATAAAATATAATTTTAGATGTGGTTATTTTTTCCTTGGGCAACTTAAAACACCCGCGAAATTTAAAAATTGTTCCTTGGGATATTAATTTACAGACTTCGAGCCATTTGCGTGTGATACCCTCATGGAGCCGCTTCAAAACATAGCAATAGGACACGGAATTGGCTGTAACAAATTTTCTGTGCCCTATGCCATGTCAAAAAAGAACAATGAGTATGCTCTTCGCATTGCTTTTTGCTTGTTGGCATTTCTTGGGTTTAGGCGTGTTCGGACTCTTCCACTAACTTAATTGTTATTTAGTTTCTGGAGTATAACTGTAAATCCAGCTCCCGTCGCTAGTAACCACTTTTGATAAAAAAAATTGTTTAAGCTCGGTACATATGGTATTTAGTTCCTGTTTTTGATCGCAAGTCAGAGGTCACAGATCAAATTTGGCGGCAATGCGGTTCGGGCCCAATTCTTCCGATTCCAATTTTATCGCAGATGATAAGAATAGTCCGACGACGGTCTTCATGAATGAGGTGTTGAAATGTTGCGATGTTTTCAGGCGTGGTAGATCTTCCTGTTCGTTCGTCATCACGAATGGATGTTATGTTGGTCTTACAACTTAAACTTAAAACTTTGTGTTCAGCTTACCAATTTTTCACCGGACACTTGCTGAATCATTCCACATGTTTTAGTAGGCGTTTTTCCGAGTTCGAAAAAAAATTGAATGCACACACGTTGTCATATACGATAGTATGAGATACGACCGTCTAGTAGATCTATGCCGCCCATGAATGTATTGCATTGTGTTATACACTGAAACAATTTGAGGGCAAGTTACCATGACTTCATGCTTTATTCTTTTATCAGATCTCTTTATAAGTGTTATAGGCAGGAGCCGAAAAAAATGATGATACAGAAACAATGAGCTTGTTGTAAAAACACTTTACAACCCTTAGTTCCATCCTCATATTTTCGTTTCCTTATCTAATAGGAACGTCAACCCTTTGAATCTTGGAACATATACTTCCTAAACAGTAAGTTTCAATTTTATAAGGTAGTACTAATAATTATGGTAATGACAACTAGTTGTCGAAACAATAAGTGATTTTGTAGGTATTATTTCAGTTAATTTTAGAATTACGTTCGATTACCATCGATATCAGAAAAGTCTCTTTTACCCGATATATGTAAAAATCATATTTAATACAATTTATATCGCACAGTAGAAAAATTGTATATAACTATTTATGAAGCTTTTTAGAATTATATTGCCTAAGATAACTTTGACCTTCATAAAAAAAAATTAGCCTCAAATATTTTTCCGTTTTCAAATTTTCAATGAGAGATCTAACTTTATAAAGATGATCTATATGGTTTCTACCGATGTGACCGTTATTATTCATATGTAGTGAAGCTTTTACTTGTAAAGACCGATTTGGACTCATAATATAGAAAATTTACAAAATTCGTGCAGATTGGACCCACTACATATTGGTTCTTGGCAAATTATAAATTGATATATACATACATATGCCTATGAACAGTTCATTTCATTTTTTGTCACATACAGAGGCTTATTAGTATCATATCTTTCGGAATTGCATAAAAGTTCGATTCGCCCACAAGAAGTTAAAATATCTCTCCAGTAAAAAATTCTCAAAGTATAAAAATGTTTCGTACACTTCTTCATGGCAGGGTAATTTTGCTAGTCATTCAGGTTTACTTCTTGTATAATTCTCATAAGAAACCTCTTTTCAGTCTATTCTTTGATAGTTGACTTCAGTGTGATCAATATGGGTTTAATTTTCACTTCCGGAAGGATCATATCTGTTACTATTATCATCAAAACTCTCTTGACCCCTATTTATTTTGAAGTTGTTTAGGTAGGTCGCTAATAAGGGACACGTGGTACACCCAACTGCGAAGGGTTCATCTATAAGAATAACACGCGTAATATTAACTGTAATATATACAACACAAACTACATCTCACCATGAACAACCACTGTATCAAATATAATACACAAATAAAAATTCTTCGATTCATCGATAATAGCGATTGAATTTTACTCATATACAAAAACACGCGCTAAATAGTAAAATCACATATTCTATATATAACGCACACCATGATGAGAAATTTGGAAGGATCCTTTGTCTAAGTAGGTAGTTACTTTAATTTGCAACAGATGGCGATACCGGTACTGATTTTATTAAATAATATGTATAAATAGGTAACAATGGTATAGTTAAATTACCAATATTTGCCGGTATATCAATAACACTGCAAAATACGAATATAGAGCAGCATTTTCCTAATTCATCGGTAGCCATACGTTTTTCTAATAGTTACGCGCCATGTCTTGTCAAGAAATCGTGAAAAAATGGAAACAGACGTATCCAGAGCATGTGTATTATGCACACATGTGTCACATATAATATAGATAAAATAGTGTTTTGACTTTCGACTTATGATGTTTATCTTTTTTACAATTTCGATATTGTTATATTCCTTTACCACTGTTATTTGTTATTATTCCAGCAGCTAATTTATCATATTTATTTCATCATCCTTGTAATTTGACACTTGGATAACCTATGTGCATTTGTTATTTATAGGTTTACAGGTTAGGTAGATAGTACATTATTGCATCTGACAGCAATATAAATATAGTTATTTAATTTGACATCCTCACTTCCTGTCGACATCTTATTTCATACGACAGTAATCACGTTATCAAAAAGCATTCCGGATTTAAACTTAGAAATAATGTAATTTTAATTTATAGCGGTTTGTTGCTTCAACAATAAGCGCCATCTATATGTTGAACCCAGAGCATTTCACCGCTCGCGTGCTTCAATGTATGAATTGTAACCTTCGTTGATTTTATGTTTCAAATTAATTATTATAATTACTATTTTATCATTGCCAATATATATATACATAACCAATAAAATTAATGAAACTAACAAATACGCCTACAACTTTTAAAAGCTGAGTCAACTTTAAATTAAAATCATGATTATATAACTAATATTGGAAAACTTGAAAAAATAATCAAACATCCGCTTCCGTACATAATTTGCAACTGATATTAAGGACTTAACTGTATTCGAACTGATTATTAAAGTAGCGTTTGAACATTACAGTAACTTCGAATTCACGCTGCCACCAAAAAGCTACATCCACAATTTGTAATCTAAGTAAAGGTTTTAAAATCACCTGCTGCGTGCATAAATCACTTCAGAGTTTAATATAAGGTAACGAACCGTCGTACTATGTATATTTCTTAAAAAAATATTTATTTTTAATAAGATATTCCGAGAAGAAATAATCTCCGCTAAATATGAAGTCCGAAATTTAATGAAAACAACAATATTAGGTTAATATATGGGTGTATTTATTATAATCAAATTATTTTAGAGGTCGTAAAAGGAACGAAATTCAATTATATAATAAATACAGTATTAAATTTTACTTAACAAAATTTCGAGCAATAAATACATAGCGGGTGGAATAATGAAAAGAATGAAGTTAATTAGATTGTGTGTTTTTAATCGAGTTACAAAAAAGTTTTCGAAGACGATAATTTTTGTTCTAAAAACGACATTTTAACCCGTAATCCGACAAGTGGCGTCTTATAGACTATACATTTTACATTATTCCAACCATTTTTACACGAAAACCCCCATGAGCGTGACACTCTATCTAATCCTTCTATGATAGAGTAACTATCCCCCACCCCAATTTCAGAGTATTACTGACTTTCATATAGAAAAATTTATTTATTTTTAGTTTCCGTAGTCTGTGAGACGCCACGTCATTGTTAACGGAAGGAATTTCGTAAGAAATATAGCAGGTCCTTCAACGAGAATGTGTGTTAATACGTGGATGTCTTTTAAGTTTGGCATAGTGAAACATAGAGGGTGGCATTAATCAAATGCCTGTACTAAAAATTAACCTCCAGCTTTAGTTAACCTAAATCCAAAGTTTCAATGCGATACATGTAGTGTTGTAGCTACAACGAATTGTCGAAGTTGACAAGTTAGTTGAAAAATGGAATTAATCATTTTCGCGGAATAATTTTTGATAATTTTCGAAGACAATTATCTCAACAAGAATGTCTCGCTGAGTTAGTTTCTGTTTTCGGCAATAAAGCACCACATTAGTTAACAATTTCTCGTTGGTATGGAGAATTCAAACGTGGACGGATCAGCTTTAACGACAATCCAAGAGCAGGTTCACCAAAAACGGCAGTCACTCAGGAAAACGTCGATGCTGTGCGAGATTATCAACGAAGCTCGATATTGGGGATTTCAAAAACCACAATTCAAAAAATTTTGCATAAAGAGTTGTGTGCAAAAAATTAATTTCCCTTTGGATACCGCACCTATTGACCGAAGAACAGAAAGCAGCTAGGGTAAATTGATGTCAAAACACTCTAGATTACTTCAACGCCGGGAACTCTAAAAACGTATACAACATTGTCAGTGGTCATGAATCTTGGACTTACTCATACGAGCCAGACATAAACGCCATTCGTCTGTTTGGGTGTTTCAAGGTGAAGAAAAGCCGATAAAAATCATCCGTTCTCGAATTGTCTCCAAAAAGATGGTCACGACATTTGTCTCGAAAGCAGGTCATGTAACAACAATTCCTCTACAAGATCAAACAACTGTTACTGCGAATTGGTATACAACAATTTTTTTGCCGCAAGTCATCACTGAGCTTCGAAAAACAAACCCCGAACGACGAATCATCTTTCGTCAAGACAATGCAAGTTCGCACATAGCACGCAAGACAATAGAATTTTTAACGCAGCCCCAAGTCCCAACTATTTCTTTACCTTTCCGAAAATAAAGAATGGACTGCGTGGTCAAAGATTCCAGTCGTTAAAAGGAACAGTCGAACAGTCGATGCCTTCAAAAACGCAATTTTGACTGTACCAACAAACGAGTGAAACAACTGCTTCCAGAGTTGGTTCAAGCGCATACAAAAGTGAATTTTTTTTTTCGTGGAGAATACTTCGAAAAACAATGAAGTCTTTAAAAGCTATCTACTGTCTTATTCCAGTTTTATATGCAGAACTTAAAAGACAACCCACGTAATCCAGATTTTGAAAAAATAGTTATGAAGTGACATAGATCATCCTCACGCACCAAAAGACAACATTGGGTGTAAAAATACCAACTCTTGCAGAAAAAGTTCGAGAGCTAGGAAATAAAGCAGTTTCTCTTTCTGTATGGAATTTAATATTTACGCAAAATATTTTGTAAGAAATTTTGCAATGGTCTAACGTGAAATTAACGAAAGCTATTACATTAAACATGGTTAACACTAACAGTGTTGCCAGTTCATGAAATATAAACGGCTACCCTCGTATAAGCATTTACATCATTTTTTGCAAAATTATGTTCTGAAGTTTTAGTGTACTTTTAACAGGCGAATTTTTTTCGGAAGAACAAGGATTTATCACAGTCTAAGGATATTATTTTTGCGCTATCGTACCTTAAATCTTGAAATACTTTTATGAATTTCCTTACATTTTCTTCTAATTGTAGCAATATCACCTTTTGACATTATTACTCTATACACTGAAACTGCAATATAATAAATGTAATAATAACTTATATGTTTGATGGTCGACGAAGCTTATCCACATTTTCGCGATGTGTTGGGACATTTAATCAACGACTTAAACAAAAATGGATAAGACATACTAGAGAGTCTGGAAATCTTTATGAACTTTCTTACTTTATGTTTTGTACTAATTATACCACTATCACAACCTTCTGATATTATTGCACTATAAACGAAAACAACAATATAACAAATAAAGCAACTGTTCTCCCCTAGCTGACGCGATGTATTAAGTTCATCTCTGCGAAACTAGGCACACATGTCCAGACTCTCAACGACTCTGATGTGGCCCCAAAAATTAACAGGCCTACTAAAAAAGAGGCTATGTCGAAAAGACATCTTGAACTATTCAGAACTCAATTCATTTATAATACGTTGTATACATTTCGTAAATAAATTGACATTTTCTCTAACCAACTCTGAGTTTTAATTAATATAAAAGATTTATAATTTTTCATATTGCATTAATTTTATTTTATTATCCTACTTTAAATGTAATGGTTGGAAAGCAGATAAAATACATAAAAGTGAACAAATCAACCACAGAATATTTTAATTAAAATACATTGATAATCAAGAAGATAAATTAGGGACAATACTGTAACAGTTTATTTTTTCGATTATCATTTATATTTTATCATTTAAATAATAATTATTTTCATCATTTTATCATTTAAATTTTAAAAAAATCTATCTAATTTGAATGAAACATGTAATCGAACACCGACCTAGCCCAGTGGGGAGGGTTCAGTGGACGTCGGTAATATATACATATGTACATACGTAATCTGAAATGTCTGACATTGTCTTTCATCAGAGGTTTAGTCCACCAGCATCCTTGAACAGTGGAGAAAATGTCTGCTAGTAAAGCAATCGTCGTAAACAAGTTTGGAGACTGTAAATCAACATCGGTAAGTCGATACACAATACCTATGTACATAGTATTCTAAGTTGAAACATAAAAATAATATATAATATTTATACATTGTAAAAATTTAAAAATACTAGCACTTCATTTTACATAAATAATTCGTAAATGAAATGACAGAAAAAAAAATTTCTTCACCACATATTTTAGCTTGAACTTGGCTAGATTTTGTTTTTAAAACAAACAATGTTATCGTATTTACTAATATTATTTGGTTTTGACCTTTAGATAAAAATTGGAAAATCATAAATACTTGGAAAGTATTATAAACATATTGTTCTTAATTTCTTTGCAGCTCAGGTATTTTTTTAGAAATTGTTAAATAAAATAATAATTAAAAAGGGTTCATCTTCTAGTTACCGAAACATATTTTCAAATATATTAGTTTTGTTTACCGATGCTCAAACTGTGCTCTGCGGAGCCCCGGGGTTTCGCGAGTTTTTGTTTATTTTACTTTTTATTAACATTATTCGTGATGCTTTGCAAAACAAATCAAAGAAATTAATAAAATTAACAACAAAAACACAAATTATGTATTATAATGAGTAAGTTTGTTCAAATTATTTATACAATATAAATTACACATCTTCTAATAAAACAAAAAAACGTGACAAACTTATTTATAATTTTAAATGGATATAATAAATCTCAGCAAGGTCTACACGATAACAGTATTAAAACGTATAATAAAATTAGTTATTTTAATTTTGAAATTAGATTTATTGAGAAAACTAAAAAGCAAAATAGTATTTAATGAGTAAGTTAAAGTTTTAACTTTGACACATATACATATATTGTTTAAATAAGAACAACGATAAGAGAGCATTTCTCAATAGTCTTAACAGGTTAGATTAAAAATTCCAACACAATATATTAGTGAATCGATGAATAAACAATGTAAATATATATAATATAAATTAATATTGGTTTCATATCTTTACAATAGAACTTGTTGCTTCTTACAATGGTATTCATTCTAACTATTTTATTACTTCATCGGGTGTTCCGCAAGGATCAAATTGTGTGACGTTGCTTTGTTGCATTTACATGAATAATTTTCTGACCAGAATTGACAGTAAAGTTTTAACTTATACCGATGATTTAAAAATTATTCACTTTCAACAGTTAAACTGTTGGAATCACACTTTTCAATAGAACTTGTTATGTGTTTTACAGCGGTTTTAATTCTAATTGGTTTATTGCTTCATCGCTGTTCCACAAGAACCAAATCTTGAGCCGCTACTCCTTTGCTTTTACATCAATCATCATCCTGATCACAATTGACGATAAAGTTTTAACTTACGCCGATCATCAGCTTCATCAATTTCTAATTAATTAAACTTACAACATCGTCTTAACATTACTTGCAACTGGTGTGCGTATAATAAAATAATGCCTTAATGTTAGCAAATAGAGATTAGTTACCTACTCCAAATCTAATAACTCTCTTGTATTCAATTTTTCAGTCGAACTAACTGTTTTAACTAGACAAGTTAATGTTAAAGATTTAGGAGTTTTTTCGATTCGCACTTAAGCTTTTCGAAACATTCACTTCATATGTAATTCTGCTTTGCCCTCTGTTAGTTTAGTCATCCGTTCTTGGAGACGATTTATGAAGCCCTATACCCTGAAATTTTTATTGTATTAATTTGTGAATTCTAAACTTGAATGTGATGCCACTGTTTGGATACTTTGGATCCCCCACAATATCTATTTACATATCTATATCTATTTACATCTTGAGTGAGTCCAGAAGAGATTTTCGAAGAAATACGTTGCATATAAATCTAGTGGTGTATACCCTCCTCGTGGTGTTGACAACATTGTTTGCTTTATGATTTTGATTTTCAATCCAATTCTTCTAAGCATGACTTACTTAGTGTTAAATTTTTGATAAAAGTTTTTTCCAATGTAGCTTATAATTTATTATTTATAAGAGAGGGAACATTTACTAGATAACGTTAGATTCAACATTGAAATGTGCTTTTAAAGAAAGTTATCCCAAGGAACAATTTTTAAATTTCGCGGGTGTTTTAAGTTGCCCAAGGAAAAAATAACTACATCTAAAATTATATTTTATTTTATTACAGCATGAATATTAATAATTAAGGTGTATATTTCAAAATCAAAATTAAAACGAAAACCGTACGCATTAAAAACATGTTATTTCCTAATTTCTTGAATGAATTGAAATCATAGCTAACCTTTATTTTTACTACTACCAACTCAAAACTTCCGCGAAATTTAAAAATTGTTCCTTGGGATCTTCTTAACTTTTAATTGAAAATGTATAAGAACTGAGAAATGAAAATATTAATGCCTTTTACTACAAGGTATTTGTGCGAAAATACTTTTTCAATTTACATGCGAACAAAGACACTATTTAGAAATCGAATACCAAATATGAAATGCGACTACAAGGTAAACGAAACCAAACCAGATCATAGCAAATTTTACAAGCAGATGCTAGCACATCCTAGTCATAAAAAAAATATTGAATTAAGTAAACCAGTAGAATTATCTAATTGTTATATTACCATATGATTAAAATAACTACTTTCCACCACACGTTATATCAATATTTATTTCATTCTTATTGGGTGAAGATAGTTTAGGGAAATTAGACATTAACGAATAGTTTTGGACATTGGCGCATATTACATTTTGAGTTATTAGTAACTAGTTCGATTTATTGTGTACTTCTGTTTTTTTGTCATTTTAACATTAAAGAGTTCCTTTAAAAACTATAGAATTAATTTCTACCGTAAAATCTACTGTAAAATCGTATTTAGTTGAGAACTTCAATTGTTTTTTGATGTTCGTTAAGTATTCAGAACAATGGCGTATTTTGTGGATCAGGAAAAGTATATTTTGGAATCTTACAAAATGGAGACAACAAGACTAATTAATAGAAATGTTCGGTTGATGTATGTGTTGGAGAATTTTTAAAACAGATTCCGATTCATGACTTTGATTATCATAATCTAACTAGACATATTAATCTATTGGTCATCCAACAGTTCTAACTGAAGAAGTAGTTAAAGATATGAGAACACATTGTAAACGCAGTCCACAAAAGCCACTACAGACCTCTGTCAATAAATATTTCAAGTAAAATTGTAGCGTGATATAGAGCACTGGCCTGCAAGTACTCCACTGGATTATTTCTTTTTGGATACTTAAAATCAAAAATTTATAGAAACCTTATGCATACTATTGATGAATTAAGAGATGCAGTTTCACATGCTAGAGAAACTATGGAAATCGAGCAAAAACGTATTTGAAAGTATGAAAAAAAGAGTTGAGACTCGTATTAATAATATCAGTTGACACTTTCAACACAACCTTTAAGAACAAATCTTTTATATTAAATAAATTCTTACACTTTATTTCAATGTATAATTATAAAATAATTGTAATTCTTGTTATTAATGTAAATATATTTAATATATATTTTTTTATCAGTAAAATTCCATATTTTAATAAATAAATATTAGCAAATTAATATGGATTCGAGATTTTCTTTTTGCGGAATAAAATACTATAATAGGTAATAAGACAAAATTTATGCAGACACATATCTGTATATTTGGTTGCCTATCTCGCATACGAATAAATGCGAAACACCTTAAAATAGAATCCGATTAAAAAATACTAATATGATAACTAGTTTTTTTTAG
This sequence comes from Dermolepida albohirtum, assembly GCA_031893035.1. NCBI lineage: Eukaryota > Metazoa > Arthropoda > Insecta > Coleoptera > Scarabaeidae > Dermolepida > Dermolepida albohirtum. Next base: position 371,456 of record JAVIWB010004703.1, on the reverse strand, counting down.
ACTATCATATTAGATCTCTCTACTTTTAATAGTATATACTATAAGTATTACTTGGATGTATTTTAAATAGACATACTTGAGCAAAACGAACTTATCGTAATGTAGAAGGGCGTTCAATGTACGGAGAAGATTTAATAATGATGTTAATTTCACTAATTCATTAGATAATGACATTATCCGAGGGTATAAATTCTAAAAAATTTCAAATACTTGTGATCTTCTTAATCAACGAAGATCAGAATGATTGAATAATTGACGTGACAATGTTAAAGAAAGTCGAGCATCTCGCTGTGATTAAATTCCTTACAAAACAAGGAAAAGGCTGCCGCTTATAAGGATTCTGCACCTTCATTATCTATAAAAATGGCCAAGTAAATTTAAAAGCCGCAGAGGAACACCGCTACGGAAGAAAATGTGAAAAATTTTGAAAAACATGTACTGAATGATTAACCTATCCGTTGCTATCATATACTCTATTCTTCAGAACCTTCTTAACCTTTCAAAAGTCAATGGATGCCGTGAATGCTATGGTGCCACAGAAACAACTGGGAGTCGAATGCTGTAGAGAATTTTTAGAGCTATATATTTATCAAGTATTTTCGTCGGAGTTGTTAGTGGAGATGAAACGTGGATTCATCATTATAATCTTGAAAGTAAACAAGAATTCATGCAGCGGCATAAGAAAAGTACGGAATCCCCTCTGAATTCAAGTCATTCCGTCTGCCAGAAAAGTCACGGCCACCGCATTTTGAGATTTAAAGGAATTTTGCTAATCGGGTACATGAAAAAAGTGAAACCATAAACGCAGCATCTTACGCGACCGCTTTGTGCAATTTAAAGGAAGCAATTAAAGAAAAGAACACACTGGTGTGTTGCTCCCTCACGACAACGCTCCGATTATGTCTATTTACATCTTAAGTGAGTTCAGAAGAGATTTTCGAAGAAATATGTTGCATATAAATCTAGTGGTGTGTACCCTTTTCGTGGTATTAACTACGTTGTTTGCTTTTTGATTTTCAATCTCTTTCATCTAAGCATAAGCTTCTTAGTGTTCAATTTTTGATAGCGACAACGCTCCGATTCGTACGGCGCGTGTTTCCAAAGTTGCTGTACGAGACTGCGGTTTCCAAGAAATTGACCACCAACCTATAGCCCGGACCTAGCCTTTAGTGATTACTATCTATTCCCTAATTTGAGAAAGACCTAATACTGAAAATAAAGTGAACGCCCCTTGTAATCATAAGATACACGCACATACTATTTTTCACACGTGCAATTTTTTGCGGGTTCTATCACTTACTTTTTACACATAAAGGGTTTCGCGCTTGGACAAAGATTGAAGAACATTTCACCGAACGTATAATAAATGGCGCGAAAAGAAACTACATTTATTAAAAAATTGTATATATTTCTCTACTAATATGTATGTACATACATATGTACAAATAACATATCTCTAACGAACACTAACACAAAGCTAAAAAAATAAATTAAAACCCTACTTCATATATATATGAAAGTTTTCAAACAAATAATTTTTACTTCGTACGTTAAAATTTTTTACGAAGTTAATTCGTTTTACAATTAATGTTCATAATTTTTGCCCATTTAAAAAATTTTATAGCTGACATTTTTCAATTTTCTTAGCGCCTTGGGACGAACTGATCACAACAAACTTGCACGCTGATATATATTGCCTACTGTCTATCGCCGGCAATTTTTTGCAAGCTTTGTTTATAATTATTATTTAATAAGCAAAAGTCCACTATTATTTCAGTAATAATGTTTGGTTATTCAACAATTAATATTTCACTTTATTGTGACAATTTATCGATAATTATCACCTATGCAATAAAAACAGTTAAATTTCTTGATAATTGGAAACACTATAATTTGCCCAATTCACAAAATAAATGTTTCAATTTTATCTAATTTTGCTACGGTTTTCGAATTGGTTAAAAATTCTGGTATTTATGAAAAGTTATGATTATTCACATCCCCTCAACAATACGGTTTTGTAACAGAGATCAACTGTTGCTAATTTTGCTTGTTTTTCGCAATACACTTGTGAAATTTTGGACAAAAGGGATCAAATGGATGTTATATATATATATATATATATATATATATATATATATATATATATATTATACATACATTTTTCCCGAGCATTCGGTACTTTGAATCACGATATCTTACTGTGTAAACTCTCATTTGTTTTTTACCGTATTTTCTAAACTTAATCGAATCCTATCTTAGTAATATATGTTATGTGCTTTACAACGGTTTTAACTCTGAGGAATTTGCTACTTCCGGTGTTCCTCAGGGTACTAACCTGGGTCCGCTTCTATTTATTCTTACCTTGTGGCTTATGCCGATGATATAAGGCTATATTCTGGAATTAGTAGTGCCGCTGATGCTATAATCTTACAACGTAACCTTAAGGTTTTAGTTGATTGGTGCACTACTTTTAAATTAAGTATTACTGTGTCTAAATTCTGTTCTGTAACATACTGTCATTCTCTATCTCCTACATCCGATGCTGAGCTTATTTTCTAAGAAGCTGAGCATGCTTTGCATTACCTGCGGCATTTTTTTTCCTTTTCCAATAAATCGAACAATTCTGTGTTCTGGAATTTTTAAGTATATTAATTTAGTTTCTTTAAATGAATTTTTTAAATTTTTAAGATAACTAGGAGTAATATTTAAAAAATATAACAATAAATAAATGCGAACTGATAATCATTAACTAAATCAGATAAACGTGACGACGACTTATAACCGTTGTCTAATTAAAATCTCGTAAACGTGACTACAGTCATTTAAGTATTAAGATGAGGTATTCTTAGACTAGTTCGATAATATCGAAAACTTGTTTTATCTCCAAAGTGATGAATTTTTGATGAGTTGGTGATGAATTTTTATTTAGTTCCAATTCACTTAGGGTGTCCAAATTTAAGAGAAACAAATAATTTATTACAGAAATATATTATCTCTTACTGATTCTGGTGCTAAAAATAAATATTTTGTTTAGTGCTTGAACATGTTATGAACTTACTTTTACAGATATTAAGACTTACCATAAGTAACCAGTACTTGCGTATGGGATGCAACTAAAGTTTTTCTATAAAAGCCCTAAATATGACTTAATATATATTATCGGTTTTTAGAAAATAAACCACTGTAATTTGCGTTACTCTGAGAAATGACGTAGAAAAACCAGTGCATTACCAAAGTAACAAATTTATCAAACAAAACCTTAAATAATTCAAAATACTTGCCTTCCTGAGTATGCGATGTACTTATCGAAACTGGTATATAAGTTGCCTGAACCACAATATCCTTCCTTGCTCCATTTGCCATCTTCTCCTCAGAGGCGATGAATAACTTAATATAAAATTACGCATCTATAAGCGTTCAATTATATCTACTTTCTGTTATTGATTTTTGCATCTATTACTTACTATAAATTTTATTGTATGCTTAGACAAAGGAGCAGCCTCTCTATACCTTAAAAATCTACAAAATAAAAACTGTTACTCAATGTTGGTAAATAAAAACAAAAGCTTACTAATTTGGTAAAATTCATTTATTTTATTCAAAGTAGTAGCCTTCGGCTTCAATACAACGTTTTACAGGTCAATTAACATGTCAAATGAATTTTTAAGTTCGTCTTTAGAGATGTCCTTCAAGATCGCTCTTGTCGCCATTTTAATGCCTTCGATGTCGGATAACGCTGTCCTTTCATCAGCAAATGTAGTTTGGAGAATAGATAGAAATCACAGGAGGTCAAATCCGGTGAATATGGTTGATGGTTAAAATGACATTTGTAGTTAAAAAATCAGTGATAAGCGTCGAGCGATGAGGTGGTGTATTATCATGTAATAAACGCCAGTTACCATTTTCACGATACTGAGCGCACACGACGAATACGCTCCAAAAGACGATTCATAACACCATTGGTACAGCCTCTTTGTGCACTATGCTTTTCGAATCATAAAAGCATATCGACATTGTTTTCACTTTTGACTTCTCCAAACGGCTTTTTTTCGGTCTTTCTTCGTTTGGATGCTTCTATTCAGAGCTTTGTCTCTTGGTCTCTAGATCATATTGAAAACACCGCATATCGTCTCCAGTTATAATAGAATACCTGAAGTTTTCGTCTTTTTTTTTTAGTCTTAATCAACTCTGTACAATGTTGAATTCAGTTACCTTGTGTGGTACAAATCTTACACAAATCTTTCTCAATACCAAATGCTGTGTCAAAATGCGATGAATTGAAGCTTCAGAAATATTTAATTCCATTCGCACGTATCCCAATGAGAATTTCGACTCATTTTTAACAAATTCACACACAAATTCGATGTTACTTTCCGTAATCACAGATTTTTTGGCACCAGAATGTTCGTCGTCATTTATGTCTGTACGACCGCCTTTAAATCGTTTCTACCACTCATACACACTCGTACGTGATAAACACGCATCACCACACACTTGTTTCATGAAATTAAACGTTTCAATAAACGATTTATGGAGTTTAAAATAGAAGTTCATATTTGCTCTTTGTTCAAAATTCATTTTTCGACCAATACCAAATACACACTGTTACTTTATACGCAATTTCTCTGCTTCTAATGATGCAAATGTCATGATATTTTGAAATAACATTGGTGGAAGATCTATCTTACCGATGCATGTTTTTTTAATAGAAGGTGCCACGAAGAATTACTATTTTAGGAAAGTTCAGTTTTCTCTGCGATAAACTGTGTATAATATTTCACAATCAATGTTTCTGTTTACAAAACAATAATAAAGCTATCTATTCCTTTACAACTGGTTAAAACTATAAATATAATTTGACGTTAGCTTACATAATATCTGTTGCCTGAAATATTTTAACTGTCGCTGACTATTGATAATATGCTCATTTCAAATATAGGCATCGATTTTATCAGATCTAGTTTTTGAGTTACAGGAAACCTATGTTTAAAAAAACCAAACATGTATTTAGTAACAAATAATTTATTAAAAAATAAGACTAATTATTAAGTTCTAAAGAACAGTTTTAAGACTTTTCCCTTATGTGTATGCAGACTTAGAAAAATGATACATCAAGGAGCAGCAGTAGTCAGATGATTTTAGATGATTTTTTGGTTCTCGGCAAATAGGTGAGATTCTAAATTTAAATGCACTTCTTTGCCGCTTTTCCACAATCTTAAATATTCTACACACGATTGACAAACACAATTAGGAACCCAAGACTTGTCATTTTTATCAACGTGCCGAAATACAGCAAATAGGTACTACTAACGAACTCAGAAATATTTGTTCTATAATCTATAAGCACATATTCTCCACATATATAGCAAAAATGTTGTTTAAACGCAACTACTCATTAAGAAACTTTTTTGAACTACTCGTGGCGAAAAAACTTCCGTTAATAGTCTTAATACACTGTTTAAAATACGCATATCGTCAACAAATAAATCCACATAAACGACAAGGAAATACATATATTGAAGTAACTGTATGTTTCAAAAAAAATTTAACGCTAGGTTTGGAAATAGTGTGTTATAAATAGTTTTATCAGCTATGAAATTCGCGGCAAGAAACAGAAAACAAAATTTTGTAAAGTCGTATTATTTTTATATGAATTATATCAGATTACATCCATTTTCATTAACTAAATTACCCAGCTAACAATCTGTAACCTATAAGTGTCATGTTAAACATATTTTGAAAAATGATGTAAATTCTTAGTCGAAATGGACAGTCTTTATTCTCATTCATGTAGAATTTGTTGTGTACGTATTCCAGATCGTAACGTATCAGAGGAAATAAATGTGTTTTCGTAGTTATTAATTGCATTATTGTCTAAAACTTTCTGCAATAAAAAAATTAAAATTACTTAAAATTTATATTGTCAAAGTTTGATAACAAATATGTCAAAACAAATTTATATCAAATGTGTGATTCACAGATCTATATCTAGCGTAATTAATTATTTGAATATCCTTTATAGATCCAACAGTTTCCATTACCACCTCTTCAGGGTCGGATAGAGGTTGAGATACATTACTGTGGCATGAATTTCTCAGATTTATATATGCGTTTGGGTTTCTTCAAAAGAGAATTGCCGTTCGTCCTGGGTGTCGAATGCACGGGCATCATTAAAGATATCGGAATAGATACAGACGAGTTCAAGGTAAAATATTCCCATTATTATAATTGTTGCAAATGTGTTACGAAATATTCCGTATGTATTATGGATGAGTTAAAATACAAATTTCATGCATGCTAAGTATACATTGATTTGTTTTTTTAGGTAGGACAACGTGTCATATGTTATGATTATACAGGCGGAATGTATAGTGACCTTGTAAGAATATTTCCAACACATGTATTTCCTCTACCGGATGACGTACCACTCGATATAGGAGCAACAATATTCGTTAATTATTTAACAGCTTACTTCGCACTTTGTGAACTAGGAAATTTGAAACCACATGAATCTGTATTAATAAATTCATGTGCTGGTAAGTTAGACCTGTTTTGAATGTATTCATTTTTGCAACGATATTTGTTCCCTATTTGTAAGGACTGTCTATGTAATTCTGTGAAATTATATTCATATATGTATGTATGTACGTACACTCATATATATAGTGACCCATAGTCAAAATGATGCAGTGCTATAAAAATTATATACAGTCTGTCACAGGGAAAACCGAACTTTTTTAAAATAGTAATTCTTAGTGGCGCCATCTACTTAAAAAAATGTTATGCCAAAATATCATTACATTTGCATTATTCGAAGCAGAGAAATTGCGCATAAAATAACAGTGTGTATTTGGCATTATCGAAAATTGAATTTTGAACAAAGAGCAAATATCAAATCCTGTGTGTATGGTAATGCGTGTTTATCACGTACGAGTGTGTATGAGTGGTATAAACGATTTAAAGGCGGTCGTACGGACATAAATGATGCACATCCTGGTGTAAAAAATCTGTGGTTACGGAAAGTAACATCGAACTTGTGCATGAATTTATCAGAAATGAGCAGAAATTGTCATTGCGATACGTGAGAATGGAATTAAATATTTCCAGAGATTCAATTTATTGCATTTTGACACAGCATTTGGGACTGAGAAACATTCGTGCAAGGTTTGTACCACACAAGCTAACTGAATCAACATCGTACAGACTTGATTAAAGACAAAAAAAGACGAAAACTTTAGGTATTCTATTGTAACTGGAGATGAAACGTGGTGTTTTCAATGTGATCTAGAGACTAAGCGTTATAGCTCTGAACGGAAGCAACCAAACGAAAAAAGACCGAAAAAGGTCGTTTAGAGAACTCAAAAGTGAAGACAATGTTGATTTATTTTTATGATTCGAAGAGTATAGTGCACAAAGAGTTTGTACCAACTAGCCAAACAGTCAATGCTGTATATTATCTTGGTGTTATGAAGCGTCCTTTGGCGCGTATTCGTCGTGGGCGGCCTCAATGTCGTGAAAATTCACCGTATTCACCGGATTTGGCCCCCTGCTATTTCTATCTATTCTCCAAGCTACATTTGCTTATGAAAGGACAGCATTATGCCGACGATAAAGCCATTAAAAAGGCGTCGACAGTGATCTTGATGGACATCTCTAAAGATGAACTTAAAAATTAAATCGACATGTTAATTGACCACGCAAAACATTGTATTGAAGCCGAAGGCGACTAGTTTGAATAAAATAAATAAATTTTACTAAGATAGTAAGCTTTTGTTTTTCTCTGCGACAGACTGTGTATTGTTGAAAGTACATAACAAGAAGCTTTTAACGTAGAAAGTAAAATTACAAATTGTATAAGCTCTATAAAAAATAAATGTTAATAGGGTACATGCATGTGTAAGTTTTATCATCAAATATTTATCTATCGAATTTTTTACATAACTTTATACCTATTTAAAATGTAGATCTTATTTATTTAGGAAGGGAATACTTTATAAATTTAAATACATTATTAGAATGTTTCCGACCAACTCTCAAATATTTCCGAGCGCATAACATATAATCTATATATAAATTTTGTTTTTTCTCAACCATGTTAGCTTAAGAAAAGAGAAAAACCGTTTTTGTCTAGAAATAGACGCTTTATAATATGATATAAATATATGTATTTACTTCCATATGCTCACGTCATAGTTTTAAGATTTTTTAATAAATGGATTATGTTCATGTGTTATTTAAGAATAATATCCGTTCAAGTGTGAATTTTCTGTTACTAAAATTAAAGTCATTGTACGACTAAATTTTTCAAAAATACCTTAATTTCAGTCAACTACCCAAGTTGTTTTAGATAAATTTGTTGAAGAATGCGCTGAGCATAAAACCACCCCAGTGAAATTAACAGACATTAACATACAGTACAATCCAGGGAAGAAATTAAACGTATTCTGTGTCTTAAAAATATCTCTGTTTATCGATAAAGATTTTCCATTAAACGTGGAAGCGAAGAGATTAAAACTGAAGAGGCACCCAGATAGTTGCGTGAAGATAACAGAGTTAAGGAGCATACGACTTTGAACATTGCTCGAATTTACCTTAAAATTTTGCACATCATTCGGCCCGGGTTGCACAAAACGTAGAAATGCAGAATGGCTATCGTAAGATATGCCACAAACACAAAAAATTTTGAATATCTTAGTGAAAATTATGATTAATGATGTTCGAATTTATATTATCACCGAACTTTTTCTGAAAATAATTTAGGAATTAGGAAAAATGATTTGACAAGTTATTCTAAAATTTTTGAAAAGGCTGTTAACACTAGAGTGTATGTATGTTATACTATGTTTACACTAGACTGTACCAGTTCGTTACTAGCCACGGTATTATTAGTAAATGTCAACACAGTTATTTAAAGGGAAGAACTATCGCGACAGCTATCTGTAACTGAACATGTGTTATTCCATGTGCAGTCGTTTTGGATCTGTCCAAGGCATTTGACAGTATGGATCATCAATAATTACTTGCTAAGCTGGGGTACAGTGGTGTCAGAGCTGGATTAGTTTAAATCGTACTCATCAAATAGGAAGCAAATTGCATATTTTCATGCTAACAATAAAATCATTAAATTTAACGAAGTACATCTATCTAGCGGCATTGCCCATAGCAGTATGCCTGACCTCTGCTTTTTTTTACTTTATTTCAATAATATGTATCATGCTATGGAGCGCGCAACAATAGATAATCGTAGGTTAACTTTGACTTATGCCTATGATACTACTTTTCTGTTAGGCGAGAAATACCATAGCGGAAATTATAAATAGCGTCAATACATATTTGGACGCTTTATAAAAATGGCCGCATGATAATAATTTAAATATTAGCCATAAGAAAACCAATGTGATACTTTTCAAAACAAAATCTATAGATTAACTACTCACGAGAACTTTGCTACGCTTCTCGTGGGCTTAGGGAGTCAGACGATATAAGTGTTTTACTTTGTACTTATAGTTCCTGCTATTCATTGCTAAAGTATGGCACTATAGTTTGGGATGGCAGTAGTGAGTTATCGCGATTAATCGCTATATAGAAGAGGACATTACGTATCATGCTCCGCGTTTCAGGCGAAAGAAAATTTTGACTGTTAATAACATTTACATATTTGAAACGTTATTCTTTTCATGAACAAGTAAAGATTTGTTTGAAAGGTATCTTTTTTCTCGTGAATATAGTACAAGAAATAGATTGAACTTCTGCCCGAGACACCGGTTAGTTCTAAGTGAAAACGATTTAACGTAGACGTGTTTTAAATATTTTATAAGTTACCATACACAATAAAGGAAGCACTTTATTTAAAAACAAAATATTTGTCTTATTTTGCGAATAGGAACCGTATAGTATTAATAATTATTTAAGTCCTCGATTATAATTACAAAAATCCTTTTCTTTCTGCTAATTTTTTATTTTTTTCTTTCTTTCTTTCCTTCCGCCGTAGTATTGTTAATACAGAGGAATGTATTTTTTGACTTTTGTTTTTGTAAAGTTGTAAAGGTAAAATTGAAAAAAATTCAATAAATATTATTATACGTGGAACAGTCAAAAAAAATCGGGGATCTGGCAACGCAGATTGGTTTGATGAACGATGCATACGAACTAGTGCAATTTCAAGAATGTAATGTTTTTGTCCGATTATCAAAATATAATTTCGTGAACACACTGCTGTGTTAAAGTTTACGAAGCATAGCGAAAATAGACTTAACACATGAAAATGTTCGCGTTAGATTTGCTGTGCTTTAGTCAACAACAATGCGCGAAACGTGCATAAAAAGTTTAATTTCTGTATTTAGTGATGAAGTGCCATCAAAGACAACAGCATATCGCTGATTTCAGGAATTCGAGTTTGGTCGTACTTCACTTCAAAATGGTCACGGTCATGCTGCAATATTTATTGTTGCGGGAAATGTTGATGTATATTCAATGATTGAAGAGGTTCACCATGTAACATATGATGAGATTCATTCATCGTTACACATTTCGCTGGTCTCGATACATTTTATTTTGCACTGGCAGTTACCCCTGAGAAAACTTGTTCTCGTTGGACATCTTTGCGTTTTTCAACCTTTTCACACACCGACCCAATAAATTTGTTTGTATTAGTACTGCCACTCAAATATATAGTTCGCGATCTAACAAAATGGAACTCTTGTTTAAATATTGCACACGTTGAAAATGAAATACTAACCGCTAAAGTTTATTGGGTTCCTCTATCATTTCGCGGCCCAAAAAAACGCTGAGATACCGTACAATTTATCCAGCATTTGAAAAAGGAACAGATCATAACTAATAGTGCAAAGCAAAATCAATTACGGATATTCTAATCATGTCTATGACATTGTTACTGGCGATGAATCGTGATTATATTCTTACGAACCGGAAACAAAGCGACAATCGACAGTTTGAACTTTTATTAACAAATGTTCGAAGGCAAAGCAGTTCAAAAAAAAATGGTTACAGATTTCGTAGCCAAATCTGGTCATGTATTTATAATTGTTCTAGAGAATCGTCGTACAGTAAATACGTAATGTATACAATAATTTGTTTGATCAAAGTCGTTGAAGAGTGGCAAAAACAATCTTAAACGTGCAATAATTCTTCATGGTTATGCTACGTCCGATATCTCTCACACAACCGTATATTATTTACGAAGTAAAAGGATCGAACATAACTAAAATGCGTAGCCACTGGTTTTCCTACCCTGAACAAGCCGTAAATGCAACAAATCACACATTTTGAGTATACCATCAGAATGGAATAAATGTTTCAGTGATTGATTTAAACATATGAAAAAGTCCATAGAATGTAATGTATATTCGAAAAACAATGAAGCCTGTTGTTTACATATAACATGTTTTTTTTCATGGTTTTTCTCGATATTTTCCGACTAGCCCTGGTAGTAACGATATTGACGTATAACAGAAAATATAGGAATCTGTATTTAGTCTAGAGCAAGATGGATATATTTGTTTTGTAACGTATTATACGAGACAGATGATAAAATAAATCTTCTTATGTGAAGCGAATGTGGGATGTCCCTATCATGTTATAGAAACTGAATGTGTAACCTATAATACACAAAACAAATTTATCTGCTTCGCTTGATATATTGCATAAAGCCCTACACTTCCGGTGCGGTATAAATACATTTGTTCTTTATCGTGCTCTCATCTAATCATTATTTTAGGTGGCGTAGGTTGGGCAGCTACCCAACTTGCAAAAAATATCGAAGACGTGAAAATATATGGAACAACATCAAAGTCAAAGGAAAAACAGGTAAAAGATAATGGCGTTCATGAGGTTTTTACTTATGAAAATTTAGTGTCCGAATTATCGGAAATAGAACCTAAAGGAGTAGATATTATATTAGAAAACCAAGCAGGAAATTCGCTATACGAAACTATCGATTTGTTGAAACCTCTAGGCAGAATGGTTTTAATAGGTATGTGATTAATGTTCATTAAGATACATTATAATTAAGATTTTGAATTTGCGGTCGAAACCAATATGCTCAAACAACATCGATGAAGTGCTTTAATTTCTGTAAATAGGCAGAGGCATTTTTTTAGATTGGTAATCGCCTGATCGCCATCTAACTTATCAAATATTAAAATAAGTTTTGAGACAGAATTAATATAGATAGCTCTCAACCTCACTTTTACTCTTATTTATCAGAACTACTACTAAAAACATACAAATTACATTTTTTCGTTTATATGTCTATATGTATGCTATCAAAATTTATTTACGAGAAATTATTAACGAGTACACTCTATGTATATTTCGAACGCGCGGGGATACAAGCGTATTTTCTTGTGTACTTTATCGATATGCGACCCGAACCAGTAATTTTCACATCTGTCTGTTGCCGTAGCGGGAAGCAAAAGATCTCATGAAGCACTTGCTACTATAGATGTGATGGGGATAATATTTTGCATAGGCAAAGATGTTAGTATTCTTTCACACGTCAAAGTATAATACATGCTATGAAGGCAATGGAAAATCGTTCGAGACGTTAAGTCGTCGGAATGCCTTTAGCAAGTTTGTTCGTTCGAGATATAGCACAGCATATGGAGCAATCACTTAGTAATATTCAGAAAGCATTGCCAGAGTAAAATGTAAAAGCACTCAGGAATGCCCGGCCGAACGCACGATCACGAAGCGTGAGGATCGCGCCTCGGTTCATGCTGGGATAACGTTGCATACTTCGTCTTCCCATTGACTGCACAAACTGTACAGCAACATTTAGTGAATAGCGGACTACGCATTCCCTTAACACTAGTGTATCGTCGTATACGGAGCGAATCGGGCAATACTAGACAACAGTGGTGTGTCGAATGAGTGCCTATCTTGTTTTCTGACAAATCACGATTCATGCTGAATGTAGAAGACGCAAATCTTGATTCGTCGAAGACGAGGGCCTTATAGATACGTGCATTCAACTACGCTAAGGCCACCGGCAGTAAGGCATAATAGTATTGACTGCTAGAGCATACAGAGGCAATACAGTCTAATGCATGTAGAGTAAACATTGACAATATTATACTTACTGCTTATAATATTATACTTACATATCTGTGGTGAAGTTTAAGACTACAAGAGGTGAATTGTGCAAATCATTTTTCACTTCCACATGTCTCCTGTCATATTTATTACTTCATACCTGTATCCTCTAGATATTGATTTACTTGTTCCATCCAAATATTCTGCAAACCATTCTCTTTGAACCATTAACCTTGAAAGCGTCTTTTGTTATCCTTACCTTTCACCATATTTTCGTTTATCGTTTTGAGTTTACATCAATTTCTTACAACCTCTTAAGCTTTTGACCGATTCTTACCTTATTAACTATTCTCTTAAAAGTTTTTACATTTCACTAAATTTCCAACTTTCAAATCCGCATAAGATACCGCTTCCGCCACCAACATTTCGTTTACAAGGAACATCTTCAGGGTTGCAGCTACCCTTGACGTTGCTGCACCGAAACTATCAGCATGTCTCTCGGAAGATCGGAAGAAACGGTCAATAAAATAAGTGCCTGAAACCAAGGAGAAATGAAACCCACTTCTCTTCAGTTTTTTCAATTAATTTTTCTTCGGGCCTGCTTGGTTTATTTATTATTATTTTTAAATGTCTGTATCGTTTAACATGTTCAAATCTTAATCCCTATATTTACTGTTTCCTTTGACCTTTGCTATAATTCTTGTTTTAAGTTTATTCTTATTCGTTTTCCATATCTATTTTATAATATTTAACTTGTGCTATAAGCTTTTCTTATATAATTATTAATACCAAATCTTCAGCAAAAACGACCGTGCTCATAATTTACTATCCTATTATTATTGACAACGAAGTTTGGTCTACATTATTTTTTACGTTGTACATTCTTAATTAAAATAACAATAAGCAAAATGTATACTTTTCTTGTTTTAAAGTCTTCGTTCTTATCAATTCCTTTTCTATACGCTCTTCGATATTTTACCCACTCAAAGTCGTCTTCTAATAACTATTAAATATTACGTTCACCCTTGACTTCTCAGTATACTCTATCTGAATCTATTTATCCATTTATCCCCTCTAGGACTTTTGCTTAGAATGTCCTACTATATTAGTATAGTAGGACATTCATTTTAGAATGATAACAGTGAAGATGAAACTCGAAAATAAACCTATAAAAAACATCATTTAACTAGCAATTAGTTTTTTGACAGAAACATATTACTACAAATACAATAATATATAACATAATTTCAAATTGTTAATATTAAATCATATTAGGAGGTATAATTATCTAAAATGGTGCATATTCAAATGTTTCAAATTACTACTTACTTGAAAATAATCAACTGAAGACTACAGTGGAGAGATATGCGTTTGAAACAACTTTATGTGGCCGTGGGGTAAAGCAAACCATTATAAACACTTACATACAAATATTCTTTGGCTTCTATGCCGTATACCTAAAATTAGACACCATTGGTGACAAGGACATATCATATTCCACACATGATATGATGGAATTTTCAAGAATCTTTTGTTCGCCCCAGTGTAAATATCATTCGGACTTGTTCTTATTGATTTCTTTTATTTTTTATAGCAAAAATTATAATTTTACTAAAAAGTAATAGTACTAAATAAAAAGTCAAAATATAGAAAAATATATATATACAGTACTGTGCAAAAGAAACAAGCATCTAATAATATTTTCCAAAACTTATTTACTAAAAGGTTTCTACTAATAATTATTGGCTTAATTTAATTTATAATACTTAATACATCTTTCCAAGAATTCACTTATTGGTAGAAATATAATCACTGGAAATTTCTAAGTTTATAACATCATACTTCTGCGTAGGGGTGAGATCGACCGCCTGATAAGAGAATTGAAGTAATAAATTTTATTGCACCACAATGCTCTGCAATAAAGTTTCAAGGGAGAGTTATTTATCTATAAGATTTTGTTTTTAATTCAGTGGTAGACACGATACAGAGCGGTTCCACAACAGAATTTATTGAGATTCTTAAAAAACGCACCTACGAGTGAAATTTTCATTTTAAGAAAAAATCGTTAACTGAAATTTGTTATAGTAGATAGAAAATGCCTAGAATAGCATTACTAGACAGAAATAAAGTTATTGTTTTACACTAAGAGGGTTCTAGCCAAGTGAAAATGTCAAAGATAGTGAAATGTTCCCGGTATGCCGTTCAACAAACAATAAAAAGAATGACTGAAACCGGCAGTGTAAATGATAGACCAAAGAGTGGACGTCCAGAAAAGTTCAGTAAAGCTGATGCACAGTTTTTAAAAGTTAGTTCCTTAAGAAATTGTAAGAAAGTTAGCACAGAACTAGTTCAAGATCTTGCATGAACATCTGGTACTTCGGTACATGTACATGTGAAAAAACCCTTACTGCGACGAGTTAACAGAGGGAAACGATTAAAATATGCCAGAAACAACTAAACTTGGGGATATAATGAGTGGCGACAAGTACTATGGACGGACGAATCTAAATATAAATTTTTTGGAACGAACGGACATCAGTATGTTAGACGACGCCCTGGTGAATCGTTATTGGAACCATGTTTACACAGTACCATAAAGCATAGAGGAGGCAATATCCAAGCGTGGGGTTGTATTTCGGCAGCAGATGTGGGTGAAATTGTAAAAAGAGGGTAAATTAACTGGTGAGAAATACAGAACACTTTTAGAAGAACATCAGCGCAGCGACTTATTGGCAATAATTTCATTCTACAGCAAGATAATGATCTCAAGCATACCTCAAAACTTGTGAAAACTTATTTAACACAGCCGGAAGCAAATGGGGTATTGCAGACAATGATATGGCCACCTGAAAGTCCTGACTTAAATATTATTGATCATGTGTGGGATTATCTTGGCAGAAAAAAGTATGAAAGGGGGCCAAAGAACAAAAATGAACTGTGGAACATACTACAGGAAGAGCTATACAATATTCCTGAAAATTTCATTAATTCATTAATGGAAAGCCTACCAAGAACGCGGATACCATAAATAATAAAGGTGGTCGTACAAAATTTTTAAATATCAATATGTGTTAGTTTTTATACATTAAAAAAAATTTCAACTTGTGTAAGATTATTATTTATCCTTTTATAATAGTTTCTTGTAAAATTCAAGAGGTGCTTCTTTCTTTTGCACAGTACTGTATATCGTTCGCAGTGTGTGAAAAAAAGTAGTGAATATTTATTTTAATTTTGTAAGTTACAGTTTTACAAAAAGGCGTTGATTACGAAAATGTTTTAACTTCATGTACTACATATTTTCATGTCCTTTTTTAATTTTAATTTATATTCGATTCGTTGCTCCGGCGACCGACTTTGTTTTTTTTTTTAATAGCTCCTGTGATTTTTCTTTCTATTATTAAAGGGAGTGTGTTTTTGTCTTATCATTACTGAAATATTTTTTTATTATATTGTATAAAACAATTAAAAGGGATGACTTTTATTTGGAATAATGTAAATACGCATTAAATACAAATACCGAGCAAGGCAACAACAAAAACAAAAACTAATATAAATTAAATTATATTTGGTAGAACCATGACAACTGTACAAAATATTGCTAAATATCTATGGCATATTTGAGAAAAAGGACGAGAAAGAAAGAACCCATTGAAATACTCACGATGTATGGGTATGGAAAAAGGAAACGAACTCAAACCATGATTTATTTAATCAGGGAATTGGCAGAAAATTTTGGAAATAGTGATCAATCTGTGCACAATATCTTAGAAGAAAACTCTCTTACATCCTGACAAGTTATCAGGTTGTTACATATGAAATGTCCGATTTTATAAGGAATAAAAAAAAGTCTAAATTTAAAAAAATATAAATATTTATTCTGCAAAATAGTCTCCATTTACATCAATAGTTTGTTGCCAACGGCCTGGAAGCTGAAAAATTCCCTTTGAAAAGAAATCTAGGTTTTGACGGCTTATATATTGCTCAAACATTGCTATTACAGACTCCCGGTTAGGGAAGTCCCTATTTTTTTAGTGATTGTTTAAACTTCGGAAAAAATGAAAATCAGTTGGCGAAAGGTCAGGTGAATAAGGTGGGTGAGGGAGAATTTCGTAACCAACTTCCGAAAGTTTTTGGTTTGTCTGTCGTGCAACATGAGGTCTTGCATTATCACGAAGAAGCATGGGTCCATGTCTATTGACTAGTGAGCGCTGAAAGCGGCTCAATTTTCCATGCATAGTTTCCAGTTCGGCACAATAGGACGCTGCCATGATGGTTTCACCAGGTTGCAAAAATGAATAGTGAATAATACCCTTACTTGTCCACCATACAGTCACCATAATCTTTCGCGGGTGAAGTGATGCTCGTGCATGCTGTCTTGGTGCTTCACCTCGATCTAACTATTGCCTTGACCGTCTCCGATTATCATAAAGTATCCACTTTTCGTCATACGTTACCACTCGATGAAGAAACGGTTCAACTTTCTGTCGATTAGCCAAAGAGGTAGCCACCTCTAATCGACGGAGCTTATTGGCTGCCGTTAATTGGTGCGGCACCCATCGATCGAGTTTCTTCACTTTGCCAATCGAAGAAAGGTGACGACTAATGGTGGCAATGGACACTTGAAATGTTTCTGCAAGACTACGCACTGTTGTCGATGGATTACTTTCAACTTCTACACGCAACTCGTCGTCATCAACGGTGCTACGCGCATATCCGCGAGGCTCATTTTCCAAATCAAAATTTCCCTCGCTGAATTTTTTAAACCATCGCCGTAATGTGCGTTCATTACACGTGGTTTCACCGAACGTCTGATTAATTTCTCGCGTTGCTGCAGCTGCATTTAATCCCTTTTTAAATTGAAAGAGTTAAATTGCCCGAATATCTCTTGCCGACAGCATTTCCATAGGCGAGACAAGGACAGGTGTATTAATCTTTCCAAGAAATGGAACAGGTACACCCTTCAAAATAAATACCCTTTTCTACAGATACAATAATAATTTTCACCAAAAATATACACGTCTTCACACAGGTGCGATTCAGTTCAGACTGAAGGAAAAAACGGACATTACATTTGTAACAACCTGATACAATTAATCCATCAACTTAATGGGGACAATTTCAATAGAAGACAATTTTGCGAACTAATGGTGGAAAGGAACAACATGGATCGCAATGAACATTCTATTTAGCGATGAATCACCTTCATGTTAAATGTTAGGGTAAATAAACAAAATGATAAATATTGGGCACAAAGCAAACCGCCCATATTGGGTAGAAAAAGGACATACTCAATATACACAAGAAAATAAATGTGTGGGCAGATATATGGCAGCAAATCGTCGGACCATTTCATTTACAGCACTCTTACTAGTGAGAAGTATGTCCATCTCTTGCAATAAAAAGTCACACCAACGATTTCACCTTTATTTCCCGACGATAACGATGGTAATCACGTTATCTTTCAACAAGATGGAGCGCCCCCTTATTATAAGAAGCGTATTAGAGAATATTGAAATGAAATGTTTCCTAACAGACGCCTAGGAAGAAGGGAAGTTACCGAATGACCTGCCAGATCTTTAGACTTTCGACTAGATTTTTTTAGTTACAAGATTACATTAAAAATCAAGTGTACACAAATTAGCTGCGAAATTTAGACGACTAAAAGTGCAAATAACTACTGAAATGCATAATATACTCCAAGAATGCTCGAAACAGCGATATGTAATTTTTTTGGACATTATTTAGCTGTCAACGGGGTTCATTTTGAATATTTACTTAATTTTAACATTTAATTATTAATTTAATATGTGTTTGCATTATACCAAATAAAATTCATTCTCCTCATTTCTTTTATACAACATAATATAAAAATATCTGCAATAAACAAATATATGCACGCTCTCTGTAGAAGTGGAATGGAAGTGTTTGCAAAAAAAAACAAAGTTGGTCGCACCAGCAACGAAACCAACCTAAAATAAAATTTAAAAAAGGATATTACATATGTAGTAGAAGCTAAAACATTTTCGTCATCAACACTTTTGTAAAGCGCATATTAAAAAACAAAACTATAATGAAGCCATTATTGATTTTTTTTTGTATATTTTTAGGAATTAATTCAGCAGTCGATAATAGCAAGTTGTCATACATTACCTTGCTTAAGATGTGGTGGAAATCATGGTGGTTCTCCCTTACAGATTTAGTGACAAAAAACGGTTGCATTTCTGGGTTACATTTGGGAACGCTACTGGAAAATGACCGTGACAAAATAGTAACTGCTCTAAATTATATGTTCAAACTGTGGAAAGAGGGTAAAATAAAACCTAAAATCGATTCGGTTTGGCCAATGGAAAAATATTCAGACGCTACAAGACTCTTATCTGAACGAAAAAATGTAGGAAAAGTTTTGATACAAGTTAAACAAGTTAAATAAATATAGTAATATGTAGTGCTAATATGTCCAATAATATAAGTATATTAAGATATAAAGCAAACTGTGTATGGTTTATATAATTTATTATTGGAAAGTATCAGTACATATGTATATGTATAACAATTAAAGAATATTGGAAGGCATTTTTGTGTTGAGGTACAAATTTTACACACATACGTATCGTAGAAAATTTAGAA
This sequence comes from Dermolepida albohirtum, assembly GCA_031893035.1. NCBI lineage: Eukaryota > Metazoa > Arthropoda > Insecta > Coleoptera > Scarabaeidae > Dermolepida > Dermolepida albohirtum. Next base: position 351,776 of record JAVIWB010004703.1, on the reverse strand, counting down.
GAATAAGTATTTTCTATTATATAAAGAGAGATTGTCAATGGACATTCAGTTTTACATCGAATAAGTTAGTGCCATTTTAGTTTTTGAGAAAAAAAAGAAGCTGAATATCCATGAATTCCATTAAATTATAAATAGGGTATAAAAAAGATTCACAGCGCAAAAGATGTATAGTATTTAACGACGTATACACGTGAATTGAGGAAATAGAAATTCACAACTTAACTAGACGCTCTGAGATTCCAATACATTTTTAGGTGAATTTCTTGGCTATACGTTACGTAATCCTAAAATCCCACCCTGTTTGATAATTAGAAATAGTAAATAAATTTACTTAGGTATTGTTATAACTAGTGAAAAAAATGAAAGTTACTCATATATTCCGTTTCATTTTCAAATCAGTTCAGTATAGTCTTCATAGAGATCGCATTCATCATTACCAGAATAGTAAGAGGTGCATAAAGTGATATGTATATTATTATGCATGTTGTATGTTGGTAATATGTAATTTATAAGATTACGATTTTGTATAAATCTCAAATTAAAATCTAAAATTATCATAGCGTAATTTTAGTCGTGAAAAGATATTTTATTTGAACTTTTATATCATAAAAAGGGCTAATTGACGAAACTTAGAATAAATTTTTATAATATAAGTGATACAGTGTGAGCAACAATGAGTGACCTGATCCTACACTTCTTTCCATACATATCATCTCAATATTTACTTCCTCTTAAAAGTGAAATTAGTCTCACGCAATTCTAATAATTATAATAAAAATACAATTGGTATGTATTAAAGTGTATGCACATATATACATATATATATATATATATATATATATATATATATATATATATATATATATATATATATATATATATATATATATATTAAAGAAATACTGTGTTCTGTACACTGCAGGTCAATGAAAGGTTAATGACATAATCATAGAGTAGGAAAACTCTCTAGAAATTACTAAACTGCTAACTTCAGATAGAAAAATGGAAGTAAGTACTGATATGGAGCGTGCGGAAAGTAGTAAAAGATCAGGTCAATCATTGTTGCTCACTCGTTATTAAGAACTAGTATTACAGTTTCGACTTTCAAAAAAAAAACCCTATAATTTTACCACAAAAAGTAAAAGTGTGAAACGACAAAGCTACCGTTCTAATTGCTTAAAAATAAACTCAATTTTTATCATTACTTAAGTAATTGAAAAAGTAATCGAATCCATTCACAGGTGCGTTTGATCGGTTAAGATTTCCAGAATATTAGAGCCACCTTGATAATCTTTAAATTTTCTTCATTCCAACTAATATTATTCAAAAACAAGGGAATACACCCAAAGATGTGACTATCTAACGTTTATTAAGTATATTCTATGCATAATTATTTTTTTTATTTAAAATTGGGGTTTCCGATAATGGCTTTGTACCTTCCATCCACCCTTTCACTAATCCATTCATTTATTGTGAGCCTATTCTTTGATGGTTTTGTGAATAGTCATTGAAATAATTCAGTATCTAACACTCGACAGTATTTGAGTCTTCCTGTCTGACGCTATGTAGCTTTTGCTTACTCTAAATTAGTGAGTTTAGTTTATTTGTGATGGGAATAGACGATATGGGTCGAGCAAAATACATATTTAAAGAAAAAAATTTAATATTTCCACTTTGCTGCGTACAAGTACTTATAAAGACAAATCTCACAAATAGAAAAAGTTTCCTGGTGAACAATGTAACGGACGCTCGTTTTGTGTCTCCGGATCCAAATCCGATAGTGAAGGTATGAAGAACACTAAAGGGACACATTTACAAAAATTTATTTTAATTTTCACAAAATATTAGAAATAATTGAGAAAATGATACATGAAAGAAGTTGCTACAGCATATATAGTATGTCGAAAAGGATTACTGATGTGATCCAGGCTAAGAGTGGACTAACAAAATATTGATTTTGATTTTTTAATAATAATACAAAACAGTAATAAGTAGATTTGCAAATGAAACCTCTAAATTATCTATAGTTCATATGTTTTTTTTAAAGACCCAATTTTATGCAGTGGTTCTAATTCGATTGCACAGCACTATAATCCTACAGGGTGGCCAGGTGCTCTAGAATTAGGAATATTCTAAATGCTTATTCTTCTTTGAGCAACCTTTGAATGTACATAACCCATGTCCTGGGATTGAATTTCCATATTACTGGCAATTAAGTTTTTGATCTATTTTGAAATGCTCTTGGAATTTCACTACGGTAAACCAGCATAGGTTGCAGTTTATAACCTTCACTGGCGTTTCCATCTGAAAATATTGTAAGACGGTCTTTAAATATTTTAAACCCAGGCGTTTGTTTTTCCTCTCCAAATACACGTTGAATATTTTATGTGTATAACTTTCGTGTACTTATATTTTTAAGATATTTCGGAAAAGCAATTGCAGCATCAGCATCTGCACTAGCTTCTTCGCTGATCACTTTAGTGTTATGAAAGTTCACACGATTTTTGAATTTACAGAGCGATCTTCAACTTGGCTTAAATTCTTCTTTACTTAAGGTTTCGATTATAAGCTGCATTCATTCTCCATACAAGTACTTAACCTTCTCTTGAATAACGGCAAGACTAAACATACGCGACGTTTGCTTTGTTCTACCCGAAATTTTAAAAGGCTTTCCAGTTTTTCCTTAGTTCCAAAATGTATACAGGAAGTACATATTAATTTTCTATATAATTGGGCCATCTGTAATATGTGCGTTTATTTTTTCACTATAGAGATTATTGTTGATAGACTAAGTCCCATATTTCTCCCTATATCAACTAACTTCTCTCACTTTCTTGCTGTTTCGGTAATTCTTGACTTTTCTTTAAAAATAATTTTTATATTTTTGTAATTTTTTATGCAAATAATAATATAATTATAATTTTTAGTGCAAAGTTTTAAGCCACAAATGTACATCTAACACCAATCGCAAACACAAGGGAATAGCTTTCAAAACATTAATACGGTGAGTATAAAATATGGAACTATTACTTGACGTATAATTTGACGCGTTATCGAATTTTAGCGAGTTTTATAGAGTTCCGTGGACGTTTGCGTACTTAGCAAACAAAAGAAATAACGCCGAATCAACGAGTGGTGCCAAGCGAACCGTATTAAATTACAAATACATGTTTTTAAAAAAAGGTTTTTTTATTCGCTTCTTGTTGTGTCCATTAAACAAGTGTGTATTAGGTTGGCTATCCATGAATATAATTGCAAATGTGTGAACTTCCATGAATATAAAGCTGACGGGGAAGCGCATGTCTAGTTTGAAACAGCTATTGTATCAGATTAAATTAATTTGACTGTCCCTAGTACAGATTAACAGAAACTCTTGTTGAGAAAAGTCTAATTTTTACCGGTGCAGACGTTTAAAAGAAAATTTCCTGCTCTCCGGTGAGTCTCAAACTCACGATTTCATGCTTACCGGGCATTCGACCACGGAGAACGGTGATATTCGGGTCTACTAGCTGGCCATAAATTGCATTATGGAAACAGATATTAAATGAAACTCACTGTAGGTTTTTCTTGATGAGAGTTTATAAAGAGGGTTTTAACTGGGCGATTGAACTACGTATTAGAAAATTACGACTTAGTACTTCAAAACTATTTTCTAATGATACAGACATTTTTTACTTTATGTCAGGGTGTCCCTTAAAAACTGTCCATTTTCTTGTAACACAAACTATATAATAGAAATTTAAGACTCTGCCTTTTAATTTAGTAATGAAACTATTGAACAAACAGCAGATTATAAAGTGATGAACTAAAATGTTCATTTTATGGCTTATATTACTTTTGCAGTAGCAACTAAGTACAGTATTATTGATTAATTAGAAAAAATAAAAACTTAAAAATTCGATTCGGTACAAATTGGAGACAAAAAGTAGAAACGCATGAAACATACATGTCTAAATATCTGAGAGATGTGATATGAAGAAGTAAATTATTGGAGACAAACGCTAAAAAAGGTAAACCTTTATAAGATTCATGTTGAATGGAGAAATACCTTAGCATAATAAATGGACTAAATATAATATCAGCGAAATAAAATAGAATCAATATAAAATAATGAAAATTGAGAAGTTCCAAAATAGGCGAAAATAGGGCCAGAAAAGCTATAAAACAATAAATATTTGTTTGATACAGATCGTAGACAAGCAAAACAACGCAGGAAAATTTTGCCATAATCATCAACGAATGCAAAAAACAAATTGGTATAGAAAAAGAAGGTATATTAAATTCCATAGGAATGTCTATTCTCTGATATTAAAATGAAACGAATTATGAAAACACAAGTTTGCATTAATTAAGTTAAATTTCAATTTAATTTTTACACAATTCACTGTTTTCATTTTTATAACAATACCTGTCAAGAAAAATATTATAAAAATATCGGTTCTGTAGGTCACATTTTTCAGTTAATTTTTTCATGCTAGATTTAAAACCAATAAAAAACAAGAGCATGAAAAAATTAAAGTCACATTTCATGTAAAAATATACTTATATTGATATAGTTTGCAACATTAAGAGAGGCACATGATATTAACAAGGCAAGTAAGTACAGGACTATGGTTCTCGATAACATTTATAATTTCTATTATTTTCTCCGAAAAATCCTCTAGACTTTCTATAATGTTACAATTCCAACTATATAATTTAGCTAGATTATTTTGGACATTTAACTAGTAATATTTATTATAAACTACATAAACATATCACAACTATATGCATATTTGTATATATGGATATATATTTTCATTTATATTCATTTAAAAATAAAACAGAAAATAATAGAAAAAATAAAAAAATCTAACATTTTAAAATGCTCCTATTACAATAAATAGTATACTTAAATATATAAAAAAGTAATGGAACAATAGGGTATATAAAATAAAAATAAATAATTCTTCAAAACAAAAGGACAGGGAGATTTCTATTCTCTAATTTTAAATATATCCATTTCAAATTATATGAAACTTTTAATAACCTTAATACTTTATTACATCCCAGTTATTGTCTTTCAAAAACAAAATAGACATTTAAATTTGTGTCCACTTGTACCAAAAAAGTGAACTCACTTTCCATTCATTGCATTCACCAATGTTTATCGATACGACAATATTGCAAAACAAATTAAAGTCAGTTTTTATAACAGCGAATGTCAGAGTTGATATTTAGGCTTGATACAATATTACAATTCAAACGAATTTTAAAATTCACGCAATTTATTATAAAGCTTTTGTGGGTGTTCTGATTTTTAAGCTCTATTGTAGCAGAAAATCATTTCCGTCCAATGAAATAAAAGTATAAGTTTCTATTTGCAAATACAAACTTTGTACCTCCACATCTTTGTCAGTCACAAACATAAAAGCAAGCCACATATTTGCGAGTTAGCGGTAATTTAGTCGGATACTGGGCACACTACTTACTTAATAAGTTTTATTGCATTCGCCGATGATAATTTTAATAAATATTTGTCTTAAACACATCTGCTATTGAAACAACGAAAGTATTACGAACAAAAGATGTAATTAAACATTTTATGACTCGAAATACCCAACAGCATTTGTACCGCATTATTTTAATCTGTTTATTAGGCGTCTTACCGATGTCACTAAGTAGGTAAAGGTTTTACTGTATTCCCTCCCTCTATTAGGTGCTCGTCCTTATGCGGCTTGATCATTTAGAGAGTTTTAATGCAATTTTAGTTTCTGTTTGAATATTATTCTGCTTGTACGGTAAGTGAATATCAGTGTTCGAAATGCTCAGTGGTAAATCATAGATGTTGTTAAACAATCCGGCATAATAACAATGCCAGCAAGCAAATCGCTGAAAAATTAAATCTAGCCAGGTCACTAGTAAAATACACCATTCGCTGATATCAAGAAACGGGAGACTTAAAGGACCGTCCAGGTCCTTCAAGAATAACTACCCCAGCAGATAATGCTATGACTAATAAGAAAAACAAAACCGCACCAGAAATAGCGAGCGAATTGAATTACAGACGTCATAATCAGACTTTAGTTTCCACGCTCAAATGCCGGCGAAGGAAAGACATTATACGGTCGCGAGGAAGCTCGTAAACAATTATTAGGTCGGGTAACCGATTGAAAAGGCTACAGTGGACCCGAGAATATAGTGCCAAATGTTTTATGGACTAACGAATTTATATTTAAAGTGCTTCGTCAAAGCAGGAGAGTGTTTGTCAGATGTCTGCCAATCAGAGAATGCTTACCAAATGCGTTGTACCAACAATAAAACGCGATGGCGGTTCAGTTACAATTTGGGGTTACTTTTCTTACTGGGGAACAGGGACGTTACACCGAATCAAAGGAAAAACGAACACTATCGTGAAATATTAGAATCCCATGCTGTTCCTTTTGGGCTATGAGTGATCGGCGAGAATTTTACTTTAATGCACGATAACCATTCGAAACGTGTAGCCCGAATATGTTAAGAGTATCTGATTGAGCAAAATCAAGCGAATATTTTAGTTATAACATGACCGCAGGTCCAGATCTCAACCTTATGGAGTTAATATGGGATGAGCTTGATAGAAGAGTCTGAATTGTCAGTCTTACTTCCATGGAACAGCTCTGGAATATTCTCTAACAATAATGGAACAACATTGTTGTTCAAGTAGTTATCAGTGCAAAAGAGGGATTTTTTAACGTATACAATATTTAAGAATTTTGTTTAAAATAAAAAAATTAAATTTTCGTTTGATTTTGATAGCTGTTATTCTTTAGAGTAATAAATTTATTTCTGTAGTATTAGTAGGCTATTATTTTTTTAATCTTTTGTTTCTCGGCCAAATTTCAATGGACGGTAGTGTATGTATACCGTATTGGTAAACATTGATGATTATAAGATATAAGTGATCATTTTAAATGAGTTGAATTTAATACTTTACTATTAAATGGAACTTAATAAATGGAGGTCGTTTACTCAAGTGGCCATCTAACAAAGGTGGTCATTTGGGCAAATTTTACTGTATTTAATTGTCGGTATTATCTTTGTGTATCTATAAAGAGGGTATTAATAATATAAAAAGTTCCAATTATAATTTGAAATAGCAAGTGTAAATGAAGTATATTTTTTATTGCTAAGCATATCTAGTTATTACATGTAATGTATATAATCCCAAAGGATTTATATAATTTCAAATTTTAATTTAACTGGACGCACATTATACAGACTAGATTAATACAAACTCAAGATGCTTGTACAATTTACAATGCACCTAAATAAGTTCAATACAAATTAGAAAAATCAGGTAATCATATCGGACTAGGTTTAGTTAAATTTTGTTTAAAGACCACAACAAAAATTGCAATACTATAAAACAAGTTTACTAAGTATTTATAACCGAAACTTGTAAAGCAATTGTTAGAAAAATATTACGTAAAAATATGTAATTCGTTAATGAAGCAATATATACAAAATTAGTTCAGTCTTCTGTTATAAATAAGCAAATTTGATTAAAATAGCGCATGGTATTTGTCCCTTCTTCCTTACTGATATATAATGAAATAAATTTTTGATCCATAAATAATTACTTCTCAAAATAACAGTAAACAAGAAAATGTGAATAATACTGCATTTTCTTCTTTTAATACTAATATTGCAACAATAAAATCTTAACGGAATTTGTTAAGTTTCATAATACAATATTGCCAAGCCACTTGATAAATAAAAGCCAAATTTCGCAAAATTTAAATAACTGCTTGTTATTACGCCGTGTAAATTAATTGAAAAGTGAACATCGAATTTAAAGCTAACATTTAAATTCTATATAAATTTTACTCTTTTGTGTTTGCATTTTTCGATCAGTAGGGGATGATAAAACGCTTAGATTATATTAACGACGTTTCGGGTTTTTCCTTTGTAATCTGCAATACATCGATTTTATATATAGAAATTTTTATTTAATGGATTTTTTTAAATTGTTTTTGAAAATACATTAACATTTATAAGAATGTACATTTTTTACCCATCATTCATCCCGAAGAATGATTCATAAATTATAAAGAAATTGACAATTGTTAAAAATGCACGTCGAACTCTGCCAAAATCGATAATAAACTAATCAAACATTGAAAAATGAATGAATTCATCAAAAATTATGCAAAATATTCAATAAAAGATATAGAAAGTAAGCTTAAAATAGTAAAAAGCAGGATTTTACGTGTTTTTACAGAAAATTTCAAAGTGAAACGACCGAAAATTATCCGAATTGACATCACTAGATATGCACAAATGGTGATAAAATATATGGTAGTAGTGCTATAAAGTATTGGGACTTGCAAAAAAAGGAAAACAAATAAAATCGTTTAGAAAAGTCGATAGATTTCTTGTGCCCTTGCGATTCAAAAGTAATTGTTCACCAAGAATGCATTTATTTATTTCAAGTGGTCAACTAGTTTCTAATAAATAATATGTGGAGGCTGTAAAATATTTGCTCGTACATCGTATTCGGTTTGAATTCATTCATTTATTCTTTATTGTGCGACCAATTTTATTTAGATGGTAAAGAATGTAAACTAATACGCGAAACTCTTTACCTCTCATCTCCTTAACCTATATATTCAGCTGAAGTACAGTCAAGTACAATATCATATCTATTTTGATCTATTTGTTGTTTGAGTTTATAGGTTAGTTTGTGTGTTTCTTGTAATGTGTTTGTTGTATAGTCTAATAGGCTGCAGTCAGGAGGTTATGACCTCACATTCACATGTCAAACTTTTGAATTAAGCGTCGCAAATTTTTTTCTCGGAGTGTATCTTTTAAAACGATCGTGCTGCTTGACTGGCCAAATTGAATTGGTTGTAGTAAAGAAACAAATCACATTTTTTTATTGAACCAGTGACCATGTTCACTTAATTTAACGATTATTTTATATTTCTTTGCGACTTCATTCAAAAACTGTACAATGACATTATTATAATTTAGATGATTGCCATCCTAAACTGTTGGTAAGTCTTCCAAAGTGAATTACTTTTCAACGTCAAACATGCAAATTGTTGCGTCGATTCTGATAGAGACCTTTTTAAATAAAATAAACTTGCTTAAAATGTTTTTAAATCTATTTATCCATTTAGAAATGGTACTGAAACTTATACAACACAACATGTAATACTGATTCACTTCAGTAACATCGAAAATTTCGCAATTTTCAAGACATCCACCATTTTTTAATCAAAAATTATACAATCCAAATAAGTATCTCTAATAGTTAAGAAAGAAAAGCATATTTTAAATAAAGATCTATCATCATTACCGCCCATAGGAATTAATATTGAAACAACTTTTGTTTTGAATAAGAAATTCATGACGATTGAATATAATTTGAATTAATATTTGCACAATAGAATTATAGAAATACCCCAAATATCATATATTAAAATAGTCGAAAACAATAAATAATTATTTTAACATTCAGTAATGTATAACGTTTAATTTTTAAAATTAAAATTAAAGGTTAGACAAATACTAACTATTATTATAGAATAATAAAAATATAATAGTTTTTTACTGTTTGAGAAATTGAAAATAGAACTTTATTTATATTTGCTAATATTATTTTAAATTATTACTACAAGCTATCATAACGCGAACGTCGCCATTTTGGTATTTCTTTATGTTTCAATTAACACAAGCTTTAAATTTAAACTCCAATTATTATCTCAATATTCTCTGAAAAACTGGACATAATTATTATTATTTATTGCTAATGTTAAATCAAAATATGTCAGCAAAGAAGATGAGACTATTCCTATTGTATTACAAAAAAGTTATTAAGATGCCATGGTCTTTTAAACACAGGAGATATAAGCCTTATAATACAAAAAATATATACAATCGATATAAAAAAATCTATTCTTTTTAAAAATATACATAGTCATTACTTATAAACTATTTATAGAAGTATACAATGCTCTAAAATATATACTGCTTGCAGAATACTTTCTTAAACATTTACATTCTACCACAATTTATTTTCTTTATTTTTATTAAGAGACCGTAGTAAATTTATTTTAATTTAATCCTTTAATTCCAATTATCATAACCTAACAACAAATAGATGACTAAAATACATAAGTGGACAAAATAGAAAAATATTGAAAAGAATTACAATAGTTAGTACGATACAAGGAGGTTCGATAAGACCGTGCAAAGTTAATGGAGGGCGCTTATAGTGAAGTCATTTACCATTTTCACCGTCCCTCATGAGAACATATGGACACCAAATTTCAATTATATCCATTCATTGTTCTATTCCTGACGGTTATTTAGATCATCAACAATTTTAGTATGTGTGAAAAAAGATGACACAGAATTTCACAGCACAGAAAGTTAAAAGTGTATAAACAGTATGTCCCATTAATTAGAACTGTTTATAAGTGGTTTGACAACGTTTTATAGTGAATATATGAATACAAACGATACTTAACTTTCTAGACGGCCCTGTTGGGGTCACAACTACAGAGGATGATGAGAAAATTAGCAAGATGGGTGCCGCGTTTATTTACAACTGAACGAACGCGTAAATGAGCAGACCTATGTAAACACAGTTCAGGGCATTTGAACGTAATTTACATTATTAATAATCTGAAACTAAGGAACAGTCAAATCAATAGACAAGAGGAAACTATTTCATTAGCCGATGATAGCCACTGATTTCTGGGATTACCGTTAACTTTCTGAAAACGGGTAAAGCACTAACTGGATAATATTACGCAACCTTAACTTATTCTTTAAATGAATAAAGAAAAAATAACTTTTTCCAGAAATTTTTGTTCACCAAGACAACGCACCAACCCATTCTTCTGCAATTGTAACAGAAAAAAATGGCTAAATTTCGACAGGAAATTCTCCATCATCTCCCCTACTCATCTGATTTAGCCCCTTTAAACTATTATCCGTTTCCATGTATGATGAAAAGTCTTGCGAGAAAACGATTTTTTTTTCAAAAAATTGACTTTTTTTGAAGATCTATTGTCAGAAACTGCATTTTGGATTCTGCAATTGCTTGCGACATTTCATTACTGGGTATAAGTTCAAAGACTTTTTCAACTTTCACTGCAACTCGTGTCTATCAATAATGATAAAAAGTGAAAGGCAAGAAAAATGCCCAGAATACTGTTTCAAAACAGAATCAAAAATAACACCATAGACAATAACCACGAACACCACAAACAAATTGAATTTAGAGCATTATATGTTACTATCGCTTATATAACAATTTAATTGCCAACCTTGACATATGTATGTATCATAAGAGAAATACTCGAAACAAGTCTTTTGGGAAATAAAATATGTATGTAGTTACTAAATTCTGTTAATATCCTTAGTAACATTTTACTACCTATTTTGACTAGATTATTTTATTTATCCTTGTATATTTCTAGAGGTCCCTATTTATATTATTGTTACATTATTTACTAAGGTGATATGTATATACTTAAAATGTAATTTAAATGTAATTTCTATATACATCACTAAAAAGATACCTAAGATAAAAACTGAAAATAAAGGTAAGTATTGACTAGAAAATAAGACTATATTTTACTTTTATTGAAGAACACATACCGTTGAAGAATCAGATGAATCACCCATAGCAGTAGCGCGTCTACGAATTCCCTCCAAATAAACTTCTCGATTGAACAAACCCGCAGCTAAAGGCAATCTATGAATTTTTTAACATGTTGTAATCTTAAAAAAACAATGTGGTGTGCGACTTACGTATCCAAACCCGGTCGTACATGCGTCTTAAACACGCCCCAAACTGGCTTGTGATCAGAGGTGACGATCGATGGAACAGAATCATAAACTAAACATTCTATAGGAGGTGTTTCTGGTTGGCCGCTAAGTCGCCTGGCATGACGATGTTTATAAAGAATTCTGTCGGTATAAGCGGGAGTCCTTTGTTTGGCAGATGTGTCAAAGTTTTGTGTACCAGGATCGTACTACAAAATTTTGAATGCATTAAAAATTATATAACGAAAGAATATATTGTGAAATGCGTTTTTATTCGTGTAAGTATTGACATAATGTATCCCGAATTCTGACCATGGATTTCGGTTGTTTTAAAAAATTTTAAAAAATGGGTAAAGTTTTACATATATTGAGTGTAGACTTTCGCAGGCATTATTCATTGTGGAAAAGTCATCGGAGTGTTGCTATGGACTGCTATTTGATTTTGACGTTTCGCTAATCATACAGTCAGCTTCTTGCGAGGTTCTCTAAAGACCGATGCTATTGCCTTTTGTTGGTTGTTACACACCTCATTCTTGCTTCACTTCGCTTTAGATTCGCAACCGCGTTCCTTCCATGAACTACGTCTATCAAAGTGACATGACTTCATCGTTCTTGGTGTTTTTGTCCGTGCAATGTCATCTTCCATGTGTTACTTAGTTTGTATCCATGTTCTCGATTATAGTTATTGGGATTTTTCACTATTTTTAGTGATTCTCGTATTACTCTTGGATGGTAGTGACAAGCTTTAGCTAATATTTTGACGTTTTCATAGTTGATGTGGCGTTCCCCTTTGGAATAGGTGTAATGGTATTGCACGTTCATGTTGAGTATCTCACCAGTGTTCCTTTAATCTGCACCAGATGCACCTTACGGACAACCTAATGTTGCTTTTTTTCTGACATGTAAGTTAACACTTTGATGTGTAGATGAGTTAACTTCTTACTGGGCGAAAGTAATTAAATAGATACAAAGCAAAAATTCCATCATTACCTAATCCATAAAATATCTTTCAGACAATTCGTAGAAACCCAAATATCTATCCTTTTGACACATCAAGTCTTTTCTCTCGCTTGTTGAAAGGTTGACTTCGAAATGTTGCAAAATCTGTTTGACAGTCTGTCTTAGGCTCAAACAAGATTTGACTGTTATAAATTATGGTTGAACCATTACAAGCAATATCGTTAAGATTCGTATTTTGAAAACGAAAACAAGTAAACAATCACCGAAAGATGAGTGCTTATGGCCAAAGCAGCGTACACAATGCATATTTCACATCGAGGTTTTATCGTTTTTTTGCCTTTTCCTTAACAAAATCAATAAAACATATACAATTGAAACAGATTTGCGCTTAAATGTAACATGTTACCAAACAATGTACGACATCTTAATAAACACATTACATGTAGATATCGTAATAAAGGGGTCTTTGAATTGTTGAGAAAAATCCAATCCATATCAAAATTCAATAGTCTGCCAAAATTATTGGAAGTCGCATCCTTAAATATTCAGCAAAACATATTATATTTGCTCAATAATACTATTTAAATTTAAGATTATTTAACTAATAGAGTTAACAATTGTTGCCTCAATAACATGGCAACTAATTTTTATTTCGAAGATTCGTTGATTTATAATAGACAAACGATCTGTAAAGATAGAATAGCAATGATTCATACTTACATAGACGCTAATGCATTCAAAGTAATGATGAAAAGTATATTTACAATAGGTAAGTGATAATAAAAACTTGAATTTTAATATGTTATTTGTAAAAGATCAGTTTTTATAAATTGACTTTTCGAATTATATTATCACCTAGTAAAAAGTGCAAAACCTCAATCACCTAGATCTTACCAAAATATTTTCTTGAGGGAAATGTTTTTAGACTAAAATAAACAAATGAACTTTTCCTATTCACATGTTCACCATCATAGTATTCCTTGGAAATTCATGCAAGCAACATTTTAGGTGCACATTAATTAAATAAACTTCTGAATAATAATATGGATGCATCATTCACATTACATTGCCTTGTTTCAAAACAAACTAAATCTAGTGTGTTAATTGATTCTTTAATAACAGTTTTTGACAATTTTTTGTAAACAGTAACAATGGAACAAAAAATTAAGGGCCCTTCATTTAGAAAATGATGTAAAGTAGAAAAATCATCTAAACATATTCAACATTGTGGCATGTAAAAAAGATACTCTAATCATATCAATGTCCCTTTTTTAGTGAATTTCAATATAAATTTTATGAATATAGTTTAAACTATATTATATAAACAAGTGTAACAGAAGAGGTGAACTTTTTTCTAACAAAGCAACTTTTCATGGTCAAATGAAAAGTTGTAACAAACTGTTAAAATCACATATAACACAGAGATTGATTGATTGATTGATTGATTTGATATCTTTATTAGTATTTTAAATACCTTTAAAATTTGCATTATAATAAAAATTTTACAAAAAGGTAGAATTTTATGAATTTAAAATTAAAACTTCAAGTTGATTTCAACAAAATTAACAAATTAAGTTGTTTTTAACAAAATTAACACATTGGCTTTTAAAAATATAAGAGTTTCTTTGAATTTTTAACTCATTTGGTATTTCATTATACAATTTTAGATCTTTATAGAATAATGAACGCTGCATTGCTGTTGACGTTGTTCTTTGTAGTCTAAAGTTTTCGGCATTTCTAAGCTCATACGGCTGCACCTCACCCACATATCTGATGTTTTCACAAAGATACTCTGGGGCATTTCCTATCTTCATTTTCTGCACAAAGCATATGGCATTCATTTCTAACCTCTGTTTAATATTTAACCATTGCAGTGAATTAAGCATTACTGATATAGCTGTATAACGGTTGCATTTTAAAATACATCTCATGGCTTTGTTTTGTAGTTTCTGCATTCTCTCAATTTGTGTTTCTAGGCAGCATGTATATATTATAGTTGAACAAAATTCAAAGTGGGGTTTAATAATGGTGTTATATATATTTATTGCGATTGTTATTGAAAGTTTTTTCTTATCCTTTTAAAACACTCAATTTTTTTACCAATTTTTTTGCAAATATAATCAATATGATCTTTAAGTTTTAATTCTTTATCAATTATGAATCCGAGATATTTGATTTTTCAACTTTTTCTATTATTTTGTTTTTCACTAATCATGTTAATTTCTATTAATTTAGTCGTTTTTAATCGTTTAGTTTCAGTTTGTTCATTTTTAACCATTCGTTAATATTTGTTACATCATATTTTAATTTGTCTCTACATTCACTTTCAGAGTCTCCTTCTGCGTATATTAAAGTATCATCCGCATATAACATTATTCTACATTTTTGAACAATATTTGGCATTTCATTTATATATATTATAAAAAGTAGTGCACCTAATATTGATCTTTGAGGAACACCAAAGTCATTTTTCAAAAAGTTCGATAGGATACCGTTCACTTTTGTTATTTGTTGTCTGTTTTTTAAATATGATTTCAATCACTCCAATCAACATCTTTTATTCCGTACATATAAAATTTTTGTATAATCAAATTTCTGTCTATTGTTTCAAAAGCTCTTTTAAAGTCCAGGAATAAAGCCATTATTTTTTTGTTTTTTCCGATATATTTCCATTGATTTATTACATAATTAACTGTTGTTTCATACGAATAATATTTACGAAATCCTGACTGGTATTTGGACAATAATAGATTTTTCTCAAAATACGTTTGCAGTTGATTTTTTACAACTCTTTCTAATATTTTTTCACATGTTTTTAGCATGTTTATTGGTCTAAACTCCTCACATTTGTTTCTTTTAGATACTTTCTCTATCGGCCACACTATATATTCTTTCCAATTTTCAGAAAATATTCCTATTCTGAACGATATATTTATTATTTTTGGCAAGATTTGTTGACATTTTGTTGAAATCTGGTTTATTTTTTATTTCTTTTACAACGCTTTTAAGTTCAGAACTTGTTATTTCCCGAAACCTAGAGTATACATATTCTTATTTTTATAAGAACTTCTAAACCTATATCAATTACAACAGAAATAGTTGCTGAACCACGATGAATAAAAAATTAATTCTATAAGTCAATGTGATATAGTGAAGTGATTTGTTTTCTATAAAATACTGAACACTATTTTCGCTAACTATCCAATATAACAACCTGATTGTTGAAGTGTGTATGTAGGATTTTGGAACATTTTTGTATTTATATATTTATTCTTTTTATTTTCAATTTTCTTCTCTTTTTTCATGTATAGCCTTTCCATAGATATAACCATGCAGAAATAAAATACGGTATGTAGAACACATACACCCAGTCTAACCTTGTAAGTAGGTGGAAATGTAATATTTGCTTCAGAAAATCCGCGAAATGCAGCCCCGTCGGCCAAAACTGAACACAACTGGTCATGATGCAGATATCCATGAGGCAAATGTGCAGGCAGAGGGAAACTTGTTCTAGACAACCATTCCAATACCTTTGTTCTGGGAGTCGCCAGTCGAAAATTCAAATCACCCGCCCAAAATACGTAGTCGAAATTTTGACTAACATCTGTAAAGCAACATTATTCTTAAGATTTTAAAATTCAGAATTGTATTATCATTTTCACCTTTAGTTTTGTGTTTAATTGGCAAATTCTTAGGTAAATCTAGAGAGTTCACGATCTTCTTCACATCAGAAACCCGCTCTTTAACTTTTTCTTGATGCGCCGTTAAATGTGTATTTACAAACAAAAACGATGTCCCAAATACTATAAACGCACAAGCCACGGCACCTTTTGTTCGAAATGCAGTGCCTGGCCTTACTGATATACTTGATTCCTCAGGCACTGAACAATACCATATTAGATCTCTTCTAAGAAATATTGTTAAATGTAATGTACCTACATGAAATTAAGAAAGATAATATTAAAATTTCCATATACAATACATCGAATTAATATTTTTGTCTAACCTACCTATAGACTTCATTAAAAATATTACCTAGAGAAACTGAATGAAATAAGACATGTGATGGACCCAAAGTTTCTTGCAGACTTACTTCCCATTCAAATTTTTCAGAACAAGATTCTTGTGTACCAAATGCCAATATATCAGGTACATGTTCCATACCTACAGGTAATACAAAATCGTTTAGTTCCCTACAAAAAAACCACTGCAATTATTCACAATACTTCAAGTGAATGAACACTTAAAATAAAGTAATGTACAGAAAATACATTACTGATACATACTTTGGTGGACTTTGTCCATTCATATTCCAACTACCTACAAAAATGTGTATTTGTCTATTAGGTAAATTACGGTCTAATTCACATGGACCTAGCAATGAATTAGCACCTGCTCTACCTTGTAAAAAATTTCTTTGTCTAGCTTTCACAGTCGGAATCAAATGTAATACCTGTGCTGCCATTAAACCAGTAGCAGCTAGACTGTTCATACTTGATAAACCATCATCTTTCAATACTGTTTCGTGAGACACACATTTATCCACTAATTTACTTTCATCGTAAGTAGGAGTTTGTAATCTAATTATGTTTTCATCAGCACTACTACATCGCCTCAACTGTCCGTTTGGCTATAACAACTATAATAACAAAAAAGCATATATGTTTTATATGACATACCCTTTCTACTTTTGGGCTATATTGCAAGAATTCTTCAGTTGTTGAAGAAAAAATAAATTCTTCCTTTTTGGGTGCCATAATGGAAATATCTAAGTTTAACGGTCTTCTGGATATGTCTGGAGATCCCTGAGGTGACTCAGAGTCAGCTCTTATTATTTCCAAACGAGGTTTTATTGGTTTACTATCTGTACTTTGAGCTCTGCTTAATACACCTACTTTATTTGGTACCTTAGGCAACAATAACTTACTAATAGACTTCTTCTGTTTAACTTTAGTGTTGAGATTTGAATTGTTCTCCTCCATAGTCATGATTGTTTGTGTTTATTTGTCAGGTATTGCTTTTTAGGTTAACTATCGATTTCCATATTTATGTTACCGGAATTGCGGATCTCATAAACTAGCCATTAATATATTTGCGCAGATATTATTGTCTTGTGATAGAATCATGACTGCTAAAAATTTATTGGAAATAGATAGGTCACAGGTTAAACTTGCACGCCTCGCGAGCTGACCTTCTACTTAAATTTTGGCAATGTAACATAATAACATACATTTTTATGTGTAGTATTTTAAAAATATATTTCTCATAGTAAATATAATACGTGGAGTGGGAACTGCTATAGAACTTTTTGGTGGGCAAATGGAAAATTAATTTATTGACGTTTGCGCAATTTAAAGACGCAAGAGGTAAAAATGCAGTATCCTTTCGAAAATAATATTAAAAAACTTAATATAAATAATAATAATAATACTTAAAGTTTGTTATATTAAAACTTTCGTTTCAGAAAATGTTAAGAAGATAACAGATATAAACCAGAAACATCTCCTATGACGATGTCAAAATCTATAATTTATACTCGGCAATTTGTGTTTTTATATTCAAAAATCATTTACTAATTATATTTAAATCAAATAATAATATGTAGACTTAAAGAAATCCATCTACTAATATTGATCGTATCGGTCTCCTCTAAACTGACCCAAATTAACCAATGTCCATTAGTACATTTTGGCCAATATTTCATACGTTCCGTATCATTATATTTAACAATCAAACAGTTATAAAATTTCTTCACTTCGTCTTCAATGGAACTTGCTAGAACTAAATAGTAGTGTCTACCTGTCAGGGACAGACCATCTTTAGTGAGGGAGGTTGATGAATATATAGGCTTGCAATTATTTATCACACATTAAACATATTATTTTCGCGCCCTTGTATTTTAAGTCACCAATAAACAGTTTTACTTTGTCAGTAATCGCTATTAGTATATCAATTACAACGCATAGCATTACATGTAAACTTCGATATGCATTCGTTTGTATCGATTATGGATGACTATATAGACTTATGATAATTTATCAGACATTATTTTCGCGCCCTTGTAATTTAAGGCTGTATATTCACCAATAAACTCTTACTTTGTCGGTCAATAGTCGCACGTTCGTCGTAATTATTATCAGTATAAAATCAATTACCACACAAGTATATATGTAAAATTCGATTATGTGCGCTCGTGTCGACTATCGACAGTTTACCAGTCGAAGATATACATTCGTCGACCTCCCTTACTACCCAACGACCTCTCTTACTATCCGACGACCTCCCTTACTACCCGACGACCTCCCTTACTACCTGACGACCTACCCCTGTCGGGTAAACACGATTATTCAATTTACTTATTACACTTGAAATTTTAACTTACAAAGCTGAACAATAGTGTCTGCTCGACAGATACAGATGCAGGCCGTCAGATAGCCACTGCACGCTATTATATCGGACTCCTCGCTTCTGTCAGGTAGAAACAACTATCCAGTTCTAGTTATAAATAATACTAATAATTCATGCCTTCACATGGGGCTTTGACAGACCATGAGTTATTATTACGTTCGCACTCATGGGGCGACTTACTTTATTTGTCAGCATTTGCTTAAAAGGGAAACCACGAAAACCTTCCCGGACAGCAGGCCATCGAGAAGAAGAGAAGCATTTCAGGTTTGGCATTGTGTGATTTTCCAAAATAACATTTCGTGAATAATGCTCGAATGAATATCATAATGTATTAAGTAGGAATTCAAAGGAAGTTTTTAAAAAAGGAACGTCGAACAATATTTAAAATTAAACGAGCGCTTAGACTGCACATATACAAATAGTTCTCTTTAGCATTCTACGGTAAGAATGGGCCAGTGGAAACAAAAGCCAATCGCGCATCCTAATTTGAGCACTATATTGAGAACCTGGTTCATTATAATCGACGTTTAAAAATAAAGCAGTTAAGAACATTATCTAATTTTTCGAAAAATCACCAGTTGTGGCCTCTAAGCAATTTCAAATCGTTTTCTTTAAATAAGTATTATTTGCGATATAAAATAACGTTTATCAGTTTAAATAAATAAAAGCATTAAAATAGCACAAAATTTATATTTTCTTCGTCATCATTAACAATATAAAAACAAATTACAAAGATAATTATACTTTAATTGAGATTATTCATACAATTTAATATCAAAAATTTTGAATAGAACATACACAATATAATAATCAAATAATACAACATATAATATTAAATAACGGAGAACATTTAAGATTAAAGTCAAACATTTCTGTGTAATAGTATGTACATACATACAAAAACAATGTTCTTTATTTAAAAATAAGAGCTATAAAATATAAAAACATAATTGGTCTAATGATATTGCTCATAAAGAATAGAATAAACAGAGTAAAAAAAACTTTTCATAGAGTAGTCAACATTGCTTTTTAGTTTTTGCACTCCGAACATGGATTATTAGATCAAAACCTCCAAAAAAGTGCACTGTGTCAATTTTGTTATTTTTTAACTTTGGCAAGTACATCGCGTATGATGTTAAATAAATACATAGTACATTTTTATTGATTTGTCTTTATTGCACCAGCTAAAGTAAAAATATTTGGAAGTCGTCGCCGACTAAGGTAATTTGATAGATTTTAAATTATAGAATGAAGAACTCAAATCTTCTGTCCAAGAAAATTGCTACCCCCTGTAAATAAAAATTAATCAACTATATGTAAAGGAGAGAAAAGACGAAGAAGAGATGTATTCAAAGAAACTTGATCGTCAAAATCATTACTTAAAATTGATATAAAATTTAGTGAAGGAAGCTATTGAGTAATTTTTCAAACGCTCTACTACCAAATAATCCTTTAAACTAATGGTCACATTTTTCTGCACACCAGGTTCGTAATAAGTATATATCGAATATTTCGGTAACTCATTCAAGGTCAATCGTTCTGCTCAGTTATATGGTATATGCGTATTTACGCACTATACTTCAGATCTTGTCCTGTGCCGCCAATAAAAATTGATCGTTCTACTTATGTACTAATGATCACTTCACTCATTGTGTAACACTGAAAACAATATGAAAATTGACGCAGGGAAAAATCCTAAATTAAGTGTTATATATTTAGTTGGTTTCAATAGTGAACAGGGAAAGCCATTGCCCCAAACACGCTGTTAAGATACATGTTCGTTGAATTAATTAGTTTATAGCAGTAGACGTTATTACATTCGGAAATAATTTTTTTAATGTGTATCAAAAACAATATTTCTCCGCGTTACCAGCAAGAAGAAATGACGGAATTTTTTCAATAAACTATTGAAATTCTTCATGTAACAAAAACTCGTCTACTTTTTCCAACGGACTGAGTTCTTGGTCATACATATATACTAAGATGTCTTGATATTTTAGTCTATGATTTTTTGAGATGTAATCAAAAAGCGGTGAATAAAAATCCGGTAAATAAATATTGTAAAATACAACTGCAACGACCAGTAGTAACGATTATATATAATTGTGAATATTTCCGTGCGATTGCTTGTCAGTATATGTAGTTGTTGCTCCTGTAACTATTGTACGTATTTCTTCTAGTTATTTAAGATTTTTGCTTATACTTTATATAAAACTGTCAATTTACTATTACATCCGACGGTGCACTCTCTACTTTATCTATTTGTAGTTCCTAAGTATGCATTCTGAGAATTACGAATATGACAACGCACTTTGGTGTACTGTTTAATGCCACTGAATTACTCTGAAACTCCTTCCTCTCATCCGAGATACGCTACTGAAATTTTGGAGGTTCTTGTACTTATGAAGGTAGAAATACATTTTTTTCTATAATAGAAGAATATGTACCTATATCCATAAATAATATGCTGCTTGTTTTCTTCTTCTTAGACCTAAACCTTTCCATCCTTTTAGGTGTAAGGCCGATGAAATTAGGTCCTGCATTTTTTTTCTATCTTCCCTTAACTTTCGTATTCTCTCGCATGTCATTCCTTTTTCTGTGCTTCTTCTCTAATTCTAGCCTCTCATTTCTCCCCAGCACTCGCGTTTCAAACACCGTTCTGGTAAGTTTATACCTCCTGGATGGGTCCAAAACGCCGAGTGCGATAAGTGTTTAACAAACACGTGTTATTTTTTTCAAATATGCCCATTTTATGACCTTTTCTAGATAATTGTAAATTTTAAATTTACGAATTTTTGTGATAGTTGTCAATACATGCTAATATTTATCAATTATTTGTCAATTTCTATTAAATTTTTTGTACTACAAAATTGAATGTAAAATGAATGATAATTTTTCATGTATTTCACATAAAATTGTTAAAACGTAAGAATGGTGCAAAGAAAGTAAACAAGTTGTAATTGAAAATGTTTTACCTGCACATTTTCAATAGTAATATACTAAATATACCATTTACTACATAGACAAATTATTCTATTAAATCGTTTGATTATTTGAAATTAAGTTGACTACACTTGCATTTGACATTTCGACTTTAATCACTGAAGGTTGATATATAACCCCTTTTCACATTAATTTTCGTTTTTTTGTATACGTATTTCAACAAGTAAATTGTCATCATGAGCAGATAATTAAACAGTGTCGCACCTGGAAAACTGCGGCAAAATATCTCTTGAAAGCCACTGTGCATAGTGTGCTTTTTGGTTTTCAATGGTACAGATCGTGTGCGGAATTTGTTTCGTACGGATATTTAGCCGTAGTTTTTCAGGTTCGACACTGTTTAAATATCTGATGATGACAATTTAGTTGTCGAAATACGTATACAGAATTACGAAAATTAATGTGGAAAGGGGTTATATATCAATTTTCAGTAATTAAATTAATCAACCACAGGCTCCATCAAAATTACTATTAAGACTTTACATTTTTCGACATTCGATTGACATGAAATTTCAGTTGACCACTTTTGAAAATATAAACTGCACTAGACTAAAACAGTGCAATTATAATCTATAAACGCACCGTTTGCAATGCTGTAATAGCATTGTTATGGCAGCAAACTACAAAAAATACTTTATTTTTCATTATTTACATAATTGAAAGCTATAAATATCACTCGTTCTCGATAATCAAACATACAATTTAATATCAAAAATGAAAAAATAAATTGATTTTACCTTCAAAATAATTAAAAGGCATTATCTTTTGAAGAACAAAATAATACATTTATTAACTACTCCTTAAATCAAAGATCGAGTTAAAAAAATTGTCATGAAATTAATTTACTTAAAAAACAGTACATTTGTAAAGATTGATATAGTTGGTTATGTATGAAGACTCTTGGGATTAAAAGAACCATGCGCATATGTTTGGTACTTACTCAGTAGTTAATTTATTGTGAGGTATAGCCTGAATGAAATTTTAAAGTAATGCTTTAATGGTTAATTAAGTTTGTATTTTAATAATTTTTGCACCAATTTTGCAGTACCATTCTATACTATGCTAACATACTATGAAATATGTATTTATCTTATAGTATGTTATAAAAATAAATACACCGGTCAGTTATGTGTCACTACCAATTTAATCATTTTTGCATTGTTGTTAGTGGTAAATTCTTAATAGTTATATCACATCAGAAAATTGTATGTTCAACACAAAACTATATTCTGTGTTAAAGCAATTAATACAAATAATTTATAATTCTATTCCAATTTAATATTACATGGAATGTATGATATGCCTAGATATTAATTTTATTTAGACGACAAAATCATCTTCAACTTATTTAAAATGTTTCATGTTAATATTTGGGTTGTTTGCATTGCGTACAATAATTTCGTTAAAATACGCATTAATAATTCCTTCTTATAAAAAAACTTATCCTTTAAAATTTCCTAAAATATGTACAGTGGAAAGCACAAATAAGTTTCAAAACAATTGATTTTGTAAATGTAGAATATAAAAACTTGTTAATGCCTTTTACTGTATGTTTATATATACACACGAAGCATGTTTTTTAAGTCCCGTTTTATAGCAACGTAGTCATTTTTTTAACAATTTTATCTTTATTTTTCAACAAATTTTCACCAACTGATCAGCTTCTGTATCCCGTCCTTTTGAATATCTGCTGTCTGATTTGCCACTATAGCACAGCCGTTTTGAAGTCCCGTCCAAACGTGTAGGATGAGAGACGAAGTGGGGACAGACCATCATTAAGGATAACGAGAAAGCAGACGCTTTAAAATTTCAATATTATCTAATGTTCCTCAAGTTTCAAGAAGCATCGCTGGGAGAAGTGTGTAGAGTTACAAGGAGACTATGTAGAAAAATAAATATAAATTTAAAGAAAAAATGTCTTGTATCTTTGTTAGGTCGGAAGCTTTTCATACCACCCTCGAATATATATGGTTGAACCAGCGATATACATTCTAGAAGCAAATCGAATATGAAATTGTTGCAGAACCCTTAAATTATTAGTAATTGTGCTCATGTGGAGCACAAAAAATGTTGACCGAGTGTCATATTTAGCCGGTGCTTGGACTTTCCTCGAGAGGTACAGCATCCAAAGGTGTTTGTTTTTAAGCAAATTGTTACTGGCAACCAAATATGGGTTACTTACGATATACCGGCATAAAAACAGTTTATAGAATGGAGACATTCAAAATCAGCCTATCAAATGAAATTCAAACAAACTTTCAATCCGAAAAGTCATGTCATTCGGTTAAGCAAGAGGTATTACACGTAGATTTTTTTGCCTGAAAGTGTCACAGTAAATACTGCGTCGTGCAAACCAAAACAAAAAAACATGCATGCTCAGTAGAGAGATGGTTTTGCTTCATGACAATGTTCGTCCATGTGTAGTTCATTGAACCAAAGATCTCATTGCGTTATATGGTTGAGAACAACTTTACCACCCTGTGTATAGTACCAATTTAGCGCCCAGTCACTACCATTTGGTCCTGAACTTAAAGAAGTAATCTTAGTGGTCAGCGGTACGACGACGATGAGATCGTCAAAACGGTCGTGTGCAGTAGTTATCAAATCAAGCAGCAGATTTCTATAAGGTCAGAGTATAGAAGCTGGTCGTATACATTATATTAAAAAGTAAATTAAGGTCTGAGCAGTCGTCTAAATAAATAGCTCTTTTTACAATCACAACGGTACTTATAAAACACGCTTCGTAATATTAGATAATGTCTTAGAAACAAATATACCATTTGTCTTGTTCGTATTCATTTAAGTAAATTCATATACACAATATCATGGTATTTGAATTAATAATTCGGGGCAGTTTAAAAGTCCAGTGATTCAAATAAAAAATTTACTAAAAATTCGCACTATTCCCATAGTGAATTTAACTTAAAGCACTAATGTGTACTCAGCACGAATTTTCAGTGCTGCATGTTTAATGAACAAAAGAAAATTGAATAATTGACTTACATATGTGTACCTATAGAATCGAATGCTATGCTAGTTTTATCCTATATTTAGTAATGGTGAAAAGACATTTTGTTAAAATGTTTATCTTCTAATGATGTGATCACCAAAATATATAATTATTATCATATAATATAGCTCAGAAAATATCTAACAAATTCAGTTGTAAAAGGTGTTCCAATAAAACATTTCATTTCCGATAGCCCGCCATTTTAACAGTTGTCGTAACTCAATCTGTAACTACTTGACAGATGACAAGTAAAAGCTACGCCATTAATAAAAATGAAACGATATATGCTTCAACAACGCATTGAAATTATTAAAATTCACTACAAAAATGGTTAAAATTTCGCGCTCACAGTTCGCAAAACTAAAACATTTTTGGGTCGTCGTGAAGCACCTTCTCGGCTAGCAATTGTGAAACTGGCAGAAAAATTTGAGCTGTTGGGACAAGTTAGTAGTGTAAAGAATCGAACACGTTCACGTCGTTCAAAAACAACTGAGAATATTGCTGTTGTAGTCTATAGTGTTGAGGAAAACCCAGGTTTGTCCATCTCTCGTTGATCTTTGGAATTGGGCATTCCACAAACATTACACCGTATTTTGCATAAAGACTTAGGTCTTACTTAGGGCTTTAAAGTTGTTAACACAGGAACTCACGCCTACCGACCATCAACGACGTCATGTCTTTGCTGATTGGGTCCTTGAAATGTATCAAACTGATCGGAATTTCATCGAAGAATCATCTTGGGAGACCCATTTTCACCTCAGAGGCTACGTTAACAAGCAGAATTGTCGCATTTGGGGCTCGGAAAACCCAAGAATTATTGTTGAAAAACCCCTCCGTCCTCAACTTATAACTGTTTAGTGCGGTTTTTTGGTCTGGCGGGGTCATTGGGCCTTACTTTTTCGAAAATGAGGCTGGAGCAACTATTACGGTGAATGGTTTGCGCTATCGAACGATGATTAATGATTTTGTATAGCCGAAATTGGAAGATATTGATGTGGACGACGTTTATTTTCAACAAGACCGCCCTACGTGCCACATAAGTAACGATACCATCGCTCTTTTGCGTGAAAAGTTTTCTGACCATGTAATTTTGTGAAGAGATGATCACAATTGGCCACCGAGATCTTGTGACTTAACACCTTTAGACTTTTTTCTTTGGGGCTACGTAAAAGATAAGGTCTATGCCAATGGCCCACAATCGATTCAAGACCTCAAAGATGGACTTCGTGAAGTTATCGGGAACATACAGCTGCAAATGTGCGAATTAGTGATGGAAAATTTCATGAAAAGAATATGGTCCTGCAAGCGTAGTCGTGGCGGCCATTTGGCTGATATTCTTTTCCATTATTAATGGCATACCCTCCTCTTTACAATTAAATAAACATCCGATGATTTCGCTTGAAAATACTCGTTTTTTACATATCATAATGAAACCTCTTATTAGAAGACCTGTTATATACTGAATTCGTTCTTATTAACTTTTGCAATCAACCACAGAACATAGAATATAAGCTATTGTTATCAATGAAAAGTAAGCATTAATTGACTAAAAGTAGCAATATGTACACAACTAAATTAATAATAATCAATTTAATCCTTTCAAGTATGGTGACGCACTGTGCGTTCTACAATCCTTATCACAAGCAGTCAAAGACGAACCATGTGCGTACAATACAAGGACAATTAAGCTTGTCTATGATTACGATTGAAAGGGTTAAATTAGTCAAGTAATTTAGTTACAATTATATTGATATTGGCTTAGTCACAATATAACCAAACATGAGATTATCAAAAAACTTACTCAATGTAGCTGATGTAAGTGTTGTAATACGATTTACGAGTTACAAATCATTTATAAAAACTAATATGGACAAATATGTAACTAGTTAATCTGAAATTAATGCACACTTCGTTCACTCTTAACTGGGTATGAGTAATCTTACAGTGAAAGGTAAATAAGCGACAATGTCATATAAAACACAAAGTGTGTTTAAAATTGATCATAAATTATAAACAAAATAGTAATAAAATTCTGTTTCTGACAACAATTTGCATTGCTAATTCAATGCATACAATAAATATACTACCAATATTAGAGAAAATAAAATATTCTTTTAAAGTAACCGAAATTGGTAATAAGAGAAACGTCATTGAGTAAATGAAATTAATTGAGTACAATTTGACACACTGATCCAAATAATCATTTACGGTACCCGACAATTGAATTAGTCACCACGCCGTTTGTAATTAAATATGTTTCAAATTTTCGATTATAACGGATTTAGTTCTTCAAAGAGGATCTATTCCTAGTGAAAACAATCATTATATTACTAGGAAAATCTCTTTATTACCAGTTTTGGATCTTATATCTGCTATTAGGGTCTAAACACAGATAATGGAATGTGAGAAAGCACTTCTGATAATATCCAATTTGAAATTTGTACGTTTAGTGTTAAAAAATGTATTAAAGAGTTTTAATAATATATTGTGAATTTTATTATTAGTTTAATTTTTTGGTGAATTGTTAAGCTTTGTAATTATATTGTGAAAAATACAATACATTGTGTATAAGGATTAAAAAATTAAATTAGTGTTTCACTGATAGAAAAAGAAGTGATTTTCAGTTTGAATACTAGCTTCAGACAAAAATTAGAACAAATAATAAGAAACAGAAATAGTAAACATGGCATATTTAATTTACGTCCTTTTAAAAACGATTTTAAAATGAACCTGTGATATTTTCGTTTTCCTGTATTTAAATTCACTTGCAAAAAAGTGTATATTATTTATGTTTGGTTAGTTAATTAAAACGTAAAGTTTTTTGCAAGTATATTTAAATCAAGTAAATAATTTCGATTTTATGCAAATAATTACAACTACTAGTGCAGTTTAATTACAATGAAATTTTGGAAGAGTTATGCAATATTAACGTCCAGCTTGACCTTTTCATCCATTTTCATTGATTTAATTATACTTAGTCCATCGATTAGTTAGGTCTTAGTTGAATTAATTATTTGTGACTAAATCAATATATATCTACATATAATCAATTAGATGTATCGCATTTCGACAACCAAGTTACTATCAAAGTTAGACAAAACTCTAATTGTTTAATTGGTGTTGCAAACCTTTAGATGTACACTGTTTTGTTTTACATATGCATGATGACAACTAATCTAAAGAATTTACAAATAGTTAATTGTGGAAAGGGGTTATAAATTGATCTAGTTAGGTCTTCTGAAATAATTATTTGTGACTAAATCAATATATATCTACATATAATCAATTAGATGTATCTTTGTTACTATCTGAAATACCTTTAATGTATTTTTAATAGCACTATAATCTAAAAAAAAGAGTATGGAAAATTCACCAATATTTACCAAAGCGATGTTTTAAAATATAATATACGGACGTTGAAGAGTTATTTAAATTAATTCATCATATTATTAAAAATGAATTTTCACTTGTAAATTTAAAATTGAATGTTGGATATATTTATTTTACTATATGAAACAGAAGCAAGAAAGAACATGTACATAAACTAAGATTTGTACTTATTACAGCTTTTAAAATATTTAATTTTCGGTAAAAAAGCAAATATTCAATTTTTATCGAATGAAATTAAATATATTGTCGTTAAACAATATGCCTTGTATATTTTTAAAGAGGGTTTACCTTCTTCTAAGGTGAGGAACGTGAAATATAGCAATATGTAGTATTCAAGGCGAGGAACGTGAAATATATACCAATATGTAATATTTAAGGACAGAAATGTTTAGAAAATTTTAATTTAAACATTTTTTATATTAAAATTTAGATTGAACTTCAATGGTAGAAATTTGCTAATTTGGATTCAATTGATTATATTGGAAGGAAATCAAACTCAAAAATTTGTGATATTTATTTTGTCAAACTAAAAATATCATATACTTGCTAAAATGTTAGACTAAAATCTCTATTTCAAAAACAGTACCACAGCTGGGTATTAATATTAAAATATATTGCGATAAATGTCATTTCCGAATGTTAAGTAAAAACATATTTTTACGTTACACAATATTGCACAAAATGTGATTTGTTTAAAACAATAATTGAAATACTAAGCAAAACTGAATATTAAGCAACATTCTTATTGTGTGCAACTGTACATATCTCGATATGTAATAAGTTTTGTTTTTGTTTATCAAAAGAAGGCAAAAAACCTTGACCATATCAACGTTCGTACTCTGTATACGTGTTTCGACAACTAAGTTGCCATCATCAGCAGACTAATACTAATATTGTTTGGTTTCGGAACACAGGTACTTGAGTGTGTTTGGTTTTGGTGGAATGTGTACGCGGATCCAGGTGCAACACTATGATTGATAATCTACTGATGATGACAATGTAGTTGCCAAAATCGTACAGAGTACGAATATTGACGTTGTAAAAGTGTCTTCTTTTGATTAATTCAATTAACCGTAGACTCCAACAAAATTTATCTTTGTTTTTTGTTAATAATTATAAAAACTGAATCCTAGTTTTTTTCTTTGAACTATCAATTCATAGACGATTCTTTCGTAGATATAAATTTTCAAGAAACCTTTCTCATTGAAATTTGAATATTTCTTCACGGGCCGGGTTTAAAAAAGAATATTAGACTTCGCAAAAATTCGAAGAATAAGCACTACATTCCATAAATATCAGTTTATTTTTAGGTATATGTAGAACTCTTATATTTTATATTTCAAATGAAATAAATCTTTCTTGATTATTTCTACAATGCGCTGACTCCTCTTTCTTTCTGTATGGTGATCTTGTGTTTAAAATTGCACGTAGGTCTCTAAGCTTCTTTTTATTTTCACCATGTTTTGCTGTTTTTAACCGTTACACTCAGTTACATATCGTCACGTCATCTTACGCTCAGTCCGTATTTTGATCTCTCTAGTCATGATCTCGAATCCATTATCTTTGTATTTATTTCATTCGTTATTTCATATTCACATTTGTCTTTTAAAGAAATACTTAACGTCACTCTTTATGTGGTTCTTAGTTTATTTTGCAGTCATGTCTGAGTTCCATATGTTAAAACGGCCAATACACACAAGTCAAATACTGCCTATCCTAAACATTTTCATCATTCAATTACTATATTCTTAGTTCGTTTTTCAAACTCTATTTGTTTTCTAAGATTGTATATATATTTTAACACCTTTCAACTGTATTGTTTCTTAATGTGATTATTACTAAATACACTCGAAGCCCTTGATTTTTGTGAACTAATTTTTAATGTTAAATTTCAAAAATATCTTTATTTTGTACAGTCCCATGTTTTCTATCATTTATTGCAGCAGAAACAAATTTAAATATTTGTTGAATTCTAAAACAATCTATAGAAAACGCAGACAATAAACATAAAAAAAGCAAATAGCTATATTAGGATTTGGCATTGACAATTCGTGATCAGCTTTGCAAAACTTTTGTCCATATTAAACAAAGAAATTACAAATGCCTTATAATTCCATTTTATGGCAAACATATATACTGTAAGATAGGGTTACATTAATCCTCAGAAGATACTTTGATCACAGCTTTCCGCAATAATGTAAATCTTCAATTAAAATGTATAAAACATTTCGCGTTAATTTGTGCGCATCATATCTGATAGTTATGATTTGCTGCAAATAACCGATTTTTAAGTACGATTCTGAAAAAAAAGGTTTATCCATAATTTAACGACAAAATGTCTATTTCAACATGTAGGCCTTATGCAATATATTCGAAACTAGATAGTATTACAGGTATTCTTAAGGAACTCGTTTAATATCATTTGAAGACAACAAACATTAAAGTATTTTTATTTCGATGAGTGTTGATCACTTTGGTGGTGTCTTTTTCAGCACTGGTCTGCCCCATCAAATTCATGAAAGAAACGAATTTGGTAAGAAACAATTGCTCCCAGAAATGTTGGATTAAATAAATCCTTTGAACGGTGGAAATATTTCAAATAACCACTGAAATTGTGAAACTATTTTAAAATAGAGAAA
This sequence comes from Dermolepida albohirtum, assembly GCA_031893035.1. Lineage (NCBI taxonomy): Eukaryota > Metazoa > Arthropoda > Insecta > Coleoptera > Scarabaeidae > Dermolepida > Dermolepida albohirtum. The sequence continues at coordinate 320,567 of JAVIWB010004703.1, read as the reverse complement.
AGATTGAATGTTTCGACTCGAAATAAAATTGCTACAATTGGCAACAATATAAGGATCTAGCACCAATAGCAAGCCAGAATCTGAATTCGATGATGTAAATTCGTGCAGGAAATTGGAGACATGGGAATAATGAAGGTGATAGTTTGTTAAAGGAATTTTATGACAAGGCGATCAAAAACTAGCCTTCTATACCAAAACCTGATCTCGATAATATACATAAAGACTATTTCGTTCTAATTCATTTTGTTTATGATCAACATTTGTAAAGTGAGAAATGTGGGAATTTTGTTGAACATTTAGACATAACGAAAAAGACATATCTTATGCGCTGTACTATATTTACTGAAAATTAATATCATCATTTTTGCTAATGTCGAATGACATTTGTGAAGTTTTAAATAATATTCTGTTAAAATTACCTTAGCGCATAAATCACGCAGATCGATGTTTTTTAAAAGACACTTAATAGAATTATTCGATACATTTAATGTTTTATAAAACAGAGGAATATGTATATTTTTAGTTTCTTTGTTAAATATTTAATTTGATGAAAAGAATATTAACTCTATAGTAAATACAAAATTTTAAATAAATATAATTAAAGTTTAATTTCCTTAATTTGTTGATTTCTTTTTCTAAATGGTAAGTTTCTACCTCATTCTTTTTTCCAATATGTAGACTTTGTAATATGGCTTTTAGGTAATTATCATAGACTGCATACCAATTTGTAAAGACATGAAGTTAAAATAAATTCTACGTGCAGCGACATTCTAATTTTGATTAAAAAATCTGCAGAATGTAATTTTGAACATATGTCAGCCACCTGCATAAAAGTAAGATGTTACTAAGTTGTACTATCCTTAATTTAGTCGAACACTTGTGACGCATCAGTGAACATTGGTGATTTGTACATTAAAAGATAACATTTATGTAAATTTACTTGTTATATAAAATAATGTAAACAGAATATCAAAAGGCATCATCACAATTCATCATAAAAAGGATCTCCTTCTTCGTATTCTTCAGAGTCTTCAATATCACTAAATAAATAGAATTATTTTAGTTTTAATATTATAATACAATATATACAAACGGAAAGAAATATATATATATATATATCAAATTACGTATACATCAAAGAAACATATAAAAATATAATGAACACACAAATATATTATTTATACACACAATGAAAACCTAAGCAACAGTGTTGCCCTTTCGGCACAGTAAAAGAAGAATTATACAAACCAGATTTATACATATTTACAAAACAATATGTACAAAACAACAGTAAGAGGCCAAATCACAGATACTATCACCTTAAGTAAATTGCAAAATTGAAATAATATTTGTATGAAACATCACATGAAGCTAATTTAATAAGGAATCAAGATGTTACTGACAGATGGAGATATTCCGCTACAAAAACTCGTAAGATTTTGTTCAAGTTTTCTATAGTTGTAGTGTCAATAACTGCTCTGTTGTCCTTTTCCGTGTGCCAAACATTCGGAAATGGTGTTGGTATTACGTGCAGAATTGGTACCCCTGTAAAAAAAAAGAATTGTTTATTTAAGTTGAATAATTTTAAGAATTTATGAATATCAAGGAACGTCGTTAAATCAAGGTGTTTTTTCAAATCAAGTCAAATCAAAAAAAATACCAAAATAAATCTAAAAGCAATGAGAATCTCGAAGGGTGAAGTGTTGGCATTACAGAACGCGATTAAAAAAGGTTGTCAATTTATATTTATTATTGGCATTCCGACTATTTTTTGAAAGATTTTCGTGCATTTTTTAATTTCCTATACATAATGCTGGGTTGTCGGAAAATTCTATTTTTCATAGATCATTTATTAATATAAAAAAGAACAATCAATTATATAATTTTTGCATTTTCTAGATCACAAAAAGACCTATCTTTATGGGCGAAAAACTTTACAAGGTACTAGATTCATAGCTTCATTTGAATCAAACGTTACACAACGTAGGTAACTTTGAGGAGAAAGAAATAAGTGGAAGTCTAAAACGTAGGATCAGACGAATATGGTAGGTGTAGTAACATATTCCATGCAACAGAAGGAACCCAAATATCAAGCTCATTGAGGTATCCTAGTTTTTTCACGTGGTAGTGAACGCGTAAATGATAGATGTTTAAGATTTCTGCAGTCTCTCGTGGATTTGATTTGCTCAACACCTTTGTCTCACAAACATATACATACATTATTCCTACATGTATGAACTATAATTGATATAGAAATTTATATCTGATTTTATCAGAAACATAACCAAATGTGTAAACAAATACAGAAAGAACATGTTCTCTATTAAGAAATCGTATGGTATTATACACAATCATGAGTGTTATATATGTCTCAAAGATATCCAAGAAGGGATCTATTAAAAATAATTAATATTGAAATTTTACATGTAGTTGTATTGCAAAAAAACATGAATTATCATGGATAAAATGCTTATCCTTATCAATAATATGGATATCTAAGGTGTTTAAACAGAATTCATATTGAAACTCTCTTAATGAGAAAGATGAAGTCAAGCAATTGTGAAGAAAGCTGGAGTATAGGTGTAGGGTATAAAACTGAAATGTACACTGTTAAATTTACGTAGTTCATAATAAAATGTCAATTTTCTACCAACAACTGCACTTTTACAAAACTTACAAATCTGCATAAGATTGTTCATCACTATACTAATGTTACCTCTTTTATGGAATGGTGTATGATCATCTTCTATGCCAGCAACTATGTATGCTTCCTGAAAATAGTTCTTAGACCGTTTCAAATCGCCCGATTTCGCTAATAGTTTTTCGGCTTCAACAAGCTTCAAGTACCTAATTAAAACAAAATTGAATACAATTGTAGTAGGATCTAACATACAATGCTTACCATTTATTTGTCTCCCTGAAGTAACTATAAAAGGACGGATTTGGCGTTCCCAGTAGGTCTAATAGAACCATAAGATTTATTCTATCAAGATGTGTAATTTGCGAACCAGAACGTGTTAATTCTGTTTGCTCAGAAAATTTAGTTGCTAGATGTCGTGCACCGTATATTGAGTCTTTTGGTCCCCATGAATGAAAAGCTTCTTCTCCATCGAAGAATATAAACTTTACATCGACGTCATTTCTTTTTTTTGATAATTCTTTTTTCAAAACGTAAGCTAAATTTATCATCATTGCACAAGGAACGGCAGAGTCAGTTGCTCCTTGAATATAAAATATATAAAGATTAAAAAAACGAAAAATGGTATTTGTTTGAAAAATACATTTAAAAAAAAACATGTAAATTAGTATATTTTATGCCTATGTAAAAGCACAGATTCTTTTAGATTACAATCCTGTAGCATAATCTGTGGATGTTACATTAGAAACTGGAAAATTACAAGAGATTGTGCACTGGTATATAATGTTGACTCGAAAGAATATCAAATATTTTCATTATTTAAACAGGATGACCAAAGTCTAAAAAGTTTAAATCCTTTACCATATATGTAAGGCCTAAATAATGCCACATTCCAGCAAGATCACTAACTTTTTCATGTTGCAACTGTTACTTACGATTTCTGCAAAAACATCTTATTAGAAGAACAGCCAGATGAATAGAAAATTTATTCGTGTACTTGGAGCGACAACTCATTATTAAATATTCTCTATAAAGGATAAGAATTTTTCAATGAAAATTAATCATTTACTACTCTCAAGGCAGTAAATATTTGTACGAAATGCGGTTATAAATATATACCATAGTTTTACTGGGTGATTCGTTTTTTTTTGCTCCATAGTGTCTGTTAATAAAATAATTATTCTGAAATAGTAATTGATGTAAAATAATATTGAATATAAATTCTAAACTTTTGAAAAAGCGGCAGAAGTGGGTTCATATGTTGAAAATTGCAGACATGATACAAAAGCATTATAATCTTGTTGGTTTATAATATGAGTACAATTTCGGTAAGCAACACAATTCTTGTTTTTGAAGACTACGCTTGAGCTAAGTTAGTTTAAAAGCAGTATTTTGTGTTAACGCAACAGTTGTAGAGCAAACATAACAATTTAGGTTTGATATTTTACTGTTGATTATACTATAAATATCTTTTGATATTCCTGGTGGCATTTTTAACTGTGAATTATTTTTTTAATCGATATGTACCCTGTATAAATGCAATTCTCAGGCACCCTTTTCAAACTTACATTTATTTGTATACAGAAAATTTGTATTGTGTTTCATTTTTTTAATAGTTTTACGTTAAATTATACTAAGCAAACTAAAAGTCTAACACATTTCTCATTTTTTATTTATTGCACAATTTTAATTTAGCCCTGTTTCTCGTAAAACTATAACAGCTTCTCATACAGTTGGTAGCATTGTAACAAAGAAAAATTTGAAAAATGCGCAGTTGAACTATTTTTACATTAACGTTAATCTAAGTAAGGTATACTGTAGACGTGAAAAAGTTTTTAAAGGTATTAACATCGAAAATAATAATTGTTTTATTTGTTATTATAACATTTAATACGTCGTATAAAAATACGAATATAAGAAAAACGGTATTATTGTATTAGACCATTTTTTTTACTTAAAATCCTACAAACAATTTTTTTCTATTGATCCTATATTTTTGTACTTTTATAATCGGCCATTGGCAGTACAGCCGTTTTTATATAAATAAAATTAAAGTATTGAATTTTCTTATTTTATTCGGCGCTTTCAAATTTAATGTATTAACTGTTGTTATTATAGATGAATTTGATGGAGCCTGTGGTTGATTGACTTGATCAATAAGGTTGATATATAACCCCTTTCCACAATTAACTATTTGTAAATTCTGTATACGCATTTCGACAACCAAGTTGTCATCATCAGCAGATAATTTCAAAGTGTCGCACCTGGTAAAACACGGCGAAAAAATTGTACGTTAATTGTGGAAAGGGGTTATATATCAACCTTATTGATCATGTTGTTATTATATTTAATTGTCAAGTGTCACTAATGAAAGTGGTATTTAATCATTAATAGCAAATTTAAAAAAAGAGAATCAAAAGTTAATTTCAAAAGCACCACCTTTATTAATAGCATCAGAAATGTGATCCTGATTAAAAGAGTGTGACAGTCTGGTTACTAGTATTATATACAACACTTTTTTGTAAGAACTTTGGTTCTCTAGATATTAATGTCATTCCTATATTATTCACAAGCATACAATTCTACTATTTTATATAATATTAATATGGTTATATTTCAATTATTCCAACCTTTAAATATACATATCAAATGTGATTGAATATTTCCAGCCTACTGTCTAATATGTTATACAAATAGTTTAAATAACCTAAGTAAATGTTATTGATATTTTGCAAACATATTACATCACATTTAGTTATACAAGATTTATCCAATTTCTACATTAAGTGCTATTTATGTTGAAGTTCTAAAGAAAACAAATAGATAAGCTTACTAAAAAATGATAAAATAATGGCTACAATAAAAGTACATGAATTAGGCAACTTTAACATTTTTATTAATGTATTTCTTACTCCTCAATATGTGATAACTATAAATAAATATTAATGTTGTTTAATACTTTCATAAGAGAGGATTTGTATATTGTATTGTCTTTTACTTGAAGAATTAGATTATAAATTAAAAGTAAATAACTTACCGACAAAACTAAATTCCTTGAAATATTTGCTATCATAATGACATGCCAATATTAAATATCTTTCAGCAGTTGGATTTAGTGTTGCTATAATATTACGGAAGACTAAAGTACCAAATATTGGAGTTTTATCTTGAAAACTATCTACTTCGACATCCCATCCTAGGAAACTCATTTCGGATACTATATAATTGTGAACAGCATCGTGCCCAGCTGTACCAACAACTCGTGGTATGCAAATATTATCAAGAACAGTATTCAAATGTGTTATATTGCTACGTCCAGCTAAATTTTTTAATTGAGCATCTGTAATGGTTCCAGAATTATGGGCATCCTAAAAAATAAATTAAAATTAAAAACGCAAATATGTAAATAAATCTGAAACGCAAATTATTCCTACCCGTTGTTCTCTAAAATCAAGTGCATTGTTTGAAGAAAAAATAGAAAATAATATTCCAAATAAAATATAAAGTAACATTATTAAGTTACTTGTTTAAATATAGTAGGAATCAAAACCATATGGTCCTCGTACACGACTTAACCTAAAACTACTGAAAGTAAATTCAGACTGTTTGTTGATCACGTCGAACTCACGTCTTCTGTGCATTGTAAAAATTGATGTCTGGTATTTATATAGATTTTCTCTCACCACCTACGCAAGGATTCTCTTAACGACGAAAATCCAGAATTAAATTTCATTGAAATACTGAACGTAGGATTTGATGAATATTTATATACTTTGTGCTAGACTTTTAACGGCTAATATTGACATTTATATACTTAAAATAATAATATAATACAAAAATACACAAAAGAGAAAAAAGGGTAAGCATTGAGATATTTATTTACATATCTTATTTTTTAAAATATGTATACAGGTTTCTCCAAACTTTAAAGAACATCGATCTACAACATAACCTTTAATCTGAGGTTTTCATTAAATTTCATACTTAGAAGATGGATGTCGATTTATTAAGGCCGGGTACGGTGCCAATATCTCCCGATACCATCCTTTGGTTCGAATTTCTATTAGACAAGGATTTATTGCTAAAACATTTACAGAAGCCAGTTGCTGATCCATCTCCCATTGAATTAATTAATAAGTTTACAGTGGCAATTTTTGAATCATTTAAAAACGATGTGAAACGAAGCGATATCGATAGCTGTGAATCAGGTACGATAAACGAAAATCTTGGCGAACAATTTAATAAGTATACTAAAAAAACAACTGCATTGAAAATATTATCACTTAAAGTAGCAGGGTATATAAAATGGAATTTAATTGAATTGATGGTGTTACCTTTTAAGATACAGGTTAATATTTTGCAAGATTTATTATATTTTACCAATAATTCGACGTTTATCGAAATTCCAAATGTTGAGGAATATGACTTAACTATACTTTCAAAACATTTTATATTCGCGTTAGTTATGTATCATAGATGGTTAGTGAATACTTGCATGAGACGTGTGTTTTGTCAAATGCCGCCAAGGATGAACGGGGAAATAACGCCAATGGAAGAAAGTTACTTTTGCGCGGATGAAAATGTTGAAAAAAGTTTAAATTTTCTAAAGGAAGCTTTGACATGGAAAGAATTGCCTTTAATGTTATCATTTGATTGTTTTGTGATGCTCACGGAAAACGATGAGGGTATCGAACACGATTGGGAGCAAGCTGAATACATTTCCAAAAATGAATTTAATTCTCAAATCAACTATGAATTAGGTTGTTTTTATTTCTATAAAGAAAATTATGATATGGCTAAATCGTATTTTCAAAATGCTTTGGAATTTTACAAGCAAATCACTGAAAAAGTTGGATTTGCTAATTTAAAATTAGACAGCTTAGAAGGGTATTTACTTGCTTGTAAAACACAGGGAGACACCAATAACAAGAATTTACTGCATTTATTCAGTGTTTGCGTGGCCAATCAATACATGGGAATTTTAAATGTTTTCATAGAAGATAACAAATATCGTGAAATACCTTTAAACCATAGAATTAATCTTGAATTAGATATAGTTGCAGCACAATCAAGTGGAAAATTTGCTATTGCTAGAGATTTGTTACCAAAAATTCAAGCCCTTAATGCAATAAGATGCGTGTTAGGACAAAAAAGTACAGACAATTATAGTTTTGTTTCAGAGAAAAATCAAGATTATTTAATTTGGGCTGTGTTAGCTGTGTGGGACTATACGACTATATATGAAAAGAAATTGCTTTCATCATACTTCTTACAATTAGTTATAAGCAACAAAATCCCAGATTTATTGCAGAAAGCAGTGGCTCATGAGAAATTGCAACATATAATTAATGATGAAGTAATATCCACATACAATGACAGCATTCCGGAAATCAAAATTCCGTCATTATTGGAGACTTCAAGTTGGGACTGTCCCGAATTAAATGTAAGAAAAAATCCGAAATTGGAAATACGTACTCTAGAACATCAACTAATCATAAATTACGATCCTAATCAAATTAGAGATTTACTCGTTAAAGTAACAATGAAGAACTCAAACAGGCCAATTTGGAAAATTAATCCCAAATGGGAATTGCCCATACCACTACAGAGTGTTATAATAAGTTTTCCTAGAGGATTCTTGCAAGACTTTGGCTTTGTTTTATTGGCTAAGGCGAAAGAAATGACTATCGCCAAGGACTGGACTACCTCTATCGTCCTTCTACGAGCTTTGGAAGCAGAAATCAAACATGCCAATTCAGACTTGTCCATTATCAGTAAGTTAGCTAAATTAGTTACATGGGAAATACTACTAGTCGAGGTCACGCAATTATTAGAAGAATGTCCTGCTCCTCCAATTGACAAACAAGCATTAGCTAATTCTTGTAAAGTATGTTTAGAAACGAATGATTCAGTATTACCTAGGACAGAAGTTACGGAACAATGCGTTTTGTGCCTTCTTAATTTAGGTTACTGGGACTTCTTTGCTTCTTTAGACAAACGATTTACTTATTTTGAATTAGGTAAAGCAATCGCATTAGCTTGTCAAGATTTAAGCAAATATAAAGGAAACAAGAAATTTTCCAAAGATCTGTGGGATTTGACTTTACCAGCTTTCATAATATTGCCAACACAATCCAAGAAATCCAACGCTGGTAGCGGATCCGTATTAATGCACAGAGAGACGCCAGTTAACAATAGCAAAATGGTTATACTATCATTCTTTTCACGGCTAAGAGATTGTAGTGCCTTAAGAGTTGTGATATCGTTATTGACAAAACTCTATAATGTGCTTAAAGATGAGGCGTCATTAGAATTAAACGTAGAGTATGGTAATTTATGGCCAGTAGTGGTTACGAACGCTAATTCTTACAATATAGAATCGGTGAGTGAGGTATTATTGCAAATAGTCGATCAAGCCCTCAAATTTTACCCGTACAACGTCTCATGGTTAAGGTTAATAGGCGATATTAATTTCGTTGAAGAAAAATACGAAAATGCCTTAAATTATTATCTTAAATCGCTGATTATATGCAATGAATATTTTAACATTCCTATTAGACAAGACGATCATATTTATCGGAGAATGATAAAAAGTTGTGCTAGCCTTGGTTGTTACACTCAAGCAGCTGTTCTCTGCCAATTTCTAGATGAACCCGATTATTTGTCAGCGTTCCGATTTCTATCAGAACAGAAAACATGCAACGATGCAGTAGATGCATATTATAATTATTTCTGGGACACTAACATTTTAGAATTTCTAATCCATATACACCATAAAAAAGGCGAGTATCAGAAGAGAAAGAGGGCTGTTGAGATTATGGGATTATTAGAATTAAATGCCAATAATAACGAAGAAATACTGAGAGAAGCGAGCAACCACAGAAAGAGTACCTTTTTAAGAGCGTTATGTAAACAATATGTTTATTAGAAATTAATTTTTAAATGTATTTGTAAAAGATGTTAAATTTTATAATTTTTGACACAATCAAGTTATTTATTGTATTATATAGCCTAATAAACTTTTTCACAAAATAAACTATTATGAATAACCTGTTAGTGATAAGCTAAATTACATTACACTTGTTTCGTTGAAAATTAATTAAGGAAATAATACTAAGTTAACATTAAATATAATTAATATACTACATTGTCAAAAACAAGTTAACTTTATGATAACTTCGCTTAACTGGGCGTATCAAACAAGAAGTAAGTATAAACACTTTTTTGTTCTTAAAAATACACCACATTCGAATTCTTTACTCTCGTTCAGTATGTTGGTTGGAAAATATTTCTCGATTATGGGTGCATTACACATTTTTTCCATTGCTTGCAGTAGGTAATACCAGTCTTATGATTAAGCCTGCAGAAACGAGTGCGCACTCATTGACGGCGATGATATATTTCGAAAGCGGTTGGATGTACCCGAAGTCAAGATTCATATGCGTAATGTATGTGTATGGATGCCGTTGTTATGTTCGATGAGTGCTAATAGATTTCTTAGCCGATTTTCGACATTAGAATACACTGGCACTATTATTAAATGAATTGTTTGCAATTTCAACATTTTACCGGACAGTACTGTGTGTAAAAGATATGTTAACAGCAAACAACACCGGTTAAATGTGCAACGTGATGTACCATATTATAAATTTCTATATGGCTTTTATGTTAAGTATGTGCAACATTCCACGAACTATTGTAGACAATGAAGAATTTCGAAACTTTTGGGAGAAATACGTTCTGGAATGAAGATTTCCAACAAGAGGTCAATTACAGTATAATTTTCCTCGGATGAAAAACACGATTACGGATCAAATAAAAGCAGAGCTAAAAGATAAAAAAATATGGCTGACAGTAGATGAAACAACGGATTAAAGAAGGAATAGTACTTGAAATATGTGTGCGCACTTTAAAAAGCGATGAGATTTCCTTGGTTCTTCTTTTACGTAGTAGAACCCTACAGAAAACAAACGCGGAAAAGATAGTAGAAACTATAAAACATACTTTTGGGAAGTTCAAAATATCATCAATCCAACTTGTAATGTTAGTTATAACTGGCAGTTCGAATCGAAGCTGGAATGTTACTAAAACAGTCTTATCCTCGATTACTTAATGTAACCTGTTTCCCCAATGCATGTCATCTTGTAGCTGGATTTATTAGAAACAGTTATCCAAAAGTAGACCAATTTATAGCTTCTCCCAAAAAAGTTTTTATTAAATCTCCAAAACGCATTCGTGAGTTTAAACAGGCTTGTCCAGCCATTCCTTAGCCACCACAGCCGGTATTGAAGAGAAAAAGAACGTGGCTTAAAGCTGTTTTATATTATGAAAAATTTTTACACATTAATAAACCTTGTATCTTAAATTTAAATCCGCAAGATGCTCAAGCAATTTCGTTAAGTCAGCGGCTAGTTTCAGATAAATCCATACTCGAATAGAGCAAATTTACGAAAATTATTCAATTCGTTTAGATACTATTTTTAAATTAGAGAACAGCTGTCATTACATGAAACGCTAAATATAATACATATATTACCTCTCAAAATCTCGTTAGGAAATCTAACAAATAGTATAGGAAGATTAACAACCGATAAATTAAATATATATATATATATATATATATATATATATTATATTTTTGCATATATATATAAATCCGCAAGATAAGCAATTTCAGTAAGTTAGCGGCTGGTTTCAGAAAAATTTAGAGCAAATTTCCGAAAATTATTCAAATCTTTTAGATACTATTTGAAAATTAGAGAACACCAAGCTGTCTATACATAAAGCGCTGAATGTAGTATACTACTTCAAAGCCTCGTTAGGAAATCTAAGAAATAGTACAGGAAGAATAACAACCAATAAATTGAGTGCATTTATAAATAAGAATCCCAGTTTTCAAACTATAGCGCGTATAGTCAAGAGTTTAAGTAAAAACCAAGAGTGCGAATATGATGCGAATGTCTTTTTTAAATCCGCGAACATCACATCATTAGACGCAGAACACTCCTTTTCCAAATACACCAACATATTTTCACTAAGTCGTAGGAGTATGACTGAGTCAGCACTGGAAGCATACCAATTACATAATACTATGGCTAATTTTTGCGTCACTGTACATCAACAACACAAAGAAAATCAAAATAGTAATTACATTTATTATTTTTAATATTGATAGTAACTGAGACGTTCGCTACTGCGAAAGCACTCGTTTTTGCAGCCTTATTTATGATTTAGTAATATAAGGCCTACGTTATAGACATTACAAAGTTTAGCATTCCATTACCATTACTAAGATATTTTATTTCAATTGAAAATGATAAAAAGTCATACAATTTGTATAAACCTATTTTAAATTATAGTAACGGATTTAACATCTTTAGTCGTTTTATTAAAAACAGATCCAAAAGGTTCTTTCAAACACATACAAGAAGTGTCTCGTAATAAGTATTCAATCCCATCAATTTTATTATTTTCAAATCTTGTCGATCCCGAGTCTTCAATTCTATCAATTTCATTACTTTCTAATTTTGTTAATTCTACTATATACTCTGTTCCAAAATTCGGCGGACCACCTCTCAAATCTAGCGCGAAAATGTGGCCTTGGGATTGGTTACTGTGAAGATAAATTAACACAGCTATATTTAGATGAGAAAGTGCGGCCATATTGTTTTACGAGTGATAGGTTAGGTTGTAGTATTTTCAGCGCATTATTATATTTGGTTAATTACTTGTACAAAAGAGGTCTTTTGCGAACTAAACAATAATATTATTTATATTTGCGTCGTTTCCGTAATGGATGAACCGCCGGGTACAAGTGGGACACAGGTGATTCCTATATCACCACCTAGAAAGCGCAGCCGTTCAGGTCACTTGTTACTGGAAGAGAAGGAGTTTGTCTTGAATATGTATAAAACATTAAAACAAGACACACCTGATATCTCAACAAGACAAGTGGTGTTAAATATAACAAAAACATTAGGTACGAAGTGTAAAATATGATAATACTAATGGTTAATTTATTGCTACATTCGTTTTAGGAATTGCAAGGAGTACAGTGTACAGTGTACTGAAGGAATATAAGAATGAGGGTGATGTTGCCGCTCCAAGGCAAAGCACTGGAAGACCTTCCAAATTAGCTCTTTTCGATGAGACAGTGAGAAATGCTGTGCGGCAAATTGTTCATAGCTTTTTTTATAAAAACGAAATGCCAACACTGAACAAAATCATGGCTGTCATAGACGAACGTGATGATATACCACACATCAGTCGTACAACATTACATCGTTTCCTGAAAAAACTTAATTTCAAGTAAGTTGCAGATTGTGCCTAATAAAATTGATAGATTTTAGATTGATTTTAGCTCAGTAAATATATTCAAATTATTGCAGATATATGAAAAGAGACAGAAAGAGCGTCTTGATTGAACGTAGTGAAATAATCCGCTGGAACGCAAATACCTTGCCACGATTAAGTCCAGAAGGCCGGTCAATCTATTATTTAGATGAGACATGGGTCAACGAAGGACATACGAAGCAAAAGGTGTGGGTTGACAAAAATGTTACAAGTCACCGACAAGCATTTATTGATGGATTATCTACAGGCTTAAAACATCCTTCCGGAAAAGGTCGCAGACTTATTATACTTCACATCGGATCTGAGGATGGTTTTGTTGAGGATGGGTTACTTTTATCACGTGATTATCATGATGAGATGGATGCAACTGTGTTTGAAAAGTGGTTCGAGAAAATATTATACAAATTACCAGATAATGCAGTAATCGTAATGGATAACGCTTCCTATCATTCTCGAAAAGCAGACAAAGTGCCAACTACAGCTTGGAAGAAAGCAGATATACAGGAATGGCTGCATTCCAAAAATATAGAATTTAATCCTGACATGGTTCGAGCAGAATTATTACATTTAGTGCGACTTAATAAAGACCAATATAATAAATATGTAACAGATGAAAAGGCTAGAGAAGCACATAAAACTGTTTTACGGCTACCTCCTTACCACTGTGAGCTGAATCCTATTGAATTGGTATGGGCACAAATCAAAGATGAAGTCGCTTCAAACAACACAACATTTAAGATAGCAGAGATACGGCAACTGTTAATAAATGCAATAAATAACATTACTTCCGTCAAATGGAAAAAATGTATAGACCATGTGATCAAAGAAGAAATAAAAATGTCAGCTCTTGATGGGTTAATGGATGCTGTTGTAGAGCCTTTGATTATATCTATTGGCCCTGACGACAGCAGTGACAGTGTTTCAAGTGATAGCGACTATTAATTTGTGCAATGTAAATGTTTAAAATTGAAGTGCATTATTTTTACCATAATACCGTGTTCAAACTCAAATAAAATGTAGTGGTATAATAAAAAGAACCCTTGTTTCATTTTAAATGTTGGCTGAATAATTTTACAGCGAATTAAATTCACAAACGTGTTTGATTTTGACATTTTACAGATGAGAAATAGCATGAATATAGTTGTGTTTTGTTGATGTTTTCTTAAATGTAGATAAAGTTATAATAAAATGTAAATAGTGACAAAAGATAATGTACAAAGAATGTAATCTAACAGATAATGTATTGTAAGTTTTTTATTAAAGCAAATGCAGAAAGTGTATACGTTTCTTTTCAATATATACATCTACCCATCTTTTCATATTATCGAAAATACATTGTAATAATTCTACAGGGATGGTTAGTAAACACTTTATTTTATAAATAAAAAGTAAAAGTTTCATATTTGTTCATAATCGTGATCATATTAATGTTGGAATACGCATGTCTGGATACATATGCAAAGATTTCTTTAATGCATTGTGAGTATTTCTATAAGATACAAATGGAAAAATATTAAAGTATTCATTTACAAATTACAGTTATATACTTCTGTGGCAATGAGCAGACTAAATGCTTATATATGTGTTTGCAGTTAGGAATTCAATTTCATTATCTTTTCCCATTGTAAATATAACTTTAATTGGTGGTCCGCCGAATTTTGGAACAGAGTATAGTTTTCTTTAACGTATGTATATACTATGAATTAGAAAAGTATACACCCGGTACACCCGGATTTTATTTCGATGAGTATCTGAAGTGAATTTAATAATGTTAGTTTGCTACACATTCATTCTATCTAAGCTTGTTTGGGATGAGATGATCAATATCCTCTTAGAGTATCTCGTCTCGACATACATGTACCTGATGACAAAGTTCTGCCAAGCCTGAGAGGATTGTGTAATGTCCACGTCACATCTTCAATAAGAAAAAAATACGAGATCGTGGTGGCTATAGCAAAATAGTAGTTAGAGCAAGTTGAAAGTAATCACTCCTGCCGCATGCGAATGGATATTATTTCGTTCCACGATCACGAAAAACTTTTTTCCACGGTGTGCGATATTAATATTAACATCCGTTAGAATTCTAATTACTTTGCACCAGGGACATGTTCTACAAGTTCGATATGTGCGATCAAGTATACAGTTCCATAATGAGTTGAATATAAATGATTAATTCATATGCTAGCAATTTTATGGGAAAATAGAAAACAATACTGGAACAAGTAGACTTTGTTAACTAATTTTTTTATAAAATCGCATTTCAAGTAATGTTAAAAATTAAAAACAATAAGAAATAATGAACAAATAACTAATCTACGAGTCTGACAAGTAGCAACCATACAATATACGAGGGAACAAGGGGTGGAAATAAAAAAACCAAATTATTTTTCTTTTTCAATATATTCACCTGCAAGACGAATACATTTTTCACATCTTTCAATTAATTTATTTATACCCTCATAAAAAAATGATTTCTCTTTATCTGCAAAATACGCCGAAACTGCCTTCTTGACTTCATCATCGGCAGTAAATTTTTTACCCCGCAGCTCTTTTTTCATTTTCGGAAACAGGTAATAATCACTCGGGGCCAGGTCTGGGTTGTAGGGTGGGTCATTCACAATTTCGAAGCCCACCTTATGCAGGGCAGCTAACGCAACGCGGCTCTTATGGACGGGCGCGTTGTCGTGCAAAAGCAGAACACCTTTTGTCAATTTTCCCCGTCTTTTCTCTTTAATGGCTTCTTTTAGTCCCTCTAATATTGAAGCGTAATATTCTCCGGTTATAGAAACACCTTTATCTTTATAATCAATCAACAATATTCCTTCCGAGTCCCAAAATACCGTTGCCATGAGTTTCCGAGCTGATTGTGACACTTTAAATTTCTTGGGAGGTGCTGTGCCCTTTTATTCCACTGCATGGAGTCTTGTTTGGACTCAGGTTCATAATGATGAACCCAAGTTTCGTCTCCAGTGACAATTCCACTCAATACACCATCCTTGTCTTCATTACAGAGGTCCAAAAATGCACGCGAACACTCTACGCGCTGTTGTTTTTGCGGCGGCGTGAGCATTCTCGGCACCCATCTTGCGCTGACCTTAGACATGCCGAGATGATCGTGTAGGATTTTAAAAATTGTTGTATCGGATACTCCAACCACTTCTGCGAGTTCTTTCTTGTTTAGTCGAGCATCTTCGAGTACAATTTGTTCGACCTTTTGGATAAGTGCTGGCGTGGTCGCCTCAATGCTCCTGCCCGGCCTCGGGTCGTCTTCAAGGGATTCCCTTCCTTGTTTAAATAAACTATGCCACTTGTACACCATGGTTTTTCCTGGACAAGAGTCGCCGTAAACCAATGACATCTCATTCATTATGGTCGCGACTGATTTTCCTTGCCTGGTAAGGAACTTTATAACGGCACGATATTCGATTTTTTCCATATTTCACTCCTGATTATGTTACTTGGTTGACGATAGCTCAAAGATTAACTGTCTAATAACAATGAAACTTCGTATTTATACTAATCATGAGTCGCTGCACAGGCCACGTCCCCAATGCGCCTACTCACCCCTCTACAACCCGCTCATTGCGCGAATATAAAAACGCTCCCTCGTATAATAGCTTGCTACAGGCGAAACTACTAGAAAAGTCACCAAGCCAAATAGGTGACAAAATTCACGTCATAAATTTGTAGAAATTATAGATGTGAAAGAGTTACGAAAACTAATTTATTTGTCATCGTGAAATATAATATTCTATAGTTGGAACCACTAAAGTTAGCCGGTATACCAACAACGCTGCAAAATATGAACATATACCCGAATTTATCTAATTCATCGGAAGTCACATGTGTTGAAGAAAGAAGGGTGGAAACATTTTTCCAATAGAGTTACGCGCTACGTCTTGTCAAAAAATAGTGAAAAAATAGATACAGACGTATGCAGAGCATGTATATTATGCACACATGTGTCAAGTATAATACAAATAAAATAGTGTTTTGACTTATGAAGTTTGTCTTTTCTATAGTTCCCATATTGTTATATTCGCTGTATTTTACCGCTGTTATTCGTTATTGTTCTAACAGCTAATTTATCATATTTATTTCATTATCCCTGTAAGTTTACACTTAGGTAACCTACGTAGACAGCTTTTACATTTGTTATTTACAGGTTTACAGAATAGGTGTATAGTACGTTATTGCATCTGACAGTAATATAAATATAGTATTTAATTTGACATCCTCACTTCCTGTCGACATCTTATTTCATACGACAGTGATCACGTGATCAGAAAACATTCCTGATTTAATCTTTATATTAAGTTATGCTATATCATAAATTTACAGAATTTATTGAATATATTCCTAGGCGGTCACATTGCTCCCAATAAAGACTAAAAAAGGCCTATAGTTAATAGTTCCTTATAGAATAACCCAAGAGTACGATGTACATTTTAAAAAAAATGAGCATGTTTTTTTTCTAACACGAACGCCATTTGCTAGGTTCCTATCGTCTTTTTAGGTCCATTACAAGCGCAAAATTTAGCAACGTTGTTAAATTTAAAACCACTTACTATCTCCAATAACAAGGGAGATCTCCATAGTTAAGATTGAATATGAATCAGCCTGTATACATATTTTTCGAATTCATGTCTCTTGTAACGCATATGTATTTTACAACGTACTCAACAATAAGAATACGTACTCAAAAGCAAAGCCAGTGAATTCATTTAGATATAATCGCTGGCCATACTCATATTGACAAAAGCGACCATCTGAATACTTAATAGATGAAATGTTTGTATCATCTATATTTGGAAAAAGAAAAATATAAAAAGAAAGTTCAGAAAATTTAAGCATCCATTCTTAAAAAAATTAAGTAATCTGAATTTACTTATGAAAAATATAGAATTTGAAATTTTGTAGACATTTTAGTTACGCAACCCAAAATACAGATAATTATTTAAAATTTTGCATACGTACATTATGATTTTTTGGGACAATTAGATGCTTTATTAAATCTTGACGGACAGTAAAATGAATAAATAATTTACCAATCGCCTGAAAGTAAAATTAAATTTTAAAAGCATATCGTTTTGGTCAGTTAATAAAATAATCTTAATACTAAGAATATATCTAAAATATTAATATCGTATAAGGTATACCGAAATCTGAATCAAAATTTTAGAATATCTGTTATACAATGGTGGATAGATTTTTTTTATGTTCTTATGATTTCAAAAAGGAAAAATTTTTGAGTTTATGAAATATTATGCAGTGCTTTTTGCTATTATATAACAATAAGGGTATTCTAATTTGAAAGAACGGTCTAGAAGTTATTTTTTCCTTTAATTATGTAACGTTAACGATAAATAGAGAATGAAAATATATTTTGAAGTGAGGGACACTTCCCATGAACAGCAATAAACGACAATCTTTAGGAAAGTCTGTGTGTATTCATAGGCTAAAATGAATGCGTTTTTAACTTTCAATGCGGTAAATCAACATTTATAAATATGTAATTAACCAATGGCGTCGTATACTATAATCTGGTGGATACATAAATTCAATATTGTAAGTGACATCATCGATTAATATAAATATATATGCATAAATTTGAATACAGAAAACCTCTTCTATAAAAGTTATATGTGTACTTAATTAAAATACGAAAATGGACTTGAAATACATACATAGAAGAATGTATAGAAAAAATATAATGAATAGTGTTTATAAAAGTAAATATTAATATCAGTTTTCTAACATACATGTTGTGTAAAAACAGGTAATTACAATACCGCACAATATATTAAAATTTCGAATGCAGATCATGGGCTGGGCGTTTTGTACTGATTTCAACAGATTATTTAAACTACCGTAGTGCCAATATCAAAATATTGAAAGTGAAAATCTTAAGAAAACAAGAGTTACATGAGGACAAAGAGAGTTATTTTAAATTAACACGAAGAGGGAAAATCTTATACAACTACAGCGTCTGTACTAAAGATAAGTCGTGTGATAATACAAAATTTTTAAACCATTTTATGATAGGAATAATGCTGCTAGTGAGGTAGATCTAAAAAACTACGGAAAGTTAGACGAACTCAGGAAAAATATATTGCATATGCCGTTAGTAAAGAATCCGACTTAAACTTATCACAATTTAAAATTTAATTTCAAACACATTTTGACACCTTTCACGCCACTATTAACAAGTTCGCGCTGCTAGGAACTTTGTATCGCAGTCAAACTATAACGCTAGTGTTCTAGTAAACAAAATCTTTGTCTCAAATATAAATAAAAATAAGAGATTGATATCCGGATAAAGGTATTTCACCAAACCCTTAAGCTTTGGGGAAATGCGCTGCTAGGAGCTTTGCATCGCAGTCGAACTATAGCGCCAGTGTTCCAGTAAACAAAACCTTTGTCTCAAATATAAATAAAAATAAGAGATTGATATCCGCACAAAGGTATCTCACCAAACCTCTTAAGCTTTGGCGAAATGTGCTTTCATTCTGAAGAATATGAAAATTTGATATAAACCAGATTAGTGCTGTAAAATCCTTTTATTGGCTTTCTTTCATAATTTCAATATACAATACTTTCACCTCTTTACAATCCCTACACCGCTCCATATGAAATTACCGTGCTGTATATCATTTTTTTTGAAGCTTGTTTTTTCCCAAATCTGGTTCCTTTTAGTGCCGGTTTAATCTCGAGAAATAAAAAGTCATAAGCAAGATCCAGTAAATAGCATGAATATTGTAACACACGAATCTCATGTATGGACAAATATTTCTTGAGAGACAGTGTGCAGTGCGGGTCGGAGAGTTGTCCCGATGAAGAACGCATGACTTGTTTTTTCACAAGAGATTTCACATTGATTGACGTGTTGATCTACTTGAACACTTAACATTTTCCAAAGGAACATTCGATGCCAGGTCCATTTCGAACTAAGTGACACGCAACCATGGCGATGACAGCAATAGAGAGGGGGAATGTCACATGACACGGTCATGTACTGGTCAACTTTTGCGCGCACAGTTTATATGCGGAGTGATTAGTCAATTTTATAGTAACGTATGTGGTAACGCCTTAAAAAAAAATTAGTGTGGAGACTCCTCTGGTAAAATATAGAAATGTACTTGTATAGGGTTGTATATTAAGAGCGTGCACTGTCAACTTAAAAATAATAAGGTATAGGAGAATGGACAAACATTTTTAAATAATATTTTCAAGAATAATCTCTGACAAAGTATGACAGAATTTAGTCTGCCGCAAGATGGCCATTTTTAACATATAAAGGGTACTAGGAAAGTTTTGCAATACAGCTTTGTTTATTTATTTTTTTCAAAGTAATTTTCTCTACACTAAATACACCTCTCCATCCTCCGAAAACAATCTTTAAACCAGTTCTGTCAAGTTTCACTAGGGAGTAAAGCACACTCGTTGTCCCAAGCCCGCAGAAGGTCTTCATCATTGGGAAACCGCCTCCCTTTTAGCTTCATTTTCACATGCGGGAACAGTGCAAAGTCGCAGGGAGCAAGATCTGGATTGTGGCAGCGTGCTCGAGAAGTTTCAATCCTGTCGTGGTCAAATATTCGGTGCAGGATTTGGCGCGGTGAACTGGAGCATTATCGTGATGGAGGAATCAGGTGCCCATTCTTGACTTTGGCCGCAGGTTCTTCATAGATCCAATGACTTTAGGCAGGCACTGTTCAGTATACCACTTAGCTATGACTGTCTTCTGTGTGTCCAAACCGACGCGTTCCACGATTCCACTCGATTTGAAAAATACAGCTATCATTTTCTTCTTTACAGATCGGGATTGTCTGACAACTACGGGTTGACCCAAACTTTGTTTTGAGTTTTGGTCGGCACATCGTAATAGTACAGCCAAGTCTCGTCACCTGTAACGATGTTGTTCACATACAAAGATTGTCCCTTATTAAACTTTTTAGCATCTCCTGGCGGCACCTAAAAAGAACAAAGTTTCTTCACGTGCAAATGGTCAGGCAGAATTGAATGAATTGGTGGTGCATTTAGGCTCGAAGTACCTGTCTTCGCCAAGCATTTTTCTCACAGTAGTAAGGTTTTCCTCCGTAACTGACGTTCGTGACCTTCCCGGCCTCTCAGTATCCTCCGCAGTTAAATTTCCCCTTTGGAATTCTCTGTACCACCTGAATATCGTTGTGCGACCTGGACAAACATCACCTAGTGCAAGAATCATTTCTTCGAAGCACTGGTCTATGTTTAAACCACGCATGAAATTATAAAGCAAAACTGCCCTTATCTCATTTCGTGACCACGATGCCATCGCAAGTACTTTACACTCTCACTGCTAATGAATAACTGAGCCCATCTACATGGCCCGTTCGGGTACTATGCACGTATGAACATGTCTCACCATGTAGCAGCAAATAACTTCCTACAATTCATTGTTGCGTCATATTGCAAAACTTTCCTAGTACCCTTTGTATAATGATCTGACTTCAGTCACATAGAACACCTACGGTCAGAAATTAAAAGGACGTTTAAATGCTATATCTGATTTAAATATATGTATGTTGGAGAAAATTCTAATTGAAGAATAGGAGAAACATAATCACCTGAAATAACAGAAAATTTAGTTTCTAGTATACTTCAATGCTCGCAAGCTATAAATAATGTTCAATAAAATACTAAATTAATTATTTTAATGTTTAATAATTATAACCGTTTATTAAAGCCTATGATTAAATTTGTTTTTAGTTGTATACATACATTATGATATATTCCAAATATTTGTAGGTTTATACTATATGTAAACAAATGTTCGTTTAATTTTATACTTAATTGTAATTCGAAGTATATGCAGGCTTATGTAACAACCCGTATATTTCTGTTAGTGTTTAGAGAAAGCGTTACTAATGCCATAAATAACGAAATTTTAAATTAAAATTGATTCGAAGCACTTAAGTATGAAATAGCATTTAAAAGATATTGGATTGAATTTTACAACGACCTCATGAAGCAGAGAAATACCTTGCCAACAATTATGTAAATTAGGTAAAAAATAAAATGTAGAGAAGGAATTTAGTTTTAACATAGTTATGCTATTGCAAGTAATCAGATCAAATTTACTGCGCATGTACCAAATAAACTTAGGCATAATTTCGTAATATATTATATATATGAGATCCAGGATAAATACAGACAATCACTTACATACAGGTTTCTGGCATGCATTTGATGTAATATGCCAACAAGCTCTTCTATCCAATCTTAGTTCTTTTGGTACTGCTTCTTCTGCAATTGCACTTATAAAGTCATGCTTGAATAATCGCTTCCATGTGAGGTGTATTACAAGGTTCTCACCTAGGTCTACTTTCATTTGTTTTTTTATTAATGATCGTTTACTAAAAATGGATGTGTGGATGGATGAAGTATTTTCACTTATTGGAACTAGTCAACAGTAATTACTTTCGCGGCACAATATGTCATCCATAGAAGAAATGAGTACTGTGCAAAGTTCTTGTGAAATCTGATACGCAACAAAATTCAAATTGAATTTTTATTATCGAGGGTAGCTTTCCATGTGCCAAGGGTTTATACCAAGTTTGGGGGCACTTTCCAACGGGGAGGATTAATATAGTACAACGTGCACCTTTAACAATTATTTGTAGAAATATAGTTAAATTTCAAACCAAATTATTTTTCTTTTTCAATATATTCACCTGCAAGACGGATACATTTTTCACATCTTTCAATTAATTTATTTATACCCTCATAAAAAAATTATTTCTCTTTATCTGCAAAATACGCCGAAACTGCCTCCTTGACTTCATCATCGACAGTAAATTTTTTACCCCGCAGCTCTTTTTTCATTTTCGGAAACAGGTAATAATCACTCGGGGCCAGGTCTGGGCTGTAGGGTGGGTGATTCACAATTTCGAAGCCCACCTTATGCAGGGCAGCTAACGCAACGCGGCTCTTGTGGACGGGCGCGTTGTCGTGCAAAAGCAGAACACCTTTTGTCTTTTAGTCGCTCTAATATTGAAGCGTAATATTCTCCGGTTATAGAAACACCTTTATCTTTATAATCAATCAACAATATTCCTTCCGAGTCCCAAAATACCGTTGCCATGAGTTTCCCAGCTGATTGTGACACTTTAAATCTCTTGGGAGGTGCTGTGCCCTTTTTATGCCACTACATGGAGTCTTGTTTGGACTCAGGTTCATAATGATGAACCCAAGTTTCGTCTCCAGTAACAATTCCACTCAATACACCATCCTTGTCTTCATTACAGAGGTCCAAAAATGCACGCGAACACTCACGCGCTGTTGTTTTTGCGGCGGCGTGAGGATTCTCGGCACCCATCTTGCGCTGACCTTAGACATGCCGAGATGATCGTGTAGGATTTTAAAAATTGTTGTATCGGATACTCCAACCATTTCTGCGAGTTGTTTCTTCTTTAGTCGAGCATCTTCGAGTACAATTTGTTCAACTTTTTGGATAAGTGCTGGCGTGGTCACCTCAATGCTCCTGCCCGGCCTCGGGTCGTCTTCAAGGGATTCCCTTCCTTGTTTAAATAAACTATGCCACTTGTACACCATGGTTTTTCCTGGACAAGAGTCGCCGTAAACTAATGACATCTCATTCATTATGGTCGCGACTGATTTTCCTTGCCTGGTAAGGAACTTTATAACGGCACGATATTCGATTTTTTCCATATTTCACTTTTCACTCCTGATTATGTTACTTGGTTGACGATAGCTCAAAGCCTAACTGTCTAATAATAATGAAACTTCGTATTTATACTAATCATGAGTCATTGCACAGGCCACGCCCCCAATGCGCCTGCTCACCCCTCTACAACCCGCTCATTCCGCGAATATAAAAACGCTCCCTCGTACCTAAACACGAAGTAATAGATAAAGTTGATGAACTCGAATACATAAAAACGTGCCCAGAAGTAATGGTGTGATGGCTATTTAACATTCACTGCAAAAGGCCAAGAGAGTCTTAGAATCGCTGGTGAGAGTATGAATTTTTTAAACATTTTTTAAAGATAACTGTGATGCGTGTTTATATATTGGGCTGTCGGAAAGGAAATGATATATTTTTGAAAGGTCATTTATTAGTATAAAAATCTTTTGATATATTTCGGTTAGCTTCATAATTCATCCTTCATAGAAGAATCTATTTTTATCGGCGGAAAACTGATGGACGTTTAACGTTTCTGCAATCTCTTGCGTCGTGTATCTTTACTTTGTCATCCTTGGTAAGCCTGTGACCGAGCGGTATGAAATTCGCGAGCCAGCGTTGGCAAGAAATTTCACGAATCATCGTTGGCATTAAAGATCTTGTAAAACATCATTACTGTATACTTTCAGCAACTTTTTAAAAGCACGACGCATTTTGCATGCAGAAAACAAATCAGTGCGTATTTTATAATCGACGGCATTTTCAATTGTCTGACGCATTTCAAATACAAGCAATGAACGAAAATCTGAACGAGTGTTTCTGTACCGGCGTCTGTGACTAACCAACATATATAGGTTAATCACTTAAGGTTGATATATAACCACTTTCCACATTAATTTTGGTGTTCTGTATACGTATTTCGACAACTAAGTTGTTATCATCGGCAGTTAATTAAACAGTGTTGCACCTGGAAAACTACGGCAAAAAACCGCACGAAACAAATTCCGTATACGATTCGTACCATCGAAAAGCAAAACGCATAATTTCGCAATATAAGTGATTAAGTGAATCAACTAAAGGCTCCATCAAAATTACTAACATGTATTAGGTACTCAGCGCGGAAGCATGAATTGACGACCGCCGCGCTGTAGGTACCATATTTAAAAATGGTACTTACGTAGATCACGCCTCGTACTTTACATAGAAAATAATTAAATGTAATAAATTATTTAGCTTGTTGATGTCAATAATTATATATAAACATATAATTAAGTTTTTTTTCACGATGGGAAATTTTTTATTACTGACTGCGGGTTTTAAATAAATATTAGCTCTGTTCCATAATGCGATTTGTGGCGTGTTAAAGGACTCGAAGTTACTCTGCCTGGTGGCTTAATTGGTAAAGCAGTCGTCTAGATAACGGTAGATAGAGGTTCGAGTCCTTCTACGGCGCAGAAATTTTTAATTAATTTCTGTGTATTTAATTAACGATGGAACAGCAGACAATAAATAGCATAATATGAAGTATACTTCATATTATTTAATGATTGTCATTCACCAAAGGACTCGACAGAAAGCCGCCATTGACAAACAGTAGGAGATAATATATCAGAGTGGAATTCGACACGAAATAAAAAGATGACAACGGTCCGACTAAAAATAGAAGATGCCTTGAAGTAGAACTCTTAAGACACGCAGAAAATAGAGATATCCAGTACGACATGAAGAAAAATGGTACTGGAAGTATCGCAGAAAATGGGATTTATGGTATGATAGGATTACTTACGTATGTTACTTGCTTTACTGACATATTTTTACCGTTTTTATATCAGAGTTAAATGCTACCACTAATTGTTTTGTTAATTATTAAGACCAACTGTGTCTCTGGAACTCTTAACAAAAGAAATGCCGTAGATATATTACACTTTAGTTATTACCATAATTTCAAACGTAGACTAAAAGAGAGTAAAGTAATCAAATAATTGTCTGAGATTTTATTGTATTTACTGTAAGCATTAAGTAAAGTAAGAAGTTGCTTATTAAGATATTTTTTCAGTTACTTGCATTCATTATCGTTTCAGTTACTTGCATTCATTATCTTTTCAGTTACTTGCATTCATTTGTTTTCTTTATTAAGGTAACTACTAGAAATTCGTGACATCTCTTAAGAGGTCACGTAGTTCAATTTCGAGGCGTTTAATTTTATTCAGAATGAAATTCATATACCTACTATTTGTATGAACGAATTGCTGCTGTTTAGAGTTATTTATATCTGTTTTTGATAATTTCTCATTCAGAGACCGTTTTACTATGTTTACCTTTTCACTGAACTTTGTACATAATACTTGTGGGTGCATATTACAAATTTGTATTTTTACATTCCAAACAATAGTTTTAATTTAATATACGCCAGCATTAATTTTCTTCATCTGTGTAGCTAAATATCTAAAATAATTGTCAAATAAATATCAAAATATTTAAAAAACCTTGATACACACTTCTTTATTGTAAAGTTGAATTATATTGAAAAATTACGTATGCCTATGTTACTGACATGACTTGTCAAAAAATGGCAGCCTATTGAAATAAATGTTTAATGGAATGCGTAATACTATCAAATATTTCGCTGAAATTTCATTCATTTTATTTTTCATTGTATTTATCGATTTTTTAAGTACATTAGCCTTCTTAAATATATTGTTTAGTAAAACCTGGTCAAATATAAATTCAGAGAATATTGCGAAATCATATTAATTGTTATAAAGAGTGTTTCAAATTGCGCGGTGTTTTTTAAGAATAAATAATATGTGGGCATTTAAAAAGTGTAATGTATGACATTTATAAAAATGGCTTCATACACGGTACAACAACGCGTTCAAATTGTTAAATTATTTTATGAAAATCAGCGTTCTGTGAAAAGAGTTTTTAGAAAATTACGTAAATTTTATGGTTTATATAATTGTCCATCTGAAAGCACTATTTGACGAATTATTAAAAAATTTCAAGAGGCCAGTTCCGTGGAAGATCAAAAAAGTGAAAAGTACAGTCGTAGTAGTCGTTCACAAGAAAATATTGGTTTGGTTCGTGAAAGTGTTGCTGGAGATCCTGAATTGTCCATTAGACAACGTTCACAACAACTTGGATCAACAACATGGCGTATTTTACACAAGGATTTAGCTCTGAAGACAGATAAGGTTCAAATAACACAGGAACTGAAGCCATTAGATCATTTAAAATGTCGTTCATTTGTTAATTTCATCAATGAACAACCAGCTGATTTTTCTCGAAAAATAATGTTTTCCGATGAGGCACATTTTGAACTTGGTGGCTATGTTAATAAACAAAATTGTCTGGGGTGAGGAAAATCCACGAATTATTCATGAGAAACCTATGCGTCCTAAACGAGTTACTATTTGGTGTGCATTATGTTGAATTACTTTATGAAAACTGGACCTTACTTCTTTGAAAATGCTGCTGGTGAAGCTGTAACTGTCAATGGTGATCGATATCGTCGGATGATAACCGAATTTTTGTGGCCTAAATTAATGAATATTGATTTAGAGGATATGTGGTTTCAACAAGATGGCTTTACACCTCATTTTGCACACGAATCAATTGATTTATTGAGACAAAAAGTTCCTGGACGCGTAATCTCAAGAAACGGTGACGTTAATTGGCCACCAAGATCATGTGAATTGACACCGTTAGACTATTTTCTTTGGAGTTATGTGAAAAGTCAGGTTTAAAAAACAATCCATAATCAATTCCTGCTTTGAAAGATGAAATTATTCGTGTCATTGGTGAGCCTCAATTATGTCAAAATGTCATTGAAAATTTTAACAAAAGAGTGGACGTCTGTGGAGCTGCAAGAGGAGGCTATTTGCCAGATATTATTTTTCGCATATGAATGTCATAACTGATACTTCAATTTCCAATAAAAAATTTTTGAAACTGAATGCAAATTATGTGTTTTATTTATTCTTTAAAAAAACCGCTAAATTTGAAACACCTTTATATGTACATGTTCTTTTATCTATCGTTATTAACAACTATGTCACTTAATTATGTATATGGGTCGGCCGAAATGTTTGCGGAATGAAAATAAAGAAAAGAACTTTGCTGTCTGAAGTTGCGTTTATTTTTCAATATATCAGGTTGTTACAAATGTAATGTCCTGTTTTTCCTTCAGTCTGAACTGAATCGCACCTGTGTGAAGACGTGTATGTTTTTGGTGAAAATTATTATTGTATTTATTTGAAGTCTGTACCTGTTCCATTTCTTGGAAAGATTAATACACCTGTCCTTGTCTCGCCTATGGAAATGCTGTCGGCAAGAAATATTCGGGCAATTTACCTCTTTCAATTTAAAAAGGGATTAAATGCAGCTGCAGCAACGCGAGAAATTAATCAGACGTTCGGTGAAACCACGTGTAATGAACGCACATTACGGCGATGGTTTAAAAAATTCAGCGAGGGAAATTTTGATTTGGAAAATGAGCCTCGCGGATATGTGCGTAGCACCGTTAATGACGACGAGCTGCGTGTAGAAGTTGAAAGTAATCCGTTGACAATAGTGCGTAGCCTTGCAGAAACATTTCAAGTGTCCATTGCCACCATTAGTCGTCACCTTTCTTCGATTGACAAAGTGAAAAAACTCGATCGATGGGTGCCGCACCAATTAACGGCAGCCAATAAGCTCCGTCGATTAGAGGTGGCTACCTCTTTGGCTAATCGACAGAAAGTTGAACCGTTTCTTCATCGAGTGGTACCGTGTGACGAAAAGTGGATACTTTATGATAATCGCAGATGGTCAGGACAATGGTTAGATCGAGCACCAAGACAGCATGCACGAGCATCACTTCATCCGCGAAAGATTTTGGTGACTGTATGGTGGACCAGTAAGGGTATTTTTCACTATTCATTTTTGCAACTTGGTGAAACCATCACGGCAGCGTCCTATTGTGCCGAACTGGAAATTATGCATGAAAAATTGAGCCGCTTGCAGCCCTCACTAGTCAATAGACATGGACCCATACTTCTTCATGATAATGCAAGACCTCATGTTGCACGACAGACAATCCAAAAACTTTCGGAATTTGGTTACGAAATTCTCCCTCACCCACCTTATTCACCTGACCTTTCGTCAACTGATATTCATTTTTTCCGAAGTTTAGACAATCACTTAAAAAATAGGGACTTCCCTGACAGGGAGTCTGTAATAGCAGTGTTTGAGCAATATGTGAGCCGTCAAAACCTAGATTTCTTTTCAAAGGGAATTTTTCAGCTTCCAAGCCGTTGGCAACAAACTATTGATGTAAATGGAGACTATTTTGCAGAATAAATATTTATATTTTTTTAAATTTAGACTTTTTTTTATTCCTTACAAAATCGGTCATTTCATATGTAACAACCTGATATTTTGCAATAGCCACCATGATCTCGTATTTTTTTCTTATTGAAGATGTGACATGGACATTACACAATTCTCTCAGGCTTGGCAGAACTTTGTCATCAGGTACATGTATGTATGTTGAGACGAGATACTCTAAGAGGATATTGATCTCATCACAAACAAGCTTAGATAGTATGAATGTGTAACAAACTAACATTATTAAATTAAATTCAGGTACTCATCGAAATAAAATTATATGTACCGGGTGTATACTTTTCTATCTCATAGTATATACGCTAAAGAAGACTATAGTAGAATTAACAAAATTAGAAAGTAATGAAATTGATAGAATTGAAGACTTAGGATCGACAAAATTTGAAAATAATAAAATTGATGGGATTGAATACTTGTTACGAGACACTTCTTGTATGTGTTTGAAAAAATCCTTTGGATCTGTTTTTAATAAAACGGCTAAAGATGTCAAATCCGTTAGTGTAATTTAAAATAGGATTTTGCAAATTGTATGACTTATTTCATTTTCAATTTATCAACCATGAAAAATGAAGAAGAGGTTTCTTCAGACTATTCTTCAACTCATTATGATAAGCCCTTTAGGAAGAAGTCGGCGCACTATAAAAACAGTCTTAATTTGTGCCATCTGTCCGTAATGCCAAGGATTTTTCAACCAATCCTTATACGAATTTTGAAACTACGAAGTTTTTGAGATAATATATTCTAGATAGATTCAAATAGATAATTCAAGGTTTTCGTTATCAGCTTTTCCAAGGTCACCATATCCTTAAATTTTTCGATACAATTTCGTGGCAATGTAAACTTGAATATTTTTCTTTATTTTTCCTTTTCGGCGGTAAGTTTTACGTTGTTTTAACCTTTAAATAGTCTACGATACTTCATAGATTTATGAACGTAAACATAATTCAAATTTTGTCAAAATTGACAGTTAATAAGTTTAAAGTACACGCTAATGTTTCATGTGTTAAAAATATTGTTGCAATAATTTTTCTATTAATATTTACTTGCTATCATTAAAAACGTATCACACTCTTAAATTAATAACTTCGGTTTGTTTTACTAGAAAAACATTATCAATTAAAATGCATTATCAAAATATTTTGTCAGTTATTTAAATAAGTCTCTCATAGATACATTTTTTCAAATTACTGTATTTATATTAATTTTTTAAATATTTATGTTGGAGGTCCGAAATTTCTAAGGGAAATTCAAGCAGTTTCTCCCAAGTACGTCTCAAAAGTAAATGACATAATTTCAAGTAAATGAACTTTAGAAATGACTGCGGCCTTCTTTTTGTAATTCAGTTGCGAATAGCCCTTTCTTTGCATAAAAGATTACATACATTTCCAGGAGTATTGACCGAAGCCTATACTTTGTATTATAGCATCTTTCCGTGGTAGTAGGAGTAAGTATGAGGGATTATAAAAATTTATAAAATACCATTTGAAAAAGATTCAAAGTATGTAACGGGTGGTCTTTTAAGAGCTTGAGAACTTAAAATGATAATACAAGACAGAAATATTGATGGAATTAAATTTTTTTTATTATAATCTGGTAGATAATTTCATGGCATTTATCTTTAAATATGATTTCCGACATATGTCCGCCGCAGCTATGAGAGTTACATGGTCCTTTCAATCAGTTCAACTTTCAACTACTTTTTCCAATAAATCTGGACGTATGGCGTCAATGGTGGCTTGAATATTGGCTTCCGATGCTTCAAGAGTTGCTGGTTTGTCGGCATAAACCAACGACTTAACATAGCCACATAAAAAGTAATCCAGAGGCGTTAAATCGCCCGGACGAGGGGGCCAGTGAACAGGACTACTTCTGGAAATAAAGTTGTCACCAAATTGATTTTGCAATAAATCGATTGTTAAGCGCGCTGTATAGCAAATTGCTTCGTCTTGTTGGAACCAAATGTCATCGATGTTTAGCTGATTAATTTTTGGAAACAAAAATTCAGTCCACATGGCCCGATAGCGCTCGCCATTCACCGTAACGGCAGCTCCTTCCTCATTTCGAACGAAATAAGTACCGATGATCCCGCCAGCGTGTAAACCGCACCAGTCAATTTTAACGGATGTAATAGTGATTCATTAACGGCTTGAGGATTGTCTTCGTTCCAAATACGGCAATTTTGCTTATTGACGTAGCCAATGAACCAGAAATGAGCTTCATCACTAAACACAATTCTTTGATAAAAATGCTCATCTTCGGCCAGTTTCAAATGAGCCCAATCAGGAAAAATGCGACGCAAACGATGGTCGTTTGGCTTCAATTCATGCACGAACTGTATTTTATAGGCACATAAGCCAAGATTCATACGTAAAATTTTCCACGTAGTCGAAGGACAAAGGCCAACAAGTTGAGAACGAAAACGAATCGACATTTCGGTGTCTTCTTCAATATTACGCGCTACAGCAGCAAGATTCTCTTGGGTACGCATATTTTTTGCCTCGTTGATGGTTTTGAATCGAGAAGAGTAAAATTAGTGCGAAAATTGATCAATAACTGCACGAATTGCTTGCTCACTAGGCCGATTATGTTGAACGTAAAATGGACGAAGTGCTCTATGAACTTCGCGAACAGATTTATTTTTTTCAAGGTAAATTTCCTTACTGAACAGAAATGTCAACACAGTTTGATATTATCAGCTGTCAAACCATAGTTATCGATATCGATAGTTCTCATGCAGCTTAAAAAACATCCATTATAATGTAGTCAAAATTATTCATACATGCTCTGCAAAACAGTTTTAAGGAACTTCACATAGATGTGGGAACGTGAAAGACGGTGAATTCTAGAATAACCCTTTACTTTGTCTGTAACACGTGACTATGAATTGGAAAAAAATCATGAACAAAGTTATTAACCAAAATCAACAATATAGGAAACAATTATCAATATTATTGAAAACGTATCATCGACGACAGGTATTTTCTGTTAATTTAATAATTGTCATTCAACTTGGTGCGTCCGAAAAAGGAAGTCACCATTTTCTTGCCAGAGCTTTGTCCGCGTCTCACTTTCGTGGCTTTTTCTTCGTCTTTGAAGACCTATTTAGCCGATTGTCGCTTGCTTTCTGGATCGTAACAATAAATCTAACTGTCGTCACTTGTAAAGATGTCGACACTGATTTTGCACGAACTCGATTGAATTTTTTAAGCATTTTTTTGTCTAATCCATACGCGTTTTTTCGAGCTTCCGTTAAATTGTGTGATATCCATCGAGTGCAAAGCTTTTTGACTTTAAGACGATCATACAGGATAATTCTGATTTGGGTCATACCTATACCCAATGATGCCCGAATATCTCTGTATCTGCATTAGTTGTCTGTCTTTATCAAGTTGTACACCGCGTCGTTGTTTTCTGGAGTGACTGTAATGGTAGGCCGTCCCTCACGATGCTCGTCTTTGAATTCGTTGTACCATCGTTCATCAGTCGCTAAGGATGGTGCTTCATCGCCAAACAATCGCTTGACTTCTGTGAACACTCCTGTCGAGTGAGACTGTTTTTAATATCATAGAAAATCGTGTCTCGAAAATCTTCGCGCGTTAATTTATTTTTCACAAAACTCACTTTATTGAAAAAATTGTTAAATGGAGACAACAGCGTATGATAGCAATTTGTAAATGCTATTCGGATTAGAAAATCTCTACCGGTGTAGCAACAAAAGAAGAAACTCCATTTCCTGCGACGTATAGCACAGCTGTGCCTCGAATTAAAAATCGTAATTTAAGAAACCATTCTACTGCTAGAAAAAGATTTTTAACTTAAATTCATCAACAATGACGTCTGGAGTTTGTAGAAGAATATGTTAATATAGACAATTTTTGGGACGGTGTCATTTCTTCAGATGAAAAAGCATTTTAATAATATCGTAATGGTCGATTGAGATTATAACTTCAGTAAAAGTATTCACACGAATATGTTCACCAATTACAAAGAAGTGGACGTTTTTCTATAAACGTTTGGGCTTGGACCAGCGTTCAAGTATCAGGGATTTGCTGGAGAATAGATGCACGATTTTGAGGAATTGACAACAAAACCACATTAGGTAATATAATGCTATCTTCTGTAACAAAAATATTTCCTGAAAATTTTAGTTTTCAAGACAATAGCCCTATTCATACTTCACACGTTCCAGAGTGGCCCTATCGAGAATGTTTGGGCTTTTATGGTAAAAAAAATATAATGCCAATTTTAGACGCTAAAATTCAGGAAAGTTGTGGCAATTAATAGAAAACTGTTGGGAAGAAATCACACCAGAATACACATGAAGTTCAATTTATTCAATGCTATAATGCTTTCAGAGCATTAATAAGAAAAGTGGCAGTTTCACAAAATGTTATTTATTTATTTTATGAGTAATGTTAAAATATATTTTTTTCTTACGTTAAATAACAAATTATATGCCAATTTTTTTATTGAATACTACCAGCTTGCGTTACTTGTTGCTATAGAGACAAATACAGTTACTATAAAGTAAATAGCATTTACAATTATTAATGCTAAATCCGTTACTGTGACTTATCCCGTTTTTTTTTGTCGCCCGTGGTACCTACATGATATATGTATGTATGGGCAGTTGGGCAGTGATTCTTAAATGCAATTACATACTTTTGAGACTGTGGTTACATAAATATTCAAACATGTAATATGTGGGTCGTCTTTTAAGTTTTGCATAAAAAACTGGAAAAAAAAAACAGCAGATAGCTTTTAAAGATTTCATTGTTTTTCGAAGTACTCTCCACGAAGATTAATGCACTTTTCCACGCG
Source organism: Dermolepida albohirtum (assembly GCA_031893035.1). Lineage (NCBI taxonomy): Eukaryota > Metazoa > Arthropoda > Insecta > Coleoptera > Scarabaeidae > Dermolepida > Dermolepida albohirtum. The sequence goes on along the minus strand of JAVIWB010004703.1, from coordinate 286,689 downwards.
CTCGAACTAACTCTGAAAGCAGTTGTTACACTCGTTAGTTGGTATAGTCAAAATTGCGTTTTTGAAGGCATCAACTGCTCCTTCTGATGACTGGAACCTTTGACCACGCAGTTCGTTATTGATTTTCGGAAAGGTAAAGAAATTGTTGGGATTTAGGTCCGGACTGTACAGAGGATGGTTTAACAATTCGACGTTCTATTGTCTTGGTGGAGGATGATTCGTCGTTCGGGGTTGGTTTTTCGAAGCTCAGCGATGACTAGCAGCAAACAAATAGTGGTATACCAATCGGCAGTAACAGTTCTCAGATATTGTAGAGAAATTGTTGCTACATGACCTGCTTTCAAGACAAATGTCGCGACCATCTTTTTGGCGACACGTCGAGAACGGATGACTTTTGTAGGCTTTTTTTCACCTTGGAACACTCAAACGGACGACTGGCGTTTATTTTCTGGTTCGTATGAGTAAATCCAAGATTCATTACAACTGGCAATGTTGTACACGTTTCCGGCGTTGAACCGATTTAGAGTTTTTGAACACCAATTCATCCTAGCTGCTTTCTGTTTTTCGGTCAACATATGCGGTATCGAACGGGAAACTAATTTTTTTACACACAATTTTTTGAATTGAGGTTTTTAAAATCTGGCGATATTTCATTTGTCGATCTTCGTTGATGATCTTGCGCACAGCATCGACATTTTCCTGAGTGACTGCCGTTTGTGGTGAACCTGCTCTTGGATTGTCGCTAGGACTAATCCGTCCACGTTTGAGTTCTCCATACTCCATACCAACGAGAAAATGTTGACTGATGTGGTGCTTCATTGACGAAAACAGAAACCAATTTGGCGAGGCATTCTTGTTGAAATAATTGTCCTCGAAAATTATAAAAAAAACTTATTTCACGAAAATGTTAATTTTTAGTAATGTCATTTGAGTAGTAGCGTCCTTTGTATCTCACTATGCAAAACTTATAAGACATCCCACGTAAGTAGAAGTACATAGTGCTCATTTATATATGTAATTTATCGTTTGTTATAGCACATGAATCAAACACTGAACCTTCCAATTTTTTTTTGACTCAAATTTCATATTGTTTTTGCCGTTTCCCCCAAAGAATAAAGTCCTTGTAGGTAGGATTTATTAAAATAAATTATTTTAAAAATAAAACAAATAATATTTTATAAATATTACATTTAATAACAAACTTAGAATAAATGTTTTTAGTCTTTAGATTCGCTGGTTAGAGGATCTATTTTGTAAATTGCGTTAGGTATTAGGGGCGGCGCCAGCGCATTTCGCAATTTATCCCAAAATTGTTTCTGTTTGTTCTCCTCCGAATCCCACTGCAAATAGATTCTAGTCTTCATAAGATATTTTAACATGGGACTCAAATTATTTTGAGATATGTTCCCCAATTTTATCATAATTATTGAGTCGTTAACGCATTCTCCGTGTTCGTTTTCGAAAAAGAGTCTGTGATTCTCCGCCACTTGCGCTTCCCACCTGCACCATTGGGATTTAATGTAAGAATTACTTATCACCAAAAGTGTTTTTCGACTTCTAGAAACACATTCCAGTACGCTCTCGGAAATTATAGTGCCTATCTCGAAGTCTCTCTCGTAAACGCATAGTTTTAAATATGGTGTGTAATTTTCCAGCATCGCTACCAGTCTGACGACAAAATTTCTATCCTCACTACTATAAGAAACAAATGCATCGTAAAGATAATTATCTTGACCCTCTAGGCATATATTTCTGTTAAATTGGGCACGCCTGGATAAAAACATCTTTGTTAAAAATATCCAGTAGCGTATGTGCCATCTGTAAATATAAGCGATGATAATTACCATAATAATTAATGTGAATAAAACTAGAGAAGGTACCAAGTAGCCAATAAGTCTTTCTTGCATATCCATTCTACATTCATCTCCGAAATATATTTCGTAATAATATTGACCGATATTTAATTCTGTGTATTTATCGGGATATACACATTTAGTATTTGTGTAAGTAACAAGATGGAAAATGTGATTAATTGCATGCGTGTTGAGTTTATCAAAACTATTGAAACTCTTGCATTCGCAATTATAAGGATTTTTCGAAACGTCTAATTGTGTCAGTGACATCATATCTCCCAACATCGCGTTGGTAAAGTAAGTCAATTTATTATCATAAACCTTGAGCACTTCAATATTTTTACTTCTTTTAAAAAACTGTTCATGCCATATAGATAAAATATTTTCACTAACATCCAAAATCTTTAGATTAACCAAAGAATAAAATATAATTGGTTTTATCGCTTTTAATTTGTTACCGTGTAAATCCAAGCGTTTAAGCGAACTTAAATGTAGAAATATATTTTCAGGCAATGTTTTAATTTTACAATTGGCCAGTTCTAATTCTTCCAGATTTTCTAGACCTTCGAATGTTTGCTCATTAAATGAACGAGATGGAAAAGTGTTGTTTTCCAAACTTAAAAATTTTAATCGTTTTAATTGAAGGAAGGACTTCCCGTCTATGAAGAAAATATTGCAATTTTTCAAATTTAAGAAAGTTAAATTTGTAAGCCCTACGAAATGTTCAACAGCGATTTTTCTAATATTGTTAGATGATAGATCCAAGATTTCCAAATTGCTCATATTTTCAAACGTGTATTTTCGTAACGTGAAATACGATTCTGATCCATATGGTTTGGAATTCATTGATAAATCTAATTTCTTTAGGGTCTGCAGGAGTACGCCGACTGGCACTGTAGAAAATTTATTTTTACTTAGGCAGAGTGTGTTTAGTCCTGGTAATCCAAGGAAAGCATTCTGTGTAAGATTGGATAACAAAACGTTATTTAAATAAAGAGTTTCCAAATTTGGCATGAGTGGTAAGGTGTTTTCTGAAATAACATCGAATTGATTTCGATTAAGGACCAAAGAGGTAAGATTTGTTTTTGAAATAATCTGTATAACATCTCTGGGCAAGGTTTTCTTAAATCCCCATCCATATAAATTCAAAGTATCCAAAGATATTCCATTTTCAATCAATGTTTCTAATAGATTGATCAAAGTTGTGGTATTTATAAGGTTTTCGCCCAAATTTAATACGCGTAAATGTTTCAGTGGTAATAATGCCTCTGGATGGATATACTCGACTTGGGAATCAACCAAATCCAATTCTTCCAAAAAACTGCCGTTCAAGCTTAGCAAATCATATTTATCGACAATTGAACATCGTAATTCAATCAAAATCAATTTTCTTAATTTCGGCATAAATTCGGATTTAAGCGACAAAGAAAAATTTTTTATATCGGCAAAACCGTTCTGTCGTATGGATAGGTTTTCCAAACTGATCAAACCGTCGAACACGTTTTCTTCTAAGTAGAACAGATTTGGATTATACGAAATACTGAGACTCTTCAATCGACTCATGTTTGAAAACACACCGGATTCAATATATCGTAATTCATTGTTCGCATCAAGTTGCAGCGTTTCTATATTCGTATAATTTTGTAGATCGCCTACAGTTATGTTTTCCACACCGGTCGTGGCCAGTTTAAAATCAGTAAGTTCAGTCTTAAATGTTCTGGGAAAACTTTTACATTCTTCTGGACCGTAGCAAGTCGCATACTTGAACAAATACTCTCGGCAATAACAGCCGCTTTGACCATATTTGCCGCGGAATAAGCTGATGTAATTTGTTGTGCCATCAGAGTTGGGCTCGACGCTTATTTTGTGTGGTGATAAATTTTTAGCTAAGACAATATTCGTAATTACAATCAGACCCACCAAAGTGATCATGGTACTTTCATCTTCTCGGTGTTTAAATAACTTCCTGAAACAAGAAAAATGCCTCATGAATTATACAATAAGAAGAAGCAAAAATAGTTTCTTTTAATTCATAAATATTAATTACATGTAAAGGAGACATCTTTCGTTTACTAAGAAGTTAATGTTGAAAAATGTTTCATAAATTTTCTTAGTACTCCTTTTCCCCTTTAACGTTAAATATAAACACGAATAAAAAATCAATGTAAAATATTATTTATATACAATACGAGGTTCAGTAATTAAATAACGAGATTTTTTTATTTACGAACGCATATTGAACAATACAGTGAAATTAAAGTTACAGGTCTTCACAACAGCGATACAGTGTCTTCTTTGATTTGATACATCGTCTTAAGGTAGATCGAAAGTTAGAAAGGACGAAGTCAGGGCTGTATGAGGGCGTGTGGGTAGCATACGAATGTCTTCCATAATTTGTACGTTTAGGTAGGCAAATAAAACGAAATACTATACTGCGCCTACACGATGCAAACAAGTTCGCCTTAATTTCATTATAATAAAATTGGTTTTTGGGAGTGGAACTGTTGTTGAAATATTAGCAATGTGTTCGAATGAAACCTTTGCCTATTATTTATTGTAGAAAGAAAGGGAAATAAATACTCTAGGTCGAATTGGTGCAAAGAATAGCTTATATGAAGTATATTCACATATTAAATTAATGGACTATTAACTACTATTTAGATCAAAGTGTAATTATGTGAGAATTGATCAACACGAATATAATGAATTACTACGATTGGTGACTAATAGAACAGGGAAATAATGTGATCCGGAATCGATATCTCCTCATGGAAGATTGAACTGTACTTTAAGATTTTTAGTTACTGGAGGATCATACAGGAATTTACGATAGCAATTTCGCATTAAACTTTATTTATGTTAGTCATTTTATATTAATGTTGTAAAAGGTGTCGCAAAATTAAGATTTGAATTACTAGAAAACACGGTTTTTAGCTTTTTGATTGTTATTTTTTTATTGAATCATAAAGTACATAGGATAGGGTTATTTATGGAATAACACATCGGGCAAATGGCCTCCACGGCTTCGCATGCACATATGCACTCGGTTGTCGAAATTTTCCATGACCATTATGCATGTATATGGCTGAATTTCGTTGTTGCAGCGTTGAATCTCCTCCTTTAATGCACGGGTGGTTGTGGGCTTGTTGACATAGACCTGTGATTTCAAATAACCCCATAAAAATAAATCTAATGGTGTTAAATCGCACAATCTAGGGGGCCAATTCTGATCACCGAAACGAGAGAGTACACGACCGGAAATGTCTCATGCAGTAATTGAATTGTTTTACGGGCTGCATGGCATGTGGCACCGTCTTGTTGAAACCACATACTGGCCACATCAATATCATCCAGTTTCGGCAGAAAGAACTGTGTTATCATGTCACGATATCGAGCACCAGTAACAGTCACTGCTTGACCAGCCTCATTTTCAAAAAGGTATGGTCCAATTATGCCTCCAGCCCAAAATCCACGCCAAACAGTGACACGTTGTGGATGCATTTGTTTTTTGACAATCACATGTGGATTCTCAGAATCCCAAAAGCGGCAATTTTGGCGATTAACAAAGCCATTAAGGTGAAAATGTGCTTCATCGCTTAGGATGAGTTTGCTCGAAAAATCAGCATCCATTTGCTGATGTTCAATAATCCATTCAACGAACTCTCTTCGTTGTGCATGGTCATTAGGCTTCAGTTGTTGTGTTAGTTGAATTTTGTAAGCATGGAGACACAGATCTTTAGTGAGTATACGCTGTAGAGAGCTTCTTGAAATTTGCAATTCTTGTCCACGACGCCGAATTGAGGTTCGTGGATTGTCACCGAAACTCTCACTCTCACGCACTGCTTCGATATTGACATTTGAACGGCTTGTTTTTGGACAACCAGTGTATTAGGCGTCTCCAACGGATCCAGTCTCCCTGAATTTTTCAATTAATCTCTTCACGGTTGACGAAGTTAAAACACTATTCCGACCATACTTTGTATGAAATTTTCGAATTGCGGCCGCCAAGCTTTCATTATTTTTTAAATATTATTCAATAATGAAGACACGTTGTTCTATCGTGTAACGCTCCATTCTTACTAACCCTAAACTGTCAGCTATCGAATTGTTTTTTTTTAGGGTTGCCAACACTTTACTGCACAAATGGCGACAAATTCAAATCGTTAATTTTGGGACACCCATTAATATAATGATTGTTAGAAATTTAAAAATTTATTTGAAATTTAACAGAATACTCTAATGGAGGTAGGATGTTTAATATTTGATGTTTTACAGTAACAACTACATATTGTTATGGTATGCTCTTTGAGCATTTACTTACCCTCTTGCTTATCAAGGAAGTGTCTATCAATTTTAAGAATGCAATCTACATTCTGAGATAAGTATTCTCTTACAACATAATATTTTTAAAATTGAGATCCTTTTTAGTGAATTCTTCGGTAAACTTTAAAAGGACTATGCTAGGGTTCTTCTGAATGGATAAATAAACAAGGACTAGCATCCAGCTATCAAAACATTCAGATAAATAAAACAATAGGCTATGCATTTCTCTCTACAAACGTTCTTAAGGACTTGAAGTATTTCTTGATAATTTACATTTACTTTTATTAATTTCATATACATATGTCTATTGTCTTATCTTTACTTTATTGATTTATGGTAATGTACATGCCTAAATTTATTAACAATATATTTTACCGAACAAGTCCGAAGCATCTCTGTATAATCGCCGTAGTTTGCAACATTCCCTCGTACATGTGTTCACCGATACATATTCTACCGACGCGAACATATATACATCACTCATCAATGTCGTTCAGTTAAATTATGCGCCAACGTGAACATAGGAGCACATACTCCACTCGTCGTGCAGTATCTATACACAATACGCGATGGCGGCCAGTTTCACCTTATGTAAGGGCTCTGCAGCTCAGAGCATTATTCGAAAGCGAATCGAACTGACAATTTTATCGAACGATTTTGAGGGTTGTGAGTCGAGCGAGCATCTTGCATAATGAAGACCGACCTATAATTGCTGCTTTCCCCCTGCTCAAACGTTCAAGCTCTAAATCACTTATTTCGCTAAATTATGGGACGAGAATCCAAAATGCTGGACTAATAAGAAACAGATCCTCCCTAATCGTGTACGTTAGTGGTATAATACACACTACGTACATATTGATTGCTTCAACTGGCTTACCGTTGTTCGGACAAATCTACCATATCGGACCCGTATGTTTAAATAATATAAATTTAATTTTTTAGTCAATAACAATAGTTATGAATATAAATGATACTGTACTATAAAGTACATTTTACTTAATGCGCATACACTTTCTGTCTATCAGAAAAGAAGTATGTTGTGGAAGTTTCCGTGACTATGTATAAAAAAAATTTAAATAGCAAATTATTCAAATTAAATGTAAAGTATTATCTATTATTCCTGAATCCCTGAATTGTTATTGCATATAACTTAAACCATTAGCCACAAAAGTGTTCGTACACCCCGTGAATATTGAATATCATTGAATGTGAGCATTCAGCTATGATAAAGCATATTTAAATATTTCCATTCAAAGACGTTTAAAAAGTTTAAAAACCTATAATAATAATATGCAAACAGTTTACAACTACAAAAAATTTGATTAATATTTTAACATCATATGTCACAAAAGCTTTCTTACACTTCATTTTTATAAAATATTTCACTATTGTAGTAGTTATAAAGCTAGAAAGAATTGGTAAATCCTCTTTATAGTAGCACGTATTTGTGAAAAATAAGCATTTCATGCTTTTACAAAGATAAGTTGTAAAAGTAAACACATGTTTGGTAAAACGCGCGAATTAACAACACACAGAAAAAACTCTCATGCCAAATAGCCAAATTTATGGAAAAAGTGTGTTCTGCAGTGCAGATTAAAAAAAATATTCAAAATATCCTGAGCTGTGAAAGTTGTACCGAGAAATAGGCGTCCAAAGACTAAATAAGTGCGATCAGAGAACTGTTACTGTTGGAATGCGTTAAAATTTATGAATAAGTGAACTGCGGATCGTTGTACAGATGGAATTTGACACTGAAAAGAAAGTACATTAAGAAAATATAAAGAGGATTTGAAAAAAGACACATATAACGGAAGAGTACCATGTCAAAAACCTTTCATTAGCAACGTTAATACATACCTAAATGCTCTGCGCTTTACAATAGATAACTTTTGACGACAAAGGTCTTTTACATGGTACTTTTCCACTATAATCTTGAAATTCTCTTCATGTTTTCTTAAAGTACTTTCCTTCCAGTATCAAATTACATCTGTACAACTATACTCAGTACACTTATTTTAATATTTTTAATGCGCTGCACATGCAAAAGTTCTGGGATCGCGCTCATTTAGATTCTTTGGACGCCTAATTCTCGGTACAATTGCAACAGTTCAGGATATTGAATATTTTCTTTCTGTTCCGTAGAAAACGTTCTTTCGATAAATTTGGCTATTTGGCCTAACGGATTTTGTTTCTTTGCGTGGTGTTGGTAACTTGCGCATACTAGCAGACCTGTGCTTACCTTTACAACTTCTTTGAAAAAGCATCAAATGCTTATTTTTCAAAAATACATCATACTATGAAGAGGATATACCGTATTTGTTCTACGAGATGTACCCAAAAATAACCGGAATGGCAGCGCTGTGTTTAGTACCCATTCCCTTGTGAGCTCATGACGCAACTTGTTCTGTGTTCGGTGCCATCGGTTCTTTCGCCGAATATGTTTGTGTCTCGTTATAGTGCATTTTTTGTAAAAGCATTTTCTTTTGCTTGTCGTTTTTTTTAACATCGGACTTAAGTGAACAGCGTGTGGCAGTGAAATGTTGCTTCCTGCTCGGAAAAAATGCTGCAGAAAGCGTTTTGATGTTGACTGCGTGACAGTGTGCGACCTAAAATACGATGATGGTAAAATACTTTGCTTAGTGTGTGATAGATCGTTTTTCTGTGGGCAAAAAAGAGACTGCTTTAGATACCTAAATACACTAAAACACAAACATACAATGTCATTTGACATATCTGAAGGAGTTTGTGTTACATATAATTCATATGTCGACGTCTTGTATATTGGAGAAGTTTCGTCAGTTTTGGAGTATATATAATGCAGACAACGTATCGCTAAAAGTTCGAACGTTAAGAAACTATTTACTTTTTGCGCGCGGAAAATGTGGTTAAGCTATGATGACAATACATTGTAAAAATAATTCTATTCTGAAAATCATTGTACGTACACTGGAAACTTTTCAATATATCTTCATTTTTATTAGCTAGTAAAACGTTGTAAAAGTGTACCGCCGAAGCTGTTCACAGTGTGCTGCTAAGTACACTACAAAATTTTGAATTGGTAACAAACCAAGTAGTATTGTTTGTTACTGATACTGATTCATCAATGGTTTCTGCAAGATGCTTCCTCAAACATGAGTGCCCATTTCACAATATGTAACGTGATACGCGAATTTCACAAACACTGTCCTGGCAGAAGAGAACCTGCTAGAAGCAGTTTCCCATTATTCAAAAAAAATTTCACACAACATCCTTAGCTTATAATTTATTAAACAATACAATGTATTTGTAGTCGTCAAACTGTCTTAATTTAGTTAAAATGTTAGAAATGTAGAAACAAGAAATTATAATGCTGTGTTGGGAAAATATACTTAATACTTTTAATGAGACCGAAGTATCTTCAATATAAACATAAGTAATATTGACTGGGGAAATATATTAAAGTAAAAAAAACACGCCATTTTAATCTCTTGATTCCGATAACCCATACATTTTATCCTTTAATAAATTGTTAACTGGTGTTACAGTTCAATTCTCACCTTGGGTATATTTCATTTCACTGTTCCTTCTAATATGGAAAACCCCGTATGGCATATGTATTTGTTCTGTTCATGTGTTCTTGTATATTTACATGTCTTTATTGTAACGCTTTATTCCGATTGTCGATTAATCGAATTTTTGTATTGGTTTATTTTTGTATACATTTGTATATTTCATTGTAAACCATTTCATTGAGTTCATATTTTAGTCTTCGAATTTGATAGTTGTCTATGCATTTCTAAAGTAGGAAGGTAAACTACTTTGGTTCGTTTTTTTGAGATGCCGTACTTGTATTGATGTGATCGAGGTACTTCACTCTCACCTACGGTCGATATAGATATGCGTGTTTGTCTAAGTTGTCCTTATCTTTTCCGTGTGTCAGGTTGATTCGTGGATTATTCTACAACATTCATTTTTTTACCCTTCGCCCCTGTCCTAGTAATTAAGCGTTATAATTTTCACTAACAAGTAAGCGAAGTGGTTGCAGTTGTGATTGCTTCCTTAAGAGTGATGAAACATTCTTTGTATAGGATTTAGGAAGGAAAGCACCATACATGTGTGAGAGTTAATTAATTTATCCGCTAGTTAGAGGACATTGTAATCACTCTTACTTATACCTATAAACTCGCCCAAGAGCTGAGGTACGTTTTAATATACAGACATTATATATATTCATGTACATACTTTACTGTTATTTATTCTTCTAGGGCTTCCTACTTTCTTTTTTTGGGTAATTTTGTATTATCTTGCATTTTCTTCCGTTTTATTGTCATTGAGTTAACGTTGATCTGCATTGGAATACCCCGTCCGAGGTACACAAAAAACCATCGCCCAACTGATTGCAGGAAGGTCAACTAAGGTCAGACAGACAATTTTAGTTTATTAATTTAGCTACCTTTTTTATCTATTTGTTCACATTAAGTCACGTTAATTCAATAGATTATTAATATTCAATTGATTACTTAAATTTTAGCTTAAATGTTCTGTTGTTTTGTACCAAGATTGTAAGACTAATATGTAAAGTATGTTTACTTAATGTGTTTTTTTTTCCTGTTTGTCATTCATATATGTTGTATTATTACATAAGTTGTTTGTGTTTTTTTGATCATTTAAGAACCCACATAGCGGTTAATACGCTACACTGATTATACTTAAGATGTTGTATTTGTCCAATCACAATTGTTTTTATTTGAGAATTAGCTCCGATATTAAATTTACGAAATAAAATCAATGTTTCAAGAAAGGAAGTAAACTGCATTTATAGAATGGAGTATTTCATTTTATCGCTCAGCAGTAAAAACCTTCGATGTAAGAAGTAAAAATAATATTTTTGTGTGAAAGTAAGTATTAATATTTGAATGATCAATTGGTGTAAATCGCCATTACTTTATCAAAATTATATGTCAGTATTTGTATTGAAATGAACTTAAATACATATAAATAATACAAAAATTTGTAGATTATAATTGTTCATAAGCAAAATAAATTAAACAGTGTAATTACATTCATACATGATAGCTTCCATATCAAACGTTCCAATATAATAAGAATGGAGCTACCTGATTGAAAATTGAAGTAAGCGTTTGATTTATAACGTCTTAGTATAACTAATAACAAAAGTAAATTTTTATCGGTGCGACAGGATAGAATCTGATGTAGTAAGTGCATACCAACAAACATACGAGGAAGCGTTTTTATATTCGCGGAATGGGGGACAAGGGTGGAAATAAAAAAACCAAATTATTTTTCTTTTTCAATATATTCACCTGCAAGACGGATACATGTTTCACATCTTTCAATTAATTTATTTATACCCTCATAAAAAAATGATTTCTCTTGATCTGCAAAATACGCCGAAACTGCCTCCTTGACTTCATCATCGGCAGTAAATTTTTTACCCCGCAGCTCTTTTTTCATTTTCGGAAACAGGTAATAATCACTCGGGGCCAGGTCTGGGCTGTAGGGTGGGTGATTCACAATTTCGAAGCCCACCTTATGCAGGGCAGCTAACGCAACGCGGCTCTTGTGGACGAGCGCGTCGTCGTGCAAAAGCAGAACACCTTTTGTCAATTTTCCCCGTCTTTTCTCTTTAATGGCTTCTTTTAGTCGCTCTAATATTGAAGCGTAATATTCTCCGGTTATAGAAACACCTTTATCTTTATAATCAATCAACAATATTCCTTCCGAGTCCCAAAATACCGTTGCCATGAGTTTCCCAGCTGATTGTGACACTTTAAATTTCTTGGGAGGTGCTGTGCCCTTTTTATGCCACTGCATGGAGTCTTGTTTGGACTCAGGTTCATAATGTTTCGTCTCCAGTAACAATTCCACTCAATACACCATCCTTGTCTTCATTACAGAGGTCCAAAAATGCACGCGAACACTCTACGCGCTGTTGTTTTTGCGGCGGCGTGAGCATTCTCGGCACCCATCTTGCGCTGACATTAGACATGCCGAGATGATCGTGTAGGATTTTAAAAATTGTTGTATCGGATACTTCAACCATTTCTGCGAGTTGTTTCTTCTTTAGTCGAGCATCTTCGAATACAATTTGTTCAACTTTTTGGATAAGTGCTGGCGTGGTCACCTCAATGCTCCTGCCCGGCCTCGGGTCGTCTTCAAGGGATTCCCTTCCTTGTTTAAATAAACTATGCCACTTGTACACCATGGTTTTTCATGGACAAGAGTCGCCGTAAACCAATGACATCTCATTCATTATGGTCGCGACTGATTTTCCTTGCCTGGTAAGGAACTTTATAACGGCACGATATTCGATTTTTTCCATATTTCACTTTTCACTCCTGATTATGTTACTTGGTTGACGATAGCTCAAAGACTAACTGTCTAATAACAATGAAACTTCGTATTTATACTAATCATGAGTCGCTGCACAGGCCACGCCCCCAATGCGCCTACTCACCCCTCTACAACCCGCTCATTCCGCGAATATAAAAACGCTCCCTCGTATAACTGAGCAGAGCGATCTACCTTGTATGAGTCCCAGTACATATTCAGTATGTACTTATTACGAACCTGATGAGTAGATAAATATGACAGATTTACTAATGAGGGCTGATTATGATACGAGGGTAGACGTTTATATTTCGGGAACTGGCAACACTGTTAGTGTTACCTCCGATCTGATGAATGCACCGTGAAGTTTGTCATTTTTGACAATATATTTACCTTTACGGTTTTATTTTCCTGTCGCTGTTTCTATTGTTGACAGTAACTTGAAAATTTTATGTCGGCGAAAAAATTGGAATTAACACGCGAACATTTTCATGTAATTATTTTTCATAACTTTCGGCGTGGATTATCTTAACGAGAATACATCGACGAGCTGAGTTCTTTATATGGTGATGAAGCATCATCGATAACTATAGTATATCGTTGGTATAGTGACTTCAAACTTGGACGGCGTTCTTTGCACAATGAAATTCGTGAAGGTCGTCCCACAAATGTTGCTGTGTTGGAAAACATTAATGCAGTGTCTGAATTAATAATGCAAGACTGTCATGTGACATACCGTGAGATTGAGGCATCTCTAGGTATTAGTAATACCAGCGGGCATAAAATGCTGCATGAACATTTAGCCGTTAAGAAGCTATGTTCACGTTGGGTATTACATAATTTAATAACCGTTCAAAAAAGAACTCGTGTTGATTGGTGCCAACAAATGCACAAAAAATACAATGGCTGTGCTTCAAAGAACATTTATAAAGTCGTCACAGATGATGAATCTTGGATCTATACGTATGAGCCCGATAGTAAACAGCAGTCGACTATGTGGGTATTACAACAAAAGTTGTTCGCGCTCGAAGCACATCAAAACAAATGGTCGCCTGTTTTTACAGAAAAACCGGTCACATTGCAACCGTCCCTTCAGAGAGTTGTAGAACGGTCAATTCCGAATGGTACAAAACTATTTGTTTACCAAAAGTACAGGCCTGTACATGAAGGATAAACTTCGTGGCCAACGGTTTTCTACGCCAGAAGAGGCAGTTAAGGCATTCAAAACTCATATTTTGGAGATACCGCTTTCACAGTGGCAGCAATGATTTTCGGATTGGTTTAAGCGAATGTAAAAGCGCATTGATTGTCAATGAGAATATTTTGAAAAGCAATAAAACTATTTTCGATAATAAAAATTTTTTTTGTGTTGCTATTACCAAAATACAAACAGCTACCCTCATAATAGAAGATTTTTCAATAATCCTGTTTCATGTTCGAATCTACAGTGTAATGCATGTTATTGTGACTGAATACTTGAATTATAAAAAAAGGTTTGAATTTGATATATAGATCTTAGGTGACATTAAATGATAATAAAAAAAATATATTAATCCTTTCCCTGATTACAAGAAATATATTCATTATGTAAATTGTAAATTTTTTGTTTAAAAATGAACTCGCTAGTAGTAAAAAGTTTGTTTTTGCTTTTTTTATATACTCCCTATAATAATTGTTCGAGACTCGCAAAAGAGTCATTGCTTTCAGACATTACTCGTCATTTGACAAATCTCTTCCTTAGTTAGACAATTTTTTAAACTAGGCAAGTTACTAGAGTCTTGCGAATAACTTGTCCGTGTAAGAATTTGCTTGTCCATGATGAAAAAGCTGGTGTGATGAAACATAATTCTTTTCTTTGCTAAACTAACTTGTCCAGTAATATCGAATAACACTTTTTTATAGTTCTCCCCTTCTTGAAATAGAAGACGATAATAACAGTTATGAAGTAATGTAAAAATTCAAAGGAATGACATGTCGGGAGTTTTTTCATACGTAAATACTCATGTACAATCTAATTATCCATTCATTTGATCTTTTAAATGTCTAATACTTCCTGTATCTTGATAGGACGTTCAATTAGAACTGCGTTGGAAACTTTTTCAATAATATTCTGCTGTCAGCTTTTTTAGTATTGAGAACGTTGGAGCATCATTGCCAAAAGTTGATTCCATCTCGGTTTTTATTTGTTGGTGTTAAACCTTTCAAATAGAAGTATTTAACTACAATTCGATACTCCATTTTTCCATTTTAATAGATGTACAAACATTATGTTATTTGATATACGTAAAAAACAAATTCCGTACACGATCTGTCCCGTTGAAAGATCGTGTATGGAGTTTGTCTCTTACGTTTTTTTACCGTAGTTTTCCGGGTACGACACTATTTAATTATCTGCTAATGATGACAACTTAGTTGTCAAAATACGTATACAGAATACGAAAATTAATGTGGAAAGGGGTTATATATCGATCTTAAGTGATTAAGTTAATCAACCACAGGCTCAATTAAATTTACCTACAATATAAAAAAGTTATTGATACTGTACTTGCGCCATTTCTGGACTCGTTACATGAAGAAGGAAGGACTGTACACCTTCATGTAGGATGGGACACCATATCATATAGCGAAATTGATCCGGAATTTGAAGCGCATAGTATTAATGTTTTGCTTTAGCCCGGAGGCTCACCGGATCTAAACTCCATCGAAAATTTATGGAGTGTCTTAAAAAATATCACATACAGATGTCCCAATCCAACAATTGCAACTTTAAAAGAAAAAATTTATAGAAATTGTAAATGAATGCAAAACTGCAAGTTTAGAGATTGTTTTTGCAGTTTGACAAAATATTAAATGAAAAATGTTTTATAGGACCTAATAAACATTTTGTATTAGAAATATCTGTAAACAGTTTTCCTTTTTAGTAAAATTCGAACAAATAGCAAAATTAAAGTGACTCAAATTCAATTACTAGAGACTGTATATACAGTCAGGTATTCCCCAAATATGTATGCTCTGCAAACATGAATGGCGCACAAAATTTGTAGTAACTTAAAGCTCTTCATCATTTGTTCTATTCTATGCATTTGATCATATGATGATCTTTAGCAAAGTTGTTGTGCATGAGCCCACGAAGGTTTCTAAGTTGGTACGACCAATTTTCGACAGATGGCGCCACTGCCATTTTAATTGGAAATTTTGCAAAACAATTAATGAATATTGGAAATTGGCGAATACAAATTGATGAATCTACGCAATGTATCACCTTGCTAGCAAACTTCTGTAAGATCACAGAAAGCATAGACGAATTGGTACAAAAAGTTTTTCCAAACATTACACAGAACTACAAAAATCATCAGTGGCTCAGTACGCGTGCTATATTAGCGGCCAAAAACATCGATGTCAATACCATCAACTTCACCATTCAGAATGGAATACCTGGCGAAACGATAACATATAAGTCCATCGATACTGTGGTGAATCAAGACGAACTTGTCAACTATCCAACTGAATTCTTGAATTCGTTTGATTTGTCAGGCATGCCACCGCACGTTCTTACATTGAAAATTGGCGTACCCATCATTCTTCTTCGAAACATAAATCCACCACGACTTTGCGACGGAACCAGACTCGCGGCCAAGAAAATGATGAACAATGTTATCGAGGCAACAATTTTGACTGGAAAATTCAAAGGTGAAGACGTACTGTTGCCACGTATCCCAATGATCCCGACAGATATGCCATTCGAATTCAAACGTTTGCAGTTCCCGGTACATGGAGAATCCATGCTTCTCATATGGGCAGCTCTATGTGGCCTGCTTACGCATCGGAAAACTTTCTGATTTGTTCGTTTACGCACCAGATGGAAAAACAAGAAATATTGTGTATCCCACAGCACTTCAATAAATATCGAATTGAAACGAAACGCTGCAATGTCACAATTTTTTCGAAATGAACAAAGTCAATAAAATGACTCAAAATGAATTGAATATTTGTGTAATGTCTTTTCTTCAAATTTATTTTAGTTGGTGGCGTAGCAACGCGCGCAGGGTACAGCTAGTGTTTAAATAAATAAAGATATTGTTTATAGCAAGTAAATTGCTGTATTCAGTTGCTGTCTAAAGAAATGAAGGACTAACTTTAATTTCGACCCCTAAACGAATCAAGATGAGAGTAATTGTATACATATTTTTAATGTTGTACGATTTATTTTGCTCTACATATTTTTTAATTGACAAAATTTCATTGAAATAATGTACTGAAATTTGATATAAGCATTTCTAATTAACGATGATTATAGAAAAATTTTGAAATATGTATAGATTAGTTGATAAGAATGTTAAGCTAAATTCTACTTGCATTATTCATTGTCTCCACTTCTAGCTGCAATGAACGGGAATTCAAACCAAATAAATAGTTCCGCGTACTTCGAGAAATCTGGTGTGCATATGTGTGTGTGCATTCTCCGCCCACATATTATGTCATCTTCATATGACATGACTTATTACTATACAGCAAGATAGTTCCACGAAAACATTTTAACTTAGTGAAAGATTTTATTGTTGCATTTCTAAAAAAAATATTTCAAAATGTAAACCAGTAACAATATAAAAATACGAAAAATAAATAAAAGTATTGATTTGGTAGCATCAGATATTATTCTAGAACGTTCCTACGACAGATAAGTATCTCAGTATGAAAAATGTGTTTAAAAACATCTGTCGTCAAGTTCTTTGTCAATCTAACACCGTATTTCTCAACATAAAATAAGTATTAAAGAGTATGAAGTATATTTGAAAAATCGAAATGTTTCTACATAAATATTCAACTTTTCACAACTGTACTTTTCAATACACATGACTATATACAATTTGCTTTGCACATAATATTCACAGCTGAAAATAATTAACGAATATTTCATAAAAATGATAATAAATTTTGAAAGAAGTTGATTTAATATATTTTTTTGTTTCCGTATATTTGTTGACAAGTACCTGAATACATTACAGTATTTTAATTTGTTTGATTAGGTTTTAATGTGATCTTGTGAAGAATGTATAAAACGTTGCATTATTATGGCAGGAAAAATATGACAGGAAGTGGGAGTGGTTCTGGTAGAGGATGAATAGAGAATGAAGATGACCAGAAGCATATACTTGAAAAAATAGATAAAGGAAAAGCTAGACTAAATTTAATATTATTGTGTAAGCAGATTACAAATTACACAAAACAACATTTACATGTATAAGGCAATGCTAGAGGGTGTAGTTAGATACGTTTCGGAAATATGGATGGTGAGAATGAACATGTAAGGCCGAATAAATGCTGTTGAGAATAGTTTTTGAAGAAGTTGCTGTGGAATAACTTCATTAAATAGGGTAAGACCGACAAAAATAATTATGAAAATTGAAATAACACTAACATATACGATAGAAAAAAAACAACTCTACTGGTACAGACATATGCAAAGAATGACAGATGTCCGATCAGTACTCTATGAGAATTCAGAAGTGATTTCCTAGGAAACGAAGGAAGAGAAGAAGATTAAAAAATCTTGAGAGAGATAGAGAGAGAGGAGTAAGAAGAGCTGATAAAAGAAGAGAAAGAGAAGAAAATTCCTGGAAAAAGTAAAATCGATAGCGTCCGAATTGCTACAAATGGTCAATTATGTTGTAAAACGTCACTCTTAGGTTCTGTAGAAGATTGCAATAATTCTTTAAAAAATACAGATTAATAATTTTATGATATCAATGAACATACAAACACGTCCTTGGTGGGATATTTCGTGCAGAAACACTTTTTCCACAACAGTTTGAGCGTGTTCTACAGGATTACTATATGAAGAACTGGCTGGCCACTCCATTCTCACTCTAACTTCATTAGTTTGGGTGTTGGCAATGTTTGCTCGATGGATACAGCATTATCGTCCGTAAAACTGAATTCTTTTCTCACTACTGGTGCATACTAAAAAGAAATGAGTCACAAAATCTCATCCAATTAACTCGGAGAGGTGAGAGGTCCATTTTCAATGAAATAAAGGCCGATGTGCGCTCCAGAACTTATTCCAGTAGAAGTTTTATTGTTACAATTATTATAAAAAAAATAGAAATTTATTTCTGGAGACATCTGAAAGTATTTGGTATCTTAATGTCATAGACTGCATTGGTGTATCGTATGGGGAATCATAACTGGTCTTTCCCAGATTTCCCAGACAGCAGTTTATAATGGTTGAAATGTTCTTGGTGGCACATTTCGTATGTACTACTGTGGGCAAAAAATAGTAAGACTTTTTAATTTAAATTTCGCGCGAAAACTCATTCGTCGACATTTTTTTTTTGTAGGTTGGTATGACTGTCAGTGACATCTGTGCCAAATGTCACATCAAAATAATCATTAGTGTTTAGTATACGCTTGTCTTTCTGAAGTACAAAAAGTGCATTCGGCGATTTTTACAATGAGTGAAATTATTCAACAAAGAAGTTCCATTAAATTTTGTGTACGGAATCAAATTTCTGGTGCCGAAACGTTCAGAATATTGCAAAAGGCCTTCGGTGATAATTGTTTGTCGCGAACAAGTGTTTCTGATTGGTACAAATTATTCAAAGAGGGTCGGGAACGCGTTGACGACGAAACACGTCCTGGACGGCCATCAACATCAACTGATGATCAACGTCAATAGAATCAAGGAATTGGTGCTTGAGAATCGACGATTAACAGTCAGAGACCTTACTGGCATCGTTGGAATATCGGAAGGATCAGTGAAAACCATTTTGAAAGATTATTTGGGCCTAAGAAAAGTGAAAGCACGATTTGTTCCAAAATCACACAATTTTTTCGAAAAACAGCGTCGCGTTGACGTCTGTGAAACAATGCTTTCCGACTATTAAGACAAAATGAAAGGCATCATAACTGGAGATGAGACTTGGATCTACGCTTATGACCCGGAAACAGACGATCAATCGGCCGAATATCGTATCAAAGGTGAGCCGAAGCCCAAAAAACCACGTCAAAGCAAGTAAAAAATCAAGGTTATGTTTTCTTCGATTATCGAGGTGTGGTGCACTCCGAATTCCTTCCGACCGGCCAAACTGTCAACAAAGAATACTATTTGAGTGTTATGCGTCATTTGCGCAATGCTATTCGTAAAAAGAGGCCAGAATATGGGCCGTACCACGATAATGCACCGTGCATACTGCATTAATTCTTCGTGAGTTTTTCGCAAAATTTTCAACCAATATCGTGCCGCAACCACCGTATTCGCCTGATTTAGCTCCGTGTTACTTCTGGCTATACACCAAACTCACACGACCGCTCCGGGGAAACCGTTTTGAGTCAATTGAAGACATTAAACGTGAATCGCTACGCGCATTGAAGGCTAAAATTGACTTTAACAACTGTTTCGAGAATTGGAAGAAATGTTGGCACAAGTGTATTGGGACCAGGGGGAATTACTTTGAGGGAAACGAAATAGATTTGGAAGAATAAATTAAGAATTTAAAAATTATGAACAAAGTCTTACTATTTTTTGTCCACAGTAGTATATGGATGTCCTTCAGTACTTGTCTCGTCTCATATCATTACGCCACTATCTTTAAATTGAGGCCTTTGCCGTACAAATTGAGGGTTGTTGCGTATGTCGGGTAATAAATTCGATACTAAATAATACTCGCCCCCTTTCATTATGATCCAATTTATGTGCACATTTGCTCATATTCTGGAGGCTTTTTTCTACTCTACAGTAAGAGGAATGCAAGCCAATGGTCTTCGGTCATATCGGGAAAATTAGCGTTTACTTTAGTCTTCCGAATTTATTAAAATTTGGAATGCTTTATTGAAAGAAAACAATTATAGATATTTCAAACTTTATGGCTTGTTTATACATTCTAGTCTACACTTTCATGAATATTAGGAGAATTTGGCATATAACATGTGCGACTAATCTCCCTAAGTTTTGCTGAAGTTGCATAATTTTCTGAAAATGTCGACCTCATCTAACTTTGTTATAGAGAATCATATTTAAGTATTTAAAATGGATCTCAGTTGTTTTTCCTTAATTCACAATTCCTTTGTTAATCGAAGCATTTCTTTGTATTTTATTTTATAAATTTTCCAATCTATAGTATGTTAATATCGTCAGTGTTCTCTAGAAATATAAACTTATCAATTTCTAAATGCCACAGTAAAAGGCTGAAATACACATTCTCACGAATATTTTCATATACACTTGTATTTTTTATTCTTGTAAGGGCAGCAGATTATGATTGAGTACTAAAGCAGTCAAGTTTTGTCAACACGACAGGATAGAACTCGTTGTACTGAGTATATATCTACCAACAAACATATGGCATATAACTAACCAAGCAAAGCAAATACTACGAGTGTTGATCCCTGACCCATTTATAAACCAAAACAATTATTTATCTTCACGTCGTATTGTAACCCGCTATGTATAGACTAACACTACAAACTTAAATGTCTGAACTTGTTAAAGTGTGCCTACAGTAGACGTTCGAGGTCGAGAAAGTTACACGTAAATATCGAAATGGATCGTGTTGAGCAACGAGCGGTCACTCAATATTTGTGTTTAAAAAAGATGAGCTCGACTCAAATTCATCAAGATTTGGTGGATATATTAGGGGAATCGGCAGTATCATATGACATAGTTAAAAGGTGGTGTCGTGAGTTTAAATGTGGTAGACAGTCGTGTACAGACGAATATGCAGATGAAGTGCCCATAACCGTCACTGCCCAAGAAAATGCTAAAAAGATCCATGATCTCGTGCTGCAAGATCGACGTCTGACTATTAGATAACTAGTTGAAGATACTGGTCTCTCGTACCATGTGGTATATAATATACTTACTGCCGAATTAAATATAAAGAAATTGGCTGCAAGATGGGTTCCACGAATGTTAACAGATACACACAAGGGAGCTCGAAAAGACATTTGCAGTTGTCTTTTATCGCAGTATAGACACGACAAAGAACGAAAGCTTTCTTGCAAGACTTGTGACAACAGATGAGTCCTGGATTCATCATTATGATGTAGAGACCAAAATACAGAGTAAGGTTCACCACCGCCGAGAAAATTTAAGATGCAACCTTCAGTAGGCAAGGTCATGTTATCCGTAATTTGGGATACTGAAGGTGTTATTTTAATAGATTTCCTGCAGAAGGGGGCTACAATTACAGGTGCTTATTATGCCATCCGCCATATACAACAGATTTGGCCCCCAGGGATTACCAACTGCTACACTCCGCGCAACATGAATAGGACCAACTGCATATATGACATTTGTAGTTGGTATAAACATGGTAGCGCGCTGGAATTGTTATTTTCGAAAATAAGAGGGTTGATAAAAAGATGTATGTAGGTACCAAATATAATTTTTGTAAAAGTCAGTGCAAATGTACGTTACTAATGACAATAAGTAGAGTAATTAAACGCCACTTGAATACGACCAATCTACAAAATAAAAGATTCGTTTGCAATAACAAAATACTTTATTGTTCAATAATGAGTACTTTCGCCATTATTTCTTATAACCTCAAATAGTCGGGATGGAATGGAATTATACAGGGTTCTCAAGTAGTCAACGGGAAGTTCCGCCCAACTTTGTTTCAGCGCCTGCTCTAGTTCGTCAGCGCAACTGAATTGGGTAGCATTGGAGTACAATTTACGCGACAACCATCCCCAAACATTTTCTATGATGTTCAGGTCGGGGGAGAGCGATGGCCAATCGAGAACCTCCATGCCTTGTTCTTGAAACCAGCGTCGAACAATGCGCGCGGTGTTAATACTGGCATTATCCTGTTGGAAAATAAATGGCCCACCTGCCATAACGTTGGAAAATTTGTCTTTCACCTGTTGCAGCAGCTGGACGTACTTTTCCGAATTCTGTCTGCCCTTCACTATTACTAAATCAACAGGTCCGTTATAGGAAACAGCTCCCCATACCATGACTGAACCAACATCGGCTCGCCTTCGTGACTGAATCACTTCATCTTTACGTAAATCGTGGAAATAATAAGAAAACCCATCCGGGCCATTTAAATTAAACTTCTTCTCGTCACTGAAAATAACAGTTTGCCATTCTCTTGTCCACCCCATTTTTGCTTGAGCAAACTGAAGACGTGCAGTGCGCTGAAATTCCCTTAAAGGTGGCCGTCGTTTAATTTTCAAACATTTTAAATGCGGACAGGTCTTCAGTAACTTCTGTACAGTTCTTACCGATGCATTCGTTCCAACGTTATTCGCGATTTGTCTTGCCGTTAATGCCGAATTCGATGCTTCGCGTAATATGGCTCGACGTTCTCTCTTAGTTGTAACGGATGTTGTTCGCCCTTTAAAACGTTTTCCATAATTCTCGGGATCCCTAATAAAATTGTTCACAACCTGGTGTGATCGACTTATTTTCTTTGCAGTAGCCCTTGAGGAATACCCTTCTTGATGGAACGCTTTAATTTTTCCAATTTCTTCCATACTTAAGCACTTCTGTCGTCCCATCGTTGCACAATACCCTTAATTACAGATGTTTGTTTATCCGGATACACGTTGTAACTCGACACTCATCCGGTAGCTTACTATTAAATACTGGTCGTATCCAACCGGCGCGGTGCATTTTATATGTATGTGGTACTTACGTCACCCAATGCATAACGTTAGGCACTATTGCGGAATAATGCGTATTATTTGCCATATCATACCATTACAAACTTGCATTGTATTTTTAGTAAATGAATTGTTTTTCAAACCACCGAAAGCTTGCAACAAGTCGGGTGGTCCTATTCATGTTGCGCGGAGTGTATAATGCTATGATATGTGCGGTAAATCAGTGGTTTGCAGAGGTTGAACAAGTTTTTTGGGGGGAAGGATAAGAATAAATAGATAATAAAGTAAAATGTTTGCAAATTTTTTATTGTGAGTGAGTCAGGGATGGAGCAAAGCGATCCACCCTCGTATCTATCGGCCTTGGATAGGTAGTATATATGAAACACTTACTTTACTTACAGCTGTTATTATGGCACAAATTGGATAAATTCGAAATGTTTGCAGCATTACTAATGTTTCCACACGTATCTCGATGAATGATGTTTGCTGTGATGAGAATATGTCTTTATATTTTAAGAAAGACCGGTTGATATCTATGGATGTAACACAGGCAAAATCAAAATAATTTTCGAAATCGTAACTTTGTAAATTCGGAATACTTTTTTAAAACAATGGCGTTTTCTGCATCAACAATATTGAGCAGTAATGCATTTACTTTGTTCACTATTTGTACCGACTCCACTAAGAACAATCCAGTATTTTTGTCTGCTGGGCCAAGTAATCTATTAAACAATAAACTGATTAATTAAACTGATTACTTGGCCCCGTTTACCTCTAAACCAAAGTTGAGTCTGAGTAAGAGAAAGTTGTGAATGAAGTTTGTTGCATTCGAAGACCAATATATTTTGAGCTGCTGAAACCGAATGAAAAGCTAATTTCGGAGAAGTACTGTCAGCAATTGGATAATTTAAAAACAGCACTTCAAGAAAGGAGGCGGGCGATGTTCAACAGGAAAGCCATCATACTGCTTCATGATTATGCGAGACCACATACTGTTTTAGGATCTCGTCAGAAACTCGCAGAACTAGGCTGGGAAATTCTGTCCCATCCACCATACTCCCGGGACCTAGCACCCTCCGATTATCACTTGTTCCTGTCCTTACGAAATTTCAAAAAACGAAGAAGGTATCAGACAAGCACTTGTTCAATTTTTCGCCTACAAGGTTAAGGCATCACGCTGGTAAGAAGTCATAAATAATGATGGAAATTATATTATTCAATAAAGTTTATTCAAGGTATGAAAAATTTATTGTTTAATTCTAAAAACGGACAGAACTTTCCGGTAGACCTAATATACTCGTATAATTCATTTATTACATCGAACATTTTTAAAATATACAGCTGTTCTTTTTAAAATAAAACATGACATTTCGAAGAAAATAAGAGAAACATATGAGAAGTGATTATTTATCGATTAACATGAAAAAAAAGTCAATATTAAGTTTCGTGAAATCTGTATTTGATTTTTCAAAAGCTAGCATGGAAATTCCATGACAACACTATGCATACAATATTAAAGATTACCTAAATAGATTTAAATGTACTGAATAATATATTTATTGCACTTTGCAATTCTTAACACGCAATCAATGTAAATTTATTGTAATGAACCTGTCAACAACGTGAAATACAAAAACAATATAGAAAAAATTTAATTTTAATAAACATACCCAGAAAATCTCATTTATATTCTCGACGGCTGCCATGAAGTCTAACAATGAGTCTATACTGTGCACGATAAAAATACGTCTACAAGCACTGAATTTTCTTTTTTTTTCATTAGTCTTTATTTAGTAGACAGAGTAAACGTTCGGGTGGCTTTATCCAAATGTGTTGTGTGCCGTGTGTTCGCCAAGAAGCCTTGTAAATATATATTAAAAGGCACACAAACACACTTCGAGAATGACACATTAAAATGATAAAAAGCTACGAGTGTCCTAAACAGTTTTAACACGTGCGTATTTTACGTACATAATAATTAATTATATCAACTCAACATACGTCATACTCCTTTAACTTAAAAAGGCACGACTGGTATCATTTTGTTGCATTGGGTTTTTCTATATTAGATGCATGGGGTAAGCAATCGATACTTGATTCGGTTTTCAGATGTTAAATTAAAAATATTATAGAGGTAGCTATGTCAATGAGCAAAATATAATTCAACTAAATCTTAAACGAATATTCGATCAATTACTTTTATTACAATTGTACTACTCATTATAGCTATAGAAGAGACAGCTTATGTTTTAGTACACGTGACTAATGCAACGTAACCACGATGAGTTATTTCCATCTACTAGACTTTAAAATGTCTACCATTCATGAATAAATAATTAAAAAGTGTCTATTATATTACCTGTGAGGTTGTTGGACCTCTTTCAGCTATTACTCGAAATATATTTAATATTTGTCTTAATAACAATAATGAACTTTATTGTCGAACAGATATTCCAGTTACTGGACAATATACGTAATAATAAAGTAACAAAAGTTAAAGTTAACTAATAAGAAACTAAATATATGAATTTATATTCGAACTCGAAAAACTATATACAATAAAAGTATTTCGTTTTTTCAAATCAATGTTTATCATTTACCGGTATTGTGGAAAATAAATCTCACACAATAATGAAAATTTTGTAATTTGTGAGATATACATATAAGAACATCTCACTATATTAAGTGTATCCGAAACATTACTCGATATATGATTCCATCCGTTTAAAAATCGAACTAAACTTTTTTTACATTACAATGTACAATCATAACCACAAAAAGGTTTACGATCTAATTTAAATTTTTGCTCGATATTTCTAGGTCGAGCAAAACAAACGATCAATGGTGTACGTTATATGTAATCCAAATAGTGCAAAAGTTTGATTACATTTTCGACCTGATAACAAAAAGCTTTAATAAAAATTTTTCACTAGCGATATTTCTTCTATTACTCAAGGGGTCAGATCTATGTAGCTCAAGTGAATATTTATCATTAATAACGCGTGTAGAATATGTTTCTCTTTTTGAAGTACGAATGTGATTTTTTAAACTCTTTTTATTAAAAGGTGTTCATAAGTATAATGGGGATATTGAACAATATAGTATATTCCAATTTAACACATAAGAGCAATAAAGATTTTTTAATGTTAAAGTGTTTCCTACCAGATCGAATAATGAAGCCTAAAGAACGTGAAATTGAATTAGATATGTAAATAGATATGTTTAGTTAAGAAAAATTGAAGATTAAATATTACACCTACGTCCTTGACTTTATTTTCCTGCATTGTATTGTGTTGTCCAGAGAAGAAAAAAAAATATAGACATATGTACTTATGTTAGAATAAGTCGCTATGCTGCATTAGTCAATATTCAGTTTCATGTTATTATTGCTACATGAGTTGTTTTTTGTACAAAAATTTCTCCTTTAGACTCAAACCAAAAGGAGAAAGTATTTTGAAGAATATTTTTAAATTATCAACAAAAGCTAATACTTTGTAATTGAAGAAAGAAAGACGTGATGAATAATAATGATCACAAATTAGAGCCTCGCGAAACTCCTGAAAAGCTGTGAAAATACTCTACGAGTAGCCAGTGTACGTAATAAGTTCTATTGTAAAGGTGAGACTCTAACAATTTCATTGTATTAGGGGAAGAAACAAATGAAAATTTCAAAACTAGGAAGTCTATCATATCAAAAGTTTTTGCAAAATCCGTGTAAACTACTTCTATTTGCCGCTACAGATCTGAACAAAACCAAATTAGTGTATTGATATTAACGACATGCTTTAATTTTTAACTACCACAGCCAATTCTTGTACCTTGGAGTTCATGATTACAGACAGATTTTGTTTCAAACATTTTCAAAAAATAAAAAGTTTAATTTCACAATTTAATCTGGAAGAAGCAGCAGCTATTAAAGAAAGTCAGAAAGTCTACAAAATAATTTTTATTTTTCAAAATATTCTCCTAAAAGAGCAATACATTTATTCCAACGGTGCTCCAATGCCCTTATGCCATCTCTAAAATGCGATTCCGGAAGGCTTGCAAAATATTCATTTACGAAAATGATAAGCTCGTCGTTAGACGAAAATTTCTTTCCACCTAGAGCCGTTTTCAATTTTGGAAAAAGGTGGAAGTCGGAAGGAGCTAGATCCGGCGAATAAGGCGCACGCGGTACTAATTGGAAATGCAACTCGTGGATTTTGGACATCGCAACTGTGCTGGTATGCGAGGGAGCGTTGTCTTGGTGAAACGGAATCTTTTTCTTTGCCATTCCTGGCCGTTTAGCACGAATCTCAACATTTAATTTTTGTAGAAGTTCTGCATAATATCATTGGAAATGCGCAAACGAGTGAACTTTTGATCAGTCGTAAGCAATCGCGGCACCCATCTTGCCGAAAGCTTGGAAAGGCCCAATTCTTTCGTCGAAATGTGGTGTACGCGTTCTGTTGAAATGTTTACCATGTCTGCTATCTCTCTCACTTTGAGTCGTCGATCTTGCGTAATAATATTATGGATTTCATTTACTTAGAAGTCACGATTTTGGGTGCTCCAGAGCGCGCGTCATCAACACAGCTTGTTCTACCACGTTTAAATTCATTTACCCATCTACTTATTGTGGCGGATGATGGAGCAGATTCACCTAATGTTTCCCGTAACTCATCTTTTATTTCGGTAGCTTTCATACCCTTAATTACGAAGTATTTAATCACCGCACGATATTCTGCTTTTTCCATTTTAACAAAACGACGTGTTGCTTCTTTTTCAATCAGCTGTCAAAAATAAACTAATCAACCGATTTATCTAAATATCGGAACGTAAACATATAAATAGGCAACCTAAATTACAGTGCATTTGTTTTACCAATTAGAGCGCCACCTATGTGTCATTCTCACTACTTGTCAAACTATCCTCGTAGATGCGGAACGATCATTTTCTTTGTATAAAAATATTTTTTCAGCGCGGCATACATCGCTGAGTGACACGCTATTGGAAACATACCAGATGCTGTAAATGTATAATCAAATTCATTACAATTGATAGCGTTTCACAGAATTTTTATATATTATTAAAATTTACTGACGTCTGATGTCTTACTAGTGTCTATTGAACGTATAAACGGAGCTATTGATACATTTTCGCAATATCCGCGATTCAGATGTTCATTAGTCATTTAATCTATTTTAACAGTTACTTACTTAATAATATACTTGAAATGCATACATATTTTAAGAGATTTAAACCAGAGTTTGAATTATTACGTATGACCTGCTATTATTTATTACGATGCGTACAGCTATGACTTGGCGGCTCTAATCATTAGATTCAAAAATTTTTCGAATTTAAGTTCATATACACCACATTTTTTAAATTATTAGTTTTATTTTTACTTTTGGCTATTATACTTTTGAAAACATTATTTGTTTTATAGCTTATATACCATATGTATTTGATATGTTTAATGCCCTAGCAACTTTTAACGTCGGCGTACCATAATACGCAAAGCAACGGTATTGTGTATGCATCTGTTTTTGTTCTGGGGTAGACAGAACTCATTAATTGTTTATATTGTTTTTGTTTACAAACCTTATCAACTAATTCTGCATTAGATTCATTATTAACTTGTCTAGGTTTGTGAAATATTCGAGAAACTTACACATACTGGCACAACTATACAGCGATACAGCCACAAATTCCAACAAATAGTACAGTAATGATTTATAATAATAAATATATTAATAGTTTAATAGTAGGATATTGATTTACAATTTAATTTGGAAGAAAATCAAGTGAATATTTTATAAAGTTTTACATATATATCCACAGCTGCTCGTATGTCGAAAATCAAAAATGCGTAAATAACTAAATATATACTTTATTAGTTGCTTCGTTTATTGTCGGGAACGAAATAGCTAAAATATTCTTAATTACATTATGTATTAGACATAGTCTAATTGTTCCAACCTATTCAATTAAATTTAATTTTGCAGAAAGTACATTAAGATTTTGTGTATACTTGATAATCTATATATTTTTATAAGAACTTTTTTATTTAAATTTCAAATTAATCGCAATATCGATTTGTAGAGTTCGTTATAATAAAATAAAATCTGATTTTATGATAACGACCATATTGTTGAAGCTACATTTGTCGAATTGGTTGTCATTTATTCAATGTGTTTTGCCAAATCACCATGGACGGATATAGCGATCAACAACACGTGCAAATGATAAAAATGTTTTATTAAAATGGGTGTTCTGTTCGGGCAACGTTCCGCGCGCTTCACCCATTTTACGGTCGCCACAATCGCCCTACCGAGAGAACTATTCGCAGTGTGGTAGATAAATTTGAGTCCACTAGCTCAACTGATCCAGGAGCTGAATGTAAACGATCATAGACAACGACGTGTGTTCGCTGAATGGGCCCTGACGCAGTTGGAAACTGACCCTAATTTTCATCAAAAAATCATCTTCAGCGATGACTTCCACTTCTGGATGAATGGATATGTCCACAAACAAAATTGTCGAATTTGGGACACTACCAATCCACATGAGATCCAAGAGCGACTAATGCATCCCGAGAAAGTCACTGTTTGGTGTGGATTTTGGGCTGGCGGCGTCATCGGTCCATATTTCTTCGAGAACGATGTTGACCAGTGTATCACCGTCAACGGCGAGCGCTATAGGTTGATGATTATCAACTTCTTTTGGCTTGAATTGGATGATATGGACACCAACCACATGTGGTTTCAACAGGACGGCACTACGTGCCACACAGCTCATGCCGCATTGGACATTCTGATCGAGCCATTTGAGGGCATGGTCATCTCACGTGGAGGTGATGTGAACTGGCCTCCGAGATCGTGCGATTTGACCCCGTTAGACCTTTTCTTATGAAGTTTTCTTAAGTCGTAGGTCCATACGAATAGGCCACAAACCACAGCAGCCCTCAAAGTCAACATAATCCATGCCATCGGTTAAATTTAGCCTGATTTATGCGCCCAGTGTCATGAAAATTTAGACATTTCGGATGCAAACATTGGACATATGCATGATGTTATATTCCATACATAATGGCATCGATACCTCTCAAACGAATAAAAAATTTCGATATATCACACACACTTTGTTTTATTTAATTTTAAAGATAGGAAGCGCTTAATAAAAGACCCTATATATAAATGATCTCCCTTCCACTATCAATTCTCTTGCTTAAGGATTTTTTATGCTAACAATATAAATATAGTTATCGTCTTCTTTAATAGACAGTTTATTTTTTAAAACCAATTGTGTACTTCTTTGAACTGAAATATAGTACTTTCAAGGTTTGTCTAAATAATAGCATTTTAAATTTAACAACTCTTGCAAATTAGATTTAATAATTGACGATGATTTAAAATAGTCGTTTCACATTGTTAGTATTTGCATACAGTTATCCAGTGTATGTTATGTATGCTTTAGGTATTCGGAAATTATATCTTTAATATCATAAAAAGTAATTCTAATTTTTGTTCAAAGCTGAGATAAGGATTATTCACTGGACTAGAAGTGTCGAAGTACAAATTTTCGCAATAGAGCTCTGGGAATCATGTTTGACATGAATTGACGTGTAGTTGTAGAGAACTATTTAAAAATTTGAAGTACTTTTGTTTTTAAAGGCCAGTTTTAATTTTCTGTAGCAGAGGCCGTAGCTGTATCATATGGAAAGGCAATTAATATTCTACACAGTAAAAGTTAGTAGTAAGAGTGCCGCAATAGCTCAGAGTGTCCGTTTCGAAACAGTGTATTTCTTTAAGTGAAATACGCAAGAATTTTTGCACGAAATCGTAACCATTAATGAAATCTGTTCCGAAGAAAGCAAAGACGATCCCATCAACCAGAAAGGTTATGGGCTTCTGTTTTTTGGAATTCGAAGGGAATAATCACCATAAACTTTTTGGAAAAAGAACGCACGGTCATGGGACATTACTACAGTAAATTATTGCATCAATTCCAAGAGAAATTGAAGAAGCGACCCCATTTATCAAAGAAAAAAAGTGCTGTTCTATCACGACAATGTATCAACTCACTCGTCCATAATTAGGGCGACTAAATTTTATGAATTGTGTTATGAATTATTACAGCATTCACCCTACTCGCCCGATCTGACCCTCTGCGACATTTTTCTGTTCCCTGATATAAAAACGTGGCCCGCAGGGAAAGATTTAGCTTAAACGAAGAGGTGACTGCCGAGACAGAAGCTTATTTTGCGGGACTTGATGATTTGTATTTATTGGAGAGGTTAAAGATATTGCAGGGGAATAGCGTATCTTCCCAAAAGAAAATTATGTTGAAAAACAAAATAATCTTTTGTTTAAATGTGTGTCTTCTTGCTAAAACGGATAATTATTGATCCATCCTCGTATATAGACATGTTTTGGGTGTTTTTAATTGTGTCACACTTTGTGTCACACAATGCTTTTTCAAAATGAATTTTATTGTTTTTGTTTTTAATTTTACGCGTAAAATGAATAATATATTTTTATTACATTTTTCGCATTATGAATGAAGTTGTTGTACATTTTTATTTTTTGTATATTATTGAGTGATAATTTACTCGGTTCTAATATAACTAAATAAATATACAAAAACTAGGATCCTTCATTCCATGTTATTTAGCGATACCAGATGGATTCTGAGGACAACTGATATCTTTGGTTTTATTTGATTCTGATGAAGAGATTTTGAGCAAAACCAAATCTATTGCGATAAGCAGGGTTCAAAAGCTTAATGTTGCAGAAGAACTAACTCTTCTCTCGTGAATTATGTTATATTTAATTCTAAGTTGTCTATGTTAGGTAAATTTTAATGAAGTCTGTGGGTAATTTAATTAATCAAAAAAGGCAAATGAAAACCCTCAATCAATGTTCGTACTCGGTATACATATTTCGAGAATTAAGTTGTCATCATCAGCAGATTAATACAGTATCGTACCTGGATCGACGGTAAAACTCACGCAAAAAAAATCCACACCAGGTGCGATATTGTGATTAATTATCTGTTGATGATGACAACTTAGTTGTATTGTCGAAATACATATACAAAGTGCGAACATTGATGTGATAGGGAGTTATTATTTGCCCTTGATTAATTTGTTTGTACGGTTGACATTATTTTCTACTGTTATGTATTGCAATTTATTTCAGTTTTAAACATGTATTAATTGATCTCTGTATTACATAGGGATTATCCTGCAATAAGTACTTAAAATTACTGATGGAGGATATTTTAATATTCATTTTTGTTTTCCTATCCAAACAGTATTAATAATATGTGCTTATTAAAGAGCATGCATATATCCCAATCTTTAATTTTGGAAACATAAAAACTTATGTATTCTACATATGGTGTTTCCTTGTCTGAGTGGAAACATATTGCATCTTATGACGTCATAACCGCTTCTTTAGTAAATTTGAGCTCAAACGAAAATGAGTGTGTGAAAGTAATTTGATTATTATTTAGACAAATACATTATATATCATATTTTACTGAACTAATAGACATTTTAATTAGAAAAAAAAAAAAGTAAATGTTTAGAGACAAGAATTGAATACTTTATAATAATGATTTCAAATATAGTTAATAAATTACTGTATACAGTCAGTCGCAAAAGTGTTCGTGCACCCCATGAATGTTGAATATCATCAAATGTGAACATCCTGCTATGATAAAGAATATTTACTTCCATTTAACAACGTTAAAAAACTAACAACCTCTAATAACAATACGAAAACTTTTATTATTTACAAGAACAAAAGAATTTGTTAAATATTCTAACGTCGAATATAACAATAGTTTTCCTGCACTTAATTTTTGTAAGACACAGCCTGTATAATAAGAGAGAAATGTCTATTATTTGCGAAAGGTAAGGTCAATAAAACACTATACTTTTGACTAATACGTTGTATAGTCTTCAGACCGTACCACACACAAAGGATACTAGGAAAGTTTTGCAATACAGCTTTGCTTATTTAATTTTTTCAAAGTAATTTCCTCTACACTCAATACCCCTCTCCATACTCCAAAACCAATCTTTAAACCAGTTCTATCAAGTTTCACTAGGGAGTAAAGCACGCTCGTTGTCCCAAGCCCGCAGAAGGTTCTCATCATTGGAAAACCGCCTCCCTTTTAGATTCATTTTCACATGCGGGAACAGTGCAAGGTCGCAGAGAGCAAGATCTGGATTGTAGGGAGGGTGCTCGAGAAGTTTCAATCCTGTCGTGGTCAAATATTCGGTGCAGACTTTGGCGCGGTGAACTGGAGCATTATCGTGATGGAGGAACCACGTGCCCATTCTTGACTTTATCCGCAGGTCTTTCATAGATCCAATGACTTTAGGCAAACACTGTTCAGTATACCACTTAGCTGTGACTGTTTTCTGTGTGTCCAAAACGACACGTTCCACAATTCCATTCGATTTGAAAAATACAGCTATAGTTTTCTTTTTTACATATGGGGATCATCAAAGACCCAAACTTTGTTTTGAGTTTTGGTCGGCACATTATAATAGTACAGCCAAGTCTCGTCACCTGCCACGATGTTGTTCATATACCGAGATTGTCCTTTATTAAACTTTTTTAGCATCTCCCGGCACCAAGTCACACGTCGGTCATCTGCTCTTCAGTCAGTCGATGCGGCACCCAGAGAGAACAAAGTTTCTTCACGTGCAAATGATCATGCAGAATCGAACGAATTGCTGGTGCATTTAGGCGAGAGCTACCCTTTATCTATTGGTAGGTCACTCGCCTGTCCTCGCCAAGTATTTCCCTCACAGTAGTAACGTTTTCCTCCGTAAGTGACGTTCGTGGCCTTCCCCGCTTCTCAGCCTACTCCACCGTTAAATTTCCCCTTTGGAATTCTCTATACCACCTGAATATCATTGTGCGATGTGGACAAACATCACCTAGTGCAAGAGTCATTTCATCGAAGCACTGGTCTATGTTTAAACCGCGCACGATACTATCGCAAGCACTTTGCACTCTCACTGCTAATGAATAACTGAGCCCATCGACATGGCGCGGCGGCTACTATGCACGTATGAACATGCAGCAACAAGCAGCAGCCTACGATTCACTGTTGCGTCATATTGCAAAACTTTCCTAGTACCCTTTGTATAACAGAGAGTACCACGTAAAAATCCTTTCATTAGCGACGTTATTACTTACCTACATTGTCTATACTATACAATAGGTAACGGCGCTTAATGAAATGCTTTTTACACGATACTCTTCTGTACTAACCAGTTTTTCTTGAAATTCTCTGTTTGTTTTCTTATTGAACTTTCTTTTCAGTACTAAATTCTATATGTACGGCTATTTTCAGGCCATCTATTTTTCGGTACAGTTGCAACAGGGTATTTTGAGTATTTCTTTCAATCTGCACTGCAGAAAATGCTCTCTATAAATTTGGCTATTTGGCCTAAAACTTTTTTTGTGTAGTGTTGTTAACTCGTGTATATTGCCAGACATGTGTTTACTTTTACATCTTCACATTCATATCTTTGAAAATGGATCAAATCCTTATTTTTTACAATTACAGTTTACAATAAATACAAAAATGAAGCGTGTTCATATTGTTGTTACAAGTTTTTAGAGTTTCTTAATGCTGTTAAATGGAAGTAAATATGTTTTATCATAGCTGGATGTTCATATTCAATGATGGTAAATTTTGGTGAAGCCTGTGGTTGATTAACTTTATCACAGAAGGTTGATATATAACCCCTTTCTACATTAATTTTCGTATTCTGTATACGTAATGCGACAACTAAGTTGTCATCATCGCACCTGGAAAACTACGGCAAAATAATCCGCACGAAACAAATTCCGCACACGATCTATACCGTTGAAAGCCAAAAGGCAGTGTGCCTTTTAGCTTTCACGGTACAGATTGACCTTCAGTAATTAAAAAAAAATATTCGATGATATTCTATATTCACTGAGTGTACGAACACTTTTGTGACTGAATGTATGTATTCTACGTATTGCGTTTCTATCTCTGAATGAAAACACATTGTACATTATGGCATAACCGCTTCTCTTAAATACCGAAAACGAATGTATGAAAGTCATTTGATTATTATATAGACAAATGTCACTATGTATTTTACTAAACTAATAAACATTATAATTAGAAATAAATAATAATTAAATGTTTATAGACAAGAATTGAATACTTTATAATAACGACTTAAAATAACATTGAAAAACTACTGTATATGTCGTCTATAAAAGAAAATCTACAAATGTATACAGACAGAGTGAAAGTTATAAACGTGTGAATTGAAAAAGGAAAATAGCATTATTAGAAAAAATAATTAAGAATGTCTTTCATGTATCCTAACAAAGATACCATATGAAAAGTAATTTATATAATAAGGTACCCATTATTCTACTTTAAAATTTAAATTATTGAATTTAGGGTATGGATGGTGATGTATTTTAATGAACTTCCGTTTTCCTAAAAGAACGAAATACGTTCTAGGAAGCAATATGTAAGAGTTCATCGACATTAGCAGTTAGAGAAATCATTTGCTTGTAGTCGTGCATTAAATGAAAATCACCGAACAACTATTTAATAAGATGTATTCAAAGACAAATAACACACGAGTATTAAATTTTTTAAAATAAAGATTTCCTTTTAGATAAGAAATTCTTAAATTTATTATTGAATAATTTATGGAACTTTGCCAATGTGTATTATAAAATTAACTATTATAAATATTAAAAATTCCTAATAATTATATGGCTTTCGAGTTATAATAATCTTGTCTAACATTGTTTTTCTCACAATTTAGTCATTTCTAAATTACTTTCTTGAAAAACTCAATTTATTCTAAAGCTAATAATCTATCAAGAACACGATAATTTTGGTTGTCAAAGTTGTGCGTTGGCTATGTTACTTTTGCGAATTAAAAAGAAATGCCATTTTTCTCAACGAATAGTAATGAGTGAAAAATAACAGACTGATCCGTTTTATTTTGCGATATAATCTTCCATTCGTGACGTGCAATTGTAGAGAATATATTGCAATTCAAGTTGTTTGG
Organism: Dermolepida albohirtum; assembly: GCA_031893035.1. NCBI lineage: Eukaryota > Metazoa > Arthropoda > Insecta > Coleoptera > Scarabaeidae > Dermolepida > Dermolepida albohirtum. The sequence continues at coordinate 250,494 of JAVIWB010004703.1, read as the reverse complement.
CCTATTTCGTTTGTAGAATTTTCATAGTCCGACTTTTTGGTAGCTAGTCTACTGCCGCTTTCAGAGTAGTCCTGAGCAGAACTGTTTCTTGCCAAATTCATTACTGCAAATTCCATCATTCGTCTGGCTGTATAAATATTCCCTAATTTTTATTGCTTTGGAAGTAGCCTAAGTACACATTTTAAACAAGTATTTTCTGCCCTCCCAATAACTTAGTGGTTAAGTGCATTGAATATAAAAATTCGGAATATTGAAACCGAATTCAAAACTTCACGGGAGACATTTTCAAAGCAATAAACAGCTATCGCCTAGAATTTCAAATAATTCATTCTTTTCCATAGGCTATATACACATTTCTATATGAGTGAAGTCGTCCACTTTTATAAGCCTTTTTGTCTAAATAGTGGTGTAGTGCATCATTTCATGCGACTTCTGTACTTCTTTCTTTTTTCACATATAAAGGGTTTTCCAGTAGGGACTTGACAACTTTTAATTCAATTTGTGAACGCACCCTTTCACTAATCATCGAACTGTCACTGTCAATTTATTCAGTAAACTTAACATTTTCATCATGGTAAAGTATACGAACGAACAACGTCTGCAAATTATAAAAATTTACTACAGAAATTCAGAGTCGGTGACCGCTGCTTTAAGAGCGTTAACTCCGATTTTCGGTCGTAATTCTCGCCCTAGCAGACAGGTAGTAACAAGTTTAGTGCAAAAATTTGAGTCTACATATTCGTTGTGTGATGTTGCCGTCCCAATGAGACAACGGATTGGTCGAAGTGTCGAAGATATCGCTGCCGTTGAAACGTCCGTAACAAATGATCCAAATCAGTCAATTCCACGGCGTTCTCAAGAGTTGGGCATTGCCCAGACCACTTTATGGCGAATTTTGCACAAGGATCTTGGTTTACACCCATACAAGATCAAGCTGACTCAAGAATTGAAGCCGATGGACCATTTGAAGCGACGTACGTTCTCCGATTGGGCCCTGGAAAAGATGTGCCCAGATGATCAATTTCATCGCAAAATCATTTTCAGCGACGAAGCTCATTTTTGGCTCAATGGGTTCGTCAATAAGCAAAATATGCGTTATTGGTCGGGTGAAAATCCACATGTGCTTCATGAAACACCACTTCATCCACAAAAAATAATTGTTTGGTGCGGTTTGCATGCCGGCGGCGTCATAGGGCCATATTTTTTCTTCGACGATAATGATCGTTACGTTACTGTGAATGGTAATCGTTATCGCGCCATGATTACCGATTATTTTTGGCCCGAATTGGAAGATATTGACTTGGACAACATGTGGTTTCAGCAGGACGGTGCCACAAGCCACACAGCACACGTTACAATCGATTTATTGAAGAGTAAGTTTGATGAGCGTGTTATCTCAAGAAATGGACCAGTCGATTGGCCGCCTCGTTCGTGCGCTTCTTTGGGGCTACGTCAAGTCATTGGTCTATGCCAACAAGCCGACAGCGTTGGAAGAGCCCAGAGCCAACATTGAACGCGAAATAGCAGCCGTTTCGGCCGAATTGTGTGGCCGAGTCATCGAAAATTGGGTCCAACGAATCGACCGCTGCAAACGTGGCCGCGGTGGCCATATGAACGAAGTCGAGTTCCATTCATAAATGTTTTGATTGTACTTCAATCCGATAATAAAGTTTTTGAAATATCTCAAATGGTCTGCATTTTATTTTGAAAAAAAAATTGTCAAGTCCTTATTGGAAAACCCTTTGGTTGTGTATTTTTTACTTCGCCTCCAATTTTTTTAGTATTTCTATTATTTACTATGTTCCACATTTTCCAAATCATTCACTATCTGATCTTACAAGCTTTTCGATGTACTCTGTAGTTTCCATTTTGTAATCCTTAAATCCTTCTGGTTTGTTTTAAAGTACCCATATCATCTAATTCTTTGTGATCTTATCACTTTCACATTATGTTCTTACTAATACTACAATGTTTCGTTTTTCAATCTTCTGAAATGTTCTACTAAAAATCTTCCATGCTTATCTTTCAAATATTTCTAAACTTTTCTCGCCTATGCATTGTTTCTGCTATACATAAAACAAATGGTCTTATTGCCGTTCTATAAACTTTTAATATTATTCTTCTATTAATTCTCTTACTTTTTATTATTGATTTATATCTATACCTACAATATGTACTACATCCTGCTTCTACTCATTCTTTGATTTTCATGCGTCTATTTATTTTGATGTTGTGTTTTAATCCAGATTACATAGAATTTCCTACTTCTCATACTTTAAAATTTCCTATTTGCACTCGTTCCTTTTGTTCAGTTTCACATATTTTCATGAATTTTATCTTTATTCGGTTAATATGTAACCGCCTTTTATGTACATCTTTGCAAATTTAAAAGGTTAACGTATTTTTTCTCCAAGTTCCATCCAATCATATATTTCCAGTTTCCCTCAATAATCTTTTTCCAATAATTCCTCGTTTTCAAGAGAATGAAACAAGTGGAACTCTGGAGACGCAAGGACCAGCAGTAGTCACTTCAAAAAGAGAAGAGCGTGGTCATAATCACGGAGTTTCGCGAACCATCGCTAACATTGACGTTCTTGTAGAGCATTATTATTATCATAAATTTGACGCAATTTTTTACAAGCTTGACGCGTCAGCTGTCATATAGCATAGCATTAAGATAGATACGAATGACTTTAGCACTTCCAAAAATGAACTAGCGCCATCTGATGCCAAAATGTCACAACTCTCCTAACGACATAATATTTAATGCCTCTTCTAGACTTTTTCTTTTGCTATAAGAGCAATGTCATTGGTATATGTCACTATTTGAACGGATTTTCACACGATTGTTCTATTTATACTACAATGCGTCTACAGCAGGTGCTTATTACTTTTATTTCAATAATAATAATAATAATAATAATGATCTTTGTTGTCCAACAGATGAGTTTATTTACAAAACAATACAAGTCCAAAAACGGTACAGTGCGGTCACAAATCACATCATACTTAAATATACAATATCCAGAAAAACCGACACCCAATGACTGAATACATATATACATACTCAAACAAGCATGTACGAGGATAGTTTGATAAGTAGTGAGAATGACACATAGGTGGCGCTCTAATTGGTAAAACAAATGCACTCTAATTTAGGTTGCCTATTTATATGTTTACATTCCGATATTTAGATAAATCGGTTGATTAGTTTGTTTTTGACAGCTGATTGAAAAAGAAGCAACACGCCGTTTTGTTAAAATTAAAAAAGCAGAGTATCGTGCGGTGATTAAATACTTCGTAATTAAAGGTATGAAAGCTACCGAAATAAAAGATGAGTTACGGGAAACATTAGATGAATCTGCTCCATCATCCGCCACAGTAAGTAGATGGGCAAATGAATTTAAACGTGGTAGAAGCTGTGTTGATGAAGCGCGCTCTGGAGCACCCACAATCGTGACTTCTTAAGGAAATGATTATAAAAATCCATAATATTATTACGTAAGATCGACGACTTAAAGTGAGAGAGATAGCAGACATGGTAAACATTTTAACAGAACGCGTACACCACATTTTAACGAAAGAATTGGGCCTTTCCAAGCTTTCGACAAGATGGGTGTCGCGATTGCTTACGACTGATCAAAAGCTCACTCGTTTGCGCATTTCTAATGAGCACTACAGTACACCCGAAACTATACAGTCGAAACAATGGTTAGAACGTGGTTCTGCACCTCCAAAGGAAGCGAAAACCACTTTATCGGCAAACAAAGTGATGGCATCAATTTTTTGGGAATCAAAGGCATTTTGCTCATTGATTACCTTCTGAAAGGTGCCACAATAAACGGACGATATTATGCAGAACTTCTACAAAAATTAAATGTTGAGATTCGTGCTAAACGCTCCCTCGCATACCAGCACAGTTGCGATGTCCAAAATCCACGAGTTGCATTTCCAATTAGTACCGCATGCGCCTTATTCGCCGGATCTAGCCCCTTCCGACTTCCACCTTTTTCCAAAATTGAAAACGGCACTAGGTGGAAAGAAATTTTCGTCTAACGACTAGCTTATCATCTTCGTAAATGAGTATTTTGCAAGCCTTCCGGAATCGCATTTTAGAGATGGCATAAGGGCATTGGAGCACCGTTGGAATAAATGCATTGCTCTTTTAGGAGAATATATTGAAAAATAAAAATTATTTTGTATTTAAAAAATTCGTTTTTCTTTTCCATTCTCACTACTTGTCAAACTACCCTCGTGTACGAACATACATAAACCATTTAAATTATCAAGTAATCGTAAATAATTCATTAATCAGAGTTTCAATCAAAATATAGGAATGTATGAGGGCTAATTACAAATGAAAAATGTTTGCAAAAAGAGCACTAGCGTTTCTCGATATATGAGTCAATGGCGCTGTAACTAGAATATTTGCCCTTGCTTTATTATATAAGAAGGTATCTCTCAAGCACGTTGCATACGTTGGCACTAGAAAATCCACCTCTTCAGGAAACACGAAGAATCAAACCGATTTTGAATATGTTTACGCAGAAATTCAGCACTTGCTAACTCTCTTTGAAATGATAAACTCTAATAATTGTGGAAGTCGAACAGCGATCCATAGTCGTCCCCACGAAGAGGATAAATACTACTAGTTCTATAAGATAAGTACTTTAAGAATCTCTTCTGAACCTTCGCCACAGCAAACTGTTGGTAAATATAGGGTGGATACCAAATTATGATTCGTATTCTAGATTCGAGCGTACTAATGTAAGAAAGAGAGTTCTAAACGTTGTCATATCGGAAAATCCTTTATAAGATCTTATGAAAACAGTAAATGAGCGTGATACAGAAGCGCAGACTGCATTAATATAGTCGGAAAACTGGAGGTGCATATCAAATACGCCATCCAAATCCCTAAATACTAGCTTTAAGACTCGATACAGGTACTAGATCTAAAGAGTAGTGATGCAAGACTGGATTGTTGATTCTTGAGTAGGTTACCAGTGCACATGTATTAATACTCAGCATTACCATGTATTCATTACACCAGTCATAAACAGCTTATAGGCACCTTTGCAACGCATGACAGTCAGACACATCAGTGATCCTCGAGGAAATATTGAGATCATCTACGTAAAGCTGGACCCTGCAATCCAATAAAGACAACAGGTTATTAATATACAAACGTTAAATAATAAAACTCCTAGGTTGGATTCTTGTGCGACTGCTAAAGTAAAATGTTACTTTTATCTCTTTTCTTCAGCATAGGATCCTACTAAATTTCCAAATTTCTGGAAATGTAGACGTGCGAAGAGACAGATTGAAAATAATAAATGGTTCACATTATAGTGACGCATGGCCTCGTATAAATAAATTAGGAAGCCCATCATGTCCCGTCACCAAATCTAGCTTAACTCCATTCATGGTGGATTCAACTTCTGTCACAGAGAATTGATTTATATAAAAGCAGTTAATTACTTCAGGAACCTCTACTACAGTCAAAACAGAACGAGGAAGATAAATACTGAAGATAAATACTTAAATAGCTTCTAACAAATGCTTCAACTTTGATCTAGACTGGAAATGTCTCGACCATTCCACTTCATACACCCAGGAATCCTGGACTTGCCAGTTTTTCGCCAATGTATTTCCAAAACACTTTGGATCTCTAGGAATTTCCTTCTCTAGAGAAAGACGGGTAAGCCCGATGTGAATTTTTGATTTCCACTTTTACTAATTTACGTACTCCTTTAAATTCCTCATGGCAAGTTTCCAAGTCAGAGGCCTTTCATTTTCTGAAGCAATGCTCTATCAACTTAACTAATTTAATTAAGTTATTACTAAATCATGCAAGGAAAGTACAGGAAATTATTTTGAATCTAGGAAAACAACTCTGTCAATAAATGGGGAAAACCGTGGAGTAGAAATACACAACCGTGACACTAGCATTTAGACATGAATAGAAGTGGGTCTAATTAATCTGAACCAATTCAATATATACCAACTGATGTGTATACATCAAATCTGATTGATATTATTTTTCAATTGAGTTATTCTAACCTTAAAATTATAAATTTATAGGTGAGGGATTTGTCTTAATTTATGACAAACCATTCACCTGTAAATTTAGATGTAATCAAAAGAAAAGTAATTATATTAAATAATAAGTGAATAACATTTGGTTTAAATTCATTTAATTGCACAACAATATTATGAATATAGCCACGGGATTTCATATAAAATAATGGTGCTGAAATTTGCATATAGCATTGTTTGTTGTTTTTTAAACTAGACCTAGATCTGCTAAATGCCATATGAAACCCATATTATAGCTGGAATATGAAATAATTTGACTTACTTTCAAGTCTAAAAGTACGGATATTATTGGCTTCCTCGTGTTTAGAAAAAAATATTACTTCTTCAACAGAATTTTTATTTTGCGAAAAATTAAATAATTTTAAGAATTAGGAATCAGAATCAAGACTTACATTAATATTTTATTTAGTTAATACTTCCAATTGAAACTACTGGTATACCTGAGGAAAACAGTTGAATTTGATGGAGCCTGTGGTTGATTGACTTGATCAATAAGGTTGATATATAACCCCTTTCCACAATTAACTATTTGTAAATTCTGTATACGCATTACAACCAAGTTAATATTTCAAAGTTTGTATTGTACGAAAAATACACTTATCTTGGTTTGCAACGGTGCGGACTTGTATTTTTCCAATTTCTTCGCCGTGTTTTACAAGGTGCGACACTTTGAAATTATCTGCTGTGATGACAACTTGGTTGTCGAAATGCGTAACAGAATTTACAAATAGTTAATTGTGGAAAGGGGTTATATATCAACCTTATTGATCTGAGGAAAACAGATTGAAATTTAACATTAATAAATTTAAATAAATGACCAACACATGCAAATAATTTGAGGACAGTTTTAAATATTAGTAATGTTATTGGTATGTTGCATTTATAAGAGAATTCAAGTATGTTACTAATATCCTAATTCGTAATTTGGACGAACATTTTAAATTCTGGCGCTTAAAACAAGTCTGGTAATTGGATACGCGTAGGTTAGAAAAATACTAAATTATAAAACGCAACTCATGAAACAGATTCATTTTAATTAAGTTCATTTAGGTTAATATTAAATAATCGCAATAAGAACTTAAATAATTTTGTAATTTTGATTGAATATGATATAATTTTTTACAAATAAAAATATTTTTTTGTAGCATAAGTAAATAAATATATGTCATTAAGTTTCGACCTAATGTTTGAGTTGTGTACATTTTAATATATTGCATGTGTGTCAACAATTCCAGGTTTCATTTTAATGTAAATTTCATAGTTATAGTATAATATAAATATAATATTAACACTGAAATGAATGTACGTAAATAGCACATCGTGTAAGAATAAAGAGAGATCTCTTCTTTCTGGAAAAGGAAAGTTAAACGGCGTACTTAATCTAATAACAACAACAACGCTTACATTGTTTGCACAAGAATAATATACATTCGCCACCATTCCCGTCATTCATTATCAAGTCAAATAACGTAAGATGAGATTTCGAATGGAAAAAATATTACAAGCATTTTACTCAAAGAAAGCACAATACTTATTACTATAACGTTCCTTGGACCTTCGTTTAACGTAATTAACACACCTTGTCATTGCTTCAAGTCTAGATCCATCGCTGAAGATCACCTGTTGCAAAGAGAATGTAATGTAGAAATGAAATTTATTATAAAAATTGATACTTTCAAGAAATGATTTATTAATCCAAATTTGTACACATTTACATTTTTATAATCTTCAACCGCAAAGTTTCTGTGCATTCTTGTTCATTTCAGGTGTGCTTTTTGCATTTCTGGTATCAATATAAGCTCGTTGGCTGAAATTTGATTCCGGCAGTGTATAATCGTGATCGCATCGTGTCCTCAGATATGTTTATATTATGCACTTCGAATTTATCTATCTCTAGTTCTCTAGCACGAGATTATCTATTTTGGAATGCTATTTTTATAATTAGCCGGTCGTCTCCCTCGCTGGTTTTACGGACACCATGTTGACGGAAGAGATTCTCGAATTCGGCTATTCAGTCGACTGTATACCGGAAAGTTTTTGCATTATTGTAATTTGTCGATTCGAATACGTGCTTGTTTTTACTGAAGTCTCTATATTAATTTTATTCGCGCTACTAATATGTTTCACTTTTTCAATTCCAAATAAATTACAAAGCTTAAAAATTCACAAAAACAATAATCTACTAATAAAATTATAATATATTATTAAAACACTTTAATACACATTACGTACAAATAAAACGTACAAATAAAATTGGATATTATGCGCAGTGCTTTCGCATATTTCATTATCTGGAGCTATCCGAATTGGGTATAAAATTTCTAGAGATAAAAAGGTAATTGTAATCCATTTAGGTCCTGACCGAATTGGGAAGAAAATGTAAATTGTTAATAATACCTCTTCTTAATTGTGAGTACTTATTTCTTAGAAAGGTGTAAAATGTTAATTGTATTACTCTTTTTCTTGGAATCGGTAATTCTCAGCAACTTAAGAAAAGTTGATTTCGAGTGGACTTCACTTTTAAAAACTTATTCTAATAAACAACATGGATTTTAAAAGCATGTTGAGCGAGCGTGGAAAACCATTAATAATTTATAAAAGTTTGTAATATACAAAGTGTGGGATTGACCATCGAGTATAAAAACCTAAATAGCGAAATAGGAATATGGTTAAGACATATATTTGGGTTAACATTTCTTGCTCCGAAAGATGTATGCGACTCATTTGTAGAAGATTTCATGAGTGATAAACCCAATGACAACAGAGTTGGCAATTTCGCCGATTATCTATTGGAAAGATACATTGAAGAAATCTGGACAGCAGAGACAGCCAGCACACATAGAACCACAAATGCGTGCGAATCTTTCCATTCAAAATTTAAAGCTAATTGTTCTTGCCCTCATCCGAATATTTACATTTTCTTGAAAACTTTGAAAAATATCCAGACCGATACTTACATTAAAATTAATTCTGTTGAAAAAAATCGAAATCGAATTATCCGTATAGAGGTTAAAAACAAACAGGAGTTTATTAGCTCAAAAATTGTTCAATATCGAAGTAAAAATATTTCAAGGTATAATTTTATAAAATGTTACAGCTATAAGTTTGGTAGTATTGTTCTGTTAAAATAAATTGTTTTAATACATATTTTGGAATCTAATAAACTTTCAAATAATAATTTCTTTACTTTCATTTTCTACCCAATTCGAACAAAGTTTAAAAGTTAGGTAGATAAAAATATTTCGTACCCAATTCGGTCACTGGTTTTAAAATCTACCCAGTTCGGATGCACCGCATTATCTGTGTTTAAATCCTAATGGCAGCGAACTAACCCAAAGCCGAGAAGGGAATTTTTCTAATAATATAGTGGTTGCTTTTCACATTTTTCAACTTAATCCGTTTGCAAACAAACAGATGAATTACATTTAAGTACAAGTAGCTTGAATTACAAGTTTCTTGTCAGACAAGGGTGGCTCAATTTCAATTACCAAGTACTGTACATCCGGATGTCTGGAAGGTCGCTAGGATATCACCTGTATTCAAGAGGGGGGACAAGTCTGATGTCCGGAATTATAGACCTGTCGCAGTGATCTCCACTTTTGCTAAAATATTTGAAATGCTGCTCTATAGGCGTGTGTCTGCTGGCACCAGACCACATCTGTCCATCGCACAGCATGGCTTTATGACTCAACGGTCTACTACAACTAACTTGGCCATTATATCCCAGGAGATCGCTCAATCTCTCGATGCTGGTAGTCAATTGGACGTCATTTATACGGACTTTTCCCGTGCGTTTGACTTAATTGATCATCGACTTCTGCTGTGTAGACTGAGTTCCTTTGGTATCGGTGGATCGCTGTTGAAGCTGTTCCAATCGTATTTGAGCAATAGAATGAATTATGTTTATTACAATGGGTTTAAGTCTCGGTTCTTTCATTCTTCCTCCGGTGTTCCACAGGGGTCTAACCTTGGACCACTTTTGTTTAATATTTTTGTGGATGACTTGATTAGGTCTATCGACTGCCCGGTCTTGGCTTACGCCGATGATATTAAAATCTTTCATCGAATTGACTCGCTGTCCGACGTTGATTTGTTGCAGGCCAATGTCAGCAAAATCTATAACTGGTCCTTGTGTAACCGCTTAAGTTTAAACATTGAGAAGTGCTTCCTAGTGTCTTACTCTAGAAGGATTTCTAGAATAGAATTCTGTTACTCAATTGGCGGCGTTACGATTTCTCGTAAGTCCTCGATCAGAGATCTTGGGGTAATATTTGACGAGAAATTTACTTTCTCCGATCATGTTCTTGGTGTGACGGCTGCGGCTTCCAGATCTCTCGGTTTTATAATTCGAACATGCCGATACTTTCATAATATGGACACTTTGAAGACTCTTTTCTTTGCTCATGTTATTTCCAAACTGGAATATGCATCTATAGTCTGGTACCCCATCTACAAATCTCAAACTAGCCTCCTGGAACAGATACAGCGCAAATTTCTGAAATACCTCTCATTTAAATGTGATGGTCGATATCCTGCCCGTGGAGTGAATTACAACGAGTTGTTGGAGCGACATGATATCGTATCGCTGTCTGATAGGAGAAAAACTCTTAGCGCTTCATTTATGCAGAGTGTCGTTACTGGGAGTGTTGATACGCCGGATTTACTGTCGCGTGTTTATTTCATTGTTCCACGCCTGGGATCTAGGACAAATCAACTAATTTATGTCCCTACGGCAAGGACCAATATTTTGCTGAAGGCCCCTTTGGTTCATTCGGCGGTGAATTTCAACAATCTGCAGTACGATTTGCTGTGACCACTATTTGTATGAATATATTTTGTTTTAAGATACATATTTCATTTTCACAATGTAACTATGGTTTAATTTTTTTTTTTGTATTTCTTTGTTTGTTACCCGTTTTGGAGTAATAATCTCTGTTGGGTAACTTAATAAATTATTATTATTATTATTACTTTTTTAGTTTTTATTTCTAATTTTTGTTGAGAGTTCCAAGTTTGCAAATCTGCTATTAGTATTTCTGCACTTATGTTACTATATGTTTGCATAATAAGGAAAAATTTATATGTAATTAAAGTATGAATGTCATAGCCATAAAACTTTCGAAACATCAAACATTTTTTGACCACTAAATTATTAAGGCTCAAAATTCCTCATTTTTTCTTCGCATCTTTTACAATCTATTCTATTTCTTGTGAATAGTATTGTCAGCATTTATTTTGAAATTTCCATGTTCCTTCGTTGTTAATTTTTTTAATTATCGTTTCTTAATAATCGAGTATAGACAATTTTGTAAACAAATAGGACTTTTCTTAATCGAAATGTTACTAACGGCGATAATTGCGAAAATAATGCATTCAAGGTTCCTTAACAGTAGTTTCACCAATAATTTAAACTATCATTAAGCGTAAATTAAGAATTTTAAAAGCGATGAACTGTAAAACTAACAATAATTTAAGTTAAGCTTTTAAAATATTTTTTGAAAATAGATATTAACCGTTTTTAAATAAGTAAATGTTTTAAAAATATAAGGTATTTTATTAGAAGTATGTAATAATTGTAAAGGCTGTTATACACATCTATTAATTAGATTAAAGTATGTTAACCTACTATGCCAAATCTCAGTTAAGCGTAATAATTCCAGTCATATTAACCGTATTACTAAAATCACTGTAATCATCAATGAATATTTATACACACATGTCCAATAAATTTTTTAATTTGAAAATTCAGCTTTAAAAATAATTTATCAATTCCATTCTAAATATGCATGAGCGGTGTTTCTATAGAGGCAATAGAAAAAAAATAACATTATTTACATAATTAGATAACTTCAAAACAATTCGTACAGATAATAAAAACATTGTTTAAATAAGTTAGAATTATAGCAAAAATAAATTAATATTACCATTAATTATTAATTATAGTTAATATTTGTATTGGTAACTATAATAGATATTGTCTGCAAATTATCTTTTTTAATCGAATTGTATATCTCTTTGGGGGAATTTATTACTTACATTTATTTGTATACAACATTATGCAAATCTTTGTGGGAAAACTGGAAAATTAAAATTAATTTCTATAATCGCAGGTCACTATAATTACTAATTAATTAAATAAACTGTACACATACCATTTAAACTTTGATATTTTTCTTAGAAAATGGAACAAACTTTCTAATAAGTACACTCAAATTTTGGTACACGTATTTCACTATAAAGTGCACTTACACTAATATATTTACTATTATGACTTACCTACAAAGAAATTTTTAAACATATTCCATGCATAGATTTGTTTGCTGGATAATTAAACGTTAAAGTATGTGTGTATTCGATATACACACATTTTTGATGGCACAGTAATTGTAAAGAAGATAACTAGGAACCTATCGCAAAACTGGTTAATGACGAACTGCGCCTTCTTCTTCAACATATACATATATGAACATGTGGAGACCCCGAAAGTTTTACATAAAAATCCAAGAATTTAGACACATTTAGCTGTTATTTTATTATACATACATATATGTATTAATGTTTTCTGATTTAACAGCACAAGTTGAAAGAAATTTTATTAGAGTTTGAATAATTAACCAAATTTTATTAAGAAACACACTAATTAATTATTAGGTTTAACTTAACAATTGATCGTGAACTTGTTCTGGAGCCTCATATTTAGGCAATTTTATTTACACATTCCGAATATAAAAATTAGAGGGAATATTTTTAACTGAATAATTGCATCATTACATACATATATTGAATATAATATACAGAATTTATTCTTTAATTTTGATATTAAAAAAACAAAAATTTTTTAAATTTATCTGGCATTGGTTAACTTGCCTAACAGTAAAATATGTCTTATTTCAAATATAAAATATTATTGCAGAACCATTAATTTTTGTAAAGGCAATATATATATTTGTATTTCATTTTTATTGTAATTTCGTAGGAGTATCTCCGGTTGTCTCCGGTATATATTAAAAATACCGACAGAGCAAGGAAAAAAAAACTGTTCTTAGTGTCAATTCTCAAAATGGCTGTTTTTAAAGTTCTTGGAACATGTGCCCTTTAAACTTGAAATTTTGTGATTTCTTTTTAACAAATATAATTCTCATTGTAGAGCTTTAATGAAACTAGTTACAAATTCATTCGTAAGACTGCAAAATTAATGTTAGTGGTTGAATTGTAAAAAATATATATAATGGAGGGGTTGTTAAAGGATAATTCCCAATGTGGGGATGAAAAAACAGAAATAATCGTTCATGTTGACAAAACCGAAACCAAAACCGAACAAAAACTAAATATAGAAGGATTGATTGCTGACAAGAAGGATAAAATAAACATTCAAACCCAAGACGATAACCTAAAAAGTGATACAACAGGGAATAGAGAGATTACCAATAATGAAAATAACGAAATCGAACCGATACCTAAATTTGACAAAGTAATAGGTTCTTCTTCTTCAAGCAATAGTTCCCATGATAGTGGAACAGCTAAAGTTATTAGGACTGGGAATAGTTCATTGTCTAATTTACTTGTTTACTCCAGCGAAAGTTCTTCTGATAGTGATTCGTCTAGTGAATCAGAATCTTATGAATCTCCAGATGTTTCTGATAAGTAAGAGGAGCGCATATAGTATGTATTTGTACTTTTTTCTTCTGTATTTTGTAGTGAACAAGAAAGTGAAGGTGCTAAAAATGAAAATAAAAAGAAAAACGTGCAAGATACAATACGCACTTTTGGTGAACTGACTCTGGATGATTTGCCACCTATTCCTGATGTTTCAAGTCTTAACGTGCAAGTTTCAGAACATGACTGTACTTACATTGGAACTATCAGTGGTATCATTGATAGATTAGGTATGTGCACTTATGTTTTAATTGAATATAACTTGCTTGTTTGGTAATAATATACACCTATGTTTCTGATTTATGTATTTCTAAAATGTTATAATAATACTATTAATTTATTTTTGTGGGTAAGTCAATGATGTGACACATCTAATTTATTTTTTATTTCAAACATAATGATTATTATATAAGCTAAAAACCACAAAATAACTACTACTTTATGAGTGTAAATTAATGGCAATTTATGCGATATTTTGTAAATATGGATGTATTTCTATATGATTTAAATGTTATCCAGCAATTATAATAAGAGAAAATGATATTCATTTTCACACTGTATTGACATCAGAATCTTAACAAAATTTCTGTAATATATTGGTAGTGTTTAAAATTTAGTTTGTTTAATGATGATAAATTATTTTAATGTCAAAGTGAAAAATCTTTAATGTTCTCAATTGAAAGAAAAATATATATAGAAGTAGTAGTTGTCGATAGATACCCTTTCACCAATTTGGCTTTCGGAAAGAGCTCTTCACTATTCAGTAAGTCTATGAAATAGTTTATAGTATAAATTTAAACTTGGAAGGAAAAAGTTATTGCATAATCTGTTCTCTTAGACATCTGCCCCTTCAGCAGCCTGACCCATGCCCCAAATCTATAAAATTAAGAAACGTCTCTCCATAACATACTTCAAATTGTTGATATCTTATATGTTTGGTATACAATTTTGCAAAAGAGTAAATAAAAGTACGTCCAGTAATTACTATACACAACAGATCTACCAACATACAGTGAAACCACTATGGTACTTTTACCAATGGTACTGGCATACTCATATGCCTTGACAATTCAAGTAAGGCATTTATGACTTTTCAACTACAGCTAGATTTTTACATAAATGGAAAATCATAACAAACAAATATAAGTAAGAAATATCTAGGAATATATCATTAAGACTCATGTGGAGAAAATGTCTACTAAAAAATTACAAACAGATTTAGAAATAAAAGGCACTGTCCAATCTCTACAAAATCCAAAAATTAGAAAATAGACTTCTCTCATGCAAATGATATGTGAACAAATTAAGTACAGTACTAAAAAAATCTGTCTAAAATATTTCATACGATCATAGATGTTCTCTGATATTTGTCAAATCTGACCTTCCACAAAGGCTTAAAAACACCCTCCATCGAGGAATAAAGCACTAAACATCCTAACAGATGAAAGAACCATGTAAATATCAATACATTACTTCATATACTTTTAGTACTCTAAACTGTAAGATGATTTTAAAAGAAATTGACTAAAGGATATGAGAAGTGCTTGAAGAAGACTTGCCGTTGGCGAAAGTGACTAGAATTTCACAGAAGTGCAAAGGGTTTAACAAGTGATAATTATGAATAAACACTTTCCTCTTTAAGCAGCGTTTTTAGTTTGCAGAGTGGCTAAGATTGGTTAATTATTAACCATGTTCGCTCTGAAGAATAAATGTTCTTATATACCGAGAACGACCGTTTGACATCTAATGATAAAATACTTGTATAATTAAAATAATCTTTGATAATATTTAATGGTTTGTAGGTGCACTCTCACCAAAAATTTGTTATAATCTGGAAAAATCTGAATTTCTCGTTGACGCACTATTTACTTTAACAATAACCTTAATATTATATTGGTGTTACTACAATATTAACAAATTTTTGGTAACAATGGGTCTGCAGATCCATTAAGTATTAAAGATTATTTTAATTATACACTATTTTATCATTAGATGTCGAACAGTCGTCTACATATAAGTACATTTATTCTTTACATCGAACACGGTTACGTGAAGAAACGATTGAAACATAGCTGATGCTGCATATATTTGACCGATCTTATCCACTTTGTCCATCTACATGCTGAGAACGCTGCTTAAAAGGGTAGGTGTTTATTTACATTATTACCTATTAGACTTCTCGCACTTCTTCGAAGTACGCGCCACTAACCGAACGATCGCAGTGCAAACTCTATTCATCACAATAAACAAGAGCACATCTGTTTTTAAGCAAACGCATCAGCATTCTTGAATAATTCTTTGCACAATTTGGCAACTATTATCGGACTATTGTCAAATTGTGTATAATCGTTTGTATCGTTTCCATTCCAACGCCCAAGGATTGTCAATTTCATGGTATAGAATATTCCAATCTCGTTAAAATGTTAGAAGCACAATAATGACATAGTGACTTCATGAAATTTATCTGTGAGACTGGTCCGCCCACGTTGCAAGTTAGCAGACTAGTTGTAAATACTGTTTTTGGATGGTGCTTCATTCCCAAAAGTAAAAGTACTATTAATTTATATACGAACTGTCTTTGGATATTTGTATTCAAAGATTGTTATTAATGTAAGGGTGTGTCCTACAGAGTTCCTAAGGCGAAACGATAATAGTCTGGAATATATTATGTATTACATATGTTTTTCTAGGTTTTTGTAATTATATTTATACCAATTTTGTTCAGATATTGCAAAAAATAAATTTATTGTAGTAGTTAAAAATTTGTACATATGATTTATAAATTTCTCCTGATTAGTTAAAACAAATAAACAAAAAAGAAATGCATGTAAATCTGATGTGAAGTATAGGGATGAACTTTTGTACAGTAAAACGTGCATTAAATATTTTTGTAGCAATAAATTTTCAACAAATGAATCTGGAAATTTAGATTTTTATATAGCATTATTTTTCTTTATTATAGTGACAGTAGAGTCTCTTCCAAATACCCCAGCATATGATTTAGAGACATTGCTGTTTCTGGATAACGGCAAAAAGCCATTGGGCTACGTTTACGATGTCATGGGACAAGTTAGTAGCCCGATATACGTTATACGATTCAATTCCAAAGAGGAAATGGAAAACATTGGAGTCAAAAAAGGTCTTCCAGTATATTCTGCTCCTAAAACCTCGCACACCCAATATGTTTTTCTCAAACAACTGATGGAGTAAGTAGCTATACCATTTCAAATTTTATACTTTTAATATGATTTTAATTTTCCAAACAGGAAAACATAATATTATAATCATGTATAAAACTGATGGAAAGAAATTTTTTTACAAAACAGGATCGAGTTTAGGTTTTATTTTACTACTGAGTTATAAATTTGGTTGAGTTTTTTATTTTTCATGGAAATGATTGAAGAATTTAATAATGTTTAGTTGTGGTAGACTTACATCGATGTGTCCTTTTTCTCAGAGTAAAAGGCAGCGACGCGTCTTGGATGGGTGACAATGAAGTCCCTCCTGAACACGTTGATTACTCGGACGACGAAGAAGAAAGAAGGGGGCGAAGAGCATCTAAAAAGTCATTAGAAACCCGGAAACGAAACAGTTTAGAAAGGCATAAGGATTTTGAAAAAGATATGAATGTTAAAAATGTAATCGATACTCGTTTGCATAAAATCAGGGATAGTTTTGAGCCAACTACAAAGAGAGTCGCTTCGAATAATAACGATAAGAGAGGCTTTCCATTCCAACCTAGTACAGGTCCCGTTTTCAGCTTCGGTCAACCTGGTTTGAATCCTAATGTGCCTTCTTTCAATCCGTTTTTGAGCGCGCCATTTATGCCGAACGGAATGCAGATGCCTCCGTTCGGAGCGTTACCCTATATGCCACACAGTATACCTCCAATGCCTAGGATGCCTCCCGTACAAAACGTTCCTCCTTTTATGCCCAGTATTCCACCTCCTCAATTACCTCAGACAATGACTTCTCAGTCCATGCCGGTTCCCCCTTTACAGAACATGCACAGCATTTCTATACCGCCTCCGGCGATGGATATTGGCCAGCAAAAACATCCTCAACAAGTGCCAGCGAGAATGCTTTATCCCACTGACATGGGCTTACCAAGACCGCCAAGAAATACTTTTGTACCTATGTACAATCCTCGAGTTCCGAACCTTTGGACTTACCAAAGCCGGCCACAAAATATCAGGCCTACGCAAAATTATTGTCAACCGCGGCCAAGGGGTACTTATTACCCCAAGAAACCATAGACTTTATTTTAATATTATTACACAGTAAGTTTATTTTGTAAATTTTTTTAAATGATTTGTTAAATAATAGATCAGTATTACGTTAATCTTCTGTTTCGTTTTAAATATTCCATTCATTCTACTTTTAGTTCAGTTGAAGTCACATGAATAATAAGTAGTTAGTAATTATAATAGACAAATAATTCTAAAATATGTATATATTTCATTTAGGAAACTGTAAAATATTTTTTTAAGGCTTTGCTGCATTATGTAATGCAATCTTACAAAATTAATGTTATGTAGCTCACATAAGAAAAGTGATAATAGTTTCAAATTTGGTTTTCTATTAACTGAATTTTTAAATATTAGTTTAATATTGTAATATCATATTTTGTATATAATTGCAAAACATTCAGTTACTTATGGTAGCAGTTTAATATAAAAGTTTGTTAGTTTTTGACGTAATATATTTTGTAAAATAAGACAAGAAGTATATTAAGAAAATAAAAAAAATGATTTATAATACCGAATAAATTTGTCATAGCTAGCTTTCTAGGCTATTAAACTAGAAATAAAATATTTGTATGCTTGCAATTCGCTGACTACATATTTTATAAGGTGTCTTGATCTCATAAAAGAAACCAGGAGGGCATCAATGCCAAATATTCTTGATTGATCCAAAATAATTAGAGTAGTCCAAATAACAATAAAACACTATAATGATTCATATTTGAGGATGTATCGTGAAAGAAAAAATTTAGGTGAATGCATTTCTTTACTGAAGAACGAAAAAAATTATGCACGTAGTTTCATCAACATGTGATAGTTTGACAAAAGCAACTAATTTCTTCGAGAGGACAACAGTGCCAAATATGCAATTAGATACATATATCAAGATTAGAAAGTTCAAAATGGAGTAGTTACACTGGATTGACCCAGATTTTCTCCGATTTCTTACTGCATGAAAATATTTGGGCATTGATGGCACCCAATCTATATAAGAAGTGTGTCAATATATATATGTCATCAATGCCCAAATATTTTAATGCAGTAAGAAATCGGAGAAAATCTGGGTCAATCTAGTGTAACTATTCCATTTTGGACTTTCTAATCTTGATATGGCTAATTGCATATTTGGCATTGTTGTCCTCTCAAAGAAATTGGTTGCTTTTGTCAAACTATCACATGCTGAGGAAACTATGCTATTTAGACTACTCCAATTATTTTGAATTAATCAAGAATATTTGGCATTGTTGTCCTATGAAAGAAATTAGTTGTTCTTGTCAAACTATCATATATTGAGGAAACTGTATGCATAATCTAGTACGTAGACTTCCGCGGTCGTGGTCCATATTATCTGCTTCTGGGCTTCAGGACTGGAACCGCGTCACTGGTATAACTGCCGATGTTTCATACCCACTCGTATGGGACATCTTCTAATTTTCAGTGCAACAGACAGTAGCAGTAGTTGAGCCCTGAAGATGTCCCATATGAGTGGGTACGAAACGTCGGCAGTTATACCAGTGACGCGGTTCCAGCCCTGAAGCCCAGAAGCAAATAGTATGGACCATGACCGCGGAAGTCTACGTACCAGATTATGAACAGGAATTTCTAACATTCGTTTTATTTGACTATTTAAGTCTAGTTTTTCTTTTTATATTTCGTTGTGGAAAGTAGTTTTCTTTTTGTCAAATAAAAAAAAACAAATTAGCATTGGTGGCTAAGTTGAATAAAGTCACTATTAGTGGTTTAATGTTTTTAAATTATTTTTAAGGGCTATAAACGACTATAATAGGCTAATAATTTTGTCTTTCATTTTCTTGATATGATTTTACGCCATCATACACGAGTTGCAAATTAGTAGCAAAATAATATACAACACATTAAGATAACAATAAAATATTTTTTTTTGTTTGTTATTGACTTTTAAGTAATTTGTGTTATATTTGTATTATATGTATTGAAAATTTTCGTTCTTGCGATCGTTTTCCTCATAACTGATAAGTAAGTTCGTTGACATGTAGAGATAAAAATGCAATTAGTATTCATGGTCAAGGCCGTACATTTTCAAGAAATGAAAATTAAAGGTGTTTGTAATATTTTTAGAGTTATCAAATTCGGTTGCGAATTCCTACAATTGATGTTTCTTTCCTTTGAATTTAAAACCCGGCCTAGTAGTGCAATACTAATATATTTTTTAATAAAACTTTTCTCATGGTATGTATCTCTTATAAAATTAATAAGTATTTGGTTTAAACGAGATGACATGCTAAAAAAGTGGCTATAATATCACGTAAAATATTTTACAGTTTCCCTAAAAATACTATTCTTATTTATAAACTTATCTTAGTAGAAGTCTCCATATGTAATATAATTTATAGATTAAATCCTTATCATTGCATATTTCATTTTATATAAATGTGATAGATGAGCTTTTGCTGTTAGGAAAGAGTGTGCATATATCAAAGAAACAAAAAGAAAATAACAAAAAGAAACTCACTTTGTGATCCTCATTTCCATTTTTTATAACGTAAGTCGATTTTGCTCAGATTTAAAATGAAATCGATTGTTATTTCTGAAATAAGTCAGAGGTCCAAATATGATACGTAATCTTTAATAATGCGTGAATTTTTTCATTTAAAATTCATTAAACAATGAGTAAATATAAATGATCATATAAATAATTAGTTACCGAACTTTACCAGTTTTATGTATATTGCACGTTTCTAATATTTACCATTTCTCATGAGGCTTATCGGTAACTTTTATTGAAAGGCAGTCATTTTTAAAATATTTATGTAATGAATTTATTATTTGTGGTCAACTTATAACACTTATGTAGTTGATGGTAGCATATTTTCAAATTACACAAATATTCATGTAAAAGAAGTTACTATTTATTCATGTATCTTTTTCGAATATGTAAGACGGCCGTGTACAGATATTGTTTTGAAACTAATACTATGACGTATTTTAAATTTATCAGGTCACCCAGGTAATGCTTTGCTACATATAGGCGGATCTGGAGAAAAAAGACAATTAATGTGATGATCGATGTTCAATGAAAAGGAAGTAATTTCTTTATTGCAAGCTGTGACAATCCTATAATTTCCTTTGACCGGTGAATTATGTAATTTGGTAATTGGTTAATGATGATGAAAAAATTGAAAAATTGTCAACATTTCACTTTTTATACTTTAATTGAACTTAATTTAATACTCGTTAAAGAATTTTTTACTTTTTTAACTGAAAATAAATCGAATTTAGTGTTATTAAATACAGGCTGAAGTGTATAAAGAAAGCCTCTACGATTTTACTTTTTGTCGTTTTATCTTTTTAACTATATTTTCTCCGGACGTTAAATATTAAGTCGATATTCATCGTTTGCAAGCTTTTCTGGCTCTAATAGGAAGTTTTCTATTTTCCACTAGTCTTTTAGTCGTTGTAGACAACATTGCATATCATATTTAGTATCGTCATTCCCTGTAATTACTATATACTTGTTGATCTCCACTTTTCCCATTCTTTGGATAGTTGCTTTTTCCATTTTTTCTTTACTGCTGCATATACGAGGTGTGGCATTTAAATAACGAGACTGGGGTGAGAAATGTTATTTATTGCAAATAAACTTATATTTAACTTATCCCCTTCAACACACTCTCTTCTCCCTATCTACACACCATTGTATACGTCTCTTCCATTGTTCAAAACAATACTGTATTGATCAGTTGCCAATCTCTTCAACAATTCTGCCGTTTTTGCTTTTACATATTTAACAGAGTGAAAATGTGTTCTCTTTAATGCACTTTCTACTTTTGGGAACGACGCTGGTTCACTAAAAACTGCTTCACAGGGAGAGCATTTTCGCACATACTTTTGTCATGTTTAATTCATCATGCAAAATGTGTCTTACTGTTTCTTTATTAATGTTTACCATATTGGCGATCATCCGAATGCTCAGGCGCACAATTTCATTAATTTTCTGAACGCCCCCTTCAGTTCTTGCAGTCAAAGGTCGATCAGGACGTTCATCATCTTCGATCTCTTTCCGACCTTCAGAAAACCGTTTATACCATTCAAAAACTAGCGCACGTGACATAATATTATCACCAAACACCTCCTTTAACATTTGTAAAAATTCTGTTGGCGATTTTTTTAATTTGATAAGGAATTTCAAGTTAATTCGCTGCTCGATTTTTACGTCAACCATTATAACAGCACTACTAAGTAACAGTGTCATCTACAATTAAAGCTCGAAAGTAAACTAAAGCAGAGAGACGAAACTACGGGTTGTTGCTTGGGAAGTATCAAGGTCAATGACATTCCAATTACAGCATCGCCCGATGCGGCTGCACGATGGAAGGAGCGCAGTCTCGTCATTTAATTGCCATACCTCGTATTCGATCATGTAGTACTTTACTTTCGTACTTTATTAGTTCCATGTTTATTTCATTCTTTTCTAGTGCCTTAATGTTTTGACTTTCTTTTTATAATTTCCTTTATATCTTCTATTGGGTTTTGACCAGTTTCTTCTACAATTATCTCTTCAGTAAATAACTCTTTAAAATTATTCAGCCAAATTTTTCTTATACTTCATCAGTCCATTCTTATTTTTTATGCTAGTTGTCTTTTCTGTTTATATTCTAATCTGTATAAATATCAAGTGCAACCATTGTCTATATCGTGGTTTTTCAGAAAGACATATTCTCTTTAGGATTTTCTGCTATAGTAATTTTGCAATTTTTACGGATAGTAGGTTATTTACAATATCCATTAGGTTATTATTTTGTCTTTTCAGATCATTATCCTTTTTCTATTTTCGCCTTTAAGGCGTGGATAGTATTTATTATAGATTTGAATCATTGTAATCAAGATCGTATGTAACATTTAGTAACTAACATAACTTCCCTATATTACTACATATTTGTTGCCTTCATTTTTGGGAATAGTTATTATTTGCCTCCATTCCTTGGGTATTTGCTCTTTCCATATTTTCTTTAGTACTGCATACGCTCCATCATATAGTGTCTCATAGATTCAACTTTTTTTTTTGTATAATTTCTTTTTTTCTTTTCTTGATATATATTCCCGAGCCTCTTCTATAATTATTTCTTCATAGATTATACTCTTTTCGGTCAATAACTCTTCAAAATGAGTCAAACAAATTTACATACAGCAAGACCATCATATCCTTAGAAAAATCTGCGCACACTTTCGGTATTACTCGTACTCAGTCGCCAGTGTGTCGCTCTCTTCGGTTATTAGGTACATTCCCAACAGAAAGGCGCGGTTTTATTTTGTACTACGCGACGCCAAGAATAAGAATTTAGAAAATTTTTATTTATTAATATATGTTATACTGGTCCAAATGGAATGTAAATTATGAGTGCAAAGTTTGTTCCAGTCATTTACTGTAATGCTTTTAAATTTCCGCTAGCCTTTTAGCGTAATTTAAATGTGACATTTTGTGATGCCACAAAATTTTCAGATCATTTCGATTGGATTTAGTTCAGGGTGATACGGAGGCAATTAAAGTTGTATGACCGTGTGCCTCCAAAATTGCATATTTTATATCGTAAGTGTTGTTGTTTATTATATTTTATTAACATATATAACTGGGCTTTCGTCATATCAGATGTACAGGCAATACCTTTTTCGGTCAACCAGTGAACATTTTTTGCTTGTTTGCATTAGAATATTTATTATATTGTGGTATGGAGCATTGTCAATAACTATACTGAATTTTTTGGTAAATTTGGTATTAGTTTTTCAATTATGGTAATCACCGGATTTTGTTCCGGATTTAAAAAGTAACAAAGCGTTTTCTACAAATCCATCGGTTTGTCACCTTGCAACATAATTAAACGCTGGCCCTTGGAATTGTAAAATAACCCATTTCTTGACTTGTCTGTCCAACTTTTCTTTTGTATGGCCGCTATGAATATAGGATTGTACGAATGTTTCTGATATCTTTCCATATTTTCTTTTTGTGTAGTAAGCTTCTTTATAATTTTTCTTAAGGATTCTCGGCCGCCCGGAAAATATAGTAAATTTTTAATAGTAATCCGCTGATTATTTGTCTTGTGGAAATTATAAATAATATGTTTTATTTGGTATAGGTCAATGTCGTCTATTGAATCCATTACTAAACATTTCCTCGATCTTTTCTTTTTTGGCGATTTGAATGGTAGTTGTTCTGTGTTCTCTTTCTCATTTCGTTCTGGTTCTGCTTGATATTCGTTCCCCTCTTTTAAAATATTATAGACAGAAGCTCTTGAAACACCAGTTGCTCTTGCTACGTATTCCTTTAATTCGCTTTTTGTACAATTTCTTATATCTGTTTCGTTATCTGAAATTGTCTTTAAAAACTTAAAAACATTAAACACGACTTCACGGGTTTGTGAATGCAGTCCTTTTCCACCTCCTAAGTTGGACATTATTAATTATAATAAATAAAACAAATAATAACCAATTATAATGCAAGACCTCAATTACTCACTTTGACTAACCGTAACTTAACAACTTAACCACGAACGATCATAAGCACACTGAGGACACAAACAGCTTACCGATGACTCGGATATACGATGCGCAGTAGATTTTTGTCCAAGGATATGATGGTCGTGCTGTATATTGTATGTATATATTGCTAATATCGGCTGGGTACGAGAACTGCCAACAAAGCCATATTACCTAATGAGCTCTGGATTAAGCGAAACGATTGTCATAACTTTCTTTGACCGTAGCATTATACAGTCAATTGACTTGCACTTGTATTTAAGTACAAATAAGGTCATTAATAATGTTTCTCCGAGACACAAATCAATAATCCACCCGTTATGTTCAAACATATTTAATTGTTGAATAACTGGTGTTTTCGGTTTTTAAAATTATCAAAACTACTTATAATTACTTTCTAACAAAACATAACTTTTACATGAATATTTGTAGAACACTAATAATTTCAAATAGCATATCTTTTGTAAAAAAATAGTGTCTAAAGAAAAGAAAAAAATCACCTTATAGTGACAAAAGCAGACTTAGACACAATATTCAATAGATAATTTTATAAAAACTTTTATTCCTCATATAGGAATTAAATGTTTTTTCTATTCAATGGCATTTACCGATACTTAAGTTTTTTCTTTGCATGTAAATAAACAATGTGGAAATGCTTGTTATATTAAAGATGTTGCCATATTAAAAATAGAATTAAAAAGAATCAAATATGTTTGCAATACAATTTTTGCAATCCTGCAATGTGATGTTTGAAATATCTCTTGTTGTTTAAGATCTAAGATGGCGTTGATGTTTAAGCAATTATTTTTTGGTTGAGGCATGTAAATTTTATATATTAATGTTGAGTTATCTGTGAGATGTGTGATGTGTATGTATATATGTATATTTAAGTATTTGTTCTTTTAATATTTACTAATCAAAATCAGCAAAGAGAAATAAAGGTATACGTAGGAGTAAAATGGAAAAGCAATCTAGTATTGTAGAGAACATACACTGTTACTGTAAGAGGCTTTACCAATACTATAATAGGAAAGGGTTTGTATAATAAATAAGTCTTTTTCATTCGCGTTTTATGGAGTGTATCAGTTGATTAAAATTTTTCATTGTTATCATTAATTTGCTTATTTAATGTTTCATGCATCTTGCATAGAAAATAAGACACATAATATGGCAATTAGAAAACTCCAATATTGGTGGATAATATAAGAGAATTGGTTCCTCAAATTTTAATAATATACAAATAGTTTATATATTGTATAAGATATACCATTTTAAATGTGAATCGTTATTTTTTCGTAGTGAATGTTTTTTATTTTTCTTGCTAATGTAGTCTGTATTTTTTATTATTTGCACACTAGCTTTTGAACCGAACCTTAAATTGGATGATGAAACAGACCGTGAAGTATTGAAAGATGTAATATTACCGTCTATTTAGGTTATTCGAGTAATTTTAGGACGTTATTCATATAAAGTTGAAGAAAGAAAATGAATTTAATTAAAAACTGATTTATTTTAAATAATATTGTGTTTCGCAACGTATGTACATTTAATCACTTAAGATTGATATATAACCCCTTTCCACATTAATTTTCGTATTCTGTATATGTGTTTCGACAACTAAGTTGTCATCACCAGCAGATAATTAAACGGTGTCGCACCTGGAAAACTATGGCAAAAACCCCCACGAAACAAATTTCGTACACCATCTGTAACGACGAAAGCCAAAACGCACATTGTGTGCGTTTTGGTATTGTAAATTTCAAAATTGTATGGATATCCTAAAGTGTCACAAAGTATAAATACTTTGAAGCCGCATTAATATAGATTCATAACATTATGTTGCTTCAAATGATGCCTACACTTTGTTGAACAAATTTGCTCATCTATAGATAATTTAGACTTCATAGGTATTAATGAAATTTGTTTTATAAGATAAGACAATGAAGGTTGTAAAAACATGAATTTCTCTTCTCAGGCATTTTATCGTTGTCGTTGAAATTAATTGTGCTTTTCATTTATTCAAATCGATCTGATCGCCAATAGCAACGGTTTCTTGATCATCTCGATACTGACATCTATATAAAAGTTCCTGAGTTCCTCGGTTACTCGGATTTTTTTATATATTGTACAAATTTGTTTAATTTACAATCATATCAATCGATGAAGAAGTATTTGAAAAATCATACGGCGTATCTAAATTCAAAATGTTATTTGGTAGAGGTGCATTACCTTTGAACTTGGCGTTACTATCAATGAGTAAATTCTTTTCACGCCACACGTTTCCTGGAATCCCGTGCTTAGATGAGATTGTTGATTCTTGTAACTCTTTCCTCTGTATCTACCTTCATCAGCTCAGGCTGAATCACTATCGCTTCGTTTAGACTGCGTTCGACAATATCATTTTCTTCAGACTGTTGATACTTTGGATCGACAACATTGTTATCAGCCGAAAAAACGTTAACATCGTTTTCGTTGATATCGTTATAACTTCAATTATAGTCAAATTCTTTCAATTCTTGCTGTCAGCGGGTGGCGTAAACTTTTTCTCTGACGAGGCATCTGCAAATATGATTTTTTTTAGTTTGTATATATAGTGTTGCAAACTTGCAATATAGTTGTAAAAGTACTTACAGCAAGCTCAAATATCAGCGTATTTATTCATAAAGTAAGTGATTCTAGATACCTTTATTGACAAGAAAACAGTAAAACTTCCAAAAGGACTTTCTAATTTGTTACTCTGCTGCAGCTTGCGGTGCTGCTTGTAGGTTATAATAAGGAGCGTGAATGCTCTTAATGAATTGCCAAAAGGTAACATTTAGCACCATCTTTTGGATGTGGAATAGACTTCTTTTGAATTACCAGGTATGTCGCATATTTGCAACGCTATGAAAATAACACTAATAGTAATTATTGGAATATTGAGAGCCATGTTGCAGACTTGAAACACTCTAAAAATGAAGAGTTAAGGACTTTCTATTACAAAGAATGGTCGAAATCAAGTTCGTTTTGAATTTGTTTTAGACCGAACACTTTACAACAGACTAGTTAGACCATTTATTACTGCAACAGGGTATTCATTTCTTGTTCTGCATATAGTAAATTTTCAAAACAAGAAAAATGACATGTCTCAAAATTAATTGAAAAAATGGTATTGGTAATAGCCATTTGAAAATACACAAAATTTAAGCATTGCGATAACTGTTCTAAATCATTTCTTAATTATAAATTCAAAATTATATGAAAAACTGGCAACATTTGTTAGGCGCCTTGAGATTTCAATTACAAATGTCTTATTTGAATATACCTAAATTGACGGTACTTGAGTGAAGTAGTGCTTTCATTTGGAAAATATTTTTCTTAGACAAAACTGGATTTTCAAGATTTTTAACATAAAAACTATTGAATGCTACTTCTAGACACGTTTTACATAATACATAACATAAATGTTTATGTATATTGGAATATTCTATTGTATGTTATCAAAACCTGATTAGACCATATGTTTTTAAATTTGTATTTAAAAAACTGGTAGATGCATAGATAGCTTATGTCGCGATATTTTGTTTCTTCGACGTTATAAGCTTCTGTGCTGTGTAGAATGTATCACTATCAAATTTTTGAAAATGTGTATAACTTAGGTTTTTGATGTAATTAGTATGATTAATTCACCATTGTAAGTTTGTCCTTAATTTTAAGTTGATGTGGGTCGATTTTCGAATATTTAGAAGCTTTTAATACATTATTCTAATGCTTGCACCGCACTGGCGAATAGTCAGGAGGTATAGCATTTTGTCTCGCTCTGATGTATTGTATAAAGTCCTACACTTTCTGAATTATTCACCAGTGTGGTATATATAGATTATTACTGTGTTAGTCTATCTAAAAACAAATAACCTAATGTTAATTTCACAGCCTCTAATTAGTTGGTAAGGTCGCGAGTGGGAGAAAGAGGAAACAAATATATACACAACCAGGGGTGCAAATTACATATTTACACTATTTATTTAAAATTTTTAAAATCAGTGAATGAATATCAAATATTTTTTGATTAAAAAATTTATTATGTACCAAAATGAACAGAAATTCGATAAATAATTTTTTAAAACCTAAAAATCTTTTGTACACATTAAATATAACTATTTAAGCAGTATCTTAATTATTTAAAAATATATCAGTGTATTATTCATGTCTATTTTCAATTAGCTACAGTTGGAACCAAGGCATTTGGCGGTGAAGCTGCGCAGGTATTACACACCTTTAACACGTAATAATAGATTAAACTATAAGATAGCAAATATCAGATCCGTATTGGTAAATGGGGATAATTATTTGACAAATTACATTTTAATATTTTCTCATAAAAAATATAAATTTATCATTTAAAAGTAATATTAGTTATCATATTTTCGCAATAGAATTTCAATATATGTCCAAGCCAAAATAAGTATTTCAATTTATATTCCAGTAACAAAAGTGCCTAATTGTAAGGGTACTAGGAAAATAAAATAAATACTTTAATTCTATAAATCGCGGTATCTTTTATTGTTATTAATATTTCTCACGGAAATATTTGCCAATTATTCCAACAGATTTTATATTGTATGTTAAGAGTAGTATGGGTGAAGTTTAAAAATATTTTAAGGAAAAATAAAATATGCACAAGTTCTAAAAATACCGTATTAAAATAAATATGAAGACAATTTGTTACATAAATACTAATGTTACAATAATACTAATTGTCAGTTATATTATATTTTACAAAGAGTACGTTCTACTGTTCTGGACGGAATATTTTTGCAACCTCCTTAACGCTTTTTAATGTATCATCCCCTTTCTAACCTTCATGAATGCACATAGACATTAAAAACAATTGTTAACAATTTATTATTACCTACTCTAAACATTTTAATTTAAAATTGTTAACGCTTTATATTAATTGTTTAATAACACTCACTTATACACACTGTTACTGCTACAAAGGTTAAATAAAAAGAAGTAATCTGTCCTGTTTTTTAAGCTGTGAAATGACCACGCCTACTATTGTGTTCATTCCATTAGCCAGTGTCTACTGACTACAGCGCATCTCTCAAGGCCAAGTAAAAGCGTTCCAACTGTTTATTACTAAGTGGTAATCTAATCTAATATAAATCCTTTAAAAGACATATGTAGCATAATATAGAAACTAAGTTAATTAAAAATATTGTAATTATTCAAATATAAATGGCAGATATTAGAGAGATAATAGGATATTGTATTATATAACAATATTTTTCCTATGTGAATATGTAGAAGTTACTAAAGTGTCTAATGAGGCAGGTACGGATTCTCAACAATCAACATTAGTGATTTTCTATTCATTTGGTAGTGATACTTTCTGTACATGTTACGTACTTTTTGACGATCGACAGAATCAAAGAAATCCACTTGAAATTTGAATTCTATATTTTCGTAAAAAAGTAGAGTTATTAAGGTACTTGGTTTTAGGAATAAAACAAGGCATTGGTTCTTGTCTGTAAATGTACACGCAACGACTTGTGACGTTTGAAGTAAATATAAGTTGAAAGTGTGAAGATATTAGAATCGAAGTGGTTAACAAATGCTGTTAAATAATCACATTACATATAGTATACTGTAGTGAGCATTAATTTCGTATCGCATCCTTTATAATGAAAATATCATTTTCACCCTGTATCGATCTATACTGTACTATAGATATATTTACACTTTGTATTTTTGAAAAAAGCAATACTTCCCTCTATCGTACAAACGTGCAATTGTCTGAGTTTGTCCTGCCAAATAGACCACATTGTAAAAAAGTTAGTAACCAGAAAAATAAGTACATTTCTAATAACTTATTTTACTGTCAATTATATCATTCGATATACCATCGCTCATAGAAATCTGGATACTATATTTTCCGCACAAAAACAAAAGAAATCTTAAAGAATGCAAATAATTTAGAAGTAATAAAAGAAATTGATCTATTTTTAATAAATGTATCTAAACGTAATTTATTCTAATTCATACTAAATTTGAAACAAACCTTTTGTTTGCTGAAAAATTTTCGTTTGCCTTTAATTATATCAAATAATATTCATGGCGCTCTTGCAATTAATTCATATATTGCGCTCCAGCAAATATTGCAAATGTCGATCATGTATGTAGCATACCACCCAATGATTTGTACCCGGTAACGACTTGTGTAAAGGAAACCATTACTATAACAAAAACAATGGGATTATTTCCCTTGTTTAATGAATCATTTATGATTAGATTTGAAAGAGTTAACAATTTTATTACCCCTATTAAACCACAAAAGGCTGTCTACTTATTACACATATTTCATGAAATAGTAAATAATTAAATCATAAAATATTTACGAAAATGAAACAATATTTTAGAAATTACACAATTTTGTCATTTATTCTTTTCTTCTGGGGTCTGATAATAATAATACTAATATAACAAATAAATTTTTATTGTCCAACACGATTGCCCAATTATAGGACAAAAACATTAAAACCAATATCAGCGAATAAAGCAATCGTAAATGTAAAACATAAAGCAGGAGAAAAAAAAATCATTCAAATTCTAAACAAAGCAACTAAACAGCTACATATCAACAATGCAAGATTCCAAAAAAATGTCCGATAGCTGATAAGTGGTTGAGTATCTCACTAGACCTACAAAATCTTTTCTCTTCGGGTTGTATGTAGTAGTATTTATTGTCGATTACTTCTTTCATGCCCAGTTTCCCTTTACCTGGCAAACTTTTAAGGACCTTCATATACCTTGGCATATTCTGTTATCTTTCGTTCTTTTGATGTGATCCAATCGTCTTTATTTTCATTTATTATTTTTTAGCTGTTTTAATGTTGAAATATTGTATTTTTATTTTTTGTCTCTTATTTTCAACAGGATTTTAATTTTTGGTGTTTGCGCTTTTCAAAAGATGTTCATTTCGAATATTTTCTTTAGATCTTGTATTTTGTGCTATGGGTTTGGCACTTTTTGTAATCCCACAGATTGTAAGCATGTGGAGAGACTTGCACACATAAAAATACTCTCTTTATATACAAATTTATTTAATTTAAAAACGTTAGACAATGTTATAAACGAAGGTGCTGAATAATTAGTCTTATCCGTTTAGGATATAACGAAAAACTAAACTTCTGTCTGTCACCTTCTTAGCAGGTAAACTAGTTGTTTAACTCTTTAAATTAACAATTATAGGGACATGTAGTGAAGGTGTCGGCATAATTTCGGAGAAAAATAATACAATCTATATGAATGAAAAATAATCTGTGAATTGTAAAGCACTTTAAGATTTAAGGAGCAAATAGCCAGATGATATTAGTTACCGGTAGTCTATCAGTAACTAATATCATCTATCAGTAATAGATGATAAATAATAAATAGTAATAACTAACAGAAATAGCAGTTGATTGGAAAATATTTACATTACCTATGTACATCTATAGGGTTATTTATTAGTAAAATTCTCTCGAATAAGATAGATAGACCAATACTCCTACTTTGGTTATTTTTGTTATACTTGTCTGCTCTTCACTTTCGTAATATTGTTTATCTAAATAACCTATCGAATGTAAAATGTAGTTATGGTGAATTGAATATGCCAACGAGGGGAATGGAAGTGTGGACATTGAAATTATTGCAATATATCAGTCAGGTAGTAGCATAGTAGAATCTTCGTCTTTACATTTAGACATTTGTACAAGTAGGGATTACATGAATGGAAGAGGTTTCGGCAGCATGTCGAAAGTCGAGACGTATTTTACGTTTATACCACTTTTAACTTTGCTGCGGATTAGTGTATCATCCAGTTGCAAACAGTTAATATGCCCTACTATCCATGAATAGGCCTTCTTAACCCGTCTTATAAAGCAAAGCTATAGTATATACAAGTAATATGGACCAGTTCCACATACGTAACTTGTATAATGTCTGTAATGCATTTTTCTGCTTCGTATATAGTTTAAACAATCGCTGTTATCTGTAATTTAATAACATTAATTGAATTCGATCATAAAACAATCCCATATTTTTTTCTCATATTCCATTTTCATGTGTATTTCAAATGAGTAAGAAAAGACTTTATTTTAAACTAATATCTTGTAATTTGTGCACTACTTTTATATGCTTGATGAAAGTAGGCTTTTAGACTTTCCCAAATTTGTTGGAATAAGTGTACATAGATTAGACTGCTCGAGGTGACCTTCAAGTCTATACAATTGGGACTTTTGCAAATTTATTGTGATTATGACTATGTAATTTTGACCCTGCTTTACTAGCTTTTACATTTTAGCCTTTGAAATTTCTGATTGTCTAGCTGATTGGATCTTCCGGTCAGATATCAGATTACTATACACAATGAAACGAAACACTACTGTTCATTTCAGTAACTACAGTTTATTAGTGATTGATATTCTCACACGACAGACCACAAATTTTGTGTGTCTAATATTCGAACGTCACAAGTTTGTTTGGATACAAATCATATCAGTAGAGCTTATATATTTTAAAACAGTCTAAGTAGCAATTATATTCACATATAAGCAAGCTATAAGTTTTTATAGAAATATTTCGATTTATTTTAAATTTAAGAAATTTATAGATTTCTTATATATTTATGTTCTTAGCTAAAAGTTATTTGTTTTGAAACTTCGCAGCATATTTTTAATATTTTCTATGACTAATTCATTGTTTGTATACAGTAAGACTAGAATAGCGAATTTTTTAAATATTAAGCTTTCAGCCAGTATGCAAGTCTCTGATGGACTCTGATAGTCTAGTTAATTTCATATTATAAAAACAGATTATCTTACTAATTCGAAACGAATTATAATAATAATTCATGTCTTCACATCCCCCGGCTTAACGCCATTCACCTGAGGCTTTGGCAGACCAAGACGCCCCCCCCCCTTGTGGTGTGACTTAAGATCTTTGTCTGTCAGCATTCGCCTAAATGATAAAGGGAACTCACGAGAAATCTTCCCAGATAACAGACCATTGGACATCCAAAACCTTGAGCTAGCAGCCGGCGAAATTGATTAAACCAATTTGTCGGTTTCAATGAATTAATAGGTTTTGTTATAGCAGACATAACAGAAATAGACTTGGAAGTGGTTCCCAAATTTTTTCTATTTTCGATCTGCTTTTCGAATCCAATTTTTTTAAGGCGCTCTATGCGAATTTTTGACTTTGTAAAATAGTATGAATGTCTTTAAATGAGTGGCTAAGTAAAAATAAATAAAATACGGAATTGAGAACGCAAAACAGATCTGTAGGTTACCGAGGTGTATACTCTGGGAACCAATTTGATTAGGAAATAGTTCTTTTGTTTTTATAGTATAGATATGCTAAAATATTGACAAATTAAGTAGCCTTTTGAAATCGAAATAGATGCACTTACATATGATATTTTGCCTGAATTATTTGAAATATTTGTTAACAATTACCATAAAAAAATTGTAATATTGGGATAATTTCGGCTCTAAACTGATTTCGTGAAAAGGTATTTATCAATACGTATGACATTTTGATCAATAAAATGTAGTTTTCGCACTGTTAATTTAATAAGTTAGTAAAAAATCTAGCTGAATGATAATCATATCTAATTTGGTTATCATTATTGAACATCGCTAGTAAATGTACTAACAAGCGGACAAAATTTTCACGGTCGATAACATCGAATACAATGTTATCGATGTTCTGTAAAAATTGAAATATAACAAAAGGAAGCTGGTGAAATTTTACAATATAAGTAATAAGAAGATTGTGCGGTAAAAAACAGTCATTTTCTTTTCTATATCAACACGATTGTTGTACTATTATGATTCCTCATCGGATATATTTTTCCCGATTCGCTTACGAAATTGATGTTGTTTGGAAACACCGTTAACGCGATAGTACGAGATATTTCCTAAAAGCAACATCAGTTGCGTATGTGAAGAGGGGAAAATGGAATATACGCAAATGGTCGAAGGATATTCATAGCAATTATATCCCCAATTATATAAATATTAAAATGAACAAATTTATTTATTAATTAACTTACAATATATACCATATAGTTTTATAGTATGTTTTCACTCATTTTGATAATATTTTAATATATAAATTAAGTTCTGACATTTATAAACAAAGCGTATCAATGAGCAAGCGAAACAAGGTTGAATATACAGCGTTTGAGACATACAATTGGCCAGTATAACCATTCACATTGAACAAATCGTGGCGTATTCTATGTAGAATATCAGACATACATATGTATGTATACATATAGACAATAGACACGCAAGTACCTGCGTTGCCAGACGTATTAGAACAATAATGACATGGGACTGTCAGACGAAAAACAAATTGTAAACCTTCATTTAGTTACCATTCGGTTTATTTATATGAAAAAGGAAAAGCGAATATCATTACATAGTATTATATGTCAAGGAGGTATGTAAGAAGTCATTGGGCGCTTCCTTTTTTCGTTTCCTGATCGTCCAGTTCCCTGTCGTCATTAGATGTTGTACATCGATATGAAAAGTCAGGCTGTATTGCATTTTCTTAGGAAAGGACAAAGCGAGAAGTAAGCGTATAAGCTTTTGTGGAAGTAAATGAGCATACTATAGCAAATTTCGAAACAAATATTTCAAAAACGACAATTACGAACGTATTAAATATAAGTTAGATGTCTCCGATTTTGTGAAGCAATGAGGAGAAAGTGTAATGGCGATAATAATTTTATACAAAATATGTATTTTATTTACGGACGAGCCTACATTTTTCCTCCATGAATATCATAATCTATAATACGCTATTGGTCCTAAGAAAATAAATAGTTGACTAGAGATGTCACAACTCATTTTCAAAAGATAAATGTTTGGGCGGAACCCTAGAGTATCATGTTATAGGACCATGTCTTTTAAACAGAACATTAACTGCACGGTTATATTTAGAACTGTTGCAGAATGATATTATTCCTCTATTTTGCAACGTTGCTGTAAATTTTAACATTTGGTTTCGGCAAGATGACTCTTCGGATCATAATGCAACAGCTGTTCTACAATTTATTTATATTTTTCACACACCATTAGCAATTGGGGTACTACATCTGGGCCAACTAGATCACCTGACTTAACGCCTTGTGACTTTCTTCTTTGGGGATACTTGGCAGAAACATCTATGTACATACATCAGTATGAAAGACTGGAGTTCCCGAATGCAAATTACGCAACTTTGTAATAGTATTTCACCACAACTCCTATTAATGTACGTAGAGAGTTTTATGAGAAACTGAGCTACTCTGAGGCAGAAGGTGGTCGATAATTTTCCTTTTTATTTTGAGATCTATCAATTTTTGAGTAACTTTTCATTATCAAACTTTATCCATTTTCTCTATTTTGTAGTATTAAATTTTCAGTTTATGTTGTTTTTTATTAATTTATTATAGAATTTGTCTTTATTTCTATTCAGGATCACTACATTTATTACTTTTTATAATTTAAAATTTTCATTTCAGTTATAATAGGACTCATTACGGACAAAAGCAATGAATATTTTGAATAACATGATGGTATCTATTGTGCGACCAATTTTATTTGGTCGGCGGAAAAAATGTGAACTAATACGCGAAACTCTACCTCTCACCTCCTTAACCTATATATTCAGCTGAAGTAGTCAAGTACAATATCATATCCATTTTGATCTATTTGTTTAAGTTTATAGGTTAGTTAGTGTTTCTTGTAATGTGTTTGTTGTATAATCTAATAGGCTGCAGCCATAACCTCACATTCACATGTCAAACTTTTGAATTAAACGCCCGAAATCTTTTTCTCGGAGTGTGTCTTTTAAAACGATCGTCCTGCTTGACTGGCCAAATTGAATTGATTGTAGTATAAGTCATACGAAAACTTTAAATTTGACAGACCTCTTCAAGTGATTATTCCAACGTCACGCAACGTCTGGCAACGCAGATCCTTGCACGTCTTTTTGAATATATATATATATATAGAGAGAGAGAGAGAGAGAATACGCTATATATTCGCTATATATTGCTGTAACTTGCCTATTTTTAAAGAAATTTTTGAAAATTATTGGTTTATTCATTCATGGGAGATATAATCTAGTATTATAACCAGTCTAAAAAGTGACTGGGTGAAATGTATCAACATTAAAAAAGAGTATATTCACATAAAAGTTAAAATGTCTGTTAGGAAATTAGCACGCAGTTTCCATCTGAGATTTGACAACCGAACGACTTCGTTAGATTTCTAATTGAAAATCTCAAAATTCCTATTTGATGATGTGTAGTTTTGAAATTTTGATGTACAAAAAATGTGGAATGTTAACTTTTATCAAGGTATAGTCATATTTGCTACACAGTTTGCTTCCAAAAAAAATTTGCTAAATTTTGCAATACCTGAAGATGTATAAGCTTGTAAGTAAAAATATATAACTTATATAATTGTATTTTCACGGCTGTTAGCTTTATGTATATTCTGTCTAGCAAATTCCTTTTCTTTTCACGAGGCATTATTATATGTTAATTTTTAGTGCAGGTTTAATAAATTATGTGACAAAAATAAGAATTCGTAGGCCTAAGCGAATGGACATTGTTCGACTTCTAATTTAAATAGGAACACTATGGTAAATTTTGTTTGGGAACACAGCGATTAATCGTACAAAGCATGTGTGGTTCATAGTAATTTTTAATTAATAGAAAGAGACCTAGAAATTCACTATAAGTACCTAGGTGTGACTGGTATGTTTTCAAGTTTTTTTATAGATCAACTAATACCTATAATATATGTGTTTTAATTTTATTCTCATATTGCGTAACTCTCCTATATCTACTTATGTGTTTTTCACAATTTCTCGATGTCTCAAAATTTCAAATTATCGTATAAAAATATATATGTAGGGTGATAAAATTTTTATATATCCATATTATGCTCCTTCCTTGTACTATTTTGTTACCGTATATTACTGCAATAAATATTTTACAAAAACAATGTTATTTTTTCCGTATTTTTCCTTGCTACAGGTAGGTTTAAGAAGGTACTTTCAATTCAACATACAATAAATTTTGCTTGAAATGGAATTTCTTTATAAAATGGCATTGAAATATTTAATGAATAATATTTGACATACCATATATAGGTAGTATACATACTACATATTAGACTACGTTTCACACATATAATAAAGAATGCATACTTTTTTTGTCAAAAAATTTAATTTTATTTTTAATGGTAAAAATAACAACTCTTGAATAAAGTGAACTGAAAAGATAACCTGAATTTAAAGTATTATATACTGTCGTTACCAGGTGTGGAAATTAAATAATGAGACTGTTGTGAGAAATGCCATTTATTGCAAATAAACTTATATTTAACTTTTATCCTCTTCAACATTTTCTCCACTATCTATACACCGCTGTATACATTCAAAACAATGCTATAGTTCATCAGTTGTCAGCCTCTTCAACAACTCTGACGTTTGTGGTTTTACATCTTTAACAGACTGATAATGTCTTCCTTTTAACACACTTTTCACGTTTGAGAACAGGTAGAAGTCATATGATGCGAGATCTGGCGAATACGGAGGATGATCAAGCACAGCAATGCGCTGGTGCGCTAAAAACTGTTTCACAGATAGGATGTTGTGAGCTGTGCGTTGTTCTGGTGCAAAATTCACGAGTCGTTCTATTACAAATCCGGTTTTTCTTCTTTACTCTTTCCATCAGCTTGATTAGGCCTTCTTTGTAGTATTTCTGATGAACAGTTTGACCCCCAGGCATTCTTGAATCGAAAAAAACGATGACGATTGCCTTTAGTTTCAACTGCTCATTGGTGCGATTTTTATTCCAACTATTATCTCAGCACTACTAAGTAACAGTGTCCTCTAGAGTTAAAGCTCGACAGTAAATTAAAGCAGACAGAAAGACGAAACTACGGGTTGTTGCTTGGGAAGTATCAAGGTCAGTGGCATTGCACAGCTTCGCCCGATGCGGCCGCATGATGGTAGGAGCGCGGTCTCGTTATTTAGTTGCCATACCTCGTATTTCGTTGGCATACTTAGAGCTTTGATAATTCTTGAATTCTATCGGACATCGAATGAACTAAACTTGCTAAATAGTCAAAATTCAAATCTTCAGAGTATATCCACTTTAATCAATAATAAATAGATCACTTTCACCTTTAAATTTCTGTTCTGGCAATTTTCTTGCGGCTTCACATTGGCTAACGATTCTTTATCGGGTTTGAGTCTAACGACTTCTAGATCACGATAACTGTTTAATTTTCTTCTAATCTAAAAAAATCTTCATCAATAATATTCAGTATCAGTACCTGGCAATTGAATTAAAACCACCCTTGCGTATTAAAAAATTTGTCATCAGTACTTTGCATTTAAATATTACTTTTCGATTGTAAACGGACTTAGTTCTTCAAAGAAGAGATACTCCTACAAAGAAAACCATTACATTATTAGGAAAACGCCTTCATTATCGGTTTTGGGTCGGGGACCTGTTATTAGGGTCTAAAAACAGATAATGAAATATGTGAAAGCCCTACGAATAATATCCAATTTTGTTGAATATTTTTGTATGCGTTCGCGTTAAGAAGTGTATTAAAATATTTTAATAATGTATTGTGAATTTTATTACTAGTTAAATTATTTTAGTGACTTTTTAAGGTATGTAATTTACTCAGAATGGGATGTTAGTAGCGCGGATAAAATTAAAATAGGAACTTTATTAAAAACAGACATGTATTTGTACTGACAAATTGCAATCCTGGGAAAACTTCGGTATACAACTGACCGAGCGAAAATAAACAATCTGCTGGAGAGTTACTAGATAAATTAAAGGTGCATAATATAAACATATCTGGGTGCACTATAGGCTTACGATTGTATGCTGCCGGAATCAAAAGTTGCAGAACAGCCAAGAAGAATAGATTGGCACCAAAAATGAAGAAAACACGCCTGCAATGGGCAAAAATGCACAGAAATTTTACGGTTGAAGATTAAAAAAAGGTAAATGAGTATATTACACGTCATTAATAAATCATTTTCTGAATGTATCAAATAAATTTCATTTTTATAAGTCACATTTCCAAGAATTGATCTTTAAGCTATGAATCCTGACTTGAAGCAATAACAAAGCGTTAGTTCATTAGACGAAAATCTAAGGAAGCTGTACAAAAAAAGATCCCCAAAACACCCAGATCAGTCATGATCTGATTATGCATAACCGCGAATGGCACCGGGCCTTCATATTTTATGGGGATCATCATAAATCAAGTGAAATATAAAATCGTTGAAACTTTATTTTTGTCTTTATTAAACTCACTAAATGAAGAAGCATCGTGCCATACAGCGAAATCGAAAAAAAATCTATTTCAAGAGTCGTGACCCGGAAACTTACTACATCGAAAATGTGTGGAGCATGTTGAGAAAGTTTATGTAGTTGTCCCCGAACCATGCAACAGCAGCTTAAAAGATAGTATTCACAGACATTGGCAAGGGAATGCAATGCTTCAGGGGGTGGTAAAAACTTCTATTTTAAATTTGGTAGATAGAATTAGTGCGGGCATTAAAGCCAAATGAGTCAGTTTTTGTTCTATTTTCATAAATTAGGAAAAATACCAAAATCAGACATTAAGGGTAATTCTCCGGAAGCTTAAAAGTGCTGGATTTAGTGTGTGTATAGCCTGAAGAAAACCATTTGTAAATGAAACGAATAGAAAGAAAAGATTGGGGTGAAAAAATTTTACAACGACGGAAATAAAGAAACACCTCTTCTAGCGAGGGTACATTTTTGCAAAAGTGCGAAAGACCGTTACTTTGTAGATATTTGAGTACGCCCGTTTGAAATTATTTGACAGGCCTGTACATGCACCATTACATATCTGTCTCAAAATGCTAAAATCTTAATCTTTCTCTGACACGCTCTCTAACTTTGCCACAACACGATCTTTTTTGTATCACTGGCAGTGCATAATAGTGAGTGAACATTGTCCATTATTCACAGTTAGTCCTTGCGTTCTCTAACAACGCCGAAGAATTCTAGTCTATTGTTTCAACTAGTGCCAAGTAATTTTTCTGAATAGTTGTAAATTTCTTTCAATGCGACTGTCTTGAAATTTAATCTAACCTTTCTTGATAGCTTCAGTTTCCCTAGGATTAAAGTGTAAAACAACGGTCTTTATTTCTTGAAAATAGACTATGTTGGTTTAGGGATACGGGACGACTGTCTGTGAAATTCTCGAGTATGTTGGGGGGCACTTGTGAAACATCACCTTTGTACTTGGTAATTAATACATTTACGTTTAAGTTTACGGGTAAAATTTTCGAATAGTTTCTGCCACGACATTAAACACATGAATTTTGTACATAATATACTACTATAACTACTGCTCTGTCTGTTTTTAAGAGCAAGGCCTACATCACTAACAAACATTAATAATTGCTCCGTTGAAAGTATAAATTATGCAAATGTATCTTATACTAGCGTTATAATTTCTTCTCCATTATATAGTTTTAGTCTTTTAGACGCAAACAACAATGGAGGGGACGACTTAAGAGGGTCTAATGTACCCATTATAACGTTAACAATAGAATGTTTCTTAAATCTGTTATCCCGTTCACATATAATCAGTTTTTTTTGCTAACCCAGATTTCATTTTGTTTTTAATTACTTCGTATACAATTGGTACAATTCTCTGAAACGTTAGTCAATTTGGTAATTTAAGACTAGTTACTATTTAGTCTATTTATTCTAGAATTGTCGAAATGGTTTTTGATCTAGTAAATCAAGTGGTAAATTGCAAGCAAGTAACATGTACGTCAGATCACACTTGAATTTAGCGTCTGATGGCACCTCCATTTTTTAATTTCTAATATGCGTTCCAGTATTTACGTGTTTCCTTCAGTCCCATTGATGCCAGCACATTATATCTTTTTAGCACACTGTATACAATGTTGTCATGTTATTCCTGCGTAATATATTCAAAAGAAAAGAGCCGCTGAAGGTTATCGTCTGCACATAATCGAAAAACATGTGAGGCGTGGTTTCAAACCAAAGTGTAGACCAAAAAAAAGTTTGAAGATGCGAAACTGCAGGAGTTAGTGGACGAAAACCCAACCCAAACTCAAAAACAATTAGCAGAAGCATTAAATGTGGCCCAAGAAACGATTAGTGATCAATTACGAGCAATGGGAAAAATTCAAAAGATGGGAAAATGAGTATCACTTCAATTAAATGACAGGCAAATGCAAATCGAAAAATCGTCTGTGAAATGCTGTTTCAAAGGTATGATGGGAAGTCATTTCTTCATCGAATAGTGACGGGTGATGAAAAATGGATTTATTTTGAAAACCTTAAGTGCAAAAAATCACCGTTATCACCTGGCAAAGCCTGTCCATCCACTCCAAGATCAAATCGTTGTGGTCGCAAGACAATGCTCTGTGTTTGGTGGGACCAGAGTAGCGTGATCTATAATGAACTGTTGAAACCTGGAAGAATAGGTAATATTAATTGTTACCGACAATAAGTTGTCGATTTGAATATTGCATTGATAGAAGAACGTCCAGAATAGGCCCAAAGACACGGTAAAGTGATTTTACAGCACGATAACGCACCATCTCATACAGCAAAACCGGTCAAGGAAGCGTTGAAAGCACATGGATGGGACATAATATCGCGCCCACCGTACATTCCAGCCCTTGCTCTGTCCTACTATCATCTTTTCGCATTAATGGGACACGCGCTTGCAGAGCAGCACTTCGCCTATTTCGAAGGAGGAGAGAAAAAGGCTCGATGAATGGTTTTGCTCAAAGCACAAACAGTTTTTTTTGGATGGCATGCATAAATTACCTGAAAGATTAGCAAGATGTGTGGAATCAAACGACCAATATTTGAATAAATAAATTTTTCCAGTTTTTGGAAAATTATGTAGTTTTTTTACGAAAAAATCGGTAATGACTTTTCGGTACACCTGGTAATGTAGCTTTAATAATTATTCCATCTGTGAAATGTACATCTACATAGTACTTATAGCTCGGATTTAACTACTCTCACTATTACTATTCGCATCTAGGGGATATCCCTGCATTCCAGACAAAATGCGCAACTGTAACAATACCTCATTAGAAACCAGCAGCATCAACACGAATCGAATAGAAATCGACGGACTAATAATCAACGACAATCACAAAGAGCCGTACACGCGTCAACAACACTACGGCACAGTATATAAGCATATAACGATCGATACAGTTAATTGACCCACTCTTGAATTTTTATTTTATTGTAAGAACAAAATAATCATTGTCTATTGAAACAGTCTTTATAGATCAAGATAGGCTCTTTATCCATAGAAAATTTTGATAAAAGTTTGTTTGAGTACATACAGTATAATTGATTATTTGTTCCCACTCAATGGTGTAAGTACACAATTTTTAATGATATCCATTTATGCGTTGGTTAGCCGTTAACAAAAGTTGATTATCAAATTTGACTCGTACATATTTCGTGTTCATCAACTTAAATGTAAAAAACAGTCTCGAGTATAGATCGATTTCGATCCACACCATAGAGGTCGACAACACTCCCATATAGTATTAATATATGTACATAATACGTTAAGATGAGTAATAAAAAGCTTTTGAAAACTTTTGTTGAAGAAGAAATGTACAAGACTTAATTAAATAGAAGCATTTATAACATTTGTCTCATTCGCAATTAACAAAATTGAAATGTGTATTTGGCACTTTCTTAGAAAATAACTCACGTGAATTTGTTATTTATTGTTAATGTTGATAATACATTAGCTACATTAGATATAAAATCATAACAGAACGATTCATTTATCTATTATATTATATACACGAAGATTAATTTTAATAATTTGACAATAAACATTGAACATATGTTCCATTATCGCATTAAATTAGACAGGCAAATATTTTGATTCTTATTTTTTCTGGCAAAATGAAAGTTCTTCTTTTATTAGGGAATGAAACTGATGTAAACAAACTAGACATCTTTCGAAATCTGAATGTTATAACATGTACTACATAATTTCTTGTCCAAATAAGCAGCGTATACTCCACGTAAAACGTTATTTAAATAAGAAACACGTGCATTAGATACGTGTTGTTAGACACATGTCCATGTTGTTACTTTGAAAACAAATGTCAACGTTAAAAAAATAGAAATAACCGTTTCTATTGAAACTCTGTTATTTTTTGAGAATCTAATTGTGCTTTCATAATAATAATAAACTTAAGTAGATATGTACATATACATATGTACACATATATATTTAGACATTTTAAGAAACTCCCAGTTTTGTATAACAACAATTGACAACAAATTTTGTACTTGCCTTCTGTAAAAGATAGTTTGTCGAAGAAAAAAATTTCATATTATAAAATTAAAAAAAATTATTTTGACCTATTCTGTAGCAATCTAATAATGGACGATTCATTGTAATGTACTTTTTTGAGCCGTGTTAAACTTTCACGTTATTTTAGTTAAGTATTGTATGACATTTTATTACGGAAAGACTCAATCTGGTATGGCGTCTACAAATTATTTAGCTGTCTTACAAAAGTCAGCGTTCCACGAGAAATGTGTTTCGTGCGCTTAGAGCAAGTTGTGGCCTAAGTAATCGGCTCATCGAATGCACATTTTGCTAGACACATCCAGCACGTAGTGAAGAAAATATAG
Organism: Dermolepida albohirtum; assembly: GCA_031893035.1. NCBI lineage: Eukaryota > Metazoa > Arthropoda > Insecta > Coleoptera > Scarabaeidae > Dermolepida > Dermolepida albohirtum. The sequence continues at coordinate 206,235 of JAVIWB010004703.1, read as the reverse complement.
CGATGGTAGCTGGGAGTGTATGTGAAGAATCGATTCGACGTAGATCACAACAGCTTGGGTTGTAGTATGCTACAACTTAACGTATTTTACGAAAGCATCTTGATTTAAAAGCATACATTATTCAACTCGTTCAAGAATTGAAAGCGGTCGACCTCTCGAATCGTCATCGTTTCAGTTTTTGAGCTCTTGGAAAGCTTGGAAAGATCCACTGTTTTCGATCGAAATTTCGTTCAAAGATGAGGTCCATTTCTGACATAATGACTACGTCAATAAGCACAATTACCATATTTGGAGTGAAGAGAAACTCGAAGAGGTTCAAGAGCTGCCATTACATCCAGGCAAAACCACGGTTTGGTGTGGTTTGTGGGCAAATGGAACATCGGTCTGCATCGTAACTGCGAGTGGCGCCCATTATCGCGCCATGATAACGGAATATTTGCTGCCTGAAATTGAAGCCTGTGATCTCGACGACATTTGGTTCACATCAGATGGTGCTATTTGTCACACAGCCCGTGAAGGCATAGTTTTATTGCGAGAACAATTTACCGAACATTTAATTTCACATAATGGATCTGTGCAATGGCCACCTAGATTATGTGATATCACACCTTTATATTTTTCCTTTGGGGCTACGTAAAGTCCAAAGTCTATATGGATAAACTAGCTACGATTGAGTAATTGGAAGCCAACGTTATCCGCCAAATACCACTTGAAATGCTCGAACGCGTCATAAAAATTGAAGCTTCAGAATGGACCATGCTAATCGCAGTTACAGCCAACATTTGAAGGAAATAATTTTTAAAAATAAATGTCAAGAATGGTTCTTTTGTATGATAATAAAGAATTTCCGATAAAATTGAAGTTTTTATTTCTGAAGAAAAGAACTTCCAAATGAATCACCTTCATTTATTTATTTACTCATTTCATAATAGATTAAGCATATCAATATCAGTATACACATGTATATATAGATACAGAAAATATATTAAAGTACGAGGGAAATTAGAAATGTTTTCTACCTAAGAATGAAATAAAACGATTTTTTCGATATTTTTATTTTTCAATGTAATTTCTTTAAATTCAAGGTACCTGTACTACCTGTCCGGCAACAACTTTATACTATCAGATGAAAACGATTTCTCTTGGTCTTCAAAATAGGCATCAAACTTTTCTTTCAATTTGAGAAGTACGGAACCAAATCCAGAGTATATGGTGGGGGTTAGGCTCATTAAAGTTACACCTGTAGAGAATTTGGCTGCTTTGTGAACTCACATGTTTTTATGAAGAAGGATTTCTTTGTGATACAAACCTGGACACTTTTGACTAATAGTCTAACTTTGCTAACGTATTACCGTATGCCACTAATGTTATGGTAGTCACTTTTGGCATATATGTATTCACCAAAAATAACTCCTATTTGGTCTCAGAAAACGGTGGATTATTTTCAATGGATTCATGAAATTATTTTTAACCGATAATTCACTTTAAAACATGACAGATTCTCGTCTCCATACACTCCAATAGTTTGTTTGTGAATAGCTTTACCCGATCAAATTTTCTGTAAGTGATGAATGTTGCCTATGGTTAGGCATTATTATGTTGAAAAAGTACATCCTTCCACTTGACTAGTATGTGTTATTCTTGTCTGAAAATTTGTGTCTCCAATTGTTGATTATAAAGGCTGACTTATAATCAACAATTGAGTGGTTCGCTTGATTGGTAATACTTCAAATTATTCTTAAAATGCTGGATCATATGCATAACATCACTTTTCTCGAGTAGAAATTTGTCTTTGACGATGTTATGGATACTTGCTTATCGTCTTTCTAATAAAAAAAAGTATTAGTACACGTTTCAGAAAACTAAACAGCTTAGCAGTTAGTTAAAATTTACTGATGTGTATTATCCAATCATCAATCTTTCAATAAATAAGTGACACCTACTAAAAGGCAAGTGATAGCGCTTTTAGTGTTAGTTTGTTAATTAATTTAAAAAATAGATAAGCATTTTAATAATAATATCTGCCCTAACAGGTCTTGAAGATTTATGGATTCTGAACTTCGGTACACTCAAATTGTCATGTGGTTAGCATCACAACCTGCTATACTGCTTGAAAAATTTTTTCATTTCATCCGAAGAAATTAATACTTTACTCCTGTTAGTGCTAGCTCTGTTTAATTACGTTAGTGTCAGTTTTATCGTTGTTAACTGTACTGCTCAAAACAATTAACGGATAATTTGGTACGTAGACTTCCGCAGTCGTGGTCCATACTATTTGCTTCTGTGCTTCTGGGTTGGAACCGCGTCACTGGTATAACTGCCGACGTTTCGTACCCACTCGTATGGGACATCTTCAGGGCTCAACTACTGCTACTGTCTGTCACCCTGAAATTTAGTTTCAGTGCGGTTCCAGCCCGGAAGCCCAGAAGCAGATAATTAACGGATATTTTATAAAAAAATAATTACTTAAACTCTTTAATAACATGGATTGAATTAGTATGTCGCGCATTTCTTAAGGAATCATATCCCATACTTTTCTGACAGCAATTCGTAATGCTTAAACCGTTTTTGGTGGCATATTTCGTGCAGCAACATATTTTCCCACAACATCCCAATCGTGTTCTGTTAGATTGAAATCGGGGGAAATGGATGGCTGCTCCATTCTCTTTATACCAACTTCATCAGTCCAGTTGTTGACGATGTATGCTAGATAAGCAAAATAAGTATATCGTCCATAAAAAAAAGAATTCTTGTCTCACTGCTGCTGTATATGGAAAACAATGGATCAGAGAATCTCATTCAGATATCTCTAGGTAGTAGCAGCTCCAATTTTTATGAAATAAAAGTCAGTGCGCTTTTCAGTACATATCCCTTATATTTGGGCCTTTTCCTGATAAATTGTGGGTTACTGCTTGTGCCGAGTTAACACTAGATCAGAATTAGGATTTCCAAAAAATTGAATTAACTAAGTTCTCAGGTTATGCTTCACCTACCCTATTCGCCACATTGAGTCCGAAGTGATTTCCATTTATTCTCAAAACTCAACTTCTGCTGCGAAAGGTTACATCGAATGAGGAACTTATTGCAGCAATAATATTCTGAAGATCTTGAGAAATGTGAATATAAAAATCATATAACGACAGTTCAACACCTCTGGTCCAAATGCTTTGAAGTTATAGGGGCTTATTTAGAGAAAATGAACGCCCTCATTTGTTTCATTTTGAGTTTTGCTTCTGGTCAAATGATCCTTGTACATGTACGCTAAGGTATTCGTATCAGTAATTCATTTATAATTACAAACCTCTTTTACCTTTCATTAAAACGAAAACATATTTATATAAGAAAGAATATAAAAAGTATATTAATATTAAAAAAAGTAATAAAATTATTAAAAAAATGATGTTGACAGTTCGATTCACAGTCGAGCAATTATCTAAAAAGTACGAAGCGGATACTTTATCGTGCGTTGGCCACTTGTCGATATATTAATTATGCATTAGCCTTTACAAGCGTACATTCGTTTCGTTTCTATTTGATTTGTTTGTTATTTATGGTCATGATAAAAAATACAGTGCGAAGATTTCACAATATGTAATCAATCTACATTATTTCTCTTCATAAATCTAGTTTATCAAATGAATATCTTTTCTTGTCAATAAAAATGCTTTGTTTATAAGACATCGTTTCTTAAATGCAAATTATGTACCTAACTTTTTCTGCAGTTGAGACAAAGTAAAATGGTAGTGACGTTTCACTTTACAATCAGTTGTTTGAAAACATTTTAACACTGCATACATTAACCGGTCACTTTTAAGGTCAGTGTCAACAATTGGCAATGAGCAGAAATGCTTATTGGCAATAAACCTGTTGCTGCTGTGGTGTATAGATCGACTTTACAAGTCTGCGTAAATAATTACGATATGACGCAAGTTTATTTTATAACTCTTATAATGTTGATTTTTAGCTTGCTAGATTTACGATTTCCTTGGTTTTCCAATGAAAAAACAATCGTAAAAATACTTTACTTAATTGAACTACAATATAATTTAATTCGCAGGTGGTCTTACTTGATAAAATATTCGAATCCAAATTTGCCGATTTGAATAAAATGATACTTATCGCTGAAATAGGTTAGGTGAATAAAAGCAACTTTTTGAAGTCTAATGTTATTATTATAAAGAATAACTTTTGTTTACAATACATATATTTAAATGAAACAGATAGTAAAGTACATGTAAAGTGAAAGTAATTATTGCATTAGGTCTGTGTAAGTGAAATGTGGGTTTATTTGTGCGTAAAGAAATATGTGCAATATTATGTGTTATTTGTGATAGAAAGAGCAATTCGTTATGTTAATGGGTCATTATGTGTTATATGTGATAGAAAGAGTAATTCGTTATGTTAATAGGTCATTTAGTCTTTATCCGAGGGTGGTCCCGGAAGTACCCAACCCAACAAAGAAAACACAAAAATTTTGGAAAGAAATATATTTATTTTTCAACATAATCTCCTTTCAGCTCTATACACTTTTCCCAGCGATGTTCATTAAGTTCGATACACCTTTTATAATAAGAACTGTCTTGCTCCTCAAAATAGCCATTAACTGTCGGCATCACTTCTTCATCGTTGGAAAATCTTTGAACACTGAGCCATTTTTTCAAGATTGGGAACAGAAAATAATCTGAGGGCTCTAAATCTGGTGAATAGGGTGCATGAGGTAGCAATTCAAACTTTAATTCATTTATTTTGGCCATTGAAATGACGGATTTGTGAGCTGGCGCATTGTCTTGATGAAACAACACTTTCTTCTTAGCCAAATGCGGCCGTTTTTGCTTAATTTCTTCACTCAATAAGTTCACATAATACTCGCCGTTGATAGTTTCTCCATTTTCAAGATAGTCAATGAAAATTATGCCACGCGTATCTCAAAAAACCGATGACCTTGCCTGCAGATGAAACGGTCTTCGCCTTTTTTGGAGCCGATTCTCCCTTTTGAGTCCATTGTTTTGATTGTTCTTTGGTCTCGGGTGTGAAGTGATGGTCCTATGTTTCATCCATGGTTATGAAACGGCGCAAAATTCTGCTCTGTTGCTGTGAAACTTCGCTAAACACTCAATTGAAACATCTTCGCTACACTATTTTTGCTCGAGTGCGAGCAAATGCGGCACCCATCTCGCACACAGCTTTCTCGTGTCGAAAATTGTCAGATAATATGCGATGTACCGCACTTTTTGAAGTACCTACTATGTCTGCTAGCTCGCGTACTTTCAGTAGACGATCATCCAGTACCGCTTTGTGGATTTTCTTCACCACTTCTGGGGTCGTCACCTCATTTGGTCGACCAATGCGATGCTCGTCTTGACAGCTCATACGACCTCGTTTAAACTCTGCTACCCAATATTTCACTGTTGTAAACGAAGGCGTAGAAACACCTAGAGTAGAATCCAGTTCAGCTTTTATATCGGTTGGGCTTGGCCTTCCAAATAAAAGTATTGTATCACGTAACGATGACCAATTTTCTCCATTTCTACAAATGTACTGAAAACGTTCACTATTGTTGGCTGCCAAACATACTAAACAACGTGGCGTTTACAAACTTGAAACATATGCTTTATAGATTGTGTTCTTTCTAATGCAGTAATATTTTTCAAACAACTACCGCCAAGTCGTGTACTTATGGGACCACCTTCGTATTGTGTATTAACACCTGTCTCGTTCAATTGTTTGGTTGCTCATAATTTTAATATCACAGAAATACCCATACTGATGTGATATGAATTTTAGCTTGCAAATTCCACGGAACTTGCAACTAACAACGTCGGCCGAGTTTATGATAAATTGCATAAATTTGGTAGAAGTTTCGTGGTGGAAATAAGTTACTTGAGGGTAATCTTCGTGGTGTCCGACAATCCAGATTGACAGTAGGGCTTTAAGAATTTTATTAAAATAATGGAAGTATGTAGATTAAATGATAATCATACAATACTATTATACCATCATTATGTTTTAGACAGAGTTAAACAGTTGGACTAGTGAACACTACATGATCTTTCTAAAAAAATAAGTTGAATTCAATGGTTGGATAGCCACGAGGCCTGAAGATAAGCTTCAAAGCTTTCATTTTATCTATAAAAAATACATGAATACACATGATGAAACTATTATTTCTTCTCCAATTGTCAAAGAGCTGAGCTCCTGTGTTACATGATAGTACAAAGCTTAACTCCAGACTAATCACGTTGCAGAGAGGGAAATAGTGAAGCATAGGCAATAGTCGTGAAAAGGGAAGTGGTAATTGCGATTATTGTTAGTGCAGCTACAGACAGTCCTCCTAAATGTTCTTTTACTGTTATTCGGTTCGAGAATAATATATATTTATAAATGCTCTCGAAAACGCGTATATCTGTGCTTTTTTACATCCTTAAATTATTTTGAGATAGCTAAAGATAGTTAAGAGAGATATTTTTAAACTGAACCCATATTTCTGGGAATACCTACTTACTTTAATTAATTTAATTAATTACTTTATTAAAGTTTCAATAAATGTAATTTCAAGAAATATGAGTGTTATTAGTTCGTATTACATATTTTAAAAGAATATTTTCGGAAGCGTTCAAGGGTGCAGTATATGCAATATCTTGTTTATTTTCTCAGACTTATATCAAACCTACCGAAAATCCGTGTTTTGAATAAAACAAAATAATAAATTTTTCGTACCTTGAATAAACTTTAGTGCATAATATAATTTCTATCATTATTTTTGACTTCTTGTCAGTGTGGTGGCAATTTGTATATTCTATTTTTAAAAAATGACTTATCCCTAGAGGCGAAAAGTTAAACCAGTGCTTGTCTGATATCTTTTGAATTTTTTGTCCTGAATAAAATTTTGTAAGGACAGAAACAAGTGATAATCGAAGGATGCTAGGTTCGAAGAGTATGGTGGATGCGACAGAATCTCCCAACCTAGCTCCGTGAGTTTCTAACGTGTCCCAAAGCAGTATGTAGCCTGGCATTATCATGAAGCAGTATGATGTCCTTCCTATTGAATATCGCCTGTCTCTTTTCTTGGAGTGCTATTTTTAAATTATTCAATTGCTGATAGTACCTCTCCGAATTTAGCTTTTCCTTCGGTTTCAACAGCTCAGACTCAACTTCGGTATACAGGTGAAGGGGGCGGGTGTACCGGATTCTCAATATGTCCTTTTCCTTATGATGTTTTCATAGGTAATCCACTTTTCATCCATTCATGCATGTTCCGTGCAAGCAGGAATGTGCATAAGATGACTCGATCATTAAAATTCTTCTCTCTTAAATTATGTGGCACCCATCTCGAATATTTACACACGAATCCTAGTTTTCAAATATGGTCAGAAATAGTTTGTTGATCTGAATCTTGACAGTATCGTAGTCGATCAAAGATGGTCGCTCAGAGCGTGGCTTATCAGAAAGGTTGAAATCACCTAATTGAATTTTTTTGAACCATCTTCTACATGTTCTGTCAGAAACCAAACCTTCACCAGACACTTTCAATAAATTTCTACACGCGTCCGTTGCATTTCTTTTTTTTTTGGAATTCGTACAAAATACAGTGGCGTAAATGAACTTTATCAGTAGCCACGGGTATACGATCGTGTCTCGCTTAATACTAACATGAATCGTCTTTTTTTAGTTCATTTGCTAGGTTAGTGATAAAAAGAGAGAATCGTATATGCGTCAAATTAATATGCGTATACTTGTTGAAACTTGTTATAACCGGAACGGGCAGAATTTTCCGGTACACTTAATAATTAACTTTGCTTTATCTCTATTAATATTGAAAATTGATAAGATTATTAATTTTGATATTACTGTCTAGTAAATGAGATAACGATTTAAGGAATTTATCAAAAGGCAATGTCGATTTGAAGCAGATAATAAAGATTATCTCCCCCGACTTAAGGAGCAAATTTCTGAGAATTCGTCCAAACTTTTCTTCAGTACAATTGATTATTTGTATTTTTTGTACTTGAAAGATAACTGGAGATGGATGGAAACAACTTTATTATAAAGTATTACTCCAAAATAACTGTAAAACTAATATAGTTGTTCTGAACTCCGTGATAATTGCAGTTTTTATTATTTGTATTTTATTCAGTTACATTTTTTCTACAAGGTTTTTCAAAGTCTCTGCCTTTCACATCAGTACATTTTTGCATATTACCGAAACATTTTTCGGTCTCTGAAGTTAAATCTTCAAAGAACAGCTGTTTTTGGCGACGAAAATCTTGCACCGTTCATTATATTTTTGATGTTTGAGAACAAAAACAAATTAAAGGGTGATAAATCAAGTGAGTGCGGGTAACTAGTCAATAATTCAACATTTTTACTTACTAAAAAATTAACGGTTTGACGTACTGAGCGATAGCAGCCGTTGTCATTATTCGACGATATCGATTATTTTTTATTTCATGGATGACTTTCACCAAACAAATTGTTGTATAACGGTTTGTCACATGTACAGTCAAATCAGAGAAATAAGTAATCATTTGCTTCATAGCGCATCTTGAACGAACAACTTATGTAGGTTTTGACTAGCTTTGAGTCGCTCATAATGATGTTTTATTGGGTTGGCAACTAAGTACTTTCGGTTTTTACTGATAGAGAGCGTTGCTTTATTTTTTGTATAACGTATGTTAGTGCTGTACTTTACCGTTTGTCGCGTGATACTAGTCACATTGACGTAACTTCAGAAGCAAGTAGTGCGTGATTATTATTAAAGCTATTAGTTGTGGGTTAATGTTAAATGGAGTGCAGAAACGAACATTTTCGACATATTTTACTATTTTATTTCCGTAAAGGAAAGAAAGCTGCTGCGGCTCACAAAAAGATATGTGAACTTTATGGTGCTAATTGCTTAACAGAGCGCACGTGTCAGAATTGGTATAAAAAATTCCGTTCTGGAGATTTTTCCCTCAAAGATGAGCAACGTTCTGGTCGGCCTACTGAAGTTGATGATGACCAAATCAAAGTCATAATTGAAGAGGATCATCATATAACTGTTCGAGAGGTTGCGGAGATGCTACATGTATCGCACACAATAACTGAAAAACATTTAAAATGTCTTGGGCTAGTTAAGAAGCTTGATATTTGGTTACCTCACGAATTGAAAGAAATTCATTTAACACAAAGAATCAACTTTTGCGATATGCACCTTAGACGAAATGAAACCGACCCTTTCTTAAAAAGAATCATCACTGGTGATGAAAAATGGATCCTGTACAGTAACATAGTTCGAAAACGATCATGGAGCAAACACGATAAACCAGCTCAAACCACATCGAAAGCTGAATTGCATCCAAAAAAGATCATGCTGTTAGTTTGGTGGGATTGCATAGGTGTTGTGTTTTTTGAGCTGCTTCCAAGGAACTAAACGATCAATTCTGATGTTTACTGTCAACAATTAATAAAACTGGATGAAGCAATCAAAGAAAAACGGCCAGAATTGTCAAATCGGAAAGGTGTAGTTTTCCACCAAGATAATGCAAGGCCTCACACATCTTTGGCAACTCGTGGGAAACTATTGGAGCTTGGCTGGGAAGTGATGCCACATCCCCCATACAGCCCTGATCTAGCACCATCTGATTACCATTTATTTCGAAGTTTGCAGAATTCTTGGAATGGTAAAACTTTCACAAATGACGATAACCTTCACTCGCACCTGGTTCAGTTTTTTGCTGATAAGGACCAGAAATTTTATGAGCGCGGAATCATGCAGCTGAAAGAAAGATGGCAAAAGGTCATTGAGCAAAATGGAAAATATATAATTGACTAAAAACTATTCTTTGTTTAAAATAAAGTGTTTTATTTTATACTACAAAACCGAAAGTACTTAGTTGCCAACCCAATAGATTAAATTTGAACGACCTAGGTTGACTTTCTTTTGCCCATTTTTTTGCACTATGTGACATAAAAGTGAGTCGACAAGTTGGTGTGAAAGGAAAGATGCCAGCGTTACGTAAACAAGTTTCAAAGATGACATATTAATAATAATATTCTTTATTATCCAACAGAACAAGCCATTTATAGGACAAATCTAATACAGTAAGTATAGTAAAGCAAAAAAAATCTTAATTAGATATATAAGCAAACTAAAATATACATAAGACTTAATTAATACATAGAAAATTAAATACATAATTACAAAATAATGAAAAAAATAGAAGCCGAAGTGCTGAATCAAGGGATTATTTCCTGTTAGCGTTTCTGCACATATGAGCTAGTGGTATCACCATGAGAACATTAGTCCTAGCTCTCGGTGTAACAAACGAGTCGCGAGATCTAGTGGCATGAGGTGGTACCAGTAAACACACCTGAGTCAACAATGATGGGGCATCCACACCACTATTAACCAAGTTAATAAGGAACTTGGTACTTGCAACATCCCGTCGGCGAGACAAGGATTGGAAGTTATGTCTTTCCAGTAGGCCCTCATAATCTACTCCCCATCAAGACAATAGGATAAATATTTAAAAAATCTTTTCTGGATTCTCTCTAGAAAGTGACGCTGATAAATATAGCGAAGATACCAGACCACCGAGTCATATTCCAGCTTAGTGCGAACAAATGTATAATAAATAGCCTTGAGAGCGTCAATATTATTGAACTGCCGACACGAACGCACCAGTAAACGCATAACTCGAGATGCCGAAGCACATATCGCAGTCATGTGGTTCGTAAACTTCAATCTGGAGTCAAACATGATTCCAAGATCCACAATCCCCGAATTCCTTAAAATGATAGTGTTATTCACAGTGTACTGTCGAATAATGGGGTTATTAATCTCAGCATAAATGACCACAGCACACTTGTCAACATTTGCAATTATATCGTTCTGCACACACCAATCATTGATTATATCCAGGTACGTACAATATGGGTGCATTCTTCCGTGAGATCGCGCGTCATCTGGGTTGGAGCCTCACTATTATTTTCCACAGACCTTTAAGTACTATCCTAGTTCTTTCACGAAATACGATATGCGCATAATACAATCCAACGATGTGACCCCTTACAAATTACTTAGTTGGTAATAATTTGGTCGTTTTCGAATTTTTGACAGTTTGATAGACTAATTCCATCGACAGACTGTTACAATCAAATAACCAAACCATTACTGAAGAACAAGAAAAATGAATTTTTTTTAGAAAAAAACGAACATTTTTAAAAAATTTGATTTAAAAATATATACTAGCGTATTTGAATGCCTGAAGCATTGAAGTAATGGGTTATTCACGCTGTAGTCCACACCTGACACCTGATTTCTATATGATCCACGTGTAAAGGATAAGTTACGATTATTAACGGGTTGATGATTTGCATTGGTCGAAGAAGCGGTTGGCGCAGTTAACAATAAAATAGACAATCAAACTCGGAACGATAGCTAATTTGAATGTAAAAACACATTAATTGCGGAGGGGAATAGTTTGAAAAATTATAAATAAATGTGAGTTTTCAGAGATTGTATTTTACCAGTACGCGCAACAATTAAAGGATTTGCATTTTACGTTGTCAGAAGAAGCTGCTGACGCATTTAAAAACAAAGAGAAAATGTTTTGTAAATTAGTTTTCACGGATGAAAAACGCATAGTTAATGTTAGTATTTACATGTTTATTTTAATTTATTTTTTAAAGCGTGATTCATTTGTAAAAATTTAAAAACGATGACAAAGTACTTTTTAAGTAATGTACAATACATAAAATGCTGTAAGAACTTTAATACGGCTGTGCATTTTTTTCCTTAATATTGAAAACAACGCAAGCAAGGCTATTCACAATAACAATTGATGCACGTAATCAATGGAGTTGGCCATTTGTCCTGAATGCAGGGTATAATATTGTAGGGACAGTCGCCCGATGCGAATAGCAACAGCGAGAGTATTTAGGAGCAAGCTATATATTTACTATGTGGATGATCATTTCACAGATCGATAACTGTTACACGGTAAATGTAATTATTATTAAAGCTACATTATTACTCAATGATAATATCAAACTAACGACGTGGTAGAAAAGGGTTATTGGCTGATGAAATAAACAAGTTTATTGGGAAATCTTTACATGCAAAATTTATCTTGTGTTCATATTTTGCGAACACCGCTGTGCATCGTAATATTGTAATATTTTGGGAATAAGTATTCGACCAATTTTCGTTCTATTATTCTTTGTTACTCTTATCGCCCCGTCGTAGTTGTCAGCCTAAGTTTATAATCAGTACTATTGAAGGGCTATAGATCTGTTCGATGTTTAATTTTTATTTTAATTATCATATTTGTATTATTATTGTCATAATATTTATTTGAGGTTATTCACAGTATTTTGTAATTAATTGCCTTAAAAATGAGTGCATTTTGCTTTATTTTGCGTTTTCTTTCTCTGGACACGTCAAGATTTGAGCAGCATAAAAAGATGGTGGCATAGTTGTATCGTTCTCTCTATCGATTAGTGACGTCGTATAGTTAAGAATGAAAAGTTCGATTTGGTTGCAGAATGTGCATAAATATTTAAGTGAAGATTTTACGATTGTATTGGAAAATATTATCCCGATCGATTAATTTATTGACTTATAGACGAAACGTGTCATATAAGTTGATAAACTGCGAACATGTGGTCGAAGTTACATGTTGAATTAGGCGTCTTACTGGAAGGACGATTCATTCTCATTAATTAACTCCCAAAACCAACCATGAGGGCCCTTTCTTTCCTTCCCTACCTTTGGTAGATAGAAGATTGTAATTTAGCCCAAGGTCAAGGATTTTTCATAATTATATCATTTTAATATTTTATCGTTGTTTATATTCGTTTCATAAGAATGTGGAGTTTATTATTTAGTTTATATGCAATCGTTCAATCTAATTACGGGATCATTTAAATGCGGTTACATTCTAGTTGGTTACATCTATGCTATAATTTGAATTTGATGTCGACTTGAAGGTAATTATATAATCATTTATTCAAACATTACGTAGATTTAATCACTTCAACTTGTTATTGACATTAGGCAACGTTCTTTATTAAACTTGCACATTTAATTTACAACTCAGAATTAATTAATCAACTTGTTAATGAAATGTCCATTATTTAGAAATTCGGTAATTTTGATGGAGCCTGTGGCTGATTCACTTGATTACTGAAGGTTGATATATAACCCCTTGCCACATTAACTTTCGTATGTGTACATTTTGGTTCTCAACGGTACGGATCGCGTACGGAGTTTGTTTTCGTATGGGTATTGTTCACCGTAGTGTACCAGGTGCGACATTTTTTAATTATCTGCTGATGATGACAATAATTAATGTGGCAAAGGGTTATATATCAACCTTCAATGATCAAATTTAGAAATTACTTCATACGTTTGGTAGCCCCAATTTAATTAAGGGATTGTTGATAGATTGTTTTCTAATTAAATATTACTCACAAAATTTGATAACTCATTTAGTCGATAATTTTAATTTACTTTCTAGTAAAGTGCTCATGATTTAAATTTTACTTTCTTAAATTCGATATCTGCAATTTAATTCATTAAAGGTCTTTTAGTAAATAGTTCATGATTCATTATTTAAATATTACCTTTACATATGTGACAGCTCTAACCTAATTAAGGGCTCATTAGGCGGTTAGCCATAGTACATCATTTTGGTAACTCGCTATTAATTAGTAAACTGTCAGCTAATTATAATGTTCTTTTTTCTTTTGCATAATTTTTGGTTCTTCTCAGATCACAGTCAACTTTACGCCACATAGTTAATTATTTAATGTAATTATTGATTGAGTAAGGAACTGAACATTATTTTCTTATATGATCTATTTATTGTTTTGTGTTTTGTTGTTGGGAAGTGGTCATTAAGTGGCATATATATATATATATATATATATATATATATATATATATATATATATATATATATATAACGGGTGTTTTTTTTAGAGGTATAGAACTTTAAGTTGGCAACACTTTTTTAACTGGCGGCCATTTTGTCAGCTGTTAAGTGATTTATATTTAGTTTGGTTTGTCATTTCAACATGAATAGACTGACGCCTGAACAACGTTTGCAAATTGTGCAAATTTATTTTGAAAATCATGGTTCTGTTCGAAATACGTATCGCGCACTACGTCAATATTACGGTCAACATAATCGTCCATCAGAGCAATTAATTCGATTAACTATGGAACGTTTTCGCACCACGTATACTCTAAATGATAACACGCATCCAGAGAGACGTCGTACAGTGCGTACAGAAGAAGTCATTGCTGCTGTAGAGCGTAGCGTAGAGGAAGACCCGAATCAGTCTATCTGCCATCGTGCACAGGAATTGGATATGTGTCCATCCACTTTATGGAAGATTTTGCGGAAAGATCTAGGTTTGCGTGCTTACAAAATCCAACTCGTGCAAGAATTGTAGCCACACGATCACTTAGCAAGGCGTAGGTTCGGTGAATGGGCCCAAAACAAGATTGCCGTTGATCCCGATTTTCATAATCGAATTTTGTTTAGCGATGAAGCTCACTTTTGGTTGAATGGTTACGTCAATAAACAAAACTGCCGTATTTGGAGTGATGATAATCCTCAAGTGTATGTTGAGACACCGTTATATCCAGAAAAACTGACTGTTTGGTGTGCTTTATGGGCTGGTCGAATAATTGGTCCGTACTTCTTTAAAAACGAAGCTGGCCAGAACGTTACAGTCAATGGTGACCGCTATAGAGCCATGATTACTGACTTTTTCGTTCTTCAATTGAACAATCATGATGTGCAGGAGTTGTGGTTTCAACAAGACGGCGCAACATGTCACACAGCTCGTGCCACAATTGATTTATTGAAGGAAACGTTTGGTAACCGCATAGTTTCACGTTTCGGACCCGTGAATTGGCCTCCAAGATCGTGCGATTTAACGCCGCTTGACTATTTTCTGTGGGGATATGTGAAGTCGCTAGTCTACGCCGATAAGCCCGAAACGATTGACCACTTGGAGGACAACATTCGCCGCATTATTTCCGATATACGGCCACAAATGTTGGAAAAAGTCATCGAAAATTGGCCCTCCAGATTAGACTACGTCCGAGCCAGCTGTGGCGGTCATATGCCAGAAGTCATATTTAAATTATAATGCCAAAAGATTATCTTTCGAATAAAGTAAATTTCATGTCAATTTAAAAAATCATATTTGTTTTATTCCATTTCAAAGTTCTATCCCTCTAAAAAAAATACCCGTTATATGTATATACATATATGCTATGTGTGTGTGTGTGCATGTATAAAAGAATATTTTTGTACGACTATTGTAAACCAACTATACGTATAGGTGGGGATGATTAACTAGAGCTTCAAATTGTCAATTAGATGTTTTCATTTTTTTAATATCTATCTAGTCTATATTTTTAAATACAGTGTATAGCAAGATATTAGAACAAACGCAATAAACTTGCAATAGACCTTACCTTTTTTTTTGTCTGTAAAAGGGATCTCTTTTTTTTTTCTTTGTTAACTAAATACCGTACGCATTCTCTCCTCCTCTTTTTGCTTCAGTATTGGCTTAAGGCTTTCAAGTTAACAATAGTGCGGTGTCCCATTATCCTATTATTTTAGCACCCTGGAGGTCAAGCAAAGGCATCGTTTAACGTGAGAATACGGGGTTTATTTGTTGTCCATTAAGCGCAGGACGGGGCGTTACAAAGTATTCTGAATTAAAATGTAATGGTGCTAAAATATTGTGTATAATGTGCTGGGATCAACGAAATTGCAGGAAACATGTAAATACTGGAGCACATATTAGAAATAAAGAAAAGTACGTGCCATTACATATCGAATTTAAGTTTGTTCTAACGTGTATATTACTTGTTTGTAACTTACTATGTAATTTACTCGATCAGAAACCGTTTTAACACTTCTGGAAATAATATAATGCTAGTCTCAAATTATTAAATCCACTAATATTGCAGAGAATTGTACCAACTGCGAATAAAGAAAATAAAAATAAAATGATGTCTGAGTTTGTAAATAAAAAACTGTCATGTGTATACGAGACAACAGAAAAAAGAAACATTCTATTGTTAATGTTATACTGGACCCTTCATTGTTATTAGCAAGTACAAGAAATTATGTAATGTACAAGCACGGCACTGGTGCAAGAGATTAGCACAATTTAAACTTTCAACAGACTAACTATTAATGTTTATTAGTATTGGAGCCAATACACTGCGCTGTGTACGCTGTGCTCTTAAAAACACAGCAATAATTTTTAGCATATTACGTGACAGAAATTATTCGAAAATTTTATTCAGACGTAAGAAGTTAATTGCAACTCCAAAGTTGGTGTTTCGCAAGTCCCCCAAATGTAATCAAGAATTTCACAGACGGCGGTCCCGTATACCTGAACCACCACAGCCGATTTCACATATTGGGGAACCTGATAACAGGCATCGTTTTATTGTTGTAAATATTAAACCTAGAGAAACTGGAGCTATCAAGAAAAGTCAGACTAAATTTCAAGACAGTCATGTTGAAAGAGATCTGCAACCATTCAGAAAAATTACCCAGGACTAGTTGAAGCAATAGAGAATTTACAAAATCTTTCGGAGTCGTTATAAGATTCAAGCAAATAGTGGGCGACGTTCGCTCACTGTTATACGCCGCCAGTGATGCAAAAAAGATCGAGTTGTGGCAAAGTTAGAGATTGTGTTAAAGAATGATACTGATTTTAGCACTTTTAGAGAGATATGTAATGGTGATTATACCGATCTGTCAACTGATTTTAAAGATAATTTCAATTATGCCAATATTATATCAATAGATGTGGAACGGTTATTTTTCGTACATAAGAATATATTTTCATAGCGGAGAACACGCCTCACTGAAACAAATGTTGAAACATTCCTGATGCTGCAGTTTCTTCTCCGACCTCATTCACTTAAGCGTGTGTCTATTATTTACTTAATGCTGTATACGTGCCTCATTATGTAGCTTTAATAATAATTATTTTTATCGCGTAATAGATCTGCGAAGTATACATCTACATAGTTCTATAGCTTTGGCTTAAATACTCTCACTGTCGCTATTCGCAATCGGACGGCTGTCCCTCCAAAATACTTTGGATAAAGTGCGCAACTCTAGTAGTCAGTAGCATTTGTACTAGGTTGCCAGATACTTGTCTCCAACATATATGATAACTATCAGCTGATTTTCAAAAGCAGTCAGAGGACAAATAATAAATACGATGCTGTATGGATGCTAAGTTGACAGAATGGAAAATGTCAACATCGCATTAGTGATTTTTAGCGCTGGAATTATAATATACCAGTAATTGCCATATAATTAGTTAGGTATTTTAACAAAGCAACTTTCAGAATGATAAATTCTGAAAATTATGTTGATAAGTACCGATTCTTATTGTGAATATCGTATATTTGAAATTTCTGTTAAATAAACTCTGCATTAATATTGGTGTCAAGAAAATAAGAACTTTGTATTTAATTGATATATTTAACTGATGTTAAATGTTTATGTTCGACGCTTCCTTACCCTATATAAAACAGATTAACCCTCCATAAATACATTATTTTGCTTAGGCTTTGAACTTTGTTCTTTCGTTTCTTCTTACATATACCATTCCGCAGGGGTTCAGTGTTGATAAACAATGAGACCTTTGAGTACAAACACTAAAACTAAAAAAGAAACAAATGAATACTGAGAGCTAAACAACCTAATAAAATTGAGAACACACGAATGTGGGACGGAACGGTCTGTTTAGATAAAGAAAATTAGTGGTATTGTCCTCATTGTGCGCATATGGAAATGTGTTTGCTTTCAAATACGATCGCACATATGTTCCATATAGAGACTAGCAAGTATTATGCGTCAGAATTTAATGCAATCTTAAAAAGAACAGGGAATTCTAAGCCTACATATTCTAAATGCGAAAATCAAGCACTATATTGTCACAAGAGAATTACATACATACTTCTATAAAAACCTGTGGCTAATATATACCTTACTATATTTATAGTATATTTATATAAAAACATCTTACTTTAATTGGCTATTAATAGTTTTTAAAATATCTAAAAAAGAATCCGAGATATTCACTTTCTCTCGATACATAAGTTCGTAGCGTTTTTAATTTTTAGTAAGTGCCTTGTTAGACGTGTGTCAAAGTTATTTTTATGTCGTCTTATTACTTAAGTGAATAGTTTTTGAATTTGTCTGTTTGTGCATTTATTTGTGTGTTATTTATTGACAAAAGAAAATGCAATGTCAAGTGTTTAGAAAGAAATGAACAGAATCGACACATCGTTTTGTTTGAGTTTAACAGAATTAATGCATTAGAAGCTATTGGAACCATTTGTACTCTATACGGAGAAAATATAATTGAAGAGAGAACAGTACGGAAACAGTTTTCTCGATTTTTACCATTTAATTCACGGAACTAGCCATTGTAATGGATTATTACCAATCGGCTAGAATACATAATAACATTTGCATTCCATTGGCATAATTCAAAAACTGGATGTTTGTTTGCCGCGTGTTTTGGGCAAAACAAAGAATCAGCATGTTAGCATTTCTGCGTCTTTGCTAGCTCGTCAACATGCCGACTGCTTTTGTCTCACATTGTTACTGGTGACGAATAATAGTGTCTTCATATAAAGAACAGAAAAGAATGCTTAGTCCTAACAAAAAGGCTGCTTTCCGAGCAAAAGCTGATACTCATCCACATAAGCTGATTTCTTGCTCTGGTGGGACAGAGAGGCCGTTGTCTACTATGAAGTCCTTCAGATTAATGTAACAATCAATGCTGAGATTTACTATTGACAACTCCGTCAGCGAGATAATGCAATTCAAAAAAAACATCGGGAAGACATCATCATGTCATTTTGGTGGCACGATAACGTTCACCTTCATACTACTAACATTACAAAAGCAACTACTGAATGGGTCATTCCACGTTCGTGTTCGAGGAATCTCCTTTAAGAAAGATGTGCTTCAAAATTTTCTTGACAACTTCTTCACTTCCAAACCACTGGATTTTTCCAGGCGTGGAATTGAAATATTGCAAGATCGTTGAGAGGTAATCGTAAATAATGGAGGAGAAAATGTTCTTGATTAGTATGGTTATGTATTTTGTTTGTTAAAAAATTAATAAATTCCGAGTTTAATAAAAACACTTCCAACTTACACATCAACCTGATAGTAAGCAAAAATTTAAGATTAACTGACAAACGAAAACTAATTAGCTTTGTTTCGAAATTAAGATGATAATTAGTTCAGAAATTCTTTCTTTTGATTTTGAAAAAATAATGTGAATATATAAATGTTTCTGTAAACATTCTTTCTAATATGGGTTATATAGGCCTTCTAAAATACTAGATTTATTCTCTATTTGTTCAGCCTAGCAGCAACTCTCACACAGTCAATGTAATTTGGCACCCGTGAAACCAATCTTCAAAACATTATCTCCAATTTTTCCCCCTTAAGTTATTTATTTCATTTTTAAATACACTTCTTTGGTCTACCATATGTGAAACGTAAACATCGTAACACATAGATACAAAAGAACCAGGTCTGGACTACCCGCTGAATGACCCATTATTTCATTGTTTCTGGCATTTAAGTACTTAATCGTTCGATATGAGTCCGTTTATTATCGAGATTTAAGATGATTCCTTCTTTTGTACGACTTTGTCGGGCGCTTTGGAGAACTTGAGGAAAACAAACTATTGTGTATCAATCTGCATTAACAGAAAGACAGCCATTTTCAAAAATTCAAACAACCGACTGTTGGTTTCTTTTAGGGCTCATAATAGTCTATCAAAGTTCCATCGTATGTAATGATGCATATTAAATGATTGGTAAAGTGATCTAGTGAACTAGCTATGGAATTTACCCGTCTACTTTACCATATTTCGAGTATCTGAGAAGATGGAAGATTGTGAGCAGCATCGAATCTTCAACCTATGACCTTACTAGATACCTAGCAACATTGTTAAAACCGTACACAGGAAAGACGGCATTATACGTAAAATACTCGCACTTTTAATGTACTTGAACAAAGTATATATTAGTGAGCTTAGATGTGACTTCGTTATTTATCAACATATCTACGAATGAAACGATAACAATAATCTGCAATCTAGGATCATCCAATGATATTACGGTCATCATTATTCTATGAGACGGCAGATATTACGAGCAGAGGAACGGCACAGCAATGGGAAGCTCACTATCACCAGTGATAGTCAACTTATTCATAGAGGCCTTCGTAAAAGAAGCCATAGAGAGCAGCGAGTGGAAACCGAAATGCTGGCTACTAGACGTCGACGATACTCACGATTTGATCACATGGAAAAGAAATACTACATCAATTCTTCGATCATGTCCAATAAACATCACGACTCTATAAAGTTGACGTTGAAAATAGAAGAAGAGGAAGGAAGACTACAGTTCATAGATGTAATAGTATTCTGCATACAGTTTGGAAAATTTCAATATGGGGTAGAAAGGAAGGAAGCACATATTGATAGATGATACATCCTCTCACTATCTGCAGCAGAAGGATTCTTATTATAACAATAACAGCTCTCTTCTGCTCTCGGGAGAAAGTGATACGTCCAAGAAGCACTGGAGAAGAACAGATACAATAATACAGAAATAAGAAGAGCCCTAAGGAAGCCCACAACGGAAACGCCACCAACAAAAGCGGAACCAGCTAGAGGGACCGCCCATCTAATTTACATGCTTGGAGTAGTTAAGAAGATAGAGAGGATATTGGCGAAGAAGAATGTGAAAATATATTCTAGTACTGCAACCGCTATTCAACATAACTTTCCTGGAGCCAAGGACAAATTACCACGAACAGAAGAAGAAGGAATCTACAAGTTAATATGCGAGTGCAGAATGTGCAAAAGGCAAACAGAGAGATCGATTGTAGAAAGAATTAAGGAACATTAGGGCTATATTACCTACTACGAAAAACTACCATCCAAGAATCATCAGAGCAGCCATCGAAACAGAGAGGCATCTAAACTTCAACTGTGAGGACCGTATATACTCGTCAATACCTGGACGACCCTACTACGAGAATCCGTCACAGCCAACGGGGCACAACGGGCAAGCATCGGTGAGCCGAAGATATATCTATATAAGGAAGAGCCGCAGCAGAGAGAAGCAATCTAATAGCAGATCTTGAAGAAGCTGTAAGTATAAATAACGAAACTGTGGCGAAATTAGTCAGAAGATTGTACTACATTTGAGAATGTTTTCTTTTGATAGTTGTCCATAATCTGTAGATAAATCCGATGCCGTTTGTCATAGTCAGATGTCGTTCAAACTGGTTTAGAATGTTATAAAGGAATACTTTATTTTGCATAGTTAATTGAGAGTTAAAGGAATTCTGTCAATATATTCTCGAATTCGCCTACTTTGCGAACAAAAAAGAAATGATTTGCTTTCTAACTATGGACGATTTTATTGTTACGACACTCGATAGCTAAGACTATGAAGATCTTCAACTATGTTTCCAAAACAAAAAAGAAAGTACATTTTACTAATAAAGATATTAAAGAAGTATTTTATAAATAATTGTTATTGCGTGACATGTGATTTTCATGAAAGCAAATTTACATACTTTAATTCAAACTGTGTAGCGTTTCACATTATATATTCTAGGTGAGGTTGAATCGGGAGGACCACACTAGACACCAGAAATGATTTATACACGTAAAAATAATTTAAAAAAAAACTAAGTTATGCGTTTAAAGCGTCATAACACAATTCCCCACATGCATTATTCTAATTGCAATAAAAGGCTTGTTTTTAGATTACTGCGTCTTAAATAAATGTTAGTATGCCAATGTCAATGTACATATTGAAAATATTAATATAAAGTAAATCTGCGAGCATGTACATTTAAGAGTTACAAAATGCCAAAGGCTTATTTACATTTTGAATATGCAAATGTGGTGATTATTTACGATTTTTGTAAAGGGAGTGCTACAGCTGCTGTTGAATATCGCCGACGGTTTTCACATCGCAGAATTCCAAATAAAAATGTGTTTACCAGTCTTCAACAAAATATGGGAGACCGGAATGCTTCAAAATGCTAACATAAAATCTGGACATGCAAATCAGCGTGGGATGAAGTTGAAAATATTCTTCATTTTGTAGAAGAAATTCCAATTTAAGCTCATGAAGAGTTTGTGCTTAGGTGGCCATTCCTCAAACAAGAATAATCCACACGCTCCACAAGCAAGGTTTACATTCATACCACCTACAGCTTGTACAATATCTACAACGGGAAGTTGTATGTTAGCCACTTGTAATTTTGTCAGTGGACGGTAATGAAGAAACATTCACCGTGGCAACAATACTCGAATATACGCACAAGTTTTCGGGAAATGTGTGATGTGGTGTGGTGTGATTAATAATTATTGTTTTCAGTTATCCCTTTTATTATTTATTATTATTAACATACAAATTATACAAAATAATTTGTTATTTTTGATTGAGTTTTTTTCCAGAAATGCTGGGCAAAATTTATTTCTCTTGTTACCGTTTTAAGTTTATATCCAAACTGTTTATTTGCCCCAATTGTAACGCCATATCTAATTTTTTCACGGCATCCAAATGTTTTAATTTACAAATTTCAAGTTCCTGATTTTGTTAATGATTCATCGTTTTAATCATTTTCGTTTTTGCTTTCGTACGTAACTGCGTCTTTGTTCCATTCTTCAATATGGGCCTTCGTTTATAGTCTACAGTTGGTTCACGTTCAAGATTATCCAATAAATTTCATTTATGTTTTCAGACTCTTTGTCCCATTTTTGTTATAAAATGCTTAAGCGATGAGTATCTTCTTCCCCAAAGTCATTGTTATTACTATCTCATATACAAGGTTTTCCAATAAGAGTGATATGATTTCTTTAAAAAAAAAACACACTTATTGTTAAGAAAATTCAAAAGTTTTGTATTTAATGTGAAGTACAATCGATACAATTAAGTTCTAAATAAAACGTCATTCAAATGGCCTCCACGACTTCTTCTGCAGGAAAGAATTTGATGAACCCAACTTTCGAGCACTTTTTCCACTAAATCTAGTCGTATGTCATGAATGAATTCAATATTGACTTGTAAAGCTGGAAGAGAATCTGGTTTATTTCGATAGACCAATGACTTCAAATAACCCCACAAGAAATAGTCTAATGGTGTTAAATCACAACTTCTTGGAGGCATCCAATATCACAATTTCTTGAAATAATCGAATCTCCAAACTGTTCTCGCAATAATTCTATTGTTGCATTTGCTGTGTGGCACGTAGCCCTGTCTTGTTGGAACCAAATGTTGTCAAGATCAACTTCTTCCAATGTCGGCCATAAAAAGTTGGTTATCATCAATCTATACCGCTCTCCATTGACAGTAACGGTGTTGCCAGCTTCATTTTGAAAGAAGTACGGACCGATGATTCCACCATACCAAAAACCACACCAAACTGTCAATTTAGGTGAATGTAATGGTTTTTCATAAATAATTTGTGGATTTTCTTCGCACCAAAATCGACAGTTTTGTTTATTTACCACACCATCCAGATGAAAGTGAGCCTCGTCAGAGAAGATGATTTTCTTAAAAAAATCGTTATCGTTTTCAAGTTGCTCCAAGGCAAAATCAGCAAATTCACGACGTTTACGGTGGTCCAATGGCTTCAGTTCTTGAGTGAGAACAATTTTATAGGGATGCAAACCCAAATCCTTTCTCAAAATCCGTCAGGTTGTGGTTTGAGACAGTCGCAATTGTTGAGAACGTCTTGGCATCGACAAATTACGGTCTTCAGTAACACTTGTCTGAACGGCAGCAATATTTGCATTACTTCGAGCGGTTTTTTTGTCTTATTGGCACTTGAAAATTATGTAAAGAAAATGTAACCTAAAAATTTTTAACAATTCGACGAATAGCGAGCACACTTGGATGATTATTAGACCATAAAATGGCAAAAGCGCAAGAAAAGTTGCAATTGGAGAACGATTATTTTGATAATAAAACTGAATAATTTGTAAACGTTGTTCTTGCGTATATCTCTCCATGATGAAATTGTAAACACTACTGAATACAATGAAAAACAAATGACAGATTATGACATATTACAAATGGCCGAAATGTCACTTCAAAATCATATCATCCCTATTGGAAAACCTTATACTTATATTATGAAAACATTTACGATAACAGTGTTCCTATTTATTCCATACAATTGCTAGACCTAATACGGCATCCTTTAACGACAGTTTTTAAGAGTTTGCTGAATATTTTCTCTACTGGAAATTATAGATCTGAGTAAATTTTGTCTATAATAAAGATTAGTGAGCTGTAAGGCGTTCTAGTCCATAGGATGTATTAATGGTGTTATGTCAGGAAGCATAACCGTAGGGAATATTTTGCCTTCAATCGTTTTTAGTTGTGCTTCCGAGGGATGAGAAGGAACGTTATCAAGGATAATGATGGCATACTTTGTCATATTTTTACTACGTAAAAAAGCTCTCGCCTAAAATTATTGAAATAAACTACGGCAGATTGTTGTCTTTGGTTTGGACTCAATGCGAATTGGTTAAAAAAAGTGTCTTGAGACATGTCTTTCGCCATTCATGCATTTGCACTCTTCATGTAGACAACTGAATTAGAAATTTCTAAAGCATTTAGACAGTTTTGCTTTAACAATTACAAGTGGCTTTAATTTGTGCGACTTTTTGTCTCGATTGTTGTTTAAAAAGATCCACTGGATACACTAGATGTGGCTGAGATGGTAATTTTTCTTTGGTAACTTTTAGATGCCGAATTCCGATGTGCCTTTTAAAACGTTGCCTCCTGTAACTGATATTAAAGTTTCATGTACATTGATTAACTTTTTCGTAGATAAAATAATGCTCTTTGACGAATTATTTCAGCAGTAACACTAATGTTCTTTCTGCGTTGTTTAAGAAACCATCTGTATAGGATATGTTTCATTTTTAGATATTTGGCTTCTCGTAATGTGTTTTTTCTAGATGTTGACGTATTGGCCAAAACATCGATAATTTTTTTTCTTTCTATTTTTAATTGAGCAATCTGTCAATTTTATTATGGCATACTCACACGGAAACCTATCTCATAATCTATAAGTTTACCTTTTTCGGGTAAAGATTTTACTTTACCTTTTGTCATTTTACGGCAGTTAATGCACCACACACGAGCATTCATTAAATACTTTTGCGTGCTTTTACATAGTGTATCAACCATGAAGATAGGGGAAATACCAGATAATGAAAGAAATTTTATACATGAACCAATATACTCCTCAGATAACTTCAAAATTAAATCAATTCACGATTTTGAATAGGTTCGTTGTTTACGCTATAGAATACGCAATAGAAAATATTTTATGTTCAGTGGAGTCGAACTGGCCCCTTATTCATCTTACACTTCAGATTTTGCCTTCGAAGGTTTTCATATGCTCGATAAAAGTTTAATATGTGGTAATAAACGACAATATGGTTCTTACTGAATTTCAGCGAGGTTAAAAGAAGAGTTTTCTATCGGCTTCGAGAAGTAGTTCCGAATGAATGAATATTTTAGCTAATGGGAACTGTTTTGTGAAATAAGTTTAAAGTAATAAATAAAACTTTTCGGAAGAGCGTACAAACTCAGCATTAGCTTCCTTTTACAGAAATCAAATTGAACACAAAGCAAATAAATTCTTTAGATTAGTATGCATAACGCAGATGTTTATCAATAAGTAATATTTAAAATAAATGCGAATAACCTTATAATTGCAGCAGAAACACAAAAAATGATGAATTATTTGATATTTCAAAACCAAGATTATGATACACATAATCATTCATTTTCTTTTATAATTAAGGAAAATCGAAGTGATCTATGACCTCTAAAAATCATAACTGTTCACATCTTGACCTATAAAGTAAGGTGATCGCATGAATTGGTTTCAAGTGTAATTTTAATCATACAAATTATAACCTATAAGCTGAAACCTAATCTATTTATATAAAAAGGAAAAAATACAGAGGAATCCGAATATTTTCACTTATCTTCACAATAATTAATCGCACAGCATATTAAATGTAGAAATATTGCTTTCGGAATTTTTTTAGATGCATGGTGTCAATGAAATCGTAGATCTTTAATATCAACAGCATTAATGTCTATTATCACTGTCGATAACACTGTGATTTGTTAATGGAATAGTGTACCGTTATGCATCTGCAGCTCTCGACATGTGTACATACACACAATCTTATGTACTAACACTACGAACTCATTCTGACGTAGCAGGAACAAAGTGAAAAACGAGCCTGCTATACGCGGACGCCTCAGAGTAACGACGAGTATTACGATGCTACGCGCTGCGCGACCGGTATTGCTTAATGTACGGGCGTCTAAACACAACGTTAAGGTTCACGAAAACAGCTGTTTTTTACTTACGATCGTGTTTAGTTCGAGTGTTGAATCGCGAATTTAAATTACCGAATTCGATCGCACATATTCCTTCGTCTAATCCCGCGAAGAAGTGAGATTTTCTAACACACACGTGCGCCGCACGTGTAGTACCGACTTCTGAGATCACTTTATAGGTGAGTGCAGAATTTTTTCTTTTCACGAAAACTATTGTCAATACTATGTACATTACGCAAAAGACAATTAAGATAGATTATATTAAAATTCTGCGTTTCAAATTTGTGAAAAACCGGCTTACACAAGTTGAGTCACCAATGTACTTCGACAGTTTTGTTGATGTGCGTTTGTTTGTCGATCAACGTATCTATATTATACACAGCCCCACTTATCACTTTTATCGCCTCTTTACTCCGTGAAAACGTCAAAGTGTTTTGATTTCTGTTCTTTTTTCGTTTTTTACTCCGCGCGATCATACATGTATTTCACGCGACATTGAAATGTTATCTAATATTTTCTCGCTTACAGTGTTTATTTATACAGGCACGTGACGATAAATTTAAAATAAATAAAATCGTTGTATTGTCATAATTTCTCATTAGTAATTCACTATATTTATCGTTTCAGTTTCTTTTTGGAATTTTGTTAACCTTCTTTAATATCTAGATCAACATTTTGTCGATGATGTCTATATACGATGAGAATGTTTTTCTAATATTTTATATAAAAGTTTAATAACACACCATTGCGAATTATTATAACATTGAAGTTTCAACATTATTGTTGTGGTAAGATAAAGACAATAAATGAAAGGCTGTTAATTTTTAAATTAAAACTAGTATCTTCAAGAATTAATGCAGGAATTCACTATATTTTCGAATATCGCTAAAATTTAAGGGCGTCTTTGTATCGAAATTATTTTTTCGCAGTACTCGAATGTTATTTCATTGTATTGGATTGATTCGGTTTTTACTTGATGAGAATTCATGAATAAATTAATAGAAACAGATTGCAACAATCTTCTATTTTTATTTTAATTAATTTATTCATTTTTTAGATTTAATTAATCGTCAAAGAAACATGTATAGATTCTATATAAAGTAGGTCAACACAAACGACCTATTATAAGTTAGCAGGTTAGAATATTGTGATTCATAATTTGATTAGCATACCTATGTCAATAGTTAATTTTGAAAAAGAATTAAATGTAATAAAATAGATTGCAAAAGAATAAGGATTAAGTTCCCCAAATAAATATTATTCTAACTAAGAAATTGTTTGACAAGACTATTTCACTGGTTTACCCAAAAACAAAAAAAGATCGTTCACAGTAACTATAAAGTAATTACTTTTACATTGGACCTCGAGTCTGAGTTGAAAAAGTTCTTAAAAATATATTTAATTTCTTATCAACCTTCGAAGTGTTTCTGCATATTTTCCAAATCTGACTTCTTTTTTTTTCACAAGTTTAAAAACAGGAATCTTAAGCTCTTTTTATTTCATGCATGTTTATTCCTTTCGGTTAGAATTTTTCTGTTTAAATTTCTTGCTTTATTTTGTATACCATTTTTATATGTTTGAATTTTTTGACTATAAATTGTTGTAAAATCAAAAACGAATGCTTTAACGTTTAACGTTGATTTTCATAACTTTTATAAAAAAATCTGTAGTGTATGAATACGACTGGCAGAAACTCTATACATAACTATTTTTGCAAAGGTGAATAAGCTACTTATATTTAATATACATATGTGAGGAATACGGTCGGCGCATCACAGGCGTGCGTTTGATAGTAGGCAAATAGAATAGTGATTAAATTCAAGAATTAATGCAGGAATTCACTATATTTTTTAATATCGCTAAAATTTAAGGGAATGTGTTTCTATCGAAATTATTTTTTGCAATACTCGAATGTTATTTCTTTATATTAGATTGATTCGGCCTTTACTTGATGAGAATTCATGACTAAATTAATAAAAACAGATTGCAACAATCTTCTATTTTTATTTTAATTAATTTATTCATTTCTTAGATTTAATTAATCGTCAAAGAAACATGTATAGATTCTATACAAAGTAGATCAACACAAACGACCCATTATAAGTTAGCAGCTTACAATAGTGTGATTCATAATTTAATTAGCATACCTATGTCAATAGTTAATTTTGAAAAAGAATTAAATTTAATAAAATAGATTGCAAAAGAATAAGGATTAAGTTCCCCAAATAAATATTATTCTAACTAAAAAATTGTTTGACAAGATTATTTCACTGGTTTACCCAAAAACAAAAAAAGATCGTTCACAATAACTATAAAGTAATTACTTTTACATTGGACCTCGAGTCTGAATTGAAAAAGTTCTTAAAAATATATTTAATTTCTTATCGACCTTCGAAGTGTTTCTGCAAATTTTCCAAATCTGACTTCTTTTTTTTTCACAAGTTTAAAAACAGAAATCTTTAGCTCTTATTATTTCATGCATGTTTTTTCCTTTCGGTTAGAATTTTTCTGTTTAAATTTCTTACTTTATTTTGTATACCATTTTTATATGTTTGAATTTTTTGACTATAAATTGTTGTAAAAACAAAAACGAATGCTTTAACGTTTAATGTTGGTTTTCATAACTTTTATAAGAAAATCTGTAGTGTATGAATACGACTGGCAGAAACTCTATACATAACTGTTTTCGCAAAGGCGAAGAAACTACTTATATTTAATATATATATATATATATATATATATATATATATATATATATATATATATATGCGAGGAATCACATCACAGGCGTGCGTTTGGTAGTAGGTAAATAGAATAAATAGTTATTAAATTCAAGAATTAATGCAGGAATTCACTATATTTTCTAATATGGCTAAAATTTAAGGGTATGACTTTTTATCGAAATTATTTTTTCGTAATACTCGAATGTTATTTCATTATATTGGATTGATTCGGCCTTTTGCTTAACGAGAATTCATAACTAAATTAATAAAAACAGATTGCAACAATCTTCTATTTTTATTTTAATTAATTTATTCGTTTTTTAGATTTAATTAATCGTTAAAGAAACATGTATAGATGCTATACATAGTAGATCAACACACACGACCCATTATAAGTTAGTAGCTTATAATAGTGTGATTCATAAGTTGATTAGCATACCTTTGCCAAAAGTTGATTTTGAAAAAGAATTAAATGTAATAAAATAGATTGCAAAAGAATAAGGATTAAGTTCCCCAAATAAATATTATTCTAACTAAAAAATTGTTTGACAAGATTATTTCACTGGTTTACCCAAAAACAAAAAAAGATCGTTCACAATAACTATAAAGTAATTACTTTTACATTGGACCTCGAGTCTGAATTGAAAAAGTTCTTAAAAGTATATTTAATTTCTTATCGACCTTCGAAGTGTTTCTGCATATTTTCCAAATCTGACTTCTTTTTTTTTTCACAAGTTTAAAAACAGAAATCTTTAGCTCTTATTATTTCATGCATGTTTTTTCCTTTCGGTTAGAATTTTTCTGTTTAAATTTCTTACTTTATTTTGTATACCATTTTTATATGTTTGAATTTTTTGACTATAAATTGTTGTAAAAACAAAAACGAATGCTTTAACGTTTAATGTTGGTTTTCATAACTTTTATAAAAAATCTGTAGTGTATGAATACGACTGGCAGAAACTGTATATACGTAACTATTTTTGCAATGGTGAAGAAACTACTTACATTTAATATATGAGTAGTGTGAGGAATATGGTAAATAGAATAAATAGTTATTAAATTCAAGAATTAATTTAATCACTGAAGGTTGACATATAACCCCCTTCCACATTAATTTTCGTATTTTGGAACTACGGCAAAAATACCCGTACGAAAACAAATTCCGCACACGCTATTTTCGAACGGATATTTTTGCCGTAGTTTTCCAGATGCGACATCGTTTAATTATCTGCTGATGATGACAACTTAGTTGTCGAAATACGTATACAGAATACGAAAATTAATGTGGAAAGGGATTATATGTATATCAACCTTCAGTGTTTAAGTTAATCAACCACAGCCTTCATCAAAATTACCTTCAAGAATTAATGCAGGAATTTACTATATTTTCTAATATCGCTAAAATTTAAGGGCATGTGTTTGTATTGAAATTATTTTGTCGCAATATTCGAATGTTATTTCACTATATTGGTTTGATTCGGCCTTTATTTGATGAGAATTCATGACTAAATTAATAAACACAAATTGCAACAATCTTCTAATTCTATCTTAATTAATTTATTCATTTTTTAGACATAATTAGTCGTCAAAAATAGTAAGAAGTAGAAAGTAAATAGATTAAAGAAATAGCTATATGTAATTTATGAAACGTGAAACATGTTTTTAAACAGCGTTTTCAGTATACTCACAAACAGGCTAAGATCGGTTAAATATTTGAAACGTCAAATATATTCCCACAGTTGTTTCAGCAAAACGAGTTCGCTGTTAGAAAAAAGTTCTTATATGAAGAGAACGACCGTTCGACATCTAGTGATACAATATTTGCATAATGAAAGTAATATTTGTTAATACATAACGGATCTGCGCACTCACTATCACTGCAAATTTATTTTAATGCGGTAAAATCTTTCTTTAGCACACTATCTATTTTGGCTATAACTTCAAAATCTTGGAATTCCTTTCAATTTTGATGGCAGCTGCTTCTTCACGATCCAATTGTAAAACTACATATTTAATGTTTTGGAAACGCAGAAAATAATAAAATGCCTTTAACCCCAGCATGGATGAATCGTCTGTGAAGGTTCGAGGATGTCGGGACATTGCCGTTTGTGAAATTCCACTGCTTTTGTGTGCCTTATCAAACCATTTCCTTCTTGATAACAGAGTCGAATTATTTCTGTCACAAGGTGTAAAGCATGGATGAACGTAATGGTAAATTGCATACAATAAGTTAAGTGGATACCCTAATTTAATTTACGATGGACCAAAAATAAAATGTAAAGTTTCCGATTTATTTCTACTATGCTGGACGAAAAGCTACTGCAAACGACACGTGAAGAGTACAAAGCACATATCAAAAAACACTGGCGTAAAATTAAGTGAAGAACTATGAACAATGATTTCAGCAATCTACCTTGTGATGGTGCCGCAAATATACTTTCAGTAGGCTTGTCTCTTAAAAAATACTATTCTAAGTTGTTACATGTTACGCATAAAATTTATGCTTTCGGTCTTGTAGCAAAAACTACTCGACTGTGGTAGACGCTTTAATATCGTATACAAGAGTAGTGTTTGTAAAATCCCCAAGACGTGTTCGCAAATTTCAGATTGTGTCCCGGTGTCCCTGACTCACACGTTGAGTAACATGTTTACAGGTAGCGTTTTACTATTATAAATATTTTGGGTATATAAAGAACATGGTTTTAAAATTCGGTCCAAAAGAAGCAGTAACTAGCAAGCAAAGCCAGTCAAAATTTAAAGATAGATTTAAACTGATTTAAAAACTTTTCACAGCAATTACTTCAGAATAGTGTAGGCAGTAGCAAAATTATAAAGTCCTTCGCTGTTGTTAGTGGAACCTACCAATATAGGGAAGGATGTTCAAGCACAGCTATGCGGGGTAGAAGAAAAATTCTTGTTATGAGGAGGTTTGAAAGTGTTTTAGACAAGGGTTCGGATTTTACCACATTAAGACAAATTCGTGAAGGTCCGTCTACAGATCCGTTAAGTTTTTTAAAGATTATTTTAATTATGCGAATAAAACATCACTGGATGCAGAACATACATTCGTTTTCTGCATATAAACACATTTTTGTCACACGCCTCATTCAGTTTGCTAAAATAACTGTGGAAACGCGAATAATGTTGTAAATATTTAACCGATGTTATTTACTTTGACTGAAGACGTTTAAAACGGAAAATATTCCGTCACATTTTATAAATTTACTACTTATTATTTCTTTTTTGTACATACTATAAAGTGCAAGCCTATGACACGCACTTCCATTTGACTTCTTTAATAATGATCATTAGTGATAGTGACATTTATACTTGAAGCTCGATATTAGCAATAAATGTTAATTAAGATATTTATAATTAGTGTTTTGAGTTTATTTATTACAGCTATCCATTTGAACTTGTTGTTAAATAAAGTTGAGAAAGTTATTTCTATTATTTTAACGTTCGATTTTACTAACGCCAAAGAATCGTCCCGACAAATACGTAACATTATATTGATGCATGTGATTGCAGTTTTGTGAGCTATTAAATTAAACTTTATCTAAATTAAATCTAACTTTAGGTTCTATATCTTAAACCATTCCTCAGGACCATTTCGAAGATGAATAATCACAGTATAAGGAACTTCTTTGATGTTAATTAATCTGTGTTTCAAATTTCGCGTTTTTTTAAAAGAATAAATAAAACACATAATTTGCATTCACTTTCAAAAACTTTTAATTGGTGATTGAAGTATCAGTTATGACAGTTATATGCGAAAAATAATATCTGCCAAATATCCTCCTCTTGCAGCTCCACAGACGTCCACTCTTTTGTTAAAATTTTCAATGATATTTTGACATAATTGAGGCTCTATCTCACCAATGACACGAATAATTTCAGCTTTCAAAGCAGGAATTGATTGTGGATTGTTTTTATAAACCTTTCACATAAGCCCAAAGAAAATAGTCCAACGGTGTCAAATCATATGATTTTGGTGGCCAATTAACATCACCGTTTCTTGAAATTACACGTACAGGAAATTTTGCTCTCAATAAATCAATTGATTCATGTGTAAAGTGAGGTGTAGCGCCATCCTGTTGAAACCACATATCCTCTAGAGCAATATTCATTAATTCAGACCACAAAAATTCGGTTATTATCCGACGATATCGATCACCACTGACAGTTACAGCTTCACCAGCAGCATTTTCAAAGAAGTAAGGTCCAATTACACCACCTGACCATAATACACACCAAACAGTAACTCGTTTAGGAAACATAGATTTCTCATGAATAATTCATAGATTTTCCTCACCCTAGATACGGCAATTTTGTTTATTAACATAGCCACCAAGTTCAAAATGTGCCTCATCGGAAAACATTATTTTTTGAGAAAAATCAGCTGGTTGTTCATTGATGAAATTGACAAACGAACGACGTTTTAAATGATCTAATGGCTTCAGTTCCTGTGTTATTTGAATCGTATATGCCTTCAGAGCTAAATCCTTGTGTAAAATACGCCATTTTGTTGATCCACTAAGTCCAAGTTGTTGTGACCGTCGACACACTACGACTGTATTTTTCACTTTTTTAATCTTCCACGGAACCGGTTTCTTGAAATTTTTTAATAATTCGACCAATAGTGCTTTCAGATGGTCGATTATGTAAACCATAAAATTCACGTAATTTTCTAAAAACTCTTTTCACAGAACCCCGATTTTCATAAAATAATTCAACAATTTGAACGCATTGTTGTACCGTGTACGAAGCCATTTTTATAAATTTCGTACATCATAGTTTTTAAATGCCCACATACCCATACAAATTCACTGCGCCGTCTATATTTTATTTATTCTTAAAAAAAACACGTAATTTGAAACATCCTTTAGATTCGAACCGCATTTTGAAGTTAGTTAAAAATTCTCAACTCTTTATACACATACATATATACATACAATATAGTTGCGTCAGTTTTTAATCACTTATTCCATAGTAGTATGCCAACTAAATCATGGTGTTCGATATATCTTCGGTTTATTCAAAAATAGCAATAATTAGGTTTTAATTTACGCAAAAGAGGAACTAATATTAAATGTAATTAAAAACGGCATAAAATCGACATGACGTAGTTGTTTGAGAAGCAAAATAAAACAGACCATGAAGTGATCCATTTTTCTTTTGGAGAAGTTTGTAATCGAACATATCGTATATACCATATGTCAAATAACGAGTAAACTTATTTAGAGTGGTCAGAGTAAGAAAAAATTCTGCTCGCGAGCACAATTTTATTTAATTCGTTCATTTTAAAATTTGTGCTTGCGAGTTTTATTATTTAACTCGCGAGCACAAACTCAACTCTTAAGAATAGTTCTTTTTAATATAGAAAATATAACTCGCTCGAATTGAATTCGTTCGCGAGCGAGTTTAATTCGAGCACTCTCCATACTCTGAGAGTAGTTGTAGCTGACATAACTGAATCGAAGACATATTTATGTGTCATAACACTGTATATGCCAGTCACTTAATACGCCATCGTCATTATCAAAAGTGAAACTGTATAAAATCCTTAAGAAATAACACATTCCAATGGATATGGCATTATTTGAAGTTTCTTTAATTTAATGTATTCCCCAGAAATCAGATTTCTTTCGATTTTGTTCTGTGTTTTTCAGATTTAACATCATACTCCAATAACACTTTGTCCTACAATAAACAGTCTCATGGGAATGATGCCAAAATGAGTGCTTTTATTGATGCATTGTAAAACATGTAGGACGTTATTGTTTTCCATGCGTCGTTCGGCATATATTAATGTTTGTTCAAAAGAATTAGCTATAATAAAATTATATTCTGGGAATACAAAATAATTACTGTAGAAACGTATTTTATATAGTTTATTATAATGAAAAAGTAAATAAGACATTCTGGCTTACTTCAAAACCACCGACGGCATATTTAAAATTAATAAATATTATTGACAGGAGGAATGTACTGCAGCTAGATATTGTATTATAATAAGACCAGGTGTTCAAACAAAATAATGCGTAATTGATGCTCATGATTATATTTTACTACAGTATATTTACTTTTTTTATTGTAAATTATTGCAAAAATAAGTTACAAATAAAGAAAAAAGTGGTTTACAAAGTATATGTACATATATATACAGAAATATATACATATACTTATTATATATATAAGATGCTCTTAGAGAAAATTCGACGTAGCATACGATATATGGTAAGGTACAATTTCTTAGTTTTAGAATCAATTCTTGGAAACAGGTTGTAGTATTATAGAAAGGTAGAAAGAAGATATTACAGAAATGATAGTGATTTTTTGTTACTGATTCTAAATAGAAGTGTAAATGTTACCCATCTAAAGATCAACTTCATTGCAGTTAATAGACCACTTGTATCGATGTATGCTTTTCAAAAGCACTTACATAAAGGTGATCTATTTATTCTTATAGTTGTTTAGTTATTCCATTTCGAATAAGTTTAATATAGGAGCTCCGCGATCAGGATATAATATGCTTTAATATGGCTTGTATCTATAAGACATGGTTATTCATGAAGTATAAGTGAGCAACAATAAGCAAATAACAGAGCGTCTTAGGTGACTGCATTAGTTATACGAGGGTAATAGCAAACGAAAAAATTTTTTATCATCTAAAATAGTTTTATTGCTTTTCAAAATATTCTCATTGAAAATAAATGCACTTTTGCTTTCTTTTAAACTAATTCGAAAAGTATTACTGCCACTGGGAAGGCGGTACCTTCAAAATATGAGTTTTGAATGCCTCAATTGCCTCTTCCGGTGTAGAAAACCGTTGACCACAAAGTTTATTCTTCAGGTGTGGGAACAAAAAGAAATCACAGGGTGCTAGATCAGGGCTGTACGGCGGATGGCTCATCAATTCAATGTTTTGCCCGATCAAATATTCAATTGTTTGAACCGACCTGTGAGAGCTCGCATTGTCATGGTGGAGAATGATCTGTCGTTTTTGGTTTGTTTTCCTTATTTCTTCAAAAACTTTTGGCAAACAAATAGTTGTGTACCATTCGGAATTGACCGTTCTATAACTCTCTAAAGACACGGTTGCAACGTGACCGGTTTTTCCGAATAAACAGACGACCATTTGTTTTGATGTGCTTCGAGCGCGAACAACTTTTGTTGGTTTTGTCTCATCTCGGAATACCCATACAGGCGACTGCTGCTTACTATCGGGCTCATACGTATAGATCCAAGATTCATCACTTGTGACGACTTCATAAATGTTCCTTGAAGCACCGCCATTGTATTTTTTGTGCATCTCTTGGCACCAATCGATGCGAGTCCTTTTTTGAGCGATTGTCAAATTATGTGGTACCCAACGTGAACATAGCTTCTTAACGGCTAAATGTTTATGCAGGATCTTATGCACGCTGCTGTTACTAATATCTAGAGATGCCTCGATCACACGGTATGTCACATGACGGCCTTGCATTATCAATTCAGATACTGCACAACATTTTGTGGACGACCTTCACGAAAATCATCGTCCAAAGAATGCCGTCCAAGTTTGAATTCACTATACCAACGATATACTGTAGTTTTCGATAGTGCTTCATCACCATATAAAGAATTCAGCTCGTTGATGCATTCTTGTTGAGAGAATCCACGCCGAAAGTTATGAAAAATAATTGCATTTGCATTGACATAAAATTTTCAAGTTACTGTCAACAATAGAAATAGCGACCAGATAATAAAACTGGCAAGGTAAATATATTATGAAAAATGACAAACTTCACGATGCAGTCGTCAGATCGGAGGCAACACTAATAGTGTTGCCAGTTCCCGAAATATAAACAGCTGTCTTCGTATTGAAAGAATCTTAAATCATTATCAAATTTTTTTCGAATTTCTAACGTAGACGTTTTTAATATATTCGTTCTCCTAAAAATATTGAGAAGTGTTTACCACATAAATAAATACATTTTAAAATTATGCACTGGAAAACATCACTAAGATTGTAAAAAGCGTATGAAAGCAGTCCAGGACGCACAATTATGAAATATAATATTTTAAAAAGTTTTGACAAAGACTATGGAAAGAGCCCGAAAGAGTCGGCTATTTTCTTTCTTCAATAATAACATACTTCTTATGCAAGGTTTTCGTGGAAATAGTTTTTGATTAACGAATACATTACTATGCCAAGTCGTCCTCCATATTCGTCAAATGTAAAAGACAACACTAGTGCCCAGTTTCGAATGGGATGTTTGTCGGTGCATTAGAATTAAAGTTCTGTAGGTTGTCACGGTAGGTCTCATTTGTAGTACCATCGGATTTTGCTGTGTCATATCAAAGCCGTGTTATGTCTATTTTGCTAGATTCTTCAGCATCTTATATCACACTGATTCTCTTCCTTGTCGTTCTTCCTTATATATGTCGTTCGTTCACTGTCACGTGCGCGATCGTCTTAGTTTATTAATCACCACGGCTTCAAATAGTAGGCTTTTTTAAATGTTATTAAGTCTATAACAGTCCTCACAGATTCAATGCTATTCTATCTCGATGGCCCTAATTCTTCGATGGTAGTTGTTCTTAATAGTTAATATTTCTGTTTCTTCAAGATTTACTTTATGATAATTCTCGTGAACATGTTCTGCAACCGCTGATTATACAATTCTTTTTCTTTGTGTGACCATTTGATGTTCTTTAATCCTTTGTTCAATCTATCTCCCTGTGTGTCCGACATAGCTCTTCCTGCACTCGTACTTTAATTTGTAGACTCCTTCTCCTTTCGTTCGTGGTAATTTGTCCTTGATTCTAGAATAGTAATGTTGAATGCAGGTGACAATAGTAAAATATACTTTTACATTCTTATTAATGAATGTCCTTCCTATCTTCTCAGTTTTGGTGATCGTGTTTCTGTCCTGGATTTCCCTAAGGCTCTTCTTATCTCTATATTGCTACCCTGTTCTTCTCCAATGCTTTCTTAACGTGTCGCATTTTGACTTCCAAATGTTCAGCGTCGCTGATCATTCCCGCTGTATGCACCTTAGGACTTTTGGAAACTATATTTTGTCAATGTCATCAAGGCTTCCAGAAGTTTGAAAAACTAATAGAATTATGATTAATTGTCTCTGTAAATATACAGCATTCGATGCTATAACTAATATACCTTCTTAACATGTGATATTAACAAAATTATAAATTCCATTTTATATTAATGGTGTTAAAAAGACTACTTTTATTTATAATTTATTCATAACCTATTAAATGTATCAAATTTAAGTTAGGTTAGTGTCAGCAAGTGACTTTAAAGCATGCCAACTTAACTTTTAATATGTACGGGATTTTATTACAAGTAAGTGCACATCACATTTCACAAGTACAATTGAATATGTCCAAGTTGTCAGCATGGTGGGTACGGAGAACTTTCAATTACCTGCAAAAACGTACATCGAACGATAACTTAGAACTAATTAACAAAAACCAAACCAATTTTTGCAAAAATTTATTAGTATTGATGAAAGAATCCTTGTAAGTGCTAATTACATAGAGATAAAAAGATTAGCGAACAAGAAAAAAAGTTTTAAAATAAAAAAATAAAAATTAATAAGTTGTAAAGGAGACTCTAGTAAACCATTCATTCAAATGAATAACAATTTCTTACCTTGTGTTATACGTATTTGAGTAATAAATTGAGGAACGCAAAAGGAGTTTCATTGCTGATACGTTTGTATGTAATGTAGTGTGTCTTTGGTCGTTTGTTCATTTGTATTACGGAGTTTTGTGCGTTGTGTAGAATTATATCGCGGTTACGTATGTAGGTCGAAAAAAACGAGCATTATCTGACACATTAAACGAATTTATTTGTACATTTCCATATTTATTGTACGATAACGCAAAAGTGAAATGCTTAGTTTGCGATAGACCACTCACGTGGTGGACGTAATATGACTGCAAGGAACACACGTGGATAGTGGGCAGCACAAAAAAAACTGGCTTACGATCAAATGAGCAGTTTCTATTCGATTTATGGTCAACATTGATGGTTTGCAATCTACCGTTTCGTTTATGAGATAATGAATAATTTTACTTATTCTTAAGTACGCGAACTGTAAAATATCTAGTTCGAAAACCTTAAAATCTTGTACTATCTGTTCGAGAACGTGTTCACAATAAAATTAAATTGGATCGAAAGAAAAATTTCTCTGTTAATGCCATAGTTCGTTCAACGGGACCACTTACTTCTTATTAGTTTCTAGAAGAGTACGATAATGTACTGTTAAAGTAATTTCAAACGTGGTAATACATTAGCAAAATTTGAATTTTAGAGAAACCAACTCTTAGTATTTATGATTAATGGCGCCACAACTATACGTTCTGTAGATCGGCCTCTTAAAAACGACTGTGGTAACTTCTTACAAGTTACGTGTAAAATGAATGCTTTACATTTTGTGTCAGAAACGACTCGACGCTTTATCTAGACGTAAATGTTTTAATAGCGAATACAAAAGCAGTGTCTCTCAAATCCCCTAAACGTATTCCAAAATTCAACAGGCAAGGTTCCGATATCTCCCAACCTCCACACCCTATTCTTATACATTCGGGAACATGATTAAAGGCCGCATTTTATTATTTTCTGCATTTCCAAAAAATCAAGTTTGTAATTCTACAATTGGATCCCGAAGAAGCAACTGCCATGCAGGAAAGTCAAATAATTCCTAAGATTCTGAAGCAGACTTACAAATAATAATTACAAAACAGTAGCTAAAGCAATCGATAAATTACAAAATCCTTGATTACCATTAGTGGATTCACTTCAAATACTGGGCACTGCACAAACACGGATATATGCTATTAGAGATGATAGACATATTGGTGTTCTGGCCAAAGTAGACACTGTGCTAATGAAAGACTTAACTGCATTAAAACTAATTTGTAGTAATTAAGTATTAACAAACATTACTGAAATAACTGGAGAAACATATCTGTTTTTTCAAATACTTAACTCATCTTAACTTGTTCATCATTACATTGAAAACGCTGCGTATGAATTATATAGGAGATTCTGAAAGTGTTTCACATTTTGCGGTTTTTTTTAAGAATAAATAGAACACATAATTTGCATTCACTTTCAAAAACTTTTTATTGGTAATTGAAATATCAGATATGACATTTATATGCGAAAAATAATATCTGCCAAATGGCCTCCTCTTGCGGCTCAACAGACCTCCACTCTTTTGTTAAAATTTTCAATGACATTTTGACATAATTGAGGCTCTATCTCAGCAATAACGCGAATAGTTTCATCTTTCAAAGCAGGAATTGATTGTGCATTGTTTTTGTAAACCTGACTTTTCACATAACTCCAAAGAAAATAGTCTAACGGTGTCAAATCACATGATCTTAGAGGCCAATTAACATCACCGTTTCTTGAGATTACACGCAAAGGAAATTTTTCTCTCAATAAATCAATTAATTCGTGTGCAAAGTGAGGTGTAGCGCCATCCTGTTGAAACCACATATCCTCTAGATCAATATTCATTAATTCAGGCCACAAAAATTCGATATCGATCACCATTGACAGTTACAGCTTCACCAGCAGCATTTTCAAAGAAGTAAAGTTCGATTACACCACCTAACCATAATGCACACCAAACTGTAACTCGTTTAGGATGCATAGGTTTCTCACGAATAATTCGTGGATTTTCCTTACCCCAGATACCGCAATTTTGTTTATTAAAATAGCCACCAAGTTCAAAATGTGCCTCATCGGAAAACATTATTTTTTGAAAAAAACGGCTGGATGTTCATTGATGAAATTGACAAATAAACGACGTTTTAAATGATCTAATGGCTTCAGTTCCTGTGCTATTTGAACTTTATATGCTTTCAAAGCTAAATACTTGTGTGAAATACGCCATGTTGTTAATCCACTAAGTCCAAGTTGCTGTGAACGTCGTCTAATGGACATTTCAGGATCTTCAACAACATTTTCACGAACCAAACCAACATTTTCTTGTGAACAACCACTACGACTGTATTTTTCACTTTTTTGATCTTTCACGGAACCGGTCTTTTGAAATTTTTTAATAATTCGACTAGTAGTGCTTTCAGATGGACGATTATGTAAACAACAAAATTCACGTAATTTTCTAAAAACTCTTTTCACAGAACGCTGATTTTCATAAAATAATTCAACAATTTGAATGCGTTGTTGTACCGTGTACGAAGCCATTTTTATAAATGTCATACATCACACTTTCTAGATGCCCTCATACCCAGACAAATTCAGTGTCGCCGCCTATATTTTATTTATTCTTAAAAAAAAAACCCCGCAATTTGAAACACTCTTTAGTAAATCATTCATTGCAATGAAAATCCATTTCTTTGTTTTTGGAAAACCATTGCTAGATTTGTTTAATAAGCTTCTTACTTTAGTGTATTATTTAACGTAATTATTTAACGTTATATCTTAAAATAAACTTATGGAAGTGTTGAGGAAGATAATCATAGTATGAAATTTTTATTTAAACCCAGTTAGTACATACAGGTAATAATAATATTTAATAAAATAGTGATATTACTGGTTGTTTTAAGAAATAACTCATTCACTGAGAAATCTTATCTTGTATGTAATATATTTTCATTAATATAAATCAGTATTCATGAAATATTTGCTTAATTTGCTCTAGATAAGTATATAAACACGCACTTTGTACAAAAACATCATTATGTCAATATTTATTTTTAACATGAAACGCAAAATCAAAATCCCAAATTATGAAATATTCTCGTTTAAAATTTATTTTCCAAGTCGACACTAAATGTGAATGTTTGCTAAAAATACCTGTTTACCTCCACAACTAATGATACCAACAAACGGAAAAATAAAATTCTTTCATTCTCTCTTGGTAACTGCTGGCGCTTAACAGTGTTTTTGGCGCACATAGG
Source organism: Dermolepida albohirtum (assembly GCA_031893035.1). Lineage (NCBI taxonomy): Eukaryota > Metazoa > Arthropoda > Insecta > Coleoptera > Scarabaeidae > Dermolepida > Dermolepida albohirtum. The sequence continues at coordinate 164,099 of JAVIWB010004703.1, read as the reverse complement.
TAAAATATCTTTACTTATTCTGGTGTCCTTATTTATTTACGTTTGTCTGTGTTTTAACAAGGAATTAAATAACAAGAATTTGTACTTCAAATCTATTAGGTACTTGTATTAAAATATTTACGATTCTTTTACTTCGTAATTGAGATTGTTAAAGAGTAAGAAATTATTAAATATAATATATTTATTCGAGAAATTGAGAAAATAGAAATTATAATTAATTTATCATAAAAATATGTAATAAGGATCATAAATTTGTTGTATACCAATGCTATACAACAAATTGAATACACAAGTAATTATTAAATAGCTTTTATTCAACAATATTTTACAACTGTTTTATAAATAACACACTTACGTTATTCATAGCTGTTGTTGCGTAGTGCAAAATGGATAAGACTGACAAAATGTCTGCAGCATGATATAGGTTTCCACAATTGTCTCGGAGAGCAACGTATACCGTACTGAACAGATGTTCTTATATTTAGAAAATGACCGCTCGACATCTCGGATGTAATATACGCAGATAACGGGTTTATACACGCACCATCACATATTTGTCTTAATTTGGTTAAATCAAAATCTTTATTTATAACATTCTCGAACTTTTTTACAATACACATATTTTTTATCACTTATAACATATAACAGTGAGTGCAAATCGTTCATAATTTGCATTGACTCCACTGACAACCCAGTGTTTTGAAAAGTTCTGTCGGACATTTATAATTGTCGTAAATCTGTTTTAAATCGGTTTCACCGGAAGTATTTTCAAATCTTTTCTGGCTTAACTTAACTGCTAAATCGTAGAACCGTAGATTTTATTTGTTGGAAATTCTCGCAATAGTAGGACGTCGCTTTCAACCATGTTCTCTAACGTGTGAGAATGGGTTCTGGTGCTACTTCGTGCTGCAAGGTATAAAACAGGAACTTTACACGTTCCATGTAAAAGTTCCTCGCACTCTCTAAGGGATTAGCCAACACTACATATTGTGGTTTCACCATCGCTCATAAACATCAACAGTTGGTCAGTTGAAAGTTGAAATTTTTTTAGTGTATCCTTGTCTACATCATAATGGCTTCGTCAATGCACTCTTCTGACTTTTTGTTAGCTAATACAATGGGAAATGTCGTTTTATCTGGTTATAATACGTATTATAATATTCAAATTTTCGATCGATTGTTTCGTCGGCACATAGTCACAGATGTCTATCTTTTACTACAGCTTTGATCATGTTTTCGATGTCGTTACGCACAGTTGTCATATGGCTTTCCAACTTTCTCTGGGATGGTAGATTCCAGTTGGGTTGTATTTATTCCAGAAGTCGTGAAACTGTTTCTTACTGAGTAGATAAAGTCTGAAATCACAGGCGATTATCATGAACAGTGAATTAAACATAAATATTCACAATGATATGGTGGTAACCTCAATACAGTTTTATTTCCAGCAGCTGCCATTCGATCAGTAACATATATATTATATTGTTCCTTATGAAGATGTACTAAATGCAATAATTCAGCACGTAACATTTCTGCATTATACTCAATATTTTTTGAACGTAACCAGTCTTGGAGAGCAGTTTTCCTCCATGAAGAAGTTGGAAGACTTTCCACTCTGCATGAATGATATGATGCATTATCCATTATAGTAACAGCATTATCTGGCAACCTAGGCAATACTTATTCAAACCATTCTTCAAGAATAATACCATTCATTTCATCATGGTAATCAGCTGTTTTTCTACTTTTAAAAGCAACAGTCTATCCTCCGCAAATCCGAATTCATATCCTATATGGAATACTATTAATTGCCGACTTTTACCACTAAGGCTTTTTAATCCTGTAGATAATCTTTTAACAAAAGCGTGTCGTGCACTTGGATCAATCCAAAATTTTTCCTTTGTGTGTCCCTCATTTAACTGTAACTGTAATGTTTTATTGTTGTCAGATATTTTCTTCTCCACCTGATAACTTCATCCTTTTCTATTAGCATATTCATCTTGTTACGCTTGACATATCTGAAATATAAATTAAATATGAATGTTATAACATGAACAATTTTTCATTAACACTTACTTGAAATTAATGAGCTTTTAAAAAGAAACCATGCACCATCTGCCGTACAGTACTTTTGACAGATTCATCAAATTCTAGAAGCCTTGAATGCCTGCCTACTCATTCTTTAGGAGGGCTGACTTCATCTGTATGTTTATATTCTTGGATAGCTCGATATACAGTTGATTTGGCCAGACCTAAAATACATTCCTTATAAAATATTGTTATAGAAGTAATACCTACAACTTACTTAGCGTTTCAGAGATATTCGTTACAATAGCTGTCGTTCCCATTGGTGGAGTTTGCAGCGTTAACATTTTATATATACAAATACATAGGTATCCCAGTCGTTCACGCTTTCTGGGTGGTGATACTAACTGTTTGCTAAAACCTTGGTGATCACTCATTTTATGTTTGTACTTAAAAGTGCAGATTGTATTAAATAATACAGAAAAATATAACAAAACAATGCAAAAATGTAATTAAACGTTTACGGGTTATAAAAAATGGCGGATATCTGGGCATTTATTTATCTATATTAAACTTGCCTGTTCAAGAACCAATGAAATCTCTTACAAATATGTACTATTTTGGCGCAATATTTGAATCATTCCTTGTTATTTTGAGACAAGGTATAGTGAGTATTGTGTTCATTGATACATTATAATAATTATATATTTATTTATAGAATGAAACCGTCCTATTTCCTTAGAAAAGCGATAAATTTTAAAAGCTTATCTATTCATGATATGATGGAACTATAAAAACTTCACATACACTACCGGTCATATTTATTTGCCCACCCTTAGTTTTAGCCAAAATTATTAAACTATCAAATGTGTACTGAAAATTTATTTATTGTACCAATACAATAGTGTAAAATAAACATAAAATAGTTACATTTTTCTTATATAAAACTTTATCATTAATTATTATTTAATTTTGCTCTCATCAATGTGCCCACCTTTATTTTCGATAATTGCGGCACATAACCACGGCATCCTTTCAATTAATTTTTGCAGTGTATCTTCTGTAATTTGTGCCCAGGCTTCTTGAAGTTGTTCCCACAGTACAGTGGTGGATGATAGAGCACGTTCTCGAACCTTCCGGTCCAATTTTTCCCAAAGAAGCTCTATTTGGTTCAGATCAGGACATTGAGCTGCCCTTGCTCTTCTAGTTGACGCAAGTAATCGCCACACAATCTAGAAGTGTGTTTCGGATCGTTGTCCTGTTGAAATACAAAGTTTTAGCCAAAAATCCTTAGTCCTGAAGGAACAGCGTTATTTTCTAAAATTTCCTTGTAGCCTTTTTTTCTTAGGATTCTCTCAATTTTGACGAGATCGCCTATAGATCTTCCACCAAAAGATCACCAAATCATTTTTGAACCTCCTCCATCTTTTACGGTAGGCGCAATACATTCTGGCAGTACTCTTTCTCCTGCGGATCTTCTTACGAATATTCGCCTTTTACTACCGAAAAGTTCAAACTTTGATTCGTCTGTCTACAACACATTATTCCACTGATCAATCGTCTAATTCTTATGTTCTTTAGCCCAATTTAGTCGTTTTATCTTGTTTTGCTTTCGTAGTAGTGGTTTTCGCAGAGCAATTCTTCCGTATAAACCCGCTTGTCTTAACCTTCTCTGTACCGTGGACACACTAATTGGTTTAGCACGCGCTCTATTCGTTTCAGCAGCAATTTCTGGTGCTGTTTTTCGTCTATCGCGTCCACTTATCCGTATTAGATGCCGGTCATCTGCAGATGTCGTCGCTTTGCGTCGTCCAGATCTTCTTTTGTTGGAAAATGTACCACTTTCTTCAAATTTTTTAACGTTATAATCAACGGTTCTGCGATTTAATCGTAATTCTTTTGCAATTTCGCGATTACTTTTACCCGTACGATGATAAGCAATTATCGTAGCACGCACTTCAACAGATAATTCCTTCGTCTTCGATATTACATTAAAATTTTCACAATAACTCTCTATTTCACTGCTTTCGCAACAAAAGGTGAACGATGACTGACATAAAATTTATTTTCCTTTTTGAATAACACATCCTAATATTGTAATTAGTTAGTACAATAACACAATATTGGTAATACCTTTCGGAAATGCAGGTAAATCTGTTAATACTGTAGGGATTAGCCTATATAATATTTATGGTATTTTTCCAATTTATGACACCTTTACGGTATGAGGAGGAGTCAAAAAGTTCCCGGAATTTTGTTTTAACTCTTTATTACCACAACATAGGTACACAGTCACTTAATCACCTTCAAAGTAGGCGCCGTCTAAACACACACACTTACTCCACCGCTCCTGCCATTGTTGGAAACAACGATGAAAGTCCTGTTGTGGTATCTTCCGAAGTTCAGCCGTCGCGTTGGTTTTGATGTCTTCTACGGTGTCAAAACGGTTGCCTTTGAGGCCCTTTTTGAGCTTGGGGAGGAGCCAGAAATCCAATGGCGCTAAATCCGGTAAGTAGGGAGGCTGCTGGAGGACTTGAATGTTTTTTCTGCAAGTAATGTTTGCACAACAATCGACGTGTGGGAGGGAGCATTGTCGTGATGGAGTGACCATCTTTCTTTCCATTTGCCTGGACGTTTTCTTCGAACTGCTTCCCTCACTCTTTTCAAAACTTGCACGTAAAAAGGACCGTTAACCGTTTGTCCAGCTGGTACAAATTCATGGTGCACCACACCTTCGTTGTCGAAAAACGCAATGAGCATCACTTTTGTTTTCGATTTGACATGACGTGATTTCTTTGGTCGAGGAGAGGACGACGTGTGCCATTCTGATGACTGCATCTTGGTTTCCGGGTCGTACGCGTACACCCAAGTCTCGTCACCAGTAACGATTGTCTGCAAGAACATCGGGTCCTCTGTGCTTTTTTCAATACATTCGGTCGCCGTCAACTTCCGAGTTTCCATCTGATCCGGATTCAGCAAGCGCGGGACAAACTTTGCACTGACACGTTTCATCTTCAAATCATCTGACAGGATTGCGTGTATGGATCAATGAGAGATCCCCGCTTCTTGTGCCAACTCGTCGATGGTCATTCTGCGGTCTGCTCTGATTAATTGTTTCACTCGCTCGACCATTCCTTCGTTCCTGGAGGTTGAAGGTCTCCCACTGCGACTCTCGTCTTCCAGCGATTCCTGTCCACCCTTAAATCTTGAAAACCACTCGTAAACGGCTGTTTTCTTTAAAGAATCGTCACCGTAATCTGTTTGTAAGGCTAACAAAGTCTCTGAAGCACATTTTCCCAATCTGCATATGAACTTGATGTTCGCCCGTTGCTCGAACTGCGACATTGCGCCAACTGATCACCACACACTCCTACCTTCCGCTAAACTGCAGTCACACTGCGTGTTCAGACTTGCTCAGACCTGTCAGCGTCATAACTATGCACCATAAGGAATGTACTGTACAAAATTTATTGTGATTGCATCACAACTGCCAACACTACGACACAATTCCGGGAACATTTTGACTTCTCGTCGTATATCATAAACAATTTAAGATTTTCGTAGAAATTCATATGGAATTACTTCCACTAATAATATTGTTGAATAATTATAAAACAGATTTTTCGAAAGATAATCCGTATTTCAGGAAACACATAAAATTGGGGTGGGCAAATAAATATGACTGGTAGTGTACATTCGTTTGTATTTTCAGTAATTGTTTATCTATACTCAGAGGTAGATGTTTTTAATTGTAAACTTCAGGGGAACCGAACTGTAGTGAAAATGATGTAGACGTTTCATGTGAATATCATCAGTCATCAACGCGTATGTGTGTACTAATAAAATCGTTTCTTAGAAAATCCCAAATTAATAAAGGTAAAACGAATATTCTTTATAAAATAAATACACATACTTATATCCCGCAGACACCTTGAGAAAGAACGAAGGGTATTGTAGTGTGTTAACTTCTTTTTTATTGACACGATATATCAATATGCATAGTCGTCTCTCTTAAATATTTATTTCCAATTATGAATGGTTGACGAATACGATACCCAGGTTTATTTGCCGATTGTCGGCTAATATTTGCATTATATTTTGTTTGCGTTTACAGTTTTATTGCTTTGTATTCTCTACTTTAACTTGTATTCAAAAGACATTGTGCAAAACAGTTGTTTTTACAGTTGTCCCAGTAATCTCGAACGGTTAAAGTGCGCAATTAGCAATAAGAAGCGCAAGAAAATAATCTATGCATCATGAAACGTATTGTAATGTATAAATAAAATAAAGTACTTGCATAACATTGATGTTAAACAAATATACAAATGTAATATAAATATTTCTAACGTCTGTAAACATTAAACGAATATCTGTAAGAGTTGTAGGTGTTAAAATAATCAAACTAATACAGATTAATATAAATCTGTTATTTTAGAACCCTTAATTTCATTTTAACCGATAGACCAAACACTTGATTAGCCAGGATGCCAGTTGCCTGTTACCCTGCTAGTTTGTAAACGGAATTTAAAGGATTAAGTTTGTAGATTAAAGTCATAACATTGAATGATTTGAAAGCATCAAACCAATTCAGTGTCAATGTTATGTTGTAAATGTAAAGGTGAATACGGAGACACTGGGTTAAAAAAGTCTCCATAGAGCACACAGCATTTTTAAATTACGCTTCCAACTTACCTAATACTCATATGATTGATCATTAAAGATTAATAAAACCCCTTTCCGCATTAATTTTCGTATTCTGTACACGTACTTCGACAATTAAATTGTCATCATCAGCAGATAATTAATCACAGTGTCGGACATGGATCCACGGTGAAACTCGCACAGACACAAGTCCGCATCGAACTTTCACCGTTGAAAACCAAACACACACTTTCTATGTGGGTTTTGCGTGGATCCAGGTACGACACTATGATTAATTATCTGCTGATGATAACAACTTAGTTGTCGAAATACGTATACAGAATACGAAAATTAATGTGGAAAGGGGTTTTATTAACTTTTAGTGATTAATTTAATCAACCACATTCTCCATTGACAATTTACCTATCTAATATGATGTTTGGGGCAAAAGTATTATTGCATAAAATAATGTAAGGGGTTAGGAAATAGATGAGTACTACAAAAATAAAATTTTATTCGATATAAATAAACGACTAGTATATTATACACGTACAAAAAGTAGTTGAAAAAGTTTCTATACAGATTTATAACAAAATATGTTGTGTATCATATATAGTCGGCTTTTTTTGGATGCATTAATAACGTGTAAGGTGTACAATTTCTTTGGTCACTTCCTCATCAATTGCATTCAGTTCTTGCAGTATTACTATCTTAAACTGTTCTTTGTTTTTAATGTCGTGCTTGCGAATCAATCTCATCCCACTAATGCTCAATAGGATTTATATTGGGCGATTGTGGACAAGTACGAAGCTACTTTCTCGCATTAATATTTAATTAGTTTCTGTTATTTTAATTAACGATGAATTAATTGATGAATTTCATTAACGATGAATTAATTTAATAATTAACGTTAATTAACGATGGCGTAGCAGAAAATAAGAATTTTAATTAATTTCCCCTCGTAAAAAACTTAATTATACATATATTTATATGTATATAATTATTAAAATAACTTGACTGCGAGTTTTAAATAAATATTATTATAGATCCGTTTCTATATTGCGATTTATAGCGTGTTAAAGGTTTTCAAGTTATACTGCCTGGTGGTCTAGTTGGTGAGGCAACCGTCTAGATAACGGCAGATAGAGGTTCGGGTCCTTTTCAAGCGCAGAAATTCTCAATTAATTTCTGTGATTTTAATTAACGATGGCGTAGCAGAAAATAATAATTGTCATTAATTTGCCATCGTAAAGGACTTAATTTTATAATTATATATAATTTATAACATCAAAATAACCGGGTTTTAAATAAATATTAGGTCTGTTTCCATAATGCGATTTATGGCGTGTTAAAGGATTAATTGGAAAGGCAGCCGTCTAGCAAACGGCAGATATAGGTTCGAGTCCTTTTTCAGCGCAGAAATTTTTAATTTATTTCTGTGATTTTAACGATGCAGTAGTAGAAAATAATAATTTTCATTAAATATTAACCATTCCTTTACACATTTTGTAGTATGCTTCAGGTCATACTCTACTTGAAAGATAAATGATCAGTCTAGCTTCAGTTTTTAGGACTTTGCACGTAAGTAATCCGGTAAAATTTTTAAGTGCATATCTTGATCCATAATCCCATCTATAAATAAATACTAAGTTGTACTCCTGCAGCGTTCAGACACCCCCACACGAGAACGCTTCTACCTCCATGCTTTTCAATAGCACACAAATTTTTTATCAAGTCCTCATTCTTCTTACGCCTAACCATAATTCTCTCATCTGACCGAAACACATTAAATTTAGACTTTTTACTAAAAATTATGGACTCCCGAAATTGTATCGGTTTGTTAAGATGTATTGTATCGAATTCGAAACGTAATGTTTTGTTCTTCTAGCTAATGTATAGTTCCTTCCCAGGAACTCGTCCGTGCATAATTTGTTCTCGTAACACGCTTCTAACTGTTTCAGGTACAACATGTACTCATCCTCTATCACTTTAGCAAGTATAGTTGCACTTTCATTAAATATCCTGCGAATAACGGGCTTATGAATAGCGCTCAATTTCTTAGATCTGCCCAAACCATTTTTATAAGTTTGTAGTTCCTGATATTTATTTACTATTTATGCACCGTTGCATATTTCTTCAAAATTTGACTTTTTTGATTTTTCTTAATGATTTCCCTTCTTTTTTTAAGTTAATAATTAACCTACAAAAAGGTTGTCGAATTTTCAATAAAGCTACAGAATAAAACTCGCTTCGATGTCGCTACATCGACTGACGCTGACAATGCAAGTAAACTACTTATACGTAAATAGTTGTTTCTGAGCTAAATAGGTAATTCCCCGACCATTGTTCGTTCTATATGGAAATTTATTTTATTGCGCCTTCTGTGTATATAATGGAATATTTGTTTTAAATTTATTCTAATAACATAAAATATTATATTTGTAACGGTAATCTGTTTATTTTTGTGATAGTGGAATTAGATATTTGTTGTAAATACGATGTTTTCTAGATAAACTAGAGTTATGTTACAGTGGATGTAAAAGAACACTGTAACGTAATGCTGTTTCGTAAAAACTTGTTGCATCTCGGAGTTACGGCAATGATAAGATTAAACGATATATCAGAACTTTGTTGCGAATCACGTCAATGAACAAACCGCGGTTCCATTAGTTTCTTATTTTCAATTAAAACGTAATGGATATTGCTGCAGCCGCTTATATAGTCATACATTGTTTAGTAAAAAAAACATAGAAGCGCTAGTGAGCGGGGCAGCTTATAATATCTAAAATTTTTCGTATCCCATAATTTCTTTATTTGAAGAAAGTTCCAAATTAGGGTAATTTTCTGGGTTCACTACATATCGACATATTTGAACTAAAATCTATTGTTATGCTATTCCTGTGCAAACATGCATACAAGTAGTGCAACACCAATGCGTATTACTTCTTTAATGCGAATCAGTGGGTCGCTTTGTACGACATTACGGTTTTACGCTGTTACGGATGGCCGTCCAGACTTGATACGTGTCGATGTTACGTTACAATATTCTATTGCAAGTCTGTACCCATCTTAATACATCATGGTAATACTCAGAAATAGTCGTGAAGATTTTGATATTAACAAGTTGAACTATAGAGCCGATAGAGGCAGTAAATCATTAATAAGTAAATTGAAGAGTAAAGTTCTTAGATTACATCCCTGAGGTATACGGTAAGTGGTGTTTTACCGCATTCTAATGAGAAGGATTACGAGTTAATTATTCGAACAATTTTCTTTTCTTTGTTACTCTTATCACTCTCTTGTATCTGTCAGCTGAAGTTTATAATCAATACTATCAACGGGTTAGATCTTTCCAATGTTTTAATTTTTATTTTAATTAATAGATTTGTATAATTATTGTCATAATATTTATATAAAGTTACACCTAGTGTTTTTGTAAATAATAACGATAGTAATGAGTCGTTATTTTGCTCCTTTCTGCGTATCCTTTTTTTCCTAGACACTTCACAGGTTGAGCTGCATAAAAGCAATGGCGGTGATATTTTCGTTATCTCTATTAATTATTAACGTTCACCGTTAAGAAGTCTATCATCGTTCACGCCATTAAAACTTTAGCTTTGAATATTGACCGTGTATATATTGGAGTAGGTCACTACGCACTAACAATCATTAAGTTGGAAAATACTATGCCGATCAATTAATTAGCGACTTAATGGGCTTGATCAGAGAGGTCGATAAGTCTTGATACGTGGTTGAAAAATTCAAGTTGGATTAAATGTTCGCATCTTACTAGGACGATCATATTTTTATTAATTAACTCTTAAAACCAATCGTGATGGTTCTTTCCTTCCCTACCTTTGGTAGCTTGTTAATTATCTAATGGACTGAGTTAGTATGTGTTTGAAGATTCCGTGTTCATCCGATTAAAAAAACAGAGCTTAATTTGAAGTCTTGCGCATCTTGCTTTGTGACCTGGGACAACGAGGAATTGAAATAGAGCCAGGGATCAAAGACATTCGTAATTATTATTATTTACATATGTAGTTTATTATTATTTGTATTTGATTTATAAGACTGTGGAATTAATTGTTTAGTTTATATGCTATCGTTCCGTCTAATTATGGGATCATTTAAGAGCGTTTAGATCTTGATTTGTTACATTGAAGGAATAGTTTAAATTTAATCGCTTCCGGGCTGGAACGGCGTCAATTGTATATCTGCCGACGTTTTGTACACATTTGTATGGGACATCTTCAGGGCTGAACTACCGCACTGAAACTGAACGAGCTCTGACTAGTTATTGACTCGTTACACAGCATTTATTTTTAAATTGGGCACACCTGAAGCCTTAATTCAATTAAAGGGCTTGTTGATGTACCATACCCTATTTAAGCATTACGTATAAAATATGGTAGTCTAAGGTAGTTGATAACTTTAATTTATTTGCTAGTAATTGCTCAGATTATAAATATCACCTTAATAAATTTGTTAGCTTTAATTTAATTAATTAAGGGCCGCTTTAGGAAATATACTGTATTCATATTTTCATTGTTAACTTAATTAAGGGCTCGTTGAACGGTTAGCTATAGTTTACTTTTGCTAGCTGACAATTAATTAGTAAACCGTCGGCTAATTACAATAGTTTTTTCCTCATATAATCATTTGCATTTCATAGACCACAGACACATTATACGCCATAAAATCGGTTATTTAATGTAATTATTAATAAACTGAACATTATTTTTCCTATGTGATTTATTGTTATTGTTTTGTTTGTTTTCTTTTGTTGTTGGAAATTAAGTAGCACATATATTACAGACTATTTTTTTGTACCATTAGTGTCAACCAACTATACCTACAAGTGGGGATAAGTAATTAAGTTCCGAACTATAATGTAGATGTTTCTTTTTTTAAAATACCTAAGTATGTAGTAAATATTCTTTTTTAATTCCGTGTATTTCAAAAACATTCAAACAAATACAATAAACTTGTACTAGAGCTTAATTTTTCATTTTTTGGCTATAAAAGGGACTCCTTCTTTTTTCCTTAGTTTACTAAATACCGAGGGTATTTTATAGATCCATTTTTTGCTTCAGTATTGGCTTAAAGCTTTCACAGTAACAATACTGTGTCGTCTTATTAGATCTGATTAACAGAGAACGTATAATCGTGATCACCCCCACTCTCCGAGTTTATTTCTTGAGCTAGTTTTAGCACCCCGGAGGTCAAACAAAAGGATCGTTTAAGATGAGCGCAAGACGGGACGTTACACGTTATTAAAAAACAGTTCATACGGTTAAAGAGATAAGTTGAAGTAAAAGAAAAGTGTAATCGGCTCTATTAAAAATATGACATTTGACACCTTTTTCAGCTTCCAGCAGATTCTCATTAAAATGTTTTCCCTTTTAATGTGAGGTTTCATCAATTGCAACAACTTCTCAATTGCAGTATGGTCCACTATAAAATAATTTATTAAATTAAGAGAGCACCTGTGAATTGAATTAGAACCACATTCTGATTTTAGTATTTTTTCAAATTTGTTAGAAACAGAACAAGAACAGGTACATATTATTAATTCAAAATGTTTATTTATGCTTTATAGAAGATACTGCATTATTTTGTTAATCCTTTTTAGCTTTAATGACTGCACTAATTCTATCTGGTATATTGGAAATACATCATCACATCATATATCACTTCTTACAGTTTTACGTTCTCCTGCAAATGTGTGTAAATATTATCTTTTTATCTTTATTGGGTTTAGGGATGAATACGTAAACTTTTTCAACATGTTCCACACATTTTCGATCAGATTCAGATCGGGAGATTTTCTTCCCAGACAATAGGGGTTTATTATGTTCTTGAAACAGATTCTTTACGATTTTGCTGAATGGCACGGCATTCTGAAACCCTATGCTCTTTCTTCTTTATTTAGTGAGTTCAGTAAGGGCGAAATACAGTTAAAATAATTATACTTGATTTATGGTGCTCTCCACAAAATACAGAGGTTCGGTGCCATGCTTGGTCAGATCAGGACTGATGGTAGGTTCTTTATTTTTTTCTGCAAATCTTCATTTCTATACGTTTTGCTGGATCTTCGCGTAACGAAATTAACACACCCTGTCATTACTTCAAGTCAAGACATAACGCTGAAGATTATTGTTGCAAAGAGAATGTGATTTGTAAAAATGAAGTTTATTTTAAAAATTGATACTTTCAAGAAATTTTTTTTTCGTACATGTAACATTTGCCCTATTCTAATCTTCGACCGTAAAATTTCTGTGAAGTTTTGCTCATTTACAGGCGCGCTTTTTTCATTTTGGGTGTCAACCTAAGCTTCTAGGCTGATCTGCAATATTTGATTCCGGCAGCGTATAATCGTGATCTTATCGTGCGCTCAAATATATTTGTATTATGCACTTTTAATTCATCTGGCAACTTTTTAGCAGAAGATTGTCTATTTTCGAGTGCTGTTTTTATAATTTGCCAGTCGTCTCCCTCGGTGGTTTTACGGAGACCATGACAGTGACCGCGACTGCTCGATATTGACGGAATATTTTCTCGAATTAATGCAGCTATTCGATCGATTGTATGCCGGAAAACTTTTAGCACTACTACAATTTGGAGGTTCGAATATATGCCTCTTTTTAATTAAGTCGCTCTTTTAATTTTATCTGCGCTACTAATCTTTCACTTTTCCCATTCAAAATGTATTATAAAACTTAAAAATTAATTTACCAAAAAATTAAACTAATAAAAATTTAACAATATATTATTAATTTTAATACATTCCATAATACGAGCACATACAAATTTTTACTAAAATTGGATATTATTCGTAGTGCTTTCGCATATTTCATTATCTGTGATTAGACCCTAATACAAAGGGACTAGGAAAGTTTTGCAATACAGCTTCGTTTATTTGCTTTCTTCAAAGTAATTTCGTTTACACTCAATACATCTCTCCATTCTCCGAAACCAATATTTAAACCAGTTCTGCCAAGTTTCACTAGGGAGTAAAGCACACTCATTGTACCAAGCCAGCAGAAGGTCCTCATCACTGGAAAACCGCCTTCCTTTTAGTTTCATTTTCACATGCGGGAACAGTGCAAAGTCGCAGGGAGCAAGATCTGGACTGTAGGGAGGATGCTCGAGAAGTTTCAATCCTGTCGTGGTCAAATATTCGGCGCGGGCTTTGGCACGGTGAGCTGGAGTATTATCGTGATGGAGGAACCAGGTGTTCATTCTTGACTTTGGCCGCAGGTGCTTCATAGATCCAATCATTTTAGGCAGGCACTGTTCAGTACACCACTTAGCTGTGACTGTCTGCTGTATGTCCAAAATGACGCGTTCCACAATTCCACTCGATTTGAAAAATACAGTTATAATTTTCTTCTTTACAGATCGGTATTTTCTGATAACTACGGGTGTGTCCTCATCATCAAAGACCCAAACTTTGTTTTGAGCTTTGGTCGGCACATCGTAATAGTACAGCCAAGCCTCGTCACCTGTCACGATGTTATTCACATACCGAGATTGTCCCTTATTAAACTTTTTTAGCATCTCCAGGCACCAAGTCACACGTCGTGTCATCTGCTCTTCAGTCAGTCGATGCGTCACCCAGAGAGAACAAAGTTTCTTCACGTGCAAATGATCATGCACAATCGAACGAATTGCTGGTGCATTTAGGCCTGAAGTACACTCTATCTGTTGGTAGGTCACTCGCCTGTCCTCGCCAAGCATTTTCTTCACAGTAGTAACGTTTTCCTCTGTAACTGATGTTCGTGGCCTTTCCGGCCTCTCAACATTCTCCACAGTTAAATTTCCCCTTTGAAATTCTCTATACTACCTGAATATCGTTGTGCGATGTGGACAAACATCACTTAGTGCAAGAGTCATTTATTCGAAGCACTGGTCTATGTTTAAACCACGCACGAAGTTATAACACAAAACTGCCCTTATCTCATTTCGTGATCACGATGCCATCGCAAACACTTTAAACTCTCACTGCTAATGAATAATTGAGCCCATTGACATGGCGCGGCGGCTACTATGCACGTATGAACTTGTCTCAACATGCAGCAACAAGCAGCTTCCTACGATTCATTGTTGCGTCATATTGCAAAACTTTCCTAGTACCCTTTGTAGTAGGTACCTGACCCAAAACCGATAATAAAGAGATTTCTTTTAATAATATAATGGTTGTTTTTTTTCTAGAAATCGATTATCTTTGAACAACTAAATCTGTTTATATTGAAAATTTGAAATATATTGTATTTAAAATTTCTCGATACGCAAGGGTGGCTCTAATTGAATTGTAAGGTACTGTAATTATTTGCATCGTTGCAGATATTTTAACTTCTTTCGATAAAGAAGGCATTAGATAGCTCACTCTAAACGCATTTGGTAAAGTGACGATGAATTCAAGATTCGGTTTGGGTTCATATAATCTGTAGGCAATGGATTTTTTGTTTCGTAGAAAAAAAATTTTTAATTTTTCTTCCAATGTCGAAACATTTCAACAAACAATATTCAATAAAGTATGCCCATTTTATAAAATGAGTATACTGTATTACTATTAGGGTATTCTTACTATAAAACTTTTCCTTCATTTTGAGAATTTTAAATTTTATTCCGAGTGCGGAATGAGGAATAAGGTCGTAAAGTGTTACGATCTCACTGCATAATAATCGTTAAACAATTGATTTTTCTAAAAAAAGATGTGTATTATAGTGTCGAATGCCAGAAATATACACATATATTTTTAATTTCAAATATTTCTTTCCGATTAAAGATAAAGTTACCATTCTAATAATTATATATACATCAAATTATTATTTCTTTATTTTATTTGTAAGAATATAAATTTTGCTTTTATCATTTTTCTTTCCTTCTTTCATGTCCTACTATGCCCTACCACTTTAACAATATTTTTTATATATTCAGCCTTGGTGTATAATATTGTAATATTTATTGTACTGTCGTTAATAAACAATAATTATTTCCTAAACACAAACAGAAATATATTCATTAACGTTGTCAATCTTGTATTTTGACGTCTGTTACTTTAACAAAAATTGAAAATAGCTTCTCTGTAATGATATTCATGGCGTCAATTTTTATTTATTAATATTCATACATTTACACAAATATGGAAATATTCCATTTAAAGAAACAGAAGATTACATAATCGATTACCATTTTTAAACATTGTAAATATATAATAATAAGTATGGACGTTAACATAAAAAAAGGAAATTCAATAAAAGTTGCTATATTAGAAGTAATAAATTACGAATTGGTACTGTTAATGTATGGGATATATATTGAAATTATATGTTTTTTTAATTTAGTGTGTTCACGTGAAAAGTAATTGTACAAAATATCGTTTTCAGATATCGTAATTTTTTAATTACCTTTTCTACGAATAATTTACATTTTGTCTATATTGATTTTACATATTAGTAATATGTCTATATACATACATATATATATATATATATATATATATATATATATATATATATATATATATATACGAGGGTAGCCGTTTTATTTCGCGAATAGCAATTAAAAAAATATTTTTATTATCGAAAATAGTTTTATTGCTTTTCAAAATATTGAAAATCAATGCACTTTTGCATTCCTTTAAACCAATCCGAAAAGCATTGTTGACATTGTGAAGGCGGTATCTCCAAAATATGAGTTTTGAATGCCTCAACTGCCTTTTCCGGCGTAGAAAACCGTTGATCACGAAGTTTATTCTTCACGTGTGGGAACAAAAAGAAATCACAGGGTGCTAGATCAGGGCTGCACGGTGGATGGCTTATCAATTCAATATTATGCCCGGTCAAATATTCAATTGTTTGAACCGACCTGTGAGAGTTCGCATTGTTATGATGGAGAATGATCTGTCGTTTTAGGTTTGTTTTCCTTATTTCTTCAAAAACTTTTGGCAAACAAATAGTTGTGTACTATTCGGAATTGACCGTTTTACAACTCTCCAAACACACGGTTGCAACGTGACCGGTTTT
Source organism: Dermolepida albohirtum (assembly GCA_031893035.1). Lineage (NCBI taxonomy): Eukaryota > Metazoa > Arthropoda > Insecta > Coleoptera > Scarabaeidae > Dermolepida > Dermolepida albohirtum. The sequence goes on along the minus strand of JAVIWB010004703.1, from coordinate 147,402 downwards.
TTCCGAAAAAAACAGGCGACCATTTGTTTTGTTGTGCTTCGAGCACGAACAACTTTGTTGGTTTTGGCTCATCTTGGAATACGCACACAGTCGGCTGCTGTTTATTATCGGGCTCGTACGTATAGATCTAAGATTCATCACCTTTGTGTGTGTGTGTGTATGAATCCAAAGTATGGAAAATAAAAAAGAATTATAAATGCTATGATGTGTGGAAGAAAAAATGTCACACGTTGATGCGTTAAGTTATTATTACGTCATGTGTGTGTGAGAGAGAAAAATAAGCAAAATTGATGAGTTCCGGACTAGCAATAGTCTAGGGCAGGTAGAAAACTGAAAAAAATACTAGCGGAAAGAGAAAACAGTAATGAATTTGTAGACGCACCTTCAGAAATATGTTATGTGTGGCAAAATCTGAATCCTTGTCTAAAACTCTTTCAAACTTACGTATGTATACCGCAAGAATTTCTTGCGTCTGCTACCGTGCATAGCTGTATATGAATGCAAACGACAGCTGAGGACTCTCTAATTTTTCTATTGCTTCAACAGGCCTGAAGTAATTGTTCTGAATAGATTTTAAATCCGCTTTCATCTGACTGTCTTGAAATTTTGACTGTCTTTGCTTGATGGCCGCAGCTTTTTTCGTATCGATTTTTAAATTCTTTATATCCTAAAAATATTTATAATAGTGAAACGCTTCGCGAACAAGTTTTTGGGATTTGATAAACACTGCTTTTGTATGCACTATTAAATCGTCTATCTCAGGATGGCACAATCAAATAATTTTTTGTCACTAGACTGAAGTTTTACACATAACTTGTAACAAGTTAGAACAATGTTTTTTAAGAGACCGGCCTATGCAGCAATTTTGTCGGTGATAGCGAGAATACTGCCTGTCGAGAACAACCGACACAGGGAGGCTTTGTCTGGGTAGCAACAGAACGGTGACTAGCTACCTAAATAATCGGAGATTGGTGAAGGGGCGCCCAAATAATGGCACACGTAATGTCTCTTAAAAGATCGTAAAGCTATTAATCCACTAAGTTGCCCGAGATTTCCCCTAAAGATGTGTAGCAAAACACAACACCCATTATAATAGACTATTTTTCTATTCAATGCAAATCAGTAGGAAAACGACTGCTAGAAAATTGATTAACTTTGAACATGTAAACGATAAAAAAAATAAATTTCAACAAAAATGTATAAATATATACGTTTTCACTATTAAATCAAATAAATCTATATGTATATATTATACTACCAAACCTACGAGGGAGCGTTTTTATATTCGCGGAATGGGGGCCAAGGGGTGGAAATAAAAAACCAAATTATTTTTCTTTTCCAATATATTCACCTGCAAGACGGATACATTTTTCACATCTTTCAATTAATTTATTTATACCCTCATAAAAAAATGATTTCTCTTTATCTGCAAAATACGCCGAAACTGCCTCCTTGACTTCATCATCGGCAGTAAATTTTTTACCCCGCAGCTCTTTTTTCATTTTCGGAAACAGGTAATAATCACTCGGGACCAGGTCTGGGCTGTAGGGTGGGTGATTCACAATTTCGAAGCCCACCTTATGCAGGGCAGCTAACGCAACGCGGCTCTTGTGGACGGGCGTGTTGTCGTGCAAAAGCAGAACACCTTTTGTCAATTTTCCCCGTCTTTTCTCTTTAACGGCTTCTTTTAGTCGCTCTAATATTGATGCGTAATATTCTCCGGTTATAGAAACACCTTTATCTTTATAATCAATCAACAATATTCCTTCCGAGTCCCAAAATACCGTTGCCATGAGTTTCCCAGCTGATTGTGACACTTTAAATTTCTTGGAAGGTGCTGTGCCCTTTTTATGCCACTGCATGGAGTCTTGTTTGAACTCAGGTTCATAATAATGAACCCAAGTTTCGTCTCCAGTAACAATTCCACTCAATACACCATCCTTGTCTTCAGGGTCAGAGGTTCAAAAATGCACGCGAACACTCTACGCGCTGTTGTTTTTGCGGCGGCGTGAGCATTCTCGGCACCCATCTTGCGCTGACCTTAGACATGCCGAGGTGATCGTGTAGGATTTCAAAAATTGTTGTATCGGATACTACCATTTCTGCGAGTTGTTTCTTCTTTAGTCGAGCATCTTCGAGTACAATTTGTTCAACTTTTTGGATAAGTGCTGGCGTGGTCACCTCAGTGCTTCTGCCCGGCCTCGGGTCGTCTTCAAGGGATTCCCTTCCTTGTTTAAATAAACTATGCCACTTGTACACCATGGTTTTTCCTGGACAAGAGTCGCCGTAAACCAATGACATCTCATTCATTATGGTCGCGACTGATTTTCCTTGCCTGGTAAGGAACTTTATAACGGCACGATATTCGATTTTTTCCATATTTCACTTTTCACTCCTGATTATGTTACTTGGTTGACGATAGTTCAAAGACTAACTGTCTAATAACAATGAAACTTCGTATTTATACTAATCATGAGTCGCTGCACAGGCCACGCCCCCAATGCGCCTACACACCCCTCTAGAACCCGCTCATTCCGCGAATATAAAAACGCTCCCTCGTATATCAATTTAGAATATTTAAATATACTTTACATTAGTCTTTCCATCCATTGTTACAAAATAAAAAAATTCAGATATTTAAAATGATCAAATAGACATTAAAAGCCTATTAAACTAATATGATTTAATACGAACAATTAATTAAAAAAAGGTAATTAAATTAATTAACTGAAATTGTCTATCTGACCTTCGTTGACTTTCTGTGTTAATTCCAATGGCGATCAAACGGAAGAAAATACAAGGTAGTGCAATATACAAAGAAACCCTAGAAGAATAAACAACTAAATGCATGAATATATATGGCACCCTTACAATAAAATGTGCCTCAGTCCTTGGGCGGATTTACCTGTAGAAGCGAAGGTGGTCTACAAAACCTTGATGAAAGTTAATCCAAAGGAATTATTCAATTTTACACTAGAATTCCTGGTTGGCAGCACGATGAAAATAATACGCTTGATACGCCACAGGATATGATTAACATTTTTGAAAATCCGTTCTTGCTCTCTGTTCAATTTCACTTTGCAGTCATTATCATTACTTGGACTACTTCAACTATTTATCTATCCTTTTTGATGCAATTTGTAATATAGAATGGGTTATTAAAGATTATGGCAACTTTCTGGTAGAAATTTACGAAATACATGATTGTATATTTGTCTTTTAAAAGATATTAGCACTCATTATCAATATTTCTATTAAGTTTTCTGGTTTTGCAATAGTTTAGAAAAGGGCGAGGATTGTTACTCTTGTTGGCAAGAAAGGTTTATCGAATTAACTTGGTTACTACGGAATTAATTCTATATTGACCAATTTTGCTAAAGTGTTTGAAAATTTAATGTATTTTTGGTTCTTAATGGTTCCTTTTTGAAAGATCAAGCAAGACTAATATAATTATTATCACATAATTAATTTCTGAACAGCCAAATGATCGAAGTCAGGACGATGTATTCTATATTACTTTTTCAAATGCCTTCGATACTTTTGATTATGGAATTCTATTAAAAAATGATGATTTGATAATATATAGTACATGATAAAACCCAATATTGGTAAATTCGTCACAGTAACCGAATTGATACTTGGATAATACACGGGATAAAACCCAATATTGGTTAATGCGTCACAGTAATCTAATATAACTGTATGTATAAGGTTAACCAAATTCTATCCATCTACTTCGTCAACGAACAGCTTTTGGCGAGTATAGAAACTTTCACTGATTTTGAAGTGGTCTTTGATCCGTAGCTTCTTGCAGTACATAAACTTAACATTCTCAACAGCTTCGAAGTGTTTGGATTTCGTTACTTTGAAGCATTTTAGCGATCGAAATTTATTAAAAATTCTTTTTAACACCTTTATAATGGTTAGATTGCAAATTCCCTATCGTTTAGTGACCACCTTCCATTACAAACCGACTATATCTATTATCTATCGATTCATAGTTCAGTGGCAAATTATGGACATATCACACTGGGGGTTCTGTGATCGAATCCGACGACTTACTATCCTAGAAAGTTTGTCGTAGTTTTCTTTCTCATTTAATTGAAAACTGGTGTCCAAAAGTCTTAAAAGCAGCACGAGCATGAGCGTAATAATAATTCAAACCTGCCATTTCCCCTTGTAACTGGCTTTAAGCTGTTGGGGGATGTGAAGACATTATTATATTTTGAACGATTACTACGCCGTGTTCTAAAGTATTTGCTTCGAATTGATATAATCTTAAGTTAATAAATGAAGAAATTAGCACAGTATGTTATCTATCTTGTGAAAGTTTTTTTTAGAATGGTGGCTTACATTGAGGTTTACTTGTACATTTTCTCCATACTTGTTAGATTGTGGCAAGCTGCATTTTAAACGGACTTTTAATAACTTTACTTCATTTATTTTTATTTTTCTAAGAATATAATTCAATGAAAAAGGGTCTATAATAGACGTTTTTATTTATGAAAATAGATGGTTAACTATGCACATACTTATATCTTTGACGTTTTAACATAATACACTGAATTATGTTTAGGCTCCTTTGATAATTTGGTACCAATAATTATAAAATGATTTTTATCAAAAATCAAAATGATGGAGATTATAAACAAAAGTCGAATCCGTTTATGTCGGGTGTTCAGTGATCACTCTACAATAATCAACCTCTTTATTTACGAAGATAGAGAGATGGCTAAATGGAAGTAGTTCATATAATAATTTTAAATCCATATTTTATGTAATAAAGAGAAGAACAAAACACATCGCGTTGTTTTTAGAAAAAATTGTTTATATTTAGGTATAGAAAATGATAAGGGGAACCTGAAAATATAGAAATATGCAGGGCGTTTTATTAGAAAAATTAAACATCATGGCTGTATCCTAGCAACGCTTTGTTATTTTGTTCTCCGCTTTCTTAAATAGAATGTAGATTTAAAAGAATACTAACTTCTTCCATTTAACCAAGTCTTTATCTTCATAAATAAAAAAAGTTGGCTATTTGAGAGTGTATTTGTGAGCAGACTATATATGCATAAATATGTATGTACTTAAAAATTTACAACCAGCATTGCAAAAATCTTGTCTAATTAGTTCCTGTGGACGGTAGTGTATAAAACTTAATACAGTATAAAATAATCTGCTAAATTAATGATTATAAATAAATTTGAAACACTTGGTACTTCTTTTAATTTTACAGGATTGTATCTGACGAAGAAAACGTCATCAACAATCTTTTTTTTATTTAAAGAAATAATGAAAAATAATTTTTAGACGAAAACAAGCTCCTCTCCCCATAAAAAAAGAAACAAATTAATTTCTTACGTAAGATTGGTGTGTATCGAGATGCTATAAGATTTCGACATCGCTCTGCAATGATCAATCATGCAGATTATACTGTACGTTAAAATTCTAAAAAAAGACACCACTAAAATCTACATTTTAAATATTTGTCTAAAGATTTTATTTGGAGAACTGATCTGGCTATTTTATATATGTACAGGGTGTGGTGCCAAAATCCGGACAAATTATACATTATACTAATTTAATTTTACATTATATAAATATAATATAATAAAAACTGACATTTTGTATAGACTTTTATTTTCAATCTGATTTTTTTTCTCCATTAATCATTTCTTCTTACACATTTTTCAAATACAAAATTATTAAGTAATTTGATGCATATAATAAAAGTTTGCTATTATTATACGATTTACATAAAATATCATAGACACGGTGTGAGTGTATTCTTTCTATATTCGAAAACTGATTAACAGCTAAAAATAAAATACCTAACATTATTTAATCAATTGCGATACGAAGAATTATTTGATCTGAATATTTACAACTTCATTATGAATAAAGGCAAAATATTACTATAGGAAAAACCTGATCTTAATAAACACGCCATATTTTAATGCCATATAATTTGCATATTTACAATGCTTACGCTATTGTAAATTTAATCACTGTCACATTTGGTATTCGGAAATTAATATTACAGAATGCCATTCAAGACCGTTGTCCTGGCTTGAATGGTAACATTGAATTTTTTTATTAAAGTTATATTAAAAAATGAGTAGGTCTTAATTAATTTTTTGCAGTGATTAAAGGTGAAGTAGGATATATTGTATTCGCAAAGCTAAATCCAATGCACGTCATCAGTGACGTAAAAACATTGCCAATGTAACGAGTTAAGACATTCCATAGCCTTCCTGTTATAAATGAAAATATTATTAAACTTAAAGGTTGGCCATTCTGTGCATATGTGCCAAATATTTCGCGTTAGATAGTTGACGTGATTTGACTTATAACTGCTTATAACCTCTGTTTCGATGTGTTTTGAGTAGCTTATATTGGTTGTATTTTCTTAGTTTTCGAATCTGTTCTTTTCAGAAAAAACCTGTTGTACCCAGAGATAGTTTTTGTTATTGAATATTAATTTTGTGGTGTTTACTTCATTTAAATAGTAAATGCAAGAGGCTTGTGGTAATATATTTTGAAAGGGAACGTGAAATTTAATAGGTGAATATACAATGTATTTTTAGCGGGTTGCATGTATATTGTTTATTCTTGTAGTATATCCTTCAAAAAGTGACATGGGTGATTATCACGGTGAAATGAATCACGAAAACTCTTTATACATTTAATTAATAAAAAATTTAGAAGAACCATCAGTAGATAAGTATATTTGGCTGAAAATTGCATTTCATTATTAATATAACGATGCAAATTTTTTTGTTTCCAATTGAACTAATATGGGGAATTAATTTTAAACACATTGGACGGGATGTTAAACAATGGAAAACTGTGTGAATATGTGGCCTACTTTTTTTAAAAGGAAATAAAAAATGGTGGGATAACATATACATATATAATTTAAATACAAAACAGTACCACTAAATTTGAATCATTCAAATATTTTAATTTATAGATATTGTGTAATTGCTAAAAAAAATAAAGTTTTTTTTTCTTTACTTACTTTTAGAAATTTTTTTCTAAAAATGAACATTTCAATGTTGTATGACATTAATTTGTCACAAACAGGGAGGCAAGGCACTCGTCATGAATATTGATGACGTGCATTGGATTTAGCTTTGCCAATACTTTATTTCGCTTCCTTCTATAATAATATGCTGTTTTCGTTAATATTAGCACTCCTATATTAAATTTAATAGAAATTAATTTTACTTGTATTAACGCAACTATACCACTCCGTTAAGCGGGCTTACTTTTTTTAAAAAGTATAATATACATATATAAATATAAAGTATCACTAATCTAACTATAAGACACTAAACTAAAATGGGTATATAAGTCACAAACCGACTCGTTGAGAGTTTTAATAATCCTGAATTAATTTTACTTGTATTAACGTACTATACCACTCCGTAGAATTTAGTAAGCAATTTAGTGAAACAGTTAGTTACCTCGAAACCTAATATTATGAATGAAATAAATAAATATATGTATAGAGATCAGGGCTAATTTAATTACACTATTGCAATATAAACTCGATATAAGTACGGTTTAGTTCATAAAGTAGTGACAATTTCCAAGATTTATCATAGGCATCTACTTCTTACAAGTATTTATATATTCAGTAATCCGAAAAAATGAGAAATATATACGTAGGTTGTTTTAAAACTTTTGCAGATGATACAGAAACAATCAATTATTATAACCAATTTCTTTTTGTTGTTCTTCAAAATATTTGCCTTTATGATCTATACACTTCTGCATTGAGTGGAACTAGTTCTCAAATTGGACCCATTGTTCTTCAGTCACCTCAGATACGAAGCTTTCGTAGGCTTCCACAGTCGCTTCCTGGGTATTAAATTTCAATCCACGCATTTCGTCTTTTATGTATGGGAATAAAAAGCTACAAGGTGCCAGGCCGGGTCTATAAGGCGAATGAGTCAATAATTCTGTTCGTGAAACGGCTAAAAACTGATGTTTGTGATCAGTTTTGATGCAGAATGATTCGTCCTCTTGGTCCTTTCTTACTCATCTTTTGGAATACAGTTGACGAGCAAATGGTTGTATACCATTCAACATTAACTATACAATGATCCTCTAGCGGAATATTATCATTATATTTCGAAAAAAGAAGCCACTGTTTTCTTGTTAGAGCTTCGTCCTTGACTCACTTTCGTGGATTTCCCTTTGTCTTCGAAGACACATTTAGTCGACTGTCGCTTGCTTTCTGACTCGTAACAATAAACCTAACTTTCGTCACCTGTAACGATGTCGTACACTGATCGCTCGACCTGGGTTGAATTTTTTAAGCATTTTTTTGTATCAAGCCATACCCACCTTTTTTGAGCTTCCGTTAAATTGTGTGGTATCCATCAAGCGCAAAACTTTCTGACGACAAGATGATCGTGCAGAATATTTCTGATTTGAGTTATATCTATGCCCAATGACGCCCGAATATCTCTGTACGTGCAGTAGTTGTCTGCCTTTATTATGTTATACACGGCGTTGATGTTTTTGGAGTCACTGCAGTAGTAGGTCATCCTTGATGATATTCGTCTTTGAACGAATCACGTCCACGCTGGAACTAATTGTACCACCGTACAACAGTCGCCAAGGATGGTACTTTATCGCCAAACAATCGCTTGATTTTTTGCGAACATTCTCGACGAATAAGATCGTCTTTAAAATCGTAGAAAATGATGGCAAGGTTTTAATAATATTAAAAAAAGTATTACTCATATTACTTAACAATCACGCATCTCCTTGCTTTAACGATGTGTAGAAATAAAATACATCCAGAATAAGGAAAATAATAAATCACCTACAAAGAAAAATTTTATATAGTGACACATTTTAGGACAATATTCGGGGATGTTTGGGGTTTGGTGAGGCAGGTGATTATTAACCAAAAAAAGTTTTAATTGCAATTTAATTGTACTGTTTAGTTGTATATTGTATATTTAGCAGGAATTTGTTTGTAGATATAATATTGGATAAATAATAAAATTCTGAGGAAGGCAATATACATATTGCCGAAATGTAAATAAATGAAATAATTCCTCAATTAACACTGCGGCAAAAAAACACAAAAAATTATATTATTATACATACATATATATATATAAAGGGTGTTTCAAATTTCGCGGTTTTTTTAAGAATAAATAAAACACATAATTTTAATTCATTTTCGAAAACTTTTTATTGGTAATTGAAGTATCAGTTATGACATTTATATGCGAAAAATGATATCTGCCAAATGGCCTCCTTTTGCAGCTCCACAGACATCCATTCTTTTGTTAAAATTTTCAATGACATTTTGACATAATTAAGGCTCTATCTCAACAATGACACGAATAATTTCATCTTTCAAAGCAGGAATTGATTGTGGATTGTTTTTATAAACCTGACTTTTCACATAACCCCAATGAAAATAGTCTAACGGTGTCAAATCACATGATCTTGGTGGCCAATTAACATCACCGTTTCATGAGATTACACGTCAAGGAAACTTTTCTCTCAATAAATCAATTGATTCGTGTGCAAAGTGAGGTGTAGCGCTATCCTGTTGAAACCACATATCCTCTAGATCAATATTCATTAATTCAGGCCACAAAAATTCGGTTATCTTCCGACAATATCGATCACCATTGATAGCTACAGCTTCACCAGCAGCACTTTCAAAGACGTAAGGTCCAATTACACCACCTGACCATAATGCACACCAAACAGTAACTCGTTTAGGATGCATAGGTTTCTCATCAATAATTCGTGGATTTTCCTCTCCCCAGATACGGCAATTTTGTTTATTAATGTAGCCACTAAGTTCAGAATGTTCCTCATCGGAAAACATTTTTTGAGAAAAATCAGCTGGTTGTTCATTGATGAAATTGACAAATGAACGACGTTTTAAATGATCTAATGGCTTCAGTTCCTGTGTTATTTGAATCTTATATGCCTTCAGAGCTAAATCGTTGTGTAAAATACGCCATGTTGTTGATCCACTAAGCCCAAGTTGTTGTGACTGTCGTCTAATGGACATTCCAGGATCTTCAGCAATACTTTCATGAAAAAAAACAATATTTTCTGGTGAACGACCACTGCAACTATATTTTCCACGGAATCGGTCTCTTGAAATTTTTTAATAATTCGACCAATAGTGCTTTCAGATGGACATAAAATTCACGTAATTTTCTAAAAACTCTTTTCACAGAACGCTGATTTTCATAAAATAATTCAACAGTTTGAACGCGTTGTTGTACCGTATACGAAGCCATTTTTATAAATGTCATATATCACACTTTTTAAATGCCCACATACCCAGACAAATTTAGTGCGCCATCTATATTTTATTTATTCTTAAAAAACCGCGCAATTTGAAACAATCTTTATATTATATATACAAAATAATTATATATCAATTTTAAAATTGCACAGTAATTATAAATTTTAATTTGAAAGTGTTCTAAATATCAAACAGTTTTAAATTTTATTCAACAAATGCTTTGTATGCACTAAATTAAGGTCTTTATTTTTATTCCAAATATTTTATGTGTCTGTGATTACTTTTTGATATCATTCATCAAGTAATATGTACATATCAAAAGGAAAATGTATGTTTCAATAAAGTAATTAAAAATGTTTTACTTTCTATATGGTTTTCGTGTCGGATGAGTCTTGTTATATATACATAAACCACAACAACGTCAAATTAGATTTACGTCAAATGCATGCTTCAGGGGTTTAAGTAAAAACTTACATGAAAAAAGTAACCTCCAAGCGCCATTTAATTGACACATTACTTACTTAATTTCATGTATTCACAGTGGATAGTGTGTCAGTATAAAATAGCCTTGAAACTTAGTAATTATTATAGGATTACGTACTATGTGATTATATTTTATTTTATAGCAAAGACGTATTTCAATTACACGAGTCTATCTCTATACTAATTTTATTTTAAATTAAAATATATATATTTTTGTCCATTATGACTAGGATATCTAAAGTGAAATTTATATCACATTGTTATATATCTACATACTGTGTAAATAACATGTAGAGTCTTGTTTTTCACTTCCGTATTGAAGCCCCGTTGTGGTCTCTTTTGTCGTTAGAATTTCGCCTCCTTTTACGCTTGTATTCACATTGGGACATTGATATTATTGAAAATGTTATGGTTGTGAAAGTCATACATATGTGTTTACAGTTTGAAAGTTGATTTTATAGTTATTTAGAATATCTTATCCATATACAAGGGGCGTTCAATGTGTTCTCAGTATTAGGATGATAGCTTAGTCAAAGATGGGATTGGCTGACACAACAATTATAAAGAAATCGAACATCGCGCTGTCGTTAACTTTCTCACGGAGCGGGTGATTCGATAATCTAGAACATTTTAAAGACACAGAACAGATCGTACAGGTTACCTACGCAGCTGCAGCTGAGCACAATTATTCCCAGCTATTAGTGTATACAATAAAACGGCCCTTATTTAAAAAACATGTCTCGTATATTTACGAATGTGCACGTTTTGCTACAAAACACTATAGTAAGCTTTTGTTTGGTGCAGTAATGTAACGGACCACTAATGTAACACCTCTGAAAGGAAAAAGGGTAACTGCGTATACCATAAATGTCAGTTAGGATATATAAAAGTGTTGTTAGGCAGATATTGAGGATTTATAATCGTATCACGCAGCAATATAAAGACTTTCCACTAAAGTACTTCGAAATAAATATTAAAAATATACCTATTGGCTTGTGCCTATATAAAGAGTTTCTTAAAAGCTTTCTAAAATGACTACTATCGTTATTATATTATTATATAATGAAGTGTTCTTAAACTTTTGTGACATAAATTGTTCCCAAAGTTTATCAAATTATTTTATTATTATAAGGGAAACAATGAGAAACTTTCTCGTCAGATTCTAACACAACACACTGGCGTGATAAGCCAGCAACTTACTCCTGAGCTATCGGCCGAATCAGTTTTATAATTTTTAAATAATAACAGCGTCCATATTGTTACTAGAGTTTTTTTAATTGAATGTTGACATTTGATGATTTTCTATATTTATGAGTAAGGTTGCAGAAACGAGTGCTTTCGCAGTTGCGTACGGCTCAGATACTATCAATATTAAAAATAGTAAATACTCACTATTTTAGTTTTTTTTGTGTTGTGGATGTAGAATGACGTAAAAATTCGTTGTAGTATTGTGCCATTGGTATGCCTTCCAGTGTTGAATCAGTCATACTCCTATGGCGAGGTGAAAATATGTTGGTGTACTTGGAAAAGGAGCATTCTGCGTCTAATGATGTGACCTTCGCGAATTTAAAAGCACGTTCGTATCATATTCGCACTCTTGGTTTTGTGTTAACTCTTGTCTATACACACTATATTTGTAGTTTGAAAATCGGGAGCCTTATTTATAACCGCTCATAATTTATCGGTTGTTAATCTTCCTATACTATCTGTTAGATTTCCCAACGGGATTTTGAGGTAATATATTACAAAATATTTAGCGCTTCATGTAATGACAACTGTTCTCTAATTTGGAAATAGTATCTAAACGAATTGACTAATTTTCGGAAATTTGCTCTATTTAAGTATGGATTTCGGTATCTGAAACCAGCCGCTGACTTACTGAAATTGCTTGAGCATCTTGCAGATTTAAATTTAAGATACAAGATTTAATAATGTGTAAAAACATCTCATAATATATAACAGCTTTAAGCCACGTTCCCTATCTCGTCAATACCGCCTGTATTGGCTAAGGAATGTTCGGACAAGCCTTTGTAATTTTAATAATAAAAATTTTTTTGGTAAAAACTATAAATTAGTCTACATTTGGTTGACCGTTTTTACTTAATTCAACTACAAGATGACATGCTTGGAGCAAACAGGTTACACGAAGCAATTGACGTTAAGATTGTTTTAGTAACTTTCCAGCTTTAACCATATTCGAACCCCATCCGTAACCAACATTACAAGTTGGGTTGCCGATATATTGAACTTCCGAAAGATATGTTTTATAGTTTCTACTATTCTTTCCACGTTTGTCTTCTATAATATTCTATTATGTAAAAGAAGAGCCAGGGAACTCTCATCGCTTTTTCAAGTGCTCACTAACACATTTAAAATAATATTCTCTTTTGCATCCGTTGTTTCATCTACCGTCAGCCATATTTTCTGATGTTTTAATTCTGCTTTTATTTGATACGTAATCGTGTTTTTTACCCGAGGAAAATTATACTGTAAATGATCTCCTGTTGGCAATCTCCATTCCGGAAGGTATTTCCCCAAAAGTGATGATATACATATAAATCAAGGACATATTTCCACAACTGTCTCTAAGTTATTTAATCATTGTATGTCCTATACCTTCCAGGATCTTTCCTGTGTGCAAACATTTGATTTATTAATGTCTAAAACAATAAATCAAGTGCGTTAATGTTTTAGGTCCTATTTATTTCCACATAAACAGAAGTAGATAAAACCATTTTTTTTAATACGCGACTATTTGTTAATGTCGGGTGAGCTAGATGACAGTACAAAGCTCATAGTACACACAGTCATGCTGCTTTATTAAAGTATGGCAATGATTTGGCGGGAAGTGAGACACTACTACTCGTACTAGCACCATCTTTCGAAAAAATTTAGTATTATATTCTAATTCTGTTTTCCATAGTGATGCAGCGGCAGTCTTAACAGTTGCGAGGCTCCGGGCGGCAGATCTTCGCGAGGCCCTCGGCCTTTCTGCACAGCCCGTAAAATGTAAAGTGCTTCTGTATATCGTAATGGTACTTACACTTCTTTCATCCTAACTTTCTTCGGGTCGTTGCGCGATTACCCTGCAAGCGGGAGGCCCTGGGCGGTTGCCCGGTTGGCCCCCCTAAGATCGCAATTGGCGATGAGTGAAATTTGGTTAACTTTTGACTCTTACTTTGAAAATTACGGCAGCGTGATAGAATATCTAAAAGAAAATTCCAAAAATGCGTACACCGGCAATTCATTATACATTCTAACATTTATTTTTTTAAAGACTAACTACACAATGAAATTTTGGTCGAGATACAACCAATCTTGGGTGATAATGTTCTTTCAAAAGTTACGATCTATCGCTGGATTATCCAATTAAATTTGGAGTCGTTATCATCGAAAATATACAACTAACAGTAACGAAAATTGAAGCTCTCGAAATATCAAAGTTAATAATATAATATTATTTTGAATGGCCTTGGAATTGTCTTCAATAAGACAATTAGTCCAGAACGCATTGACTGAACCGGTTAGAATTATGATAAAAAACGTGAAAAAAACTGGAACTTCAAGCGGTAATATATCTGCAGATGCTTAACAAGAACCAAGCTGATATATTCCGAACATTTTTGTAGGTTAATGGAACTTGACAACCACTATAGTCTTGAATATAAATGGTAATCAAAACAGTGTTTCTTCTTCTTTCTATTGCATCTATTTGCCCACTACTTGAAAAAACCTCTCTCACACTTTGTCATCTTTTCATATCTTTATCAACGGGTATGCAGTTTCCAGTGAGTCTTTTTATACCGCCCATTCAATGAATATTCCCCTGTTTCTGAATGCGTCTGATATTGGACGCGGTTCTACGATTTTCTTCGTCCACCTGTTATCTCTCATCTTAGCGACTGTTCCACTCAGTTCCACGTTAAACACAGAACGGATTCCACGGCGTCTCATACTCCTGTATTTTGCCTAATTTTATGATTTAGCATTTTATCTCGAATAATAATATCTAGCATTGATCTTTCCATCTTGTATTCTGTCTGTACTCGTTTTTGGTAAAGTTAGTGTCTTCGTGTCATATGTTAGTACAGGCAGTAGAAGTTAAATATTCCTCTTTAAACATATTGTAATCTCTGACTTAAATACTGGTCTTAGTTTGTCGAATGCTTTCCATGTCAAACCTGTTCTGGGTTAATTTTCATGTATTTGGTTGTCTCGTACTATGCAGATGTCATATCCTAAACCCTTATATTTACATATGTATATATCTCATCTACGATTTTGCCTTGCATTTGTATGTTATGGTGTAGCACAAGATTTGTCACAAACTGAGTTTAACCAATCTTTTTTGCCTTATTATTTTATCGATGTTTACTCATATATCCTTCCAGTTTAAACTGTCTAATATCTAGACTTTTGCTGTTGTAATTCTACAAATATATCTGATCGCTGAATAGTGGTGATTTATCGACATTTGTAGAGCGCTCGCTTGTCTACGGAGTCAAAAACTTTTCGGAATCCACAAATACTAACACTAGTTGTTTATGCTACTCAAGTTTATGCTACTCAGTTTTTCATAGGAATTTTTATTGTTAAGAGGCGGCCGTTTGTCACATACTTCTTTCGAAAACTTGCTTGCTCTTTTGAAAGGTAGAACTAATTTATTGATAAGGCGTTTTGTGTATATTTGATATATAACTAGGAAAGCTGCTAGTTCTATAATTTGAATTTATTAAATATATCTCTTTGTAGAATATTTCTATAATTTCTCGTATGTTAGTTATTATATTATCATTTGGATTTTTAATCCTTGTGTCTTTTCTCCTTTGCATTTTTTTTCTTCTCGAAACCATAACTTTCTTGAAATCTATATTCTTATTTATCTGTTGAAGCTTCTGTACTCGTGGGTAGTCCTGTCTGGTAATCCTCTTCCCTGTTTCATTAAACATTTAGTTATTTGATTAAATTTTTGACCATTATTGTGTATTTGACAGCATTTCTCTACTATATATTGTATTTTTTCGTTGTGTTTGCTCATATAGCATCTATTGTCATCTCATCGTTGCAGATTAAGGTGTCTGTTATGTTTTCATATGCCATGCTCATATATTTGTCTATTCAAAATTTATATATAATTTTAATTTGTTAAAATTCCATTTATTACAGGAAAAATTAATAGAATACCTCTGAAGTTAACTTACCGAAGGCCTGTTATTAAAGTTTGACTACATTTATTCTTTCCTGAACTTTACGAACCTGTCTTCATTGTAATTGCTTTCCTTGCATTCATTTAAAAGTTGAAATTTTCTATTTTCTTCAGAACCCACAAATAATACGTTCGTTTGTGAAGAACAACTTTTTTGTTTTATATAATAAAATTTTGCAGCTTATAATGTAATATGTAAATACAATAAAAATAGAATTTTTTGGATGTCATGTCTTCATATTAAACAAACTGATTTATGAAGTCATATTCACAGTTCACATAAACGTACAATTACTATGTTTCTTAATACTTTTCGACTATCAATTTATATTGTGTTTGTTGGTCAACTAATGGAGGAGGATAGGCAGAGTGAGAAGAATGCTCGAATTGTTTTCGTTCGCAAACGAATTTAACACGAACGAATTTTATTTTTCATGTTGTAAAGGATTATTTTTTTTGATTCGCGAATTTTATAAATAAAATTCGGAACGAAAAAAAAAACTTGAGAATGAAAAATAAAATTCTCTCACGAATTAAAAACAAATAAAATTCCCAAACGAAAAGAAAATAAAATTCGTGATAGAAATAAAATTCCGAATTTTTTCTTGTAAGCAGAGTAGGAAAAAATTCTGCTCGCGAGCACAATTTTATTTTTTTCGTTCGTTTTAAAAGTTGTATTCGCGAATTTAAAAATAAAATTCTTGAAAAGAATTTTATTTTGCATGAGAGAATGAATAAATTGTGCTCGCAAGCACAATTTTATTTTTTTCGTTCCTCATAAAATTCGCGAATACAAATTTTAAAACGAACGAAAAAAATAAAATTGTGCTCGCGAGCAGAATTTTTTCCTACTCTGAGGATAGGTATAACAGATTTTTAGCCTATTTAGCTATTTTTATACAAGAAAATTGGTAAAAGAATAAAAAAAGAATAAATTGTAATGCTTTCAAATAACGATAAAAATATACTTACAATTATTTCTCTCAGTGAATGCAAAGCAATTATTTTAAAATTTCTTATGTACATATAAATCTTAAACAAATTATATATATATATATATATATATATATATATATATATATATATATATATATACATGAAAACAAGTCTTCTTAGAAGATGGCCAAGTAGTGAAAAAAGAATAGACTTTTTTAAAAAAATATAATTATTTTTTATAATGTATTTTATTTACTCTTGCTGTTTTCTGAAGATAGTTATATATATATATATATATAAAATGTTTATATATATATATATATATATATATATATATATATATATATATACAGTTAACTTAAACAAATCTTCAGAAAACAGCAAGAATAAATAAAATACATTATAACAAATAATTATATTTTTTACTTGGTCATTTTCCAAGAAGACTTGTTCTCATTTTGACAATAGTAACGGGTGGGCCATATATCGGTTTAAATTTGTTCGTATTGTGTTCGTACAGTGCGTACACCCGAAAATATCGAAGCCGTGGCTGAGAGTGTGCGTAAGAATCCATCAACATCAACTCGTCATCGTTCTCAAGAATTGAATATTTCACGCACCAGTTTACGTTGAATTTTGCGAAAAGATCTCAGTATGACGCCTTATAAAGTTCAATTGGTTCAAGAGTTGAAGCCGCATGACCATCCGCTTCGTTTTCGCTTCGCTAGAAAAGAAAATCATCTTTTCCGATGAAGCTCATTTTCATCTTGGTGGGTACGTTAACAAGCAAAATTGCCGTATTTGGGGCTCAGAAAACCCACACGTGGTCTTACAGAAGCCAATGCACCCATTACGAGTGACTGTTTGGTACGGCTTGTGGAGCAGAGGCATCATTGGCCCATATTTCTTTGAAAATGAGGACGGCGCAACTATTACGGTCAATGGAGACACCCATTGCACCATGGTAACCGATTTTTTTGTGCCCGCTCTTCATGGTATTGATGTGAACGATGTTTGATTTCAGCAGGATGGTGCAACTTGCCACATATCTTATGCCACAATCGATTTATTGCGTCAAACGTTTGATCGCCGTTTAATTAGCCGAAATGGTGATGTCAATTGGCCGTCAAGAAGCTGCGATTTGACACCGTTGGACTATTTTCTGTGGGGCGCCGTTAAAGACAAGTGTTACGCCGACAAACTAGAGACAATTGAGTATTTGAAGGCCAACATTCGTGATGCCATTGCCGAGATACGACCACATTCACTCGAAAATTGGACCGATCGAATGGTGTACTGTGAGGCCAGCCGCAGCAGCCATATGAATGAAATAATATTCCATCTCTAACAGGAAAAATCGTACTTCACAACAAAAAAATAAATTTGGCAAAATTTCAAACCGTTTTTGTTTGCAATTTTACAGAGGTTCTAGACCTGTCTTAAATTGGTAATACTACTGTATTTCCGGACGAAATCCTTGTAATGTGTCAATTCATACGTTGTAAATTTTAGTCCTTTTATATCTTGATCTAAGCTGTATTTTAATAACAAATACATCATATAGATAGGCAAAGTGAATACAGTCCATTCGTATTTAAGTGTTCTTTTGTTTATGATTTAGACAGTTTGCATTTTATAGGATAAATTCGTTCTCTATATTGTCCTTCGTTGAGATAGTTGATGATAGTTTCCATTTGCTAACTTGATGTATTGTCTCGATACAAAATATTTCGTGCAAAGGGCATTTCGTTGACATGATTCGAGATTGGCTGAATAGTCTTTGAGTGTGGTAAAAATTTCCAACCTGCCGATAATGCTAAATCCGGCAAATGAGATAGGTGTGGCTACAAATGGAAGCCTATTTTGTTAATGTTGGCAGAACAACAATGCTTGTGCTAGACCATGCATTATGGTGGTGGAAAATTTTTTCTTGGTTAAATCAGGTACATTCATTTTTTGTTTTAATTTGTATAAGACTTACGTAATATGTGTAATGGTTCTTCTTCTCAGGAAGGTCATCAACCAGAAGCATACCTTTTTTTATTCCAAAGCCATTACTTTTTCTGCAGATGGAGCAACCATTGCCTAAGAACCTCTGTATCATAACTATTTAGAGTGTTCAACTCATAAAATCTACCTCGTCTTTTTAGTGTTTCAAACACTCACGAGAAATTTGCTTCATGTCAACTCTTCATTCACAATGTATGTTGTGCGTCCGTTAAAGATGTTTGTAACCTCCACTATTTCACATGTGTTCAAACAATAGTCTTTTAACATCATAGTATGCACTTTATCAGTAATTGCCGGTATAGTGGCAGATTTCGAAAATCTTCTACGTAGTGCAACTGTTGTACGACCACATATGCACTTGTGAACCCATTTATCAATAGTGGACAATGGAGGAGTCAAATTCTTCACACTCTCCTTTATCTCATTATGAATTTTTGTTGCCGATAAGCTTTTCAAGAAGAAGTACTTAACGAGAGCACGAATTTCAGCACTATCCACCTCTTCAAAAACTTCTGAATTAAAAAATTGTAAAACCGATGAAATGAATAAAATAAAATTTGGCGGTTGTTGTTTTTAATAACTTTTTTAATAACTGAGATAACGTGCCGACGCACAGTGAAAACAGTTTGAAACTGCGACACACTTCACGGACTTTTCAATCCATCCTCGTAGTAGAAGATAAAAATTTACTGTACTTTTTTTTCAGTTTCTCTTGGTTAATAATCGTTCGCAGACCTTTTTTTAAATATCGAGAAAAACAACATTTATAGAATTTTGTTCATAACACATTTTAACAGTTTCCGGTAAATAAGTAGTTTTGTAGTTTAAACTATAGGCAGGCCAACATTGCGAATTGTGTCGCCTTGATTTGGGAAGAATAATGCGCATTACCCCTCCTGTTTTTAAGTCAAAAAACGGCCGTAAATATTTTATTCAGGTAAAATAACTGTCGTGTTTAATGAGTATCCATTATACATACAACAAACCAAATCGTACAATCGTAAGTAGTTCGAGATGCTGCCTTACCGATGCAAAAATAAATATTTGTAAGTTTAATAAGGCAACAGAGGCGGAGTATAACACTTAAAAGCGTCGTAAATTACTTGGAAGACGTTTTAAAAGCGATTTTATGTTCATGGGAAATGCGTACAAACAAATCATTTACACAACAAGACAAAAACAAAAAAAAAGTCTTCAGTTCTTCTTGTGCTCATATCATTGTATTGTCTGCTTGAAAAATAACTTTCCAGCATTGTTATTTATTATTTCGCATTAGTATGTTTTTTCCTATCTTCAGCAGACAAGCAAAAATATGTAGATTTATATTTCCCGTTGTTCTTTTTTGTACGCCATAGGTTTCTCGTTTAGTTAATGAAACAAACAATAAATATTAAAAAAACAACTGAACTAAGTGAAAAACAACTGTCGTTCATAATAAAACTTGGAATATATTAGCACGTTTTTATAAAACAGCACAAATTCTTATGAAATCGTATCTCCTTTTGCTTTTTTTATAATTACGAAGAAAAAAGTTTTGTAAAGAATTCTTTTCAATTTTTTCCTTTATTATTTGCTTTATTTTTCGTCTCGATAATGATAGTGTTAGAAAAGAATTCTATTACAAGAGACCGGGACCGTGGAGCTGAATGCCGGAATAGTTCAAACATTTGCTTAAATTTATAAGAAGATGGCACAAGAACTTACTGTTAGAAAACTATTGTAAATACATGTAAAATAACATTTAAATCGCGTCTCAGTTTCAAGAATAGAGCTATTAAAAAACAGTATGACAAAAAAAATTAAATTACATAAGTTTACACGGCATATGTCACTTGTAGAACAATCTTCTTACGAGTTCCGCCGTGTTATCTTAATTCTTATCGAGTTTTCACTGTTTATACGGCCACTTTCTTCTAGATCTATTATTAGACTGATTCTCTCCGTTGTCGTTCTCTTTTACATATGTCTTCGTTTTTCCTATTCTTGTTTACCATTGGCTGTAACGGATTCTGCATATTTTTGGATATTCTCTATCTCAGTGACTTCACTGATAGTTCTTCGATGCTATTTATTCTTAGTGACTAATACTACTTCAAAGTTCACTCATTTTATATCCGTTCTCGTGAACATACTCTGCAATCGCTGCTTGTCCAACTCTTTTCCTTAGTGTACCACGCTGATATTCCTTAATTCTTTGCTCAATCGATCTCCCTGTTTGTCCAACGTAACTCTTCCCGCAGTCGCATATTGTTAACTCAGAGGTGAAGAAGATTTCAGAAGACTTGATTCCAGAAAAGTTATGCCGAATGAGTTCCAATACTAATATATATCTCTTAACATTCTTATACGTACATAAAATACGAACATTGATGTGGTTAGTTTTTGCTTATCTTTTTAATAAGTAATAGTGATTTTGAAAATAGAAAGCAAAAAGGGGCATTTTCGGTTTATTTTACGTTTTTTATTAATTAAAAGGTAAGAACTCAATGGATGCAAGGAAAAATTTCCGTGAAGTATATTACGAAAAGATTT
Source organism: Dermolepida albohirtum (assembly GCA_031893035.1). Taxonomy (NCBI): domain Eukaryota; kingdom Metazoa; phylum Arthropoda; class Insecta; order Coleoptera; family Scarabaeidae; genus Dermolepida; species Dermolepida albohirtum. The sequence goes on along the minus strand of JAVIWB010004703.1, from coordinate 125,935 downwards.
TAACAGAATGCCAATGCTAAAGTTAGTTTGCACAATTTCATTCTAGTATTTTCACTATCAAGGATACACCTCGTTCCGGAAGATTCATTGAAGCTGATAGGGACAAAATAAATGTATTAATTGAACCAAACTTCTGAATAATAGTACGAAAAAGTGAATTTGTCGTCAATTGCTCATTATCATGTGACACAACTTGGTTTCAAATCGAAGCTCTATATTTGGGTTCCACATCTTCTGTAATTTGTTACTTAAACGTGAAGAAAATGATGCATTTCTGAAGGAAATCATAACTCGCGATGAAAAATGGATTATTTGTAACCACGCTGAATATAAACAATCATGAGGCAGAAAAAATGGTCCTTCGATAGCAGATGTGATTAAAAAAGTGACGCCTTTTGTTTAGTGGGATTTCAAAGAAAATGCTTTTTTAACTTCCTTCAGACAATTCCATAATTAATTCGGAAGTACACTGCTACCAGCTGGAGAAATTGGATCATTATATGAATCAGAAAGGCTAGAGTTGATTAACAAAAGGTGTGGTCTTTCACCATGATAACGCCAAGCTTCTTAACAAGTTCGATTCGATGACTTGCTGGGGTATTACCGTACACAACTATTCACTAGATCTGACACCCCCTTATTACCATTTATTCTGATCTTTATACAATTCTCGGGATAGAAAACGTTTAACTCCAATAAGGGTCTCAATCATTTCATTCAGCAAAGATTAGGAGTTTTATATGCTACTATCAGAAAAATGCCAAAATGTATTGAACCAAAATGGTTAATATATAATTGGATAACGTAGTTATATACTATAAAAGAATAGTTTTCCATTTCCGTAAAATTATTTTAAAAACCAATGTAATAGTGAATTATTTATATTAGGTGCACTAAACTATAATTAACCAAATGATAGGTATATATTGTGAAAGAGAGTTAAAGAAAGAATGTTGTTCAATAACTTACTCTCTAAGGAAAGGAGCCTTTCAAATTCAACTACAGCATACAAGGAATAAGAAATTTATTGAAGAAATATGTATATCCAGTATAACTATCTACAAATTGTATTAAATAGATCAAGTAAAGTTATACCATAAATAAAATTGTAATGAAGAAAGGAATTATCTAACTGTAATTCTCCTAATATCCCTTTACGAGTTACGAGAGTGGTTTACGAAACAAAAAAATCAAAAAAATATTTGAAAAGGATTACTAAAGATATAATCTTTTACACGTGTGAAGGAGATATTTAAAAATTGCGACGTGATGGATTTTTAAACGAACTAAAAAAATCTAACGAAAAACATCATATACAGTCTGGCTACGCTATCTTGACATAACAAATGAAATTAATCACAACGTCGCATCTGGGGCCGGGCTAAAGCTGACGCAAAAAATCCGTGAACTACTTTACACGAAGACCAAACACGCACTGTACTATATTTTACAAGAAATAAATAGGTCAATATTTTCTAGACTTAAAACTAATACACTTTTAATTTTTTCTTTATGAATAAACCTTGAAAGTGAACTGTGAAAATATATAATAGCAGTAGGTTTTAGAATGAAGTTGATTTAAAATACAACTAAAAACTCTCAGGAGGAGAACGAATAAATCCAATAAATTCCTGTCTTTGTTAGATATTTGTTAGCTATAGGTTTGAACTAGATGTTATGAAATAAGGACTAGTTATTACATTTACTTTGTTACATTACATTCATTTCATTTAAATATTGTTAACGTCAGCTTAGGTGTAGCAGATTTGTAAAGGTGTTTCAAATTGGGTGGTTTTTTTAAGAATATAGATTGCGCACTGAATTTGTCTGGGTATGTGGGCATTTAAAGAGTGTGATGTATGACATTTATAAAAATGGCTTCGTACACGGTACAACAACGCATTCAAATTGTTGAATTATTTTATGAAAATCAGCGTTCTGTGAAAAGAGTTTTTAGAAAATTAAGTGAATTTTATGGTTTACATAATCGTCCATCTGAAAGCACTGTTGGTCGAATTATTAAAAAATTTCAAGAGACCGGTTCCGTGGAAGATCAAAAAAGTGAAAAATATACATACAGTCGTAGTGGTCGTTCACAAGAAAATATTGGTTTGGTTCGTGAAAGTGTTGCTGAAAATCCTGAACTGTCCATTAGACGACGTTCACAATAACTTGGACTTAGTGGATATAAGGTTCAAATAACACAGGAACTGAAGCCATTAGATCATTTAAAACGTCGTTCATTTGTCAATTCTATCAATGAACAACCAGCTGATGTTTTTTCAAAAATTAATGTTTTCCGATAAGGCACATTTTGAACTTGGTGGCTATGTTAATAAACAAAATTGCCGTATCTGGGGTGAGGTTAATCCACGAATTATTCGTGAGAAACCTATGCATCCTAAACGAGTTACTGTTTGGTGTGCATTATGGTCAGGTGGTGTAATTGGACCTTACTTCTTTGAAAATGCTACTGGTGAAGCTACAACTGTCAATGGTGATCGATAGCGTCGAATGATAAACCAATTTTTGTGGCCCGAATTAATGAATATGGATCTAGAGGATATGTGGTTTCAAAGGGATGCGCTACACCTCACTTTGCACACAAATCCATTGATTTATTGAGAAAAAATTTTCTGGACGTGTAATCTCAAGAAACGGTGATGTTAATTGACCACCAAGATCATGTGATTTGACACCGTTAGACTATTTTCTTTGGAGTTATGTGAAAAGTAAGGTTTATAAAAACAATTCACAATCAATTCCTGCTTTGAAAGATGAAATTATTCGTGTCATTGGTGAGATAGAGCCTCGATTATGTCAAAATGTCATTGAAAATTTTAACAAAAGAGTGGACGTCTGTGGAGCTGTAAGGGGAGGCCATTTGGCAGATATTATTTTTCGCATATAAATATCATAACTGATACTTCAATTACCAATAAAAAGTTTTTGAAAGTCAATGCAAATTATGTGTTTTATTTATTCTTTAAAAAAGATGCGAAATTTGAAACAGCCTTTAGTTTCTGGATGATGGAATTATTATTCCATGTCATTATTCCATCGTATATGTATCATAACTAACTCATCACTTTGCTACACTAAAAGTGATAAAATATCTTTGAAGTTCCTCGGTGTTTAATAGGAAACTTTTGTAGAGTAACGTGGAAAATACACCGATATACACTAGGCGAAATTTTAAACGTAATTCGCTCTTGAGGAATACTTCCTGACATTGATGCGGACGTATCTACGTAATACTAATATTATTCCAAAATTAATTAATTAGTCTTTTTCGAAAAAGTTGTAAATAATCTTTTGCTTGTGAACGATTTATCATATGGCGGCCTGCCAAGTGCATAAAGTTATACAAAAAGTTTCCATTTAGATGTACATATTTGGCAGGAAATGTACTACGAACGTTCTGGAACATTGCTTTTTAGGACCCGAAAATATTAGAAATCATTAACTTTCGAACTATGGTGTTTATTCACGCAGAAGTTTAAAGAAATTTGTGTTTTAACTGCGAATAGAAAATTTTAGCTTTTTTTTTTAATAATCTAATTTAAATCGAGATTTTGAAAGGCAATATAGGTCATGTTTTTTCTTTGGGTATTGGAAAAGTTTTATCGTACATTGTGAGAAAAAAAAACGCACTTATTGTAGTCCTTTTTTTTTTTTGAACAGACCAAATTTCAGTTTTGTATTTTGAATTAAACGCCACTACTGTCACGGACAATATCGTAGGAGATATATCAATTTTTAAAGGCTACAGAATACTTGCAAAGAGATTTTTGACATTGTCATTTTAAATTAGACGATGTACGTCGATAAAAACGTCCAGCAAAAGTCTTTATTAAAAGAAAGACGTACAGCTACTGACTAAATTCTTTGTCCATTCTATTGTTATAGAGAAATTTACTAGAAGTTGATGAAGGAGAATTTTACATCAATATAGGCAAGTTTATTTGTTAGTTTTAACAACACAGGCAAACATTACACCAAAAGTAAAGAGAACTAGATATAATATATGCTTTCCTTTTGAAAGGAGCTCAGAAAAGTGTTCGCCCACTAAGATAAATGTAATTTTTAGGGAGTAAAAGAACGTTTAATATTTTGTTGGATAACTCTTGGAATCTATCGTTGCTTGAATTCTAGAAGCACTGATCTTATTAGCTTCTGCGTAGTTCTATTTCTGTTCTAGTCTTTATCAACTTTTTGTATTAACATTTCTTTAATTGTTTAAATAACATTATTTTTCAATTGATGCTTTAAGTGTAAGGTGGTGTCTATGGTGTTCTTGTCACGAGACTGAGGAAGTGGTTTTAAATCATATGGTACGTTGTAAATTATCTATTGTCTGACAATTCCATGATTTGGAAAATAAGAATTCGCTGCAGTAACTAGTCTTTTCTGCCCTGCCTTTCAAATTTCTATTTAATATCTTCAAATAAAGATCCCTAATTTCGTTAATAATTTATAAATACACAAACTCAAGCTTGACATACAGCTCACATCTTGATGGAAACTAAAATTCCGGTCTTTAAACAAGAAAAACTTGCACTCGTCACCAAATCTCACCTTAAACTAAACTTCTTTTGACTGCCAATACTGAGTTGCAAAAGCTATTGTTTTTTTTGTGTCTCTTATTATCCCATGGCTTTTCCCCCAGAATGATCGTTATATACAGCCTTTTTAATCACTCGCTGTACAGTTTCTAGACAAATATTATGGTCACAATCAATATTTATTAGTTGTAATCTTAGGATCTTAGGGCCAGATGTGAGTAGATTATTGTTAATATTTGTCTCTATTCGGTTATAGTATGTAGCTTAGGTTGTCCTTTTCGCCATTTGTTTATTAGAATTTTATTATTTTTCTTCAAAATATTATTGATCTAAGTTTTCCTATCATAGATGCAATTTTCCCTTCTTTTTTCTGTGCTTAGATCTTGTACGTTCCTACATTTCATTTACTTTTATTTCATTTTTTATATTGCTCTCAGTTGTATAAAGTGTTTGTCTGGCAATATATATATATATATATATATATATATATATATATATATGATTAATATTAAATTCTTGGGCTCTCCGCGATGTTGGACAGAAGTTTTCCAAAGAATCGGCATCTCGATGTTTCGATGACGTCTCAATCTTCTTCTTTAGGAGTTATTTTGTAGTTAAGCGTCAACCCGAAACTTCCCTTCACTACGAAATAACTTCTGAAGAAGATAATTGAGATGTCATCGAAACGTCGAGACGCCGATTCTTTCGAGAACTTCTGTCCATCATCGCAGAGAGCCCGAGAATCTAATATTATTCATCGTTCGAACATATATATATATATACATATATACAAAGTGAAGAAGTATTCAAAAATTACTTTATAAAGATTATGCTTATCTGTTATTTTTTTCTTTTATTGCCTGTATGAAATGTATACATATATACATGGATGAATAATTTAATGAATTAGATGCAATGAAGTAGTTGGTGGTAAAAAATCGTCGTGCTATTTACCCTCAGGTCAAAAGCCTTCTGAAGGTTAATAGCCTGTTATACATGAAATGCTGTATGATAGTCTTCACTTAAAAAGGCTGTATTCTTGGAGTAATTAACACGCTAAATGAAACTCAGGTTCAATACAAAAAACAAATTGGTGTATTAAAGAAGTCTGGAGAATTCCAACTGATGAATTCAATTGTTTCTGACTATGAACTGTGAATACATTATTACCTTCTAAATAAGGTAATTTCGATGGAACCTGTAGTTGATTAACTTAATCACTGAAGGTTGATATATACAGTGTGCGTTTTGGCTTTCAACGGTACAGATTGTGTGCGCAATTTGTTTTCGTACGGGTATTTTTGCCGTAGTTTTCCAGGTGCGATACTGTTTAATTATCTGCTGATGATGACCACTTAGTAGTCGAAATACGTATACATTATACGAAAATTGATATGGAAAGGGGTTATATGTCAACCTTCAGTGATTAATCTTCTAAATAAGTTTCAAGTTTGGTTATTAGAGGACTATGAAATGCAAACCTCGATAAAGTAAATTACCATATGTTCATAAGTGAGTGCTCCTTTTCTTAGCATAACATAGGTTAAATGATGATGTTTCTCATAGTTGATCTTGGTACTAAAAAAATCTGCAGTCATGTCTGGGTATGTTGTTTCTTTATATTGTCACAGGAGTATGTCAACAAAATGTCAGAAAGGTGGTGTTTTGTACATACACTCCGCGCAACATGAATAGGACCACCTGCATATATGACATTTGTAGTTGGTATAAACATGGTAGCGCGCTGGAATTGTTATTTTCGAAAATAAGAGGGTTGATAAAAAGATGTATGTAGGTACCAAATATAATTTTTGTAAAAGTCAGTGCAAATGTACGTTACTAATGACAATAAGTAGAGTAATTAAACGCCACTTGAATACGACCAATCTACAAAATAAAAGATTCGTTTGCAATAACAAAATACTTTATTGTTCAATAATGAGTACTTTTGCCATTATTTCTTATAACCTCAAATAGTCGGGATGGAATGGAATTATACAGGGTTCTCAAGTAGTCAACGGGAAGTTCCGCCCAACTTCGTTTCAGCGCCTGCTCTAGTTCGTCAGCGCAACTGAATTGGGTAGCATTGGAGTACAATTTACGCGACAACCATCCCCAAACATTTTCTATGATGTTCAGGTCGGGGGAGAGCGATGGCTAATCGAGAACCACCATGCCTTGTTCTTGAAACCAGCGTCGAACAACGCGCGCGGTGTGAATACTGGCATTATCCTGTTGGAAAATAAATGGCCCACCTGCCATAACGTTGGAAAATTTGTCTTTCACCTGTTGCAGCAGCTGGACGTACTTTTCCGAATTCTGTCTGCCCTTCACTATTACTAAATCAACAGGTCCGTTATAGGAAACAGCTCTCCATACCATGACTGAACAAACATCGGCTCGCCTTCGTGAGTGAATCACTTCATCTTTACGTAAATCGTGGAAATAATAAGAAAACCCATCCGGGACATCTAAATTAAACTTCCTCTCGTCACTGAAAATAACAGTTTGCCATTCTCTTGTCCACCCCATTTTTGCTCGAGCAAACTGAAGACGTGCAGTGCGCTGAAATTCCCTTAAAGGAGGCCGTCGTTTAATTTTCAAACGTTTTAAATGCGAACAGGTCTTCAGTAACTTCTGTACAGTTCTTACCGATGCATTCGTTCCAACGTTATTCGCGATTTGTCTTGCCGTTAATGCCGAATTCGATGCTTCGCGTAATATGGCTCGACGTTCTCTCTTAGTTGTAACGGATGTTGTTCGCCCTTTAAAACGTTTTCCATAATTCTCGGGATCCCTAATAAGATTGTTCACAACCTGGTGTGATCGACTTATTTTCTTTGCAGTAGCCCTTGAGGAATACCCTTCTTGATGGAACGCTTTAATTTTTCCAATTTCTTCCATACTTAAGCACTTCTGTCGTCCCATCGTTGCACAATACCCTTAATTACAGATGTTTGTTTATCCGGATACACGTTGTAACTCGACGCTCATCCGGTAGCTTACTATTAAATACTGGTCGTATCCAACCGGCGCGGTGCATTTTATATGTATGTGGTACTCCCGTCACCCAATGCATAACGTTAGGCACTATTGAGCAATAATGCGTATTATTTGCCATATCATACCATTACAAACTTGCATTGTATTTTTAGTAAATGAATTGTTTTTCAAACCACCGAAAGCTTGCAACAAGTCGGGTGGTCCTATTCATGTTGCGCGGAGTGTATTTATACATTTATTTTCAACAGTACCATACTATGTTCTAATAAAAGCTTTGTAAATACATATTCCATGTATCTATATACATATCTACTGTCCTTTTAAAAGAACACTCCACTTCTTAAAAACTACAAAATAACTTTTCAATGCTTTTCCCATCCACATATTACAACCATTATAAAGTATATTTAACGAAAAAATTAAAAAAAGAAAGAATATATCCGGGTTAATGCAAAACTTTCAATGTAATTTTAAATAAGTGTTGAATACAAATTAAGAGTTTATTATTATTATTTTTATTTTAAATATAGTATGTATTGCATGTTGTTATTGTATAAACTTTTTATTTTTATGTTATTTCCTGTTATTTAGACCGTGTGAAAGTAAAATGCGTTTTAACGAAGATCAAATAGAATTTTCTTTTTTTAATCACGTACCGTGTTTAATTTACGTTCACATGTATGCTGCTGTTTATAATTTTAATTAACAGTGCCATTGGCACGGACTTCTGCGTGTCTTGACTGCAACGAATTGATTTATATAGGAAAACAATATTACCAAGAAGTATTTTTATTGCTCGGCCTACATATCCTTCTTAAATGGTTAGTTTTGAAATCGGTATTCTGCGGAATGAAGAGTATATATTGGGTGTTTCGAAATTACACAACACTAGTTTACGTATGTGCTCTCTAGCACGAAACATACAAGAAAATTCATATATACGTCTCAAATAAATTTATCCTCCAGATAATGAATATGTGAATATTTATGTGACAATGTAATATTCAAAATAACTGCTCGAAGTAACTTTGTTTTGTTGAACGCAGCCCTCAGCACGATGAATCCATATTTCTCTATTAAGTCGTATGGTATCAGGACGACCCCTTGCCCCGAGGCTTCCATGATTTGATTCCTTAGCTTTTCTTGCGTATAAATAGATGTAAATGGTGAGGCGCAGAAACTTCCTTTTTTTTGAAAGTGAAGGAAGCGTTGCTGATAGACAAAAATAATTTTTTGCTTATGAACCAACATATTTTAAACTTTTAAATCATATAGTTTTAAATAAAGTATCTCTAGGATGGTAGCTATCGTCCTACGCAGTTTATTACAATCAAGTTGAGAGGGCAAGTCGTTAATGAATATTAAAAATATTGGGTTGGCAACTAAGTACTTTCGGTTTTTACTGATAGAGAGCGTTGCTTTATATTTTGTATAACGTATGTTAGTGCTGTACTTTACCGTTTGTCGCGTGATACTAGTCATATTGACGTAACTCCAGAAGCAAGTAGTGCGTGATTTTTATTAAAGCTATTAGTTGTGGGTTAATTTTAAATGGAGTGCAGAAACGAACATTTTCGACATATTTTACTATTTTGTTTCCGTAAAGGAAAGAGAGCTGCTGCGGCTCACAAAAAGATATGTGAAGTATATGGTGCTAATTGCTTAACAGAGCGCACGTGTCAGAACTGGTATAAAAAATTCCGTTCTGGAGATTTTTCCCTCAAAGATGAGCAACGTTCTGGTTGGCCTACTAAAGTTGATGATGACCAAATCAAAGTCATAATTGAAGAGGATCGTCATATAACTGTTCGAGAGGTTGCGGAGAGGCTACATGTATCGCACACAACAATTGAAAAACATTTAAAATGTCTTGGGCTAGTTAAGAAGCTTGATATTTGGGTACCTCATGAATTGAAAGAAATTCATTTAACACAAAGAGTCAACTTTTGCAATATGCACCTTAGACGAAATGAAACCGACCCTTTCTTAAAAAGGATCATCACTGGTGATGAAAAATGGATCCTGTACAGTAACATAGTTCGAAAACGATCATGGAGCAAGCACGATAAACCAGCTCAAACCACATCGAAAGCTGAATTGCATCCAAAAAAGATCATGCTGTCAGTTTGGTGGGATTACAAAGGTGTTGTGTTTTTTGAGCTGCTTCCAAGGAACCAAACGATCAATTCTGATGTTTACTGTCAACAATTAATAAAACTGGATGAAGCAATCAAAGAAAAACGGCCAGAATTGTCAAATCGGAAAGGTGTAGTTTTCCACCAAGATAATGCAAGGCCTCACACATCTTTGGCAACTCGTGGGAAACTATTGGAGCTTGGCTGGGAAGTGATGCCACATCCCCCATACAGTCCTGATCTAACACCATCTGATTACCATTTAGTTCGAAGTTTGCAGAATTCTTTGAATGGTAAAACTTTCACAAATGACGATGACATACACTCGCACCTGGTTCACTTTTTTTCTGATAAGGACCAGAAATTTTATGAGCGCGGAATCATGCAGCTGAAAGAAAGATGGCAAAAGGTCATTGAGCAAAATGGAAAATATATAATTGATTAAAAAGTATTCTTTGTTTAAAAAAAAGTGTTTTATTTTATACTACAAAACCGAAAGTACTTAGTTGCCAACCAAATAGAAGAGGGCCCGGGTTCGTTGCCTGAGGATGCTGTAAATTAATTAGAGAAGTGGTCTTCATAAATTACATAGTCTGTACGATTCTTAAGATACGATATGGAGAAAAAGACTCTAAATGAATAGAAACCTATGCACCGAATTTACCAAAGAGCAAGCTGTGGTTAATTCAATCGAAAGCTTTAAACATATCTATATAAACGACATCAACTTGGTTATTAATATCGAGGTTATCTGAGCGATATTACCTGATCTATAGAAAATAAATATATGTCAAACCTTTATTGCCGTTCGTGCAGATCATACACATTATTAACAATAGATTTTTAGTTATTTTATCATTAAAACTTCTTATAAAGTCTCATAATTGTCTATTCATTTAATGATATTTATTCACTTTAGTGTCTTAGTAGCTTTATAATGTGCACAAACAAGTTCAAACGTGTCGATGCGTTCGGTTTCGTTGTACTTAAATATAAAAATATTTGCAAGGTGCTACATTCTTTATGTATTTTTTCTATTACCATTTTTCCAAATATCCCCTAATTGTTTTGAGCAGTGTAGATAAACTTTTCAACTGAACAGATGATATCAATGGATTTTAAATTTTCCCAATTAAATAATTATAGATTGTTATTTCCATCGCAGAGAAGACATTCTGATGACTAGAATATAAATTAAAGAATAGTATAATATTATTGCACAAATGTCAATTTTTTTTCGATTAAAACTTATTTAAATGCACGTAGATACAGCTATGTTTTCTTGCGTGTTTATTATGTTAAGAAGAATGCAGAATTAATTGTATTATGCATAAATGTAACGTATTTTCCGCAAAAAGAATGGATTTAGAAATAAATAAAAATGAAGCATAAATGAACGTGTCTAACATGTTTAATTAATAGAAACGAGATTTGCCTTACCGAAATATGGTGATTTTAATGAAAGAGACAATTTATTCAATAGATTCAATGATGTTTGTTATTCTTAATAATCTCTCTCTGATATTGCACAATTTCAATACTTCGCTAAGTTATCTTATTTATCATGAAAGAACAAGATTAATATTACTTCTTAAATATTATTGTTTAAGATGAAGAAATAATTAGAGGTCTTACCTTCATTCCAAAAAAGAGTAAGTAATTAATCACCGAGTTAAAAATCTGAGATGATAAGATTGCGAAAATATGCAAAATAACTAAAAATACACCAGCCTTTATCTGGTCTGTGTTGATATAAACGGTAGCTTTAAACCGCTATCTTGGAAAACACTATTTCATTAAGTTTGTTTTTTTGAAAACTTATAGAGAAACTTTGATTCTGCAGCTCACACCAAAATAGCTTTCGGTATGGGCAAGGGCTCGATTCCACACCTGTTTATATAAACTCTTAGAATAGTTACAACCAACAAACAACCGATTAAGGCAGGGGCATGTAGTGGAAAAGAGTGTCAGATTTAAGCTATGGTAAGTAAGCTAAGAATGAATTTTAAATTCAATGTTTGTGTCTAGATCTACCTAGTCGAGTATTTTGTGGTTCTTTCTGTGTCAGTCCATGACAACAACGATTCTGAAAACAATATACGGTAAACACGAAGTTAAAATTTTTGTCGTTTTTTTTGTTGTATATAAGTGCCTGTCTCCTAAGAATTTTCGACTCGTAACGATTGGTATTTAATGTATGTAACCTCTCCTCGCTGAAGAGGGGAAGCAGTATTGATTATTGCTCCTTAACATTGAGCACTACCAGGAGAGATACCGACCACCTCTAAAACGAGAAACAAATTAAAAATCTCATCGTCATGAAAGTGATTCTAACCATCGACTTATCTATACAACTAGTTCGAAGTCAAGCAGTCTTATCACCGCACCATCCGGGCGTTAGTTTATATATTGCCAAAATTTTATCTATTCTAGTTGCTCTGTATTCCTTCTGTTTGATAATAGTACTTTTGAAGAACTTATAGATACCAGTTGCGTCAATTTCTTATACTAGTAATTGATATCTGGATTTAATCACTTAAATTGATATATAACCCCTTTCTACTTTAATTTTCGTATTCTGTATCCGTTCACTGTGTGCGTTTTGGCTTTCTATGGTACAAATCGTGTACGGAATTTGTTTCGTGCGGGTGTTTTCCAGGTGAGTCACTGTTTAATTATCTGTTGATGATGACAACTTAGTTGTTGAAATACGTATACAAAATACGAAAATTAATGTGGGAAGGGGTTATATATCAACCTAAGTGATTAAGTTAATCAACCACAGACTCCACCAAAAATATCATTGTTATCTGGCAATAAATTTTCTCCTCATGTCTAATTGGCTGAAATTATCTGCAATGTAAAGATGATTTTGAAATGGTTGAAATCAATTTATTTTTTTAAATTTTAATTTAATCTAAGTAAGTTTCTAAATTGAGTACTGATAAAAATTGACGAAATTGAAAACCTCACGCAAAAATTCAAAATTCAAAACTAAAAATGTGCAAAAATTTAATCATGGATATAGCGGTCAATTTTTATCGATGCGACAGGGTAAGATCTGATGTAGTAAGTGCGTAAGTACATATGTATAATTGAGCAGAGCGATCGGCATTTGACGAGTCACCGTAAATATTAGGTATGTAGTTATTACAAACATGGTACGCAGATAAATGTGACCTTTCTAACCATGGAGTAATACATAATCAAACAACGTATTAAAGTAATCTGTAAATGAATGCTAAAGAAATACGTCTTGTGTTTTCATGGTTTTTTATAAATCTATTGAAGATTCAACTAACACTAAAATTAAAGCGTTTTGTACTTATTTGCTTTTTAAAGAAGATATTTACTTCCCAAACCCACTAATGGTTTCGTATAACAATCAATCAATCTTTTTTTGTAGTAAATTATGTCTATAAAAAATGTGTATAAAAACGTTATGCATATAAACTGCCTACACATTTTAGAAGACATGCACGAAATTAGCGGTGGACTTAAATTTGCTGAAATATCAATTTATACGTTAAATAAACGAAATTCAAGTTTATTGAACTCTTTATTCCAACATGTACATAGCTATAATAATAAATAAATAGGTTTCTTAATACCAAAGAGAAAATATAACTGTTTATATTCTAGTACAAAGAAAATAATTATGCATTAAAATAGAAGTCATGCCAAAATACTAACCAAATTTTATTTTTATTTAGATTGGATTGAAACACTTAATATTTTGTTACTTGACCTTTATTGTTTATCAGCTCTTGACACATGTGAGGCAACGAGTTCACCAGTTGTCTACATGTCTCTGCTGAAACTGATTGCCATTCGGCTTGGCATATTTTCCACAGATCATCAATATGTTGCGGCTTAGCAGCAGATATAGTCTTTTTCACCTCCACCCATAAATTTTCAATGGGGTTTAAGTCTGAAGATTCTGCCGGTCAACCCAAAACGCGAACGTTATCTCGAAACCATGATTTTGCTTTACGGGAAACATGCTTCGGATGGTTAGTCTGCATTTACAAGCATCTTAGTGGCATTTCTTCAACTACATATGGTAGAAGCACAGTTCGTAATATGTTTACATAGACATCAGCATTCATTATGCATTCTGTCTTGTGTAAAGAGCCTGCGCCATACGATGAAAAACACCCCCATAACATTTTTGCTGTACTGGCGTTAAAATGCTGTCAATGGTGGCCTTCGTACGTGTTGGTATGCATTGGAATTAAATAAAACTATTTTCCATTCATCGGACCGTAGTACATTACGCCACTTTTTTTCGTCCCATTGTACCTGTTTATGAGCAAACGACAATCTTCTTTGTATTTGCCTTTTACTTAGTAATGGTACCTTCCTAGACCTTCTTGCACGCAACTTTCCTTGATTCGGTCTTCGTCTAATAGCACAGGTGCTTATACCAAGGTGTAATTCACTTTTAATTGCAGTTGAACTTATGAAAGTTGTCTTCGTTGCACAAGTTATAATGTTTCTGTCTTCTCTAGGGCTAGTTTTCCTTTTCCCATCACGATTTTCATTCATTTTTTTCCAGTTCTTAACGTTTGCAATCATTTTCGCAGAATGAGAGCGTATTTTGTATAAACTTCTAGCTTTTGCTTCTATTAAGTAGATTGAATATATTGTAATTGCTCTCTTTTCTGGCGAACAATGTTTTGCTCTGCTCATATTACAGCAGAAATGGATGATTAAAAAATTGTTGAATTATTCTACACCAGACAGAACTCTGTACGTCCGCCTTTAGTGTCGCCAGCTATGGTATTGCTACTTTAATGCATAGGTAAATAACAGCGCATGACTAGAAAACTCAGTAATTCCCCCACATATTTAGTACTTTACAGGAAATCATATAAATATATTCAGGGATTTTAAATAAATTCAATATAGCTGCATCGGAATTGTCCGTTGTAAATGTTACTTTCAAGTATTAATTTAGGACTATTTTCGTACATATACATATATACATATATAGAAAAAAGAAGTTGTATGAAAAGATATTTTATTCAATAAGGAAATTTTACACTCTTTAAACTTTTTTTATTTTAATATTTTAAAAGTAAATCTTTGTTTGTCAGATGCACTATATATACATATAAGGGGTTTTCCAATAGGGACTTGACAACTTTTGATTCAATTTGTGAACGCACCCTTTCACTAATCATCGAACTGTCACTGTCAATTTATTCAGTAAACTTAACATTTTCATCATGGTAAAGTACACGAACGAACAACGTCTGCAAATTATAAAAATTTACTACAGAAATTCGGAGTCGGTGATCGCTACTTTAAGAGCGTTAACTCCGATTTTCGGTTGTAATTCTCGCCCTAGTAGACAGGCAGTAACAAGTTTAGTGCAAAAAATTGAGTCTACATATTCGTTGTGTGATGTTACCGTGCCAGTGAGACAACGGGTTGGTCGAAGTGTCGAAAATATCGCTGCCGTTGAAACGTCCGTAGCAAATGATCCAAATCAGTCAATTCCACGGCGTTCTCAAGAGTTGGGCATCGCCCAGACCACTTTATGGCGAATTTTGCGTAAGGATCCTGGTTTACACCCATACAAGATCAAGCTAACTCAAGAATTGAAGCCGATGGACCATTTGAAGCGAAGTACGTTCTCCGATTGGGCTCTGGAAAACATGCGCCAAGATGATCAATTTCATCGCAAAATCATTTTCAGTGACGAAGCTCATCATCAATAAGCAAAATATGCGTTATTGATCGGGTGAAAATCCACATGTGCTTCATGAAACACCACTTCATCCACAAAAAATAACTATTTGGTGCGGTTTGCATGCTGGCGGCGTCATAGGGCCATATTTTTTCGTCGACGATAATGATCGTCACGTTACTGTGAATGGTAATCGTTGTCGCGCCATGATTACATGATATGGACCTGGACAACATGTGGTTTCAGCAGGACGGTGCCACAAGCCACACAGCACACGTTACAATCGATTTATTGAAGAGTAAGTTTGATGAGCGTGTTATCTCAAGAAATGGACCAGTCGATTGGCCGCTTTGTTCGTGCGATTTAACGCCTCTAGACTTTTTTCTTTGGGGCTACGTCAAGTCATTGGTCTATGCCAACAAGCCAACAACGTTGGAAGAGCTCAGAGCCAACATTGAACGCGAAATAGCAGCCGTTTCGGCCGAATTGTGTGGCCGAGTCATCGAAAACTGGATCCAACGAATCGACCGCTGCAAACGTGCCCGCGGTGGCCATATGAACAAAGTCGAGTTCCATTCATAAATGTTTTGATTGTACTTCAACCCGATAATAAAGTTTTTGAAATATCTCAAATGGTCTGCATTTTATTTTGAAAAAAAGTTGTCAAGTCCTTATTGGAATATATATATATATATATATGTATATTGTTTTTAAAACCTTTATTAGAATCGATTCGTATTTAAACTAAAAGAAAATTTTAAAACGTGAAAACATTGTTACATATGTGCCCAGCTTAAAAAAATCCTACCTCTACTTCTGTAGTGAGGAAAGGGGAAGACTTAGATCACATTATCACACGTGCAGTCATTCTGCACGTTGAATATATTTCTAATTTGGATAATCATAGGCTTATGTCGATAAATTACTCTATGGCGTGCAATTTGAATTGGAGCAGTCAGTGATCAATTTTTCCTAGAATTATAGTTAAGACCGGTTGCTTACTAATACTTTTTGAAAACAAAGGGGTTCTGTTAGTTATACAATTAGAGAAGCCGTACTTCAAACACAGTTTCTAGAACGCATAGTCTCACATAGGGCGATATTAATTAACTACCTTGTTCATATGATGTATCTTCTCTGGACTTTTACAGAAATAAATTAAACCTGCTTGTAGGGCGAAATAGCCAACATGATCTATTCACTTATGTACAAAAGTGTCACTAAAATTACCATAATTGCACTACATCATGCTACACGAATAACATTTTGCTCACAATTACAACGAATTTATCTCAAAAACGCCGTAAAAACTATATTTTTAAAAATTCTATCACTCTTTATTAGGTAAATACCAGCCGATTGGTTTCGACCATAGAACAAACTAATCTCAAGCCACGGCGCAAAGCAACTCGTCTATAAATCTCCTAACAGTCTCTATAGTGTTAAGAGTGTTAATATAAGGAAGTGGCAACAACTATATGTAATTCTGATGAAGATCTTACTACTCATATATGGATTTCTCTAGCTCTCAGAACATTATTACGAAAGAATCTAAATTTAGATATAGGTAAACGTTATTAAAGTTTTCAAAATTTAGATTAATGTTACTTAATTATGAATATGTTACGACCAATAGGAATAAATACATAAAAATACTATATATCTGTCTCCAAATGAATTTAGTAATACAGTTTTTGCCATTCAACTTGTTGCACTTTCCTATTTCAATTCCAAAAATAGTATACGTTAATTAAATACAATCCTAAAATTTATCTGACATTTTATACGTAAGCTTGCATCCGTAATGAAGAACTGCGTAATAAAAGACCTCATTCATTTGTTTGCTGAATTTAAATGCAGAGATTATATTGAAGATTTCATTCGACAATAAAAATATCGAGAACAAAAGCAGACATAAACTTCCGCGTCTGCTTTGTATTCCATTGTTATATAAAATGCAGACAGTTCAATATCGATTACTAGCGTCGTACTGTACGTAGGTATTTGCCTCTCGACTTGCAGCAGACTTCCGAACTGTACCAGACATTGCCATCAGACACGTTTCCTTTTGCGTTTAAATACCTAATTATCTTTGTCTTTCTTAGCTTTCTGCGTTGCTTGTGACACATCTGCAGAATTCTAATCGACATCTATGTACAAAATCTGAACTTTCACTTCACGAAATGTCATGGGTAAGTGATTTTCATCGTGAAAACAAGAGTTTAAAATCAGAGCACAATTTATTTACAGATAAATCTTTGTAGCACGTGATATTACAGAGCTTACTCCATATTCAATTTATTAATTTCATCAGCGGGATTTTAAAAAATATTTTTTAGATGATTTTTAGAGATTAAATATAAAATTTTTAACAGAGCTTGTAGGTAATTTTGTTGGAGCCTGTGATTGATTAACCTAATTACCGAAGGTTGATGTATAACTCTTTCCACATTAATTTCCGTATTCTGTATACATAGTTCGACAACTAAGTTGTCATCATCAGCAGATAATTGAACAGCGCCGCACCTGGAAAACTACAGCAAAATACCTGTACGAAAACAAATTCCGCACACGAACCGTACCGCTGAAAGCCAAAACGCACAGTGTACGTTTTGACTTTTGTACAGGTATTTTGGCGTAGTTTCCCAGGTGTGACACTATTTAATTATCTGCTGATGATGACAACTTTGTTGTCGAAATACGTATACAGAATACGAAAATTAATGTGGTAAGGGGTTATATATCAACCGTCAGTGATTAAACAGAGCTTGTGTTGTTTTGTATTATCTCACCACATGGATTTTTTGGGTTTCTGCTTGACACGGTTATTTGAAGTTAATTGAAAGTAAAATTTTGTGATAAATGTATTTTGGTTTTTTGATTCGAAAAAATTCGTTTTACATTAAGGTAACTGCAACCTAACCATGGCATGTGATTTAAAAATGAGCTTATGAGGATGGAAATATATTTTTCTTTTATTTCTTAGCATTGGTAAATTGGTTATTACTAATTCAAGAAAAAATTACAGATATTGAAATACGCGGAACTCCTAGTTCCATTTATTCGACATTTTTATAAATATGAGTAATAAACTGTCTAGTATTGATATGTGGATGTCCACAAACAAAGTTATTGCCCAGGAAGAGATGGTGGTTTTTCTGACGCGGTTGAAAAATAAATATTGACTCAATATCAAAGTTTGTTTGTTCCTCTTTGGCATTACAAACAAGTACGAGTTTTTGTTTCAACGAATTTTAATCCATTTAGTCCTGTTTTTCCATTTTCTACCGGCAGATGTTTCGGTTTTCCCTTTCTTCGTTTTCCTCTGAATCTCAATAACTTTTTTTCAAGATGAACAGTGATCCAGAAAAAAGTTATTAAAAATTATTAAAATTAAGGGCTAACATACTTGAAGAATATCAATAGAATAAACAAATCACAGGACTTATTTATTCTATTGATATTCTCCAAGTATGTTAGCCTTTAATTTTTGATATACATATTCATAAATTCTGTTATCAGTTAGTTTAGTTACAAATCGGTTACAATTCTCCATTGCTTCGTGTGGTGGGCTATACATATATTGTGTATATTTTTAAAACTTACATCCATAACGATTACAGGACTTATTAATGTTGCCAACACTTTAATTTTTTTTATTTATGAAATATCGAAAGGTCTTTATGGGTTCGAAATTTTTTTTTCGGTGTGAATATTACTGGAATTATTATTGACTTCCATATACTTGGTTTTATTTCCATTAACCTCAAGATCTCTCTTTACTGCTTCAATGGCTATTTGTGCCATTGTTTGTACTAATTGTCTCAAAATTCTTGGGCGATCACAAATTTGGAATGGTTTAACAACTATGTAGTTACTAACAGTAGTATCTTTGAAAGCGCTTTCCAATCCCAGATTAAGCAACTTAGTTGACAGTTACATCAATAAATAGATAGATTATTACTTTTGTACAGTGCTTAATTTATATTAAACACATATTATATAAAAAAATTAAAGATATCTTCAAATTATTAAATTGAGTGAACGCGACGACTTAGAAAACCCTCAATCTCCTTCTGAAAGTTTTTATTGATTGAGCTGATTTTATTTCTTCTAGCAGTATACTAGAAAAAGATATTTCAAGAGATAATGGGCTCTTTTGCATAATGCATAATTTATTTGTAGAACTTCTGAGGAAATCCTTATCTCTGGTATCATATCCATGGTAGCATGAATTTCTAGCAATATTGATTTTATTACCATAAATGTTATTAAGGACTCCCAAGATGAAAATGCACGGTTACAGCAAATTCTATATTTTCTAGAAAGGGTCTACCTGAGTCGTTCGATTTAATATTTGCCATGCAAGACATGATTCCTTTTTGTGCAATGAAGGCCTCGTTGACATAATTTCACAACACCAAGAAAGATGCGAATTAAACTGAGCTTAATAAAATCAAGTTAAATATTGTTCATTTATTATAGTTTTCAAATGTCTGATTAGATAACATACATATTTTATGTAATTTTTGAAATGTTTGAACAGTACTCTTTCCGAATAATACATCGTAAATCGTCATTGTCATCCAAAATTTTATCGAAGCTGTTTGTTTTTCTACTTCAAGTGAATTAACTTTCACATCTGTATTTAGTCCAACTTTTGTTTGATGTGTGCGAAATATCATAAGTTTAGTTTTATCTAAATGTATATGCTGCTTATTTATTGCGAACCACTCACTTATTCTCTTCGCAATTAATGCCGCCTTCACCTACAAAGGAGCAGGATTCCCAGCAGAAAAAAGTCCCGATGGTTCATTTGCGTATAGAACTACTGAATTTAAAGAATGTAATGTTTTTTGTATAATAAGAATAACACCGGACCAAGCGTCGATTCCTGCGGAACACCCATGTTAATGGGCTAATGGAATGAAAGATAATCCACAATTACATCCTTTCTGTTCTATCTCTAACTTTTACAAACCGATATATTTGAAAAATGTAATGGAAACCAAAACATCACCATTTTATGAATACCATAAGCCTTTATCAAGAAATATGCGGTGATTCATACCTACAATCAAAAACTCGGCTCAAATCATAGAAAATGGCCACCGAATACTCACCAAATCTCCTTAAGGAAATGAACGGTGACAACTGTAGAATAATTTTTTCTAAATCCGTACAATCGGCTGTTGTAATATATCTTTCAAATAACCAAGCAATTTTGAAGACGTCTGGTGCATCCGAAGGTTTTTGAATAAAGTGGACATTAAAGATATAGTTCGGCAGCTGACCACTTTTAAATGAGAATTTTTGTTTAGAAATTGGCAATACCATTGATACCTTTAAAGTATGAGGAAATATATCGTAGCGATCTATTAATTAGTTGAGTGGGAGGCTACCGCTACTTCACCTTTCTTTTAGTACATGATATTTCAGTTGCAAATTAAATATAGTATCGTGATATAGTCTTATTACTCCGCATCTGAAACGGTACAACATGCTTTAATGCATTGCATCGAATAAATGCAGCAATTTATTTGGTCCGAATTATTTCTGTTATTCTAAAAAGAAACATACACCAAAGTTATTATAATAAAAGAATTTATTCAAATTAATAACAAAGTATAAGAATAACAGTTACTTTGGCATGTGAAAATGTATTGGCATTCTTGAAGATATTTCAATAATCCTACATATACACTGCCGTGTAGAAATTTAATCGTACTACCAGTATAGTGTTACTTTAACCAATCTTCAGTGCAAAGTGCCGTGTAAAAGAAAATCAATGCGTAGTCTTTTTTACAAATTTTATTTTTTCTTTATTTTGGTTAATATTTATTATTCACGCAATGTAATCATGATCTGAATTTGTACAGGGCGTTTTTCTTCAAACAGAGCCAAAAGAGTAGATAAATTTGGGTAGATTATTTTATTGGTGACGTCGTCCTTAAATATTTACAGAATTTTTTTTACAGTTTTCATGTTTCTTCTACCTTCAGATACACTATGCATTTCTATATAAGTATGTTTTACGAGGTGTGGCAATTAAATAACAGGACTGGTGTGAGAAATATTATTTATTACAAATAAACTTGTATTTAACTTTTATTCCCTTCAACATATTCTCCTCCCCTATATATACACCTCTAAATGTCTTCTACGGTTTAAAACAATGCTGTAGTTCAACAGTTGTCAACCTCTTCTATAAATCTGCCGTTTTTGCTTTTATATACAATATATATTCAACGGACTAAAAATCTTCTCTTTAATGCACTTTTCACTTTTGGGAACAGGTGAAAGTCACATGGTGCGAGATCTGGCAAATACGGAGGATGATCTAGCACGACCATGCGCTTATCCGCTGAAAACTGCTTGACAGATAGGGCACCATTTTTGCGCAAACTTTTGTCATATTTAACTTATCATGCAAAATGTGTCTTACTGTTTCTTCCTTAATGTTTACCATATCAGCAATCATCCGAATGCTCGGACGTCGGTCTTTAAGCACAATTGCATTAGTTTTCTGAACGTTCCCTTCAGTTCTTGCACCTTGACCTCTTCCCAACCTTCAGAAAATCGTTTATGTCATTCAAAAACTCGCGCGCGTGACATAACATTATCACCAAATGCCTCTTTTAACATTTGTAAACATTTTGTTGGCTATTCTTTTAATTCGACAAGAGATTTTACGTCAACGATCATCATGGCACTATTAAGTAACAGCGTCCTCTACAATTAAAGCTCGAAAGTAAATTAAAGCAGACAAAGAGATGAAACTCCGGGTTGTTGCTTGAGAAGTATCAATGTCAATAACATCGCCCGGAAGGAGCACAGTCTCGTTCTTTAATTGCCATACCTCGTACGTAGTAAACAATGAGAACTCTCGCCAGTTTTGGAGTAAATATGTTCTATATTAAAAGTTACTAACCAGAAGATAATTATGATATAATTTACCGCGAGTAAAAGAAGCGATGACGGACGATATGAAGACGGAGAAAATAAAAAATTAATCTAATTACAGCCTTGCCCGTTGCGATTGCACGACGGGAGAAGTGCAGTCTCGTTATTTAATTAACATACCTCTTATGTATTAATACTCAAAATTTTTTTTGTTTATTACATGCATATATGAAAAGCTTTTATAAGTGGATGTATTTTTATATTAAAAACTGTAGAAAAAGATGTTACGATAAAGTATACAATACCTCGTATACAAGTGAAATCAACACGTTTTTATATTTGGAATTTTATAATAGTATTTGAAATGTACAAGGTGTGGCTAGAATATGACAGGATTGGCTTAATTAACATTCTTTATTCAAATGGTTACGTATCGAACATATTGTCACCTTTAATATATGCCCCCCCCCCTCAAGCCACGCAACGCTCCATTCGAATTTTACACTATTTGAAATAGTCCTGTCTAATAGTCCGTGCATAACCTCTGCGGTTTTTATTTTTTCACCATCTACTGAATCAAATCTCGTTCGTCTTAGCGAAGACGTGTGAAAATAGAAAGAAGCCACAAGACGTCGGAAGAGTACGCTACGGTATGGTCCATCACTATGACGTTTTGCTTTGTCAAAACCGTCCCAACGAACAATACGTTGTGTGACTATGCGTTGTCTTGATGAAGGGTACACGTGTTCTTTCTTCACATCTCTGGTCTTTTTCTCTAATTCGTTGACGAAGAGCCTCAAAAACCTCCTTGTAGTAAAATTGATTAATGGTGTAGCTATCTGGTACCCAATCAAAATTAATAATGCCCTTGATGTCAAGAAACGTCAGTACCTTGAATTTAGATATTCTGTGTAGCGCCTTTTTGTGTCCTAACGAATTGGGGCTCTTCTAATACATCAACGGTAGTTTTGCAACCGGGACCTATTGGAAAAATCACGACTCATCGCAGGTGATTCTAAAAATCTCTAGGAAGTTCGGGTCGTTTCGATATTTTTATATATGTCACCATAAATATGGCACCATTTTCGCTCACACTGATAATTAGTTTTTCATGAAGAATTTGACGGATAATCTCTTTGTCAATGTTGACCAATTTAGCAACAGCTTGAAATCTCAGATGGCGGTCTTTTTTAATGATTTCAGGGATTTTCGCAGCGTTTGCGTCCGATTTTTATACCGCTGGCCGACTGGGACGCTTTTCATCAACTTCCCCCCCCCTTTTCTTTCTTTGAGCCTTATAAACCACACGAACAATTAAGTGCGAGACAAACACTGTTCACCATAAGCCTCCTGCAATAATTTGTAAGTTTCTGTGGCAGTGGTGTTGTGCCCAGAACTACGTTAACACGTTGCTCCATTTTAGCGTTCACGACGATTCGGACAGGGGTCAAGAACATGACCTACATTACTGAATTTCTGGACTCAACTGGTCTTGCAACTTTTATAACAGACTCAAGCGGCAATAAAAACCAATGACTGACATCATTTGACCCAGATGAGATAGGAGAGGCTCGTCAAAACAGTTAATCCGGTTAATCACTAGTTACACCTCGTACTTATCTTCAATTCTGAAAATTCTAAGGTTTTGCGAACACGCATAATTATGTTCTAAAAATTGATGGAAGTTATCTTATTGGATCCAAACCCGATGAAAGGAAAAATCGTCATCTATTTCATCTCACGACCGTTTGTTCCTGCCATTGCTGCCTTTATAAACCTTGCATTTACATGCTGATGTGACTTAACATTTGCTCTTGCTTAGGGGTACCAAAGTGTCAGAAGCTTTTTACCTTTGTAATTTCACAATATAGTTGACTTGTAGTAGTTTGCGCATTGCATTTTGTGGCTTCTTCTTTGTATATCAGTTCTATTATGGTCATCATCCAATCACTTGGCATTCTCATGTCTATATTAAAGTTATTAGGCTATCGTTTTACACTAGGTAAAACTTTAAAAACGTAAAACGAAATATGTCGAATGATTCAAGAGACTTATGATGGCGATTATACATTTTCCACAATATTTCACGATTTAAAGAGGTCGTGAAAACATTACAGACGATGGTTGACCAAGGTTGATTGAAAGGTGGAATCATCGAAGAAAACGCTGGAGAAGTACACAAGTTATTTAAAAGTGGACAAAAATCTTTAACAAGAGCTATAGCAATAGTGCTTGAAATAAAATATTACAAGTAAACGTAATTTGACTTAAAATGGTGAACGTAAATCTCATTCAATATCAATGTATAATATCAGGTGGATCCACAATTTTGTAGCGTTTTAGTTTCCAGAATGAAAGTGCCTTGAAAAAAATAGCTAGCCATGCCGACAATAGCTTTTGAATTTGTGCTAAGATTGTTTTATTTATTGATAAAAGAAAATGGAATGTCAAGTGAAAAGAGGGTTTCCGACATATCCTTTTGTTTGAG
Organism: Dermolepida albohirtum; assembly: GCA_031893035.1. Lineage (NCBI taxonomy): Eukaryota > Metazoa > Arthropoda > Insecta > Coleoptera > Scarabaeidae > Dermolepida > Dermolepida albohirtum. Next base: position 101,146 of record JAVIWB010004703.1, on the reverse strand, counting down.
TTCAACAGATGAGTTAATGCATCGACAGCTGCTAGAACCATTTGTGCCGTTTATGGAGAAAATGTAATTTGGGAGAGTACAGTATGGAAACGGTTTCCTTTAAGGAATTTGCTTTAATAATGATACGTTGCGTCAAAATAGCTTTGGCGAATGGAGGAGACTATGTTCTTAATTTGTGCATATATTTTGTTTGTTAAAGACTAATCAATTTTAGGCTGAATACATTATTAGATGTGCCAAGTAAGGAGCAGAATTCCATATATATCATAACTAATGTAAAACACGGTGCTTTAAAGTACCAAGACCGTGTATTTATTTCATGGTTAACGCACATGTACAGTTTGTAAAAATTGAAAACCATTGATATTTTAATGGAATGAATCATTAACAACAAAAAGTTTATTCCACTAAAATCTGCATACAAAATACTTATGTGCTATATAATTAATAAGAACCCAGTCTCCAGTATTATACTCGTAGATGATGGCTTCAGAGTGTTTCTTCATGCTAGCAACTAAATTTTCTGCGTAGCTTACTGGCAGTTGTCTCCATGTCTTCCTTATATGGCGAGCAAGTTGCCTGATGTTGCAACGGCCATTTTGTCGTATGAATGCCGTTTGCATCTGTCCATTTAATCTACTGCGATGTGTTGAATCGTTGTTTTTTTGCAAATACTATTCCGGCATATCACTGGCAAACGACTTTTGCACGGAAGACGGAAATCCCTTTTAATGCAATTTTATCACTCCACGTGAGTCTAAAGTTTCTGTAAATGCGCATAACGATCCGAAACTCCGTTTGCTGAAGCACTTCTATACATACATCTTAACTGGAGACTTTACACTGCAATAGACTGGTTTGTATCACAGAACCAAGCTTTCTTTCTGGGAATTCAAGCTTAAGAAGAAGATTCCTCGGAAAACACAATATTTGACCAATATCGCTCAATGTTATTATAAGCTCAGGCAAGACGCTTTTCGCAGTGATTCACTGACAACAGTTTTATTATGGAACTGCGTTATTTCAGGCTATATTCGTATAAACGATTATGTAGAGTCATCAAACTTACTTTTATATTCTTCTTCCACAATTCTGCTTGTGTGTTACGCCATGTTAATTTAGCTTTTTTTTAAACATAGTGATGATCGCATTATCTTGCTTTGTCGTGGTTACTACGACCTGGAATGTCATCTACTGACTTTGTTGTTTTATTTAGTTTAATACCCACCTTTAGGAATCCTAAATATCTTTGCAAAGGCAATTTGGACATTTTTGGTCCTTTTGGGTGCGTACACAAGAATACACCTTCAAACAAAGAAAAGCATCTATCTCATAGAAGAATCAAGACTCAACTAATACCTACTCGATGCATAAGGTCTCTCCACTTGGCTGTACCCCTCTGCTCCTCTTCCACCCCTTCACTAACAAGTAATTAGCAGTTCGTATAATCTATACAGACTGTATACACAAATGAATTAGGACGAAAAATTTAGAACTTACGGCGTAAATTAATTTTGACGTGAGTAAATAAATACATTCTAATTTGTTCGTATGCTACACAGGCATTTTTTTAGTTTTACATTATTCCAGTATCAAATAACCATTTATTTTCATCAGATCTAAAGCCTACATATGTGAAAAACACGATTATCAATGGGATAATATATTGTTCTCCCATTTGTGAAACAAACTGATTAATTCAAATAATTAATTTGTAATGAAAACATAAAAATTGCGTAGGATTATATATGACGGTGTGTTTGAGGTTTGTGGTGTTCACCTGTTTCTCTAATTGGTTCATATTAATCACGTGGAATAATAATAAAATATCAGCACTACATTAATATGTTAAATACACAAATTGCAATATCGTAGTGTAATCAAGTTCTGTTAATATTCGTTTCTAATGTTTCGTCCTTGGTTTTTGATGTCTCTCCATATACAATTATATGAATGTAATTACACATACAATGAGCATACATATATATGCAGTATATAATAAAGATACTTCGTTTGTGTTAATGGTTATTATTTCCGAGAAATTAAAATTATATTATACAAATGATTTTATTACATTTGAATGTATTTTTTTTATAAATCGGTAACTACGTTTTGCGTTACAAAAAATGTTTTTCCAATGCAAAAGGTATAGTTGTGGAACCGTTGACGAAGTTATCTAATATTTTGTTAATTTCACAATGTGATTACAATTTTGTAACTATGTATAATAATGGGCGAGAGCAATCTATTTTAGTTTAATTATTAGTAGAGGGATTCTCGAACCTCCTCATTGACTTTGACCACAATGCATGATATAACGGTTAAGGTCAATGAGGAGGTTCTAGAATCGGCTGAGGCCGAAGAGGTTTCAGTGTTAAAATCATTTTAAGGTTAAGGTCATTTCAATGTCAAAGTTAATGAGAAGCACCGAGAGTACAATCTAGTTTAGCTTTTATATCGGTTGGGCTGAGGACTTTCAAATAAAAGTATTGTATCACGTAACAATGACAAATTTTCTCCATTTTTACAAATTCACTGTAAACGGTCACTATTAATGGCTGCCAAACAAATACTAAACAACGTGGCGTCTTCAAACTTGAAACATATGCTTTATAGATTGTGTACTTTCTAATACAGTGATATTTTTCAAACAACTACCGCAATCTTTAGACAGGCCTGGTACTTATGGGACCGCCCTCGTATATACAAAGGTAGAGTTATAGAATCATTCCCAGTATTGTGAGTTATCATGAAGCGTTCATTTAGTATGAAAGAACAAAGTGATTGTTCTCAAAAAATTGAAGACGGTAAATTGAGAAATGTTAGCATTGAAGAAGGTAATTTCACAAATGAAGTTGAAAATTATAAAGTGGATACTTGTATAGAAACTTTTTTCACTCAAATGGGTCGGATGAATGATTTATGGGCTAAAGTATATACGTGTGTGCAGAAAAATGTACGATATAATACTTTAATTATATTGAGTTTGTTAATGAAGTCAACTGCTACAATGTTTGTATTAATTCCTAAAATTTATAGAATATTTGAGGGAAGTAAATTAATAAATTTCAATGGTAAAAGAAGTTCAACTAGAATACTGGACTTTTTAATGATTAAAGGGAATTTACTGAGTCTCCCGATATTGTCAATGCCTTTGCAAATACATTTACTAATGTATATACTGGAAGTGACCCTGATGTTTATCTGTAATGCATTACTGTTCTTCTACAATTCCGCCTGTAACACTGGATAATCTAAAGCTAATGTCTAGAATGCCTAATAAAAGAACTGATGATGTGCCACTATGTACAATCATATTTCCTTAGAGGCATGTATTTTTCCTGATGTATGGAAAGGAGTAAGGATGTTCTGTTCACAAAAAAGTGCTACAGCGTCTTTGTCTAATTAGGGCCCTATATCTATTCTTTCTAACTTTGCAACAGTTTTTGAGCAGGTGCTATCTATATATTCAAATTTCCGGTTGTTCTTGTCATCAAGTCAGCATGGCTTCATTTATGGCAGACTAACTTTAACCAATCATTACACAAGGTAAATTTAATGGAGACTATGGTTAATTGAATTAATCAAAAAAAGTTAATCGAAACAAACATTGTGCGTCTTTTGGGTTTCAACGGTTAAAATTTTCGTGCGGATTTATTCTGTGCGAGTTTGACCGCAGATCCAGGTCCGACTCTATGATTAAGTATCTGCTGATGATGACAACACAATTGTCGAAGCACGTATACAGAATGCGAACATTGATCTGACAAGGGATTGTATTTACTTTTTTTGGTTAATCTTTACACAATTTCGTAATATAGTTCTTGGATAAACACGGACGAGTTGATGTCTTATATACGAATTTCTCGCATGGCATTCGATGTAATATGTCATCAATTTTATCTATCCAAGCTAGCTCTTTTGGATTGGCTCCTTCTGTAATTGCACTTATAATGTCGTATATGGAAAATCGCTTAGGTGCATTATGATGGATACCGCTCTAACGAGTTTATTGTCATGTCGAGTGTCCCACAAGGTTCTTATCTATATCCATTTTTATTTATTCGTTTTATTAATGATCTTTTTTAAAAATGGATTGTCCAAATTTAGTTTTTACCGATGACATAAAAACCATATCCGAAATTTATAATGCTCATGATATTCCAAATTTGCAAAGAAACCTTGACCTTATTAAAACCTGATGTAATTCAATTAAAACTAGATGTCGATAAATGGTGTGTTGCATTTTATTCAAAAAAGATTAACTCCACTTTGACTAGAGTATAAAATTGATAACAAGATTTTGGCTAGATACTCTTTGCGAGTTACTTTTGATTCACAGTTTAGGGTGATTTTCTATATGTCAAGAGTTTCTGCCAAGTTTGGACGCACCATTTACCAACAGCGAGGACTGGTATACTACAATGTGCACCTTTAACAACACAACAATTATGTGAAAAGATACAGGTGAACACCTTTTTCATGTGTTTTTGAGTTTAAATAAATATTTTTTTATCTTTTTGTGATTTAGCAGCTACACAAATTGTATTTTATTTATGATATTTATTATTGTTCTGTAAGTGTGCATAATGTCTGCTGAACAATAAAAACTTATTATTATTATGAATATTTTAGAAAATGTGTGACTTAAATGAAAATAAGTTTAGTTTGTTGCGTTTTATATGTATATGAATTACATAACAATGCAAACATAAAAAAAATAAGTAAATCCCCTGCCGTAATAATAAGTATATTCTTAACACTAATATAAGAATAGGTACATACATAATTACGTAAACAAATTTAAATTAGTTATTTGATCTTTGCTTTTATAATATTGGGTTGGCAACTAAGTACTTTCGGTTTTGTAGTATAAAATAAAACACTTTTTTTTTAAACAAAGAATAGTTTTTAATCAATTATATATTTTCCATTTTGTTCAATGACCTTTTGCCATCTTTCTTTCAGCTGCATGATTCCGCGCTCGTAAAATTTCTGGTCCTTACCAGCAAAAAACTGAACCAGGTGCGAGTGAAGGTCATCGTCATTTGTGAAAGTTTTACCATTCAAAGAATTCTATAAACTTCGAAATAAATGGTAATCAGATGGTGCTAGATCAGGGCTGTATGGGGGATGTGGCATCACTTCCCAGCCAAGCTCCAATAGTTTCCCACTAGTTGCCAAACATGTGTGTGGTCTTGCATTATCTTGGTGGAAAACTACACCTTTCCGATTTGACAATTCTGGCCGTTTTTTTTTTGATTGCTTCATCCAGTTTTATTAATTGTTGACAGTAAACATCAGAATTGATCGTTTGGTTCCTTGGAAGCAGCTCAAAAAACACAACACCTTTATAATCCCACCAAACTGACAGCATGATCTTTTTTGGATGCAATTCAGCTTTCGATGTGGTTTGAGCTGGTTTATCGTGATTGCTCCATGATCGTTTTCGAACTATGTTACTGTACAGGACCCATTTTTCATCACCAGTGATGATTCTTTTTAAGAAAGGGTCGGTTTCATTTCGTCTAAGGTGCATATCGCAAAAGTTAATTCGTTGTGTTAAATGAATTTCTTTCAATTCGTGAGGTACCCAAATATCAAGCTTCTTAGCTAACCCAAGACATTTTAAATGTTTTTCAATTGTTGTGTGCGATACACGTAGCCTCTCCGCAACCTCTCGAACAGTTATATGACGATCCTCTTCAATTATGACTTTGATTTGGTCATCATCAACTTCAGTAGGCCGACCAGAACGTTGCTCATCTTTGAGGGAAAAATCTCCAGAACGGAATTTTTTATACCAATTCTGACATGTGCGCTCTGTTAAGCAATTAGCACCATAAACTTTATATATCTTTTTTTGAGCCACAGCAGCTTTCTTTCCTTTACGGAAATAAAATAGTAAAATATGTCGAAAATGTTCGTTTCTGCACTCCATTTAAAATTAACCCACAACTAATAGCTTTAATAAAAATCACGCACTACTTGCTTCTGAAGTTACGTCAATGTGACTAGTATCACGCGACAAACGGTAAAGTACAGCACTAACGTACGTTATACAAAAAATAAAGCAACGCTCTCTATCAGTAAAAACCGAAAGTACTTACCCAATATTTAAATAGATTATTTTACAAAAATCACATTGTATAAAGTTTTATATAATAATAAGAATTATTATTTGTTAATATTATTGAGAAATACTTAGTACATAGATTTCTTACATATTAAAGTCCTTTTAATTTGCAATACGTAAAAAATCTGTATTTTCTGTTAACAATCGTGCTCGTGAGTCTACACATCCGTTAAGTATTAATAAAGGTTATTTTAATTATGCAAGTATTTCATCATTAGATTTCAAACGATCGTTCTCTACAGGTAACAACATTTACTTTTCACGACATGAAAACTTTGTCGAAACATACTCGATGTTGCAAATATTTAACCAACTTTATCCACTTCGTGCACCTGCATACTGAAAACGCTGTTTGAAAGGGTAAGTGTTTATTTACATTTATTACATGCTAGATCGCTTTGAAGTATTACAACTCACGGTGCCAACTCTATCAATAATAATGGACAATAATTTAATCATTTGGTATCATTTATTTTGGTGATGTACTTTACCACGTAAACAATAATATATATTACAATTATGATTTTAGTTAGCTTTTAGTCATTGTTCTATTGTGTTTTGAAAATAAGAAAAATACGCGAATTATTCTAATAACTTCGTAATTTTTGCAAATAGACCCAATTTATTGTAATTCTTAAAATCAAAAATTTCATTTTTCTCTGACACGGCCAAATCCACCTACGATTTATATTTAAAATAAGAAAGTTTGTACTTAAAGCGGCTAAAGCTACAGAGGTTACAATACCACATTTGAATTCTACGCAAAAGTTCGCCTAGATAATGTAAAAATAATATTTCAGAATCTTTTATACCTCGTCTCAAAATAAGAAGGAGTGATTTAAATATTGCACCAAAATAGTACATATTTTTAAGAGATTTCATTGGTTCTTGAACAGGCAAGTAATATGAATGCCAGATATCCGCCATTTTTCATAACCTGTAAAGGTTTAATTGCATTTTTGCATTGTTTATTTTAATAATATTTAATCTTAATTTTGGATAAGTTATACATATTAATCCAAAAAGTAACGAATACACGTAGTAAGTAATGCAAGAAATAATGCATACTTCCATAAAAATGAATTTTGTTTCATTTATTTTGATATATAATAATAAAGAAAAAGATCAATATTGTTGACAAACTACTACATTCACGACAGTTAGATTAACTTTAGGAATAAAATATCACTCAAAGTAACATTGCTTTGGCAACAAAGCGAATGATAGAAACGGCCTAGGGCTAGTGTATTTCCCGAAACAGAGATAATGAGATATATCGGGTTTTTCAATAAGGACATAACAACTTTGTATTTAAATAAAACACAAAATAATTGATATATTGAGCTCAAATTTATTCTAGGTGCAGTATACATGTTAAACTTAACAAGAGAATTCGATCTCGTTCATATGACTACCGCAAGCATTTTTGCAGCGGTCGATTCTTTAGAGCCGATTTTTCAACCACACATATCGGCCGAAACGTTGACAGATTCGCGTTCGATATTGTTACCGAGCCCCTCTAACGTTATTGGCTTGTTGGTATGAAGAAACGACTTAACGCAACCCCATAAAAAGAAATCCAACAGCGTTAAATAGCATGAGGGAGGTGGCCACTCGACCGGACCATTTCTCGAGCTTACACAGTTACTGAATTTTGCCTTCAATAGATCAGTTGTTCGATCAGCTGTGTGACATGTTGCACCATCTTGTTGGAACTACATATCACTGATGTCAAGTCAGTCCAATTCTAGCCAAAAAAAGTCTTCCAATATGACACGATAGTGAATTCCACTCACCGTAACATGCGATCACTTTCACCGACGAAAAATTATGGTCCAATCACACCTCCGGCATGAAATCCGCACCGCACGGTCACTTTTTGTGGTTGTAATTGAGTCTCTTGAAGCCCATATGTGTTTCTTGTTGTCTAATAATGAATATTTTGCTTATTGACAAGACCATTAAACCAAAAATGAGCTTCATCGCTGAAGCTGACTTTTGGATGAAATTCAGAACTTTCTTCAAACCTTAGCAGAGCCCAATTAGATAAGTTTCGGCGCTTCATACGATCAAGGGGCTTCAATTCCTGAGTTAATTTGATCCTGTAAGGGTGTAAGCTAAGATATTTATGCAAAATTCGATACAATGAGATTCGAGAAATTGTCAATTCCTGTGAACGGAGTGGGATCGGCGGATTTGGCTCATTTTGAACCGATGCACTTATGGCTGTGATATTTTCGGTACTTCGACCGGTGCGTTGTCTCACTAGCACAGGAACTTCCAATAGTGAATACTTGACTTCAATTTATCTACTATAGCATGCATAGTCTGTCTGGTAGAACAAATATTACGACCGAAAATTGGAGTAAGCGTTCTTAATGGTTCGACCACCGGCTCAGAATTGCGGTAGTATTTTTTAATTTCCAAACGTTGCTCGTGAACTTCACCATGATAAAAATGTTAACCTTAACTGACGTTTTGGTGTTTATAGATAATGAAAAATGTTCAAAAGTTAATTCATATTAGAAAACAAAATTATTATGTCTCTATTGGGAAACCTGTTATATACTCCAAGAAAAAATACTGCACCGTGAACGTGGAATGGATTATAGCACATGCTTAATTATATATGTAAAGAGTGTTTCAAACTGCGCGGTTTCTTTTAAGATTAAATAAAATATAGTTGGCGCACTGAATTTGTCTGGGTATGTGGGCATTTAAAAAATGTGATGTATAATACTTATAAAAGCGGCTTCATACACGATACAACAACGCTTTCAAATTGTGTGTATCTAAACAAGTGAGATACATTCACAGACTAATTAAAAAGTAAGGAAAAAAACTAAATGTGAAAAAGATTACATTGTCACCATATAAGTTAATTCAGGAATGCTATGTCTTGGATGACATTGAAAGTTTCTCTAAAATATAAAAGGCGTTTCAAATTACGCGGTTTTCTTTAAGAAGAAATAAAATATAGATGGCGGACTGATTTTGTCTGGGTATGTAGGCATTTAAAAAGTGTGATATATGACATTTATAAAAATGGCTTCGTACACGGTACAACAACGCGTTCAAATTGTTGAATTATTTTATGAAAATCAGCGTTCTGTGAAAAGAATTTTTAGAAAATTACGTGAATTTTATGGTTTACATAATCGTCCATCTGAAAGCACTATTGGTAGAATTATTAAAAAATTTCAAGAGACCGGTTCCGTGTAAGATCAAAAAAATACAATCGTGTTGGTCGTACACAAGAAAATGTTGGTTTGGTTCGTGAAAATGTTGCTGAAGATCCTGAAATGTTTATTAGACGACGTTCACAACAACTTGGACTTAGTGGATCAACAACATGGCGTATTTTACACAAGGATTTAGCTCTGAAGGCATATAAGTTTCAAATAACACAGGAACTTAAGCTATTAGATCATTTAAAACGTCGTTAATTTGTCAATTACATCAATCAACAACCAGCTGATTTTTCTCAAAAAATAATGTTTTCCGAGGAAGGACATTTTAAACTTGGTGGCTATGTTAATAAACAAAATTGCCATATCTGGGGTGAGGAAAATCCACGAATTATTCATGAAAAACCTATGCATCCTAAACGTAATCAATTCTTGCTTTGGAAAATGAAATTATTCGTGCCATTGGTGAGATAGAGCCTCAATTATGTCAAAATGTCATTGAAAATTTTAACAAAAGAGTGAACGTCTGTGGAGCTGCAAGAGGAGGCCATTTGGCAGATATTATTTTTCGCTGATAAATGTCATAACTGATACTGCAATTACCAATAAAAAGTTCTTGAAAGTGAATGCAAATTATGTTTTATTTATTCTTTAAAAAACCGCGAAATTAGAAACACTCTTTACTTAGTAGGTAGGAACATAATTACTATTACACTCATTTTATGCGGAAAAATGAAAATTAGGAAATATTTTTTAAACAACTGTAAAAAAAGGGGATGTATCGCACGTCGAAAATTATAGACGGTATATACCAAGTATAATTCATTTAAATTTGTAACACGAGTGTATTTCCTTTTAACACTGCTCCGTTCACAAATTAAGGTTTAAATCATATTTATTCTTAGAACATTTTGAAACTTTTAAATAACTGCTTTAGTGCAAAATATTTTTAGATGAGATACCTAAGCCTATTTTTATCGACTAATGCCAATATAGATTGTTTTAGTTCTGAAAATTTTGAATGTGAATATACTTTTTGCCACTGACCTTGTACCAATAAAGTGATTCTGATGGAATTCGAGGTCAACCGCGTGTCTATGCATAATCTTGGAAATTTACAATGACCGGTACGGTACCAGACTGCGTGAGTGAAGTCCAATATTATAGCATTTTGTTTTGTGCTTGCGGAAACTGTAAGAAATTGTACCCACTACAAATACCTTCTTTGATCGTATTTAAAAGATAAAATCTAGATATGAGCTTGGAAATGACTGTGTATTTATTATATTTCCTAGATGAAAAATCGTCTTGGATTGTTTTCAGTAGTTTAGTTACCGACACAATATATATGTACAACGTGTATCTAAACAAGTGTGATACATTCACAGGCTAATTAAAAAGTAAGGAAAAAAACTAAAAATATGAAGAAGATTACATTGTCACCATATAAGTTAATTCAGGATAGCTATGTCTTGAATGACATTGAAAGTTTCTCTAAAATATAAAGGGCGTTTCAAATTACGCGGTTTTCTTTAAGAATAAATAAAATATAGATGGCGGACTGATTTTGTCTGGGTATGTAGGCATTTAAAAAGTGTGATATATGACATTTATAAAAATGGCTTCGTACACGGTACAACAACGCGTTCAAATTGTTGAATTATTTTATGAAAATCAGCGCTCTGTAAAAAGAGTTTTTCGAAAATTACATGAATTTTATGGTTTACATAATAGTCCATCTGAAAGCACTACTGGTTGAATTATTAAAACATTTCAAGAGATCGGTTCCGTGGAAGATCAAAAAAGTGAAAAATATAGTCGTAGTGATCGTTCATAAGAAAATATTGGTTTGGTTCGTGAAAGTGTTGCTGAAGACCTTGAAATGTCCATTAGACGTCGTTCACAATAACTTGGAGTTAGTGGATCAACAACACGGCGTATTTTACACAAGGATTTAGCTTTGAAGGTATAAAGTTCAAATAACACAGGAACTGAAGCCATTAGTGCATTCAAAACGTCGTTAATTTGTCAATTTCATCAATGAACAACCAGCTGATTTTTCTCAAAAAATAATATTTTCCGATGAGGCACATTTTGGACTTGGCGGCTATGTTAGTGAACAAAATTACCGTATCTGGGGCGAGGAAAATCCACGAATTATTCATGAGAAATCTACGTACCCTAAACGAGTTTCTGTTTGGTGTGCATTATGGTCACAAGGTGTAATTAGACCTTACTTCTTTGAAAATGCTGCTGGTGAAGCTGTAATTGTCAATGGTGATCGATATCGTCGGAAGATAACCGAATTTTTGTGGCCTGAATTAATGAATATTGATCTAGAGGATATGTGGTTTCAAAAGGATGGCACTACACCTCACTTTGCACACGAATAAATCAACGTGTAATCTCAAGAAACGGTGATGTTAATTGACCACCAAGATCATGTGATTTGATACCGTTTACAATTCCTGCTTTGAAAGATGAAATTATTCGTGTCATTTGTGAGATAGAGCCTCAATTATGTCAAAATGTTATTGAAAATTTTAACAAAAGAGCAGACGTCTGTGGAGCTGCAAGAGGAGGCCATTTGGCAGATATTATTTTTCGCATATAAATGTCATAACTGATACTTCAATTACCAATAAAAAGTTTTTGAAAGTGAATGCAACTTATGTGTTTTATTTATTCTTTAAAAAAGCCGCTAAATTTGAAACACCCTTTATTAATTACGAGCTTTATTTATTATCTATATTTTCATTTACGATAATAAATTGTTCAATGTACAACTATTTCTTATAAAATTTTGCAGACTTTCAAAACTGCTACCATTAATAAGTTACCGTAAAATTCTTAACATTTATCATAATCTAGAGTCACTCATATTCATCTATCAAAACATGGTTTCATTGGGAAGTGTTCCACTTTAACTATACTGCTTGAAATAATTAACCGCTATTCTATATAATTGACAATAGGAAGTAGTGCTAAAAAGCTATACCTCCCTCTATCGTCCAAATATACAATTGTCTAAAAGAAGGAAATGTTTAGAAGCTCGTGTTCGCCCTGCTAAATTGTACAGCTATGCTGTCTCGGTGGATTTGTAAACAGAACACTTTTAGACTTGACATACGCAATTTGGTGAACGTTTGAGAATAATTCAAATGTGAATAAGACCCTGTTTGTGAAGCATTCGTGTAATTCAAATCTTACCAGGCAAATCGTGATTTTATTAACGAACATATTCTCTGTGGATTATCTTTTCTTTTGAGATATTGCATAAAGTGAGAGAAAACTGTACCACCATCTATCGTGCAAACATGCAACTGTTCGAAAGAAGAAAATGTATAGAAGTTCGTGTTCATCCGGTCAAATATACAGCAGAACACTTTTAAACTTGATATACACCATTCGGTGAATATCTTCTTTCGGATAATTGCACGTTTGGACGATAGAGGGAGATATAGTTTTTTTCACTTTTCGCTGTATCGCAAAAGATACGATAAACCACAGAGCATGTATTTGAAAATAAGACCACAGTTTACCTGTAAATTCTCGCGTCCACTCGTTCTGAGGCCCATTCGGTTCCCACTTCACCTACACTCAGTTTGATTGTCACTCTCCCATCTCACTGTGCTCGTTTGCCCATATGCACGAACTCTGCCCATTTCCTTTTGCCTCGCGCCAATATCTTGGCCCGCCAGTTTTTGTCTTTCTTCCTTAGTATGTCCTATATTGTGTCGTCCCAGCTCCTCCTTGGTCTTCCTCTCTGTCTCTTTATATTCGTCTTTGCTTGCCATATCTTTTTTGTTTTTCTGTTAGGTTCCATTCTGATTAAATGACCAAACCATCTCATTTGTTGTTTTTCTATTGAGCTCTTTATTGATTCAACTTTCAACATTTCTCTTATTACCTCATTTCTCATTTGGTCTTTTCTTGTGACTCCCACTATCCCTCTGAGGAACTTCATTTCCTTTGCTTGTATTTTCGACTCCTGTGTCTTCGTGAGGGTCCAGCTTTCACATGCAAAAGTCAATATGGATTTAAAGATCGTTTTGAATACCATTATTTTTGTTTTTTTGCTTATTTATTTTTTCCTGATAAGTGCTTTATTCAGCGCATAGTACACTTTGTTTGCTCCTTCAATTCCATTGTTTATTCCCGCCGAATATCATAAGATCATCAGCAAACGCGCACTCTGATATATATACCGGCTCCAAATATCTATACCCCGTTAGTTAATATAATACCCACAAATATTCCCGTAAACTACACAGACGTGTTTTAACATGTTTACGCAGGCGTTAAATCGATTCTTTTTAGAGTGTATAGGATTACAGCAGTAATTTTCAATAATTCCCAAACTTTGCTGGTCCGTGAACTTTACAATGATAAAAATGTTAACCTAGACTGACGTTTTGACGTTGACAGATAATGAAAAACGTTCAAGGGTGCATTCGTAATAAAAGAAAAAAACTTACTTACTTAGTAAGTAAGTTTTTTTTTTTTACTTAATCTTATAGACTCTTATACCTTTCGGTGTCGAGTCATGCTGAAGTCGAGTCCTCCGCTTCCCCTCTCCATATATAAAAGCTATTATGTTCCTATTGGAAAACCTGTTGTATACTCCAGGCTATTGCTTTACCACACTCCTCGGTAGCATAGCAATAATAATAATTATATTTAATGCATTCCCTAATGTCAAGGAAACATGAAATATGTTATATACATATACAAAAAAACAAAACAACAACTACATATTAGAACAGTTAAAGCATGTATATATGTATGTACATGTATACGGTGGTCACAAATTCATAGACAATCATCATGTAGAATGATTCTATGATTAATTCGGAGTCGACAATCCTAATACAGAGATGTTGTATTGTCAGTCCTTAAAGTGCAACAACAAATATTTCGTATTTTTTGAAATTTTTGTGGAAAGTCTTGTTTTCATTTTCAAATAAAATTATGCAACATTACGTTGGTATAATAAATCGTTTAATATTAATATTTTTTCCGCTAAAGTACTTATGCCAACTATCTGCTTCTGGGCTTCCAGACTGGAATCGCGTCATTTGTATGATATATCTGCCGACATTTCGTACCAATTTGTATGTGACATCTTCAGGGCTCAACTACTGCACTAAAACTGGTGTAAGTCGATGGTGGACGGGTTTATATATGGGTAATGGGTCAATGGAGCGTTGCGGTTGCGGTTGTGTAGTTTGAAGATGCAGGATTGCCACGCGTTGTGTAGGGGGTGCCCATCATCGCGGTTAAGGTTATTGGGGTGCTTAGAAATCTCTATAGTTTCACGGATTTTGCGACCATAGTAATGGGTAGTGCGGGCTAGGATCTTGGTCGAATTGAATTGCATATGGTGCCCAAGTGCAGGACCGGCTATGCGCAGCAACCTAGTACAACGCTCATGTTCAGAAACACGAGTGCCGAGAGACCGCTTTGTTTTACCAATATATACTCTGCCGCATGAGCAAGGAATCCTGTACACACCAGGTGATTCTAAAGAAACATGGTCTTTTACGGAAAAAGGATCAGATAATTTGGAGTAGGGTTTGAAGATGGTTTTGATGTTGTTTTTGAGAAGAACCCTACTGATGCGGTCAAGAACGACGACGAATCGACATATCGGCGTCTTCTTCAATACTTTGCGCTACAGCAGCAATATTTTCTTCGGTACGCACATTTCTTTGTCTTGTTGATGGTTTTGAATCGAGAAAAGTAAAATTAGTGCGAAAACGATCAATAACTGCACGAATTGCTTGTTCACTAGACCGATTATGTTGACCGTAAAATGGACGAACTGCTCTATGAACAGATTTATTTTTTCAAAGTAAATTTCCACAATTTGGAAGCGTTGTTCTGGCGTTAGACTATTCATGATTCTCATGCAGCTTAAAAAACACCCATTACATATACACTATGCAACTATTTGTATAATGTTCAGTATAGTGATAACAAAACTGTTATTGTTATAGCTAGACGTAGATAGTGTGTTAAAAAAAGATACAAATTTGTAGTCATAGTGAGTACACAGATCGGTTAAGTATCATATCTGTTAATACATTTTTAATTTTCTTGATATAAAGACATGTTTTCTTCACTGCGAATTCGATTTGTTTAAACAACTGCGGAAACATATCTGATGTTTTAAATATCGAACCGATCTTATCCTCTTTGTGATTACACTGAAAACGTTGCCTAAAAGGATGTTTCACGTTTTATAAATTATATATAACTAACGATTTAACTACTAATTGTATATAACTATCAAGCGCACACCTGTAGTGCGCCGACCATATTCCTTACTCTATGTAATAATATATTCTAAGTGGATTATGGTTATGCATGTACCACATTGTTTTGACCACCATTTAAAAAAAAACACTAAAGAATTTCAAAAACGTAACTATACATACACATGGAAATTTTTAGCGACGAAGTAAGTGCGAATAAATCTAAATACAATATATCGCTATGCCATTGGACAATGGACATCTCCTCTCTGACATTGACTCGGACGATAGATTCTAGTTTTGCAATCGTCGGTATACCTAATTTAATAATTTCCTACAAAACCAGTTCCATCACAGATTATATGATTACAAAAAAGAAAACGAAATCTTCAAACAAATTGGCTAAGATATAAAAAGTTTAACAATAAAAAAGGGCCTTGAACTAGAACGCGACTTACATAAAATTACCTTGTACATTTAAGGAAATTTAGACTCGGGTACACAAACAAGTTAAAGAAGTAAGGACTTTCTCTGTCGCATTTTAACTATGTATACAGTGGGCATCTTAAAATTGTTAGTTGCATTATTTTCTGTTTGGTAGCTGTTAAAATTTCGGAATTATTTCAGGTATAAATTTTGAAATATCGGAACCGTAGACGTAAATATTCTATATATATATATACAGTGCTCAAAAGAACTAGGGGATATTTGGAAAAATGGTAATAGAATAAATAAATAAAGAATGTAGCACATTGCAAATACTTTTATATTTAACTACGTTTTTAAATAAGAAAGTGAACGCATTGACATGTTCGAACTTGTTTGTGCATATTGTAAAGTCACTAAATACTTGACATTTCACTTTACGTTTTTATTGTCATAGTTCATGTTTGCATAATTAGCATTGTACATAGTATAACAGAAAAACTTTTGAGAACAAAAATTCAGTAAGTAATCGAAATACTTTATTTAAAACATTAAAAATATACCACGTTATAAAAGTGAAAAGGAAATTTCTTTTTAAAGATAACATCTGAAAGATAAACTTTGTACCTTCGTAAACATTCCTTCAATATCAATTAGACATTTCTCATTCCACGACTCAACATTTCTACTAGAATTTAAACTATTTCTTGTTGAATCTTAAGTTTCATCTGCATTGTATATTGCAGAGACTCAGTGTAAACTTTGTTCTTCAAATAATATTTCCTAGAGAACACCTGGTTAATTGTGTTGTAAAATGTCTCGACCATGCAAACGTAATGGTCTAATGTAATAATACACTGTTCAAATCAATTAGGTGATAGTTGGAAAAATGGTAATACAATAAATAAGAATGTAGCACCTCGCAAATATTTTTATATTTAACTACAACGTTTTTAAATAAGAAACCGAACGCATTGACACGTTTGAACTTGTTTGTGTACATTATAAAGCTACTAAGACACTAGAGTGAATAAATATCATTAAATGAATACACAATTATGAGAGTTAATAAGAAGTTTTATTGATAAAATGACGAAAAATCTATTGTTACTAAGGCGTATAATCTCGATGAACGGCAATAAAGGCTCGACATCTCTTCGGCATTGATTGAATCAGGACATAAAAAAATTCTTGTGGAATATTATTCCAGTCCTTTATCAGAGCTATTTGAATGTCCTGAATTGTACGCGATGGCATATTTCTTGCTGCAACACGTCTTCCTAAGGCATCCCAAGTATGTTCGATAGGATTATCATCACGAGAATTTGATGGCCAGTCCATTCTATTAATTCCCAATTGTTCAATCTAGTTATTCACGATGTTTGCTCTGTGTGGACGAGCATTTTCATCCATTAAAATGAATTGCCATTCTGTATCACATAAAGGTCTGTATGGCCTCCTGCGGTTATCCCAGCCATACTATTATACTCCCACCATTATATTGCGGCTTTTCTCGAACAAATTGTGGCTAATTATGTGTTCCAGGTTCACGTCAAATTAAAGTACGCCTAATATTTGGATCTGGATTCGTCACAAAACAATACTTGTGCGTATTGGTTGTATATCCAATTTCTATGCTGTTCAGCCCATATTCTTCGCAACCTTTTATGACGAGCATTTAGTGGAACACTTACTAGGGGTTTTCGATCATACATGCTAACGTTATGAAGACGATTTCTTATTGTTTGAGTTAATACTACTCTTCCTGTCGCAGCACCAAGCTCACTTCTAAGCTGCGTTGCGTTATGAATGCGGTTTCTACGTGCAAATACTGTTAGGCATCGATCATCTCTTGGTGTTCTAGATGCTGGGCGACATTATCTTCGTCTTGTTTGAACATCTCCAGTTTCTAAAAACCGATTCCACAAACGCTAAATCACACTTTGGCTAACTGCAAATCGCGTAGCCTTTTCATTATTACACGGCAGCGTAACCTATGGTCATATCTATTATTCGAACGGGAGTTCTAACTAATGCGAAACAATTACACGTTTTATTTTTTTTTATTGTGAAGTAATACATGTTTTGTGCTATTCTAGCAAAATTAACATTGAACGTTTCGTTTGATAGACACATATCCGTTTAGTATATCTACAGTTTATTTTGTACATATCTACATTGGCGTTTCCAAAAAACGGTGTCGACTAAATTATCAATGCGTATTCGAGTCCTTGTCGTCAGTTTCGGCAAACATAGTAATAGACTCCCTCATTATAAATTACACGAAGCATTAGTACATCGATAATTAAAGAGACAAACACCAGGATGGAATATTTGTGTAATAATTTTACGAGTTTCGTATAGCTCTTATCGACTCCTATTGCTCAGATATTCATTTAAAATGATTAATAATTCCCCTGATTTTCATAAAACGAAGCGTATAGATTAAATATAATTTTATCTGCGGTTTTTGTCAGAGTGCTCGGCTTTCATTCGAGATAAAATTTCTACGTAACTAGAAACTCCACTCAGAACGTACTTTTATTCTGAAGTAGTGATTATCAGTGCAGATTTAAGTGCATAGTGCTGTGACGGACGTGTTTTATTAATAAAAATTCGTTTATAGTTTGCTCTTGTGCATATTTTATCATAATT
Source organism: Dermolepida albohirtum (assembly GCA_031893035.1). NCBI lineage: Eukaryota > Metazoa > Arthropoda > Insecta > Coleoptera > Scarabaeidae > Dermolepida > Dermolepida albohirtum. The sequence goes on along the minus strand of JAVIWB010004703.1, from coordinate 82,484 downwards.
AGGATAAGTCTACGATTATTATGTCTCATGGATCCTCTGTCAGGAGAAGATGCGGCCATCCCTTTAATTCTACTAGGTGTGTATATTATTTTCTTGCTGTATATACTAAATAACTTGCTTCAAATGTATCGCATTGTAAATTATCTTCAACTTGTTAAAGAATAAGGAAATATGGGCGAACGTGGTGTTATTCTTAAGTTTGATGAAAACCACGTTTTAGAGATTGTTACGGGCTACACAAAAATTAAACTAAAGCCAGTGAATACGTTTTAATACATCTCAAACAGGGATTTTTGAAGAGGGAGAATACTAAAACGGTCGAAATTTTAGCGTGGAAACAACATACATATACAAGATATTGGCATATTTTGTAAACTAACCTCAACTAATATTTTGCGTATTTATGCACAAAGGCCCCTTTATTTTCTTTAAAAAGTCCTTTTTCTAAACTTCTTGTGAGTGTAATATCTGAAAATAATAATCAATTTAATCGTAAATATTGCAAATACAAAAACTTCGCAAATTTCATGACCTAACCTCAAAGTACGTTTTAATTCGACTGTCATGTGATAATTTTAATCATACTCATAGTTATTTCCGGAAACATTTTATAAGCCGATGTTTTACATGAAAAATGTAATAAAAAGTGGATAAAATATTTTACTAAACATAATTTAAAATTTTTATATGAACATACTTTGAGGTTAGTTCAAAACATTTGCGAATGGCGTGTGTTTATAATGATTTTGCACTAAAATAATTATTATTTTCAGATTTTTCACTGACAAAAAGCATAGAAAAAATATTTTGTATAAAAATTATGCAGAATTAGTGTACAAATGCGTAAAATATTAGTTTAAAAAATATACTAACACCTTCGATATACATACATTGTTTCCGCGTTAAAATTTCAAAATCTTCCACCTTGAAAATCCCCAAAAGGTGTTTTCCGTAGATTGAGACTCCACCGCCTTTAATTTACCCAGGAATAAACATCATTTGTTTTTATTATTTTTTTAAATTGTATTAAGATAAGGAAATATTTTCGATAATACCACTCTGGTTATATGACATTCTGTTCGTGATAAAATTAAGTGCATTATATGTATTACTCGCTAAAATATTTACATAATGTAAAGGACTTATGTGCAACAATTGTAAAAATGTTCAACGTTAAGTATGTAACGTGGTAACTGAATGAATTCAGGGACGCGTTCATATTTCGTTTGCATTTTTGAAACAGATGGTTTCTACTATTGTTCAGATATTGCCTGTGATTATTTTAACATTACATATTTCACATACATATAATAAATACGAAAGGTTTTAATAAAGAATATAATATGCTTTTCACAGTAATAGAATTATTACTATCAAAAGTATATTATTAATCTTAAACAACATTGCTTATGTCTCACTGTAGTTCATCTTATGCCAATGGTGCTACCATTATACAAAGGCGTAATTGATATCATTGTTCGTGAGCTTCTTTAAAATTATTTCTAAAGCCTTTTAACAGTATTGATTCCTGTTTCAAAACCACCGTACTTTAACGCCCTTTTTTGCTTAAAGTTTAGATAGCATGGGGTTATACTAGAACTATACGAAGAGTGTGTTACCAACTAGATATTCTTAGTGTGCAGAAACTATCACAAAGTAGTCACGGACGAGCATTATTTTGATGAAGTTGCTACTTTCTAATCATCTCAGGCCGTTTTCAAGAATTATAATCTTTTACGAGGGTAGCCGTTTATATTTCGAGAACTGGCACCACTGTTAGTGTTGCTTCCGATCGTTGCCTCCATCGTGAAGTTTGTCATTTTTGACAATATATTTATCTTGACGGTTTTCTTTATTCAGCGAAAAAATGGAATTAACTCGCAAACATTTTTGTGCAATTATTTTTTATAACTTTCGGCGTGGATTATCTCAAGAAGAAAGCATCGACGAGCTGAATTTTTTATATATGACGCACCATCGAAAACTACAGTATATTGTTGATATAGTGAATTCAAACTTGGACGGCGTGAAGGAATTGATAATGACATGACCATCATGTTACACACCGTGAGATCGAGGCATCTCTAGGTATTAGCAACACCAGCGTGCATAAGATCCTGCATGAACATTTAGCCGTTAAGAAGTTATGTTCACGTTGGGTAGCACATAATTTGACAACCGCTCAAAAAAGGAATCGCGTCGACTGGTGCCAAAAAATACACAAAAAATACAATGACGGTGCTTCAAAGAACATTTATAAAGTCGTTACAGGTGATGAATTTTGGATCTATACATATGAGCCCGACAGTAAACAGTAGTCGACTGTGTGGGTATTCCAAGATGAGCTAAAACCAACAAAAGTTGTTCGCGCTTGAAGCACATCAAAACAAATGGTCGCCTGTTTTTTCGGAAAAACTGGTCACGTTGCAACCCTGCCTTTAGAGATTTGTAGAACGGTCAATTCCGAATGGTACACACCTATTTGTTTGCCAAAAGTTTTTGAAGAAATAAGGAAAACAAACCGAAAACGACAGATCATTTTCCACCATGACAATGCGAGCTCTCACAGGTCGGTTCAAGCAATTGAATATTTGACCGGGCACAACATTGAATTGATGAGCCGTCTGCCGTACAGCCCTGATCTAGCACCCTGTGATTTCTTTTTGTTCCCACACGCAAAGAATAAACTTCTTGGTCAACAGTTTTCTACGCCGGAAGAGGCAGTTGAGGCATTCAAAACTCATATTTTGGAGATACCCACTTCATAGGGGCAGCAATGCTTTTCGGATTGGTTTAAATGAATACAAAGGTGCATTGATTTTTAAGGAGAATATTTTGAAAAACAATAAAACTATTTTCAATAATAAAAAATTGTTTTTTGTTTGCTATTCGCGAAATATAAACGGCTATCCTCGTATTAACTGAAGCAACTGATAGTTTCAGCCACAGTAAAGTTTGCACGTCAAAATGTTTGCGCAAGTGCAAGACAGTTAAAACACAATAGATATTTCAAGAATGTTAGAGAATTTCGAGGTACACTGCTAAAAACAATTAACGGATATTCTAGAAGTGCCGGTTAATATAACGCCTATAAATATTTTTATAAACTGATTTCAGACTCTTTAAACAAGAAAATGAATATACAGACGTGTCTTAATATGTTTACGTGTATGCGTTAGAACGATCTTCGCTGGAATGTATAATAGCGCTCTTCAACATGCTCCTCAGTTAGTATCCAAAAGTTCAGCTCTCTAATTAATAGTGATGATTTGCAGTTTCAATTGTTGTTAGAAATGGAAACATATCACTCTCTGTTAGAGACAACTGAAGAACAGACGATTTGGAAACCATAGCCCATAAGGATCTGAAGGAAATAGAGGCTTGAAGGGCCATAGCACAAAACAAAAGGTCGTTGAAGTATTTGGGGTATACTAAAGCGTAATTTTTAAACAATCGAATCACTTTTTGGAAACTAGAGGTGTTCGATGAAGGCAAAGGCAGTGTCGGCCAACATCAAAATACATCAACGACATTTCTCTCATTTGACACGTAGAAATAGCTTTCGCAATGTAACCCAGAGTCGAAGTGAGTTCGCTGCTGCCACTGAAAAGCTGCTATTAAGGCTAATAAAAATTATTTTCATACGTCTGACTTGTAGCCAATTTGTAGAATATGAAGAAAGGAATATATCAATGAGGATCATAATGAATGGAAGCTAGTATTATTTAGAGACAAATCCAAATTTACACCGTAGGCGTATTCTGATTTGGCGTGGACCTTGTACGCGCAATAATCCACAATTTGTCCGTCAAGTGCCTCAAAGATGGGAACTTTTGAACGATAGAAAATTAACAAAAACGGACGAATACGGTCATATATGGAATGTATTGTTATTGTATGGCCTATCTGCGAAGAAAAGCAAAACATTTCCAACTGGCTTTGAGATATTATGCCGATCCTTAAGGGTGAGAAATCTTGGACTCCTATCTTCGCACTGGGTGGTTTCTATAATTCGTTCAGAGCCTCTTCTACGATATTACCTACCAATCTCTCCAACAACGAATAACTAGCAATATTTCTTTCCATTCGTCTAGCGATTTCACGAAATGCAATATTCACCACATGTGTCCAACAATACGATCCCTTTCAAAGTCGCTTAACTGGCGATAATTTGGTTGTCTTCTAGCTCTTGGTAATTTAATACAGTAATTCACAACTAGAGACTGTTACATAACTAACCACGTAACCAAACTAAACTAATCCAAAACATGAAAAGAAAAACGAATTTTTTCGTTAGAGTTCGAGAAAAAACGACATGAAGATTTATTGCTTTCTTGCTACTTCATTATTATTTATTATTCTCAACACAGTAAACGTTTGAATAAAATTTGGTTTAAAAATACATATTTTTACTGTTCGTTTGTCACATAATATATATATTTTAGATTTCATCATTCCGGAATAAGATATATTGTTGCTGTTGTAACAGCACTGATTAAGAATAAGTATTCATACTGCAGAAGAGGATAATTAAAGCTGTGTATGATTTGAATATTAATCACATAGAAGAATAATCAAAGAACTTAACTGAAAGTTGTTTAAATTTGAGGTCTTTTTGCTTTCAAAGACAAATATGTATTTAACGGAATTATTGTTATATTTAATGATTCCGCAAGATGTAGAAGTGAATAAAGCTCCCTTCAGACACCGATTTTGAACAGTCAGCTTCTCTGTGAAGTTTCTCAATTCTTAAAAAATAGTTAAAATAGCGTTAAGAAGCATTGCATCGATTTTACTTCACAATTCCAGAAATCCATATTTATTCACTCGTAAATGTATTCATATTGTAACGTCTGAATTTTTTTTTGTATAAAATAGTTAAGAAACACTTATCGTAACAACAGATTCCATTTTGTAAATTCCAATAATAAATTAAAAAATTATTGACGTATTAATTATCGTTAAAATTTACAAACTGTAACTAACAATGATAATCATTAATGTAAATGCTACTGATTCAATAAATGGAACGATTGGAATATAAAACAATCCTTACGTCATAAATAATACTTTTTCGAACATCCAGGATTTTTATTCTAAATAAAGTAATGTAGGTACAAACAGGATGAATGTAATTAAGAGAATTACCAATTATTTATTCATTAGAGATTGCATGAAACATACCCTGAGACTGACACTACTAATAATGATTATTCTTTGGTACTTATTTTGAGTTGACTTAACAATTTTTTACCTATTCTTTTCCATTTTGGAGGAATCTCCCAATCTGACCGAATTTTCAGTTATAACGTAACTCCAAAGAAAGAAACCGTTGTTTTAGATTGGTTTTGGAGACTAGTGTATGTCACCAAAACGGCTATTTACGCGAGTAGGAAAGAGTTTGCAATAAAACACGCATTTCTCCTGCATTATATTTCAGTTGCAATTTTTTCTAACTACATGAAGGTTTTCATTTCAAATTTGGCCATTTAATGTTTGAACTGTTTACTGGGCTTCCATTTAATCGGCAGGGGTACGGCGTTGTGCATGGTCTTTTCGTTTCAGTTCCTGCATCACGTATATTTAATATGTGTTAAAATGCAGGTCTATTTAATATTCGTTGCAAATACGACATTGAATTTTCGCCACGTTTTAATTCACAGCAACAATATTATTTTCGGAGTGACCATTACATGTATGTACGCGAGTTGGTTTGTCCATAGTCGAATCACTTTCCTCAAGTTTTTATATTAACTTTTTAATTGTGTTGGTTACTGGCACATGATTTCGTATAAATTTACACGTAATTTTCATTTTACATACGAATCATGATTTCATAAGTTTTTATAATCGTCACTTGCTTTTTTGCATTGTGATTACTGTGCTGTATCTTTAAAATAAGTTTGTTTAATTTCAAACGTCTATGTCGATTGTGTGCAAAATTGTGGATAATTCAAAACGAGCACTTAGTAGTGAAACACCCATGGCATGACACGAATAAATAAAGACTAAATCAATCTAAACTGTACTAATGTTTGTCTCGATAAAGACAGTTATCAGAACTAGGAACGGATATACTATTATTTGAAATATCTTAAATTTTATTTACATTTTTCTTAAACTTTTCTGCCAATAGGCGTAAGAGAAATTGAATTTTAATTTCACAAATCCTTTTCCATTTGTTTCCGTCCATTGCCAAATTCGCCGCATCCTTATATCTGGTTATTGTTATCCCAACTACTTCTCTTTAATTCTCTCGCTATATTTATATTGGTCTGGGAAAAAGTTCGTGGCGTTTTTTCAGTAAAATTCAACTGGTTCCCGCATGGCGCGTGGATCCATTATTATCGTGTTTCGATTTTTTTGGTAGATCCATGATCTTTCTGTGGTTTCTGGTCAAAAACTTTAGTTTTATTCTTTTGAACTTCTTAGAGAGTTCTTCTGATAGTCTTATATACGACTGTATCATGATTTCAATTTTTGAAGTGTTTTATATGGAAGACAACACCTTTCCTATTAATCAATTCGTTTTCACTTGCTTTTTTGCATTGTGATTACTGTTGCTGTTGTGACGGCTCATCCTTTAAAATAAGTTTGTTATTAATTTCAAACGTCTTTCATGTCAGCATTGTGTGCAAAATTGTGGTTCAAAACAGTTTTGTGGTCAATTCTCCATGCCAATATCGACACTGCACTTAGTACTTTTTCAAGAATTTCATCAGATTTTTCAACACCCATGGCATTTCCGACACGAATAAACACAGCACAAATTTTATCACAGCCTGCGCAGCGTAAAATAATATTGCAAATATAGCGAAATTTCTCAATTCTTCTCCATTTTCAAGTGTACTAATGTTTGTCTACGATAAAGATCTAAAAAACGAGCCGTTATCTTTAGAAACCAATGCCATCTATCGGAAAAACGCCACGGATATATATATATTTATAACTTAAAAGGTAAATAAATTAACTTGAAAAAGGGCGACAATTTTATAAATTAAATTTTTTATTAACATTTTAAAAAAGAGTCTTATAACTTTTCATCTTGTCAACAGTGCCAATTTCTTTTTGCAGGCGTATTCTCCAACGTCCAGGTTTATCATTACCGTTTTTTCGTAAAAAAACTGAAAAATTTATTTTTTCAAAGTATTATCTATTTCATTCTACACACCTTGCCCATCTTTCAGGCAATTTATGGATACAATGCCAAAAAAACTCTTTGTCCTTTGAGAATTCTCGCTGATTCTGTTCCCCCATTGATTTCCTCTTCGGTTTTATTTTTTCCCTCCCAAATATCTATACTATCCCACTTGCTCTAGCTTGATTTCTCCTATACAGATTTGGTGCTCTTTTCTTTTCCTAGATATTATTATTACCATTCTTGTGTTTTCCATGTTCCTGGCATAGATATTTAAATTAATTAGCATGGCTTTCATTTCGCTAACACAAATGATCTTTGCGGATGACAAAGTAATTTCGATGGTTGCTAACGCTCCTTGGCCCTTGGCTAAAACCAAAATGTAGTATCTCTTATATTAATATATAAGAATTTTTTAAAATAGGTGTTCACGTTAACATTTATTACCATTCCTCTGTTTTCCATGTTCCTGGCGTAGATATTTAAATTAATTAGCATTGCTTTCTTCGATTTCGCTAATAACACAAATGATCTTTGCGGATGACAAAGTAATTTCGCTGGTTGCTATCGCTCCTTGGCCCTTGGCTAAAATCAAAATGTAGGATCTGTCTAGATATTTAAATTAATTAGCATGGCTTTCTTTGATTTCGCTAATAACACAAATGATCTTTGCAGATAAAAAGGTAATTTCGCTGGTTACTATCGCTCCTTGGCCTTTGACTAAAATCAAAGTGTAGTGTCTGTTCTTATCAGCTTAATACTTGAAGAAGAATTTTTTAAAATAGGTGTTCACGTTAACATTTATTACCATTCCTCTGTTTTCCATGTTCCTGGCCTAGATATTTAAATTAATTAGCATGGCTTTCTCCGTTTTCGCTAATAACACAAATGATCTTTGCGGATGACAAAGTAATTTCGCTGGTTGCTATCGCTCCTTGGCCCTTGGCTAAAATCAAAGTGTAGTATCTGTCCTTATCAGCTTAATACGTGAAGAAGAATTTTTTAAAATAGGTGTTCACGTTAACATTTATTACCATTCCTCTGTTTTCCATGTTCCTGGCATAGATATTTAAATTAATTAGCATAGCTTTCTCCGATTTCGCTAATAACACAAATGATCTTTGCGGATAACAAAGTAATTTCGCTGGTTGCTATCGCTCCTTGGCCCTTGGCTAAAATCAAAGTGTAGTATCTTCCTTATCAGCTTAATACGTGAAGAAGAATTTTTTAAAATAGGTGTTCACGTTAACATTTATTACCATTCCTCTGTTTTCCATGTTCCTGGCATAGATATTTAAATTAATTAGCATAGCTTTCTCCGATTTCGCTAATAACACAAATGATCTTTGCGGATAACAAAGTAATTTCGCTGGTTGCTATCGCTCCTTGGCCCTTGGCTAAAATCAAAATGTAGTATCTGTTCTTATCAGCTTAATACTCGAAGAAGAATTTTTTAAAATAGGTGTTCACGTTAACATTTATTACCATTCCTCTGTTTTCCATGTTCCTGGCGTAGATATTTAAATTAATTAGCATTGCTTTCTTCGATTTCGCTAATAACACAAAAATGACAAAGTAATTTCGCTGGTTGCTATCGCTCCTTGGCCCTTGGCTAAAATCAAAATGTAGGATCTGTCTAGATATTTAAATTAATTAGCATGGCTTTCTCCGATTTCGCTAAAAACACAAATGATCTTTGCAGATAAAAAGGCAATTTCGCTGGTTACTATCGCTCCTTGGCCTTTGACTAAAATCAAAGTGTAGTGTCTGTTCTTATCAGCTTAATACCTGAAGAAGAATTTTTTAAAATAGGTGTTCACGTTAACATTTATTACCATTCCTCTGTTTTCCATGTTCCTGGCCTAGATATTTAAATTAATTAGCATGGCTTTCTCCGTTTTCGCTAATAACACAAATGATCTTTGCGGATGACAAAGCAATTTCGCTGGTTGCTCTCGCTCCTTGGCCGTTGGCTAAAATTAAAGTGTAGTATCTGTCCTTATCAGCTTAATACGTGAAGAAGAATTTTTTTAAATAGGTGTTCACGTTAACATTTATTACCATTCCTCTGTTTTCCATGTTCCTGGCATAGATATTTAAATTAATTAGCATAGCTTTCTCCGATTTCGCTAATAACACAAATGATCTTTGCGGATGGCAAAGTAATTTTGCTGGTTGTTATCGCTCCTTGGCCCTTGGCTAAAATCAAAATGTAGTATCTGTTTAGATATTTAAATTAATTAGCATGGCTTTCTTCGATTTCGCTAATAACACAAATGATCTTTGCAGATAAAAAGGTAATTTCGCTGGTTACTATCGCTCCTTGGCCTTTGACTAAAATCAAAGTGTAGTATCTGTTCTTATCAGCTTAATACCTGAAGAAGAATTTTTTAAAATAGGTGTTCACGTTAACATTTATTACCATTCCTCTGTTTTCCATGTTACTGGCCTAGATATTTAAATTAATTAGCATGGCTTTCTCCGATTTCGCTAATATCACAAATGATCTTTGCGGATGACAAAGTAATTTCGCTGGTTGCTATCGCTCCTTGGCCCTTGGCTAAAATCAAAATGTAGTATCTGTTCTTATCAGCTTAATACTTGAAGAAGAATTTTTTAAAATAGGTGTTCACGTTAACATTTATTACCATTCTTGTGTTTTCCATGTTCCTGGCATAGATATTTAAATTAATTAGCATGGCTTTCTCCGATTTCGCTAATAACACAAATGATCTTTGCGGATAACAAAGTAATTTCGCTGGTTGCTATCGCTCCTTGGCCCTTCGCTAAAACCAAAATGTAGTGTCTGTTCTTATCAGCTTAATACCTGAAGAATAATTTTTTAAAATAGGTGTTCACGTTAACATTTATTACCATTCCTCTGTTTTCCATGTTCCTGGCATAGATATTTAAATTAATTAGCATGGTTTTCTCCGATTTCGCTAATAACACAAATGATCTTTGCGGATGACAAAGTAGTTTCGCTGATTGCTATCGCTCCTTGGCCCTTGGCTAAAATCCAAATGTAGTATCTGTCTAGATATTTAAATTTGATTAGCATGGCTTTCTTCGATTTCGCTAATAACACAAATGATCTTTGCAGATAAAAAGGTAATTTCGCTGGTTACTATCGCTCCTTGGCCTTTGACTAAAATCAAAGTGTAGTATCTGTTATCAGCTTAATACCTGAAGAAGAATTTTTTAAAATAGGTGTTCACCTTTATTTTATTTAAGAAATGCATATATTATATCTTACATTTTACTTCATTTTATAACTTCAATTCATTGTTCAATGAATTCAATTCATTGATTTAGCTAAAGAAAGTAATAAAGAATTTAAAATAAACACATTTGCAGAAACCGCATCCTTCTTAATAACGTTCTAAATTTAGGAAAGTTATTTCTTTTAATCAGAATATTACCACATCTGTGTTATTTAAAAATAAATTGCGTTTTTCTTTAGTTATCACCACAGACAAATTAAGTACATAACACTTTCAAAAAGTAAAAATAAAAGCCTCGAAAATCATGCATATTCTAAATATTTAGTTTAAATAGCTTCTCATTACTTCTTTTGCTCGTTTAAAAAGCAATCTAATCGTGCGTTACAGTTTTTTTTTTTGAAAAGGTCAAACGTCATCAAGTCTGTGACCGAGCGATCCCTTGTTTCTGCACGATTACTCTTTTCATTTTCTTGCCTGTCGTCCTCAGCTCTGACAGAACAATTTGAAAGGATTTTCATTGTGAATGAATGCTTTAGTATGTGTTCCTTTTGTTTTTCTAAACAAAAAGGAAACTGTAATATCCTTGACAATCCAGTGTATGACATGACTTATTAACAAACTAATTATAGATACATTTTTTATGCGTGTTAATGATTTTAGACATAGAACTATAAATATTAAAATCAAATATATATATATATATATATGTATATATACAAGGCAGCGTTTTTATATTCGCGGAATGAGCGGGTTGTAGAGGGGTGAGTAGGCGCTTTGGGGGCGTGGCCTGTGCAGGGACTCATGATTAGTATAAATACGAAGTTTCATTGTTATTAGACAGTTAGTCTTTGAGCTATCGTCAACTAAGTAACATAATCAGGAGTGAAAAGTGAAATATGGAAAAAATCGAATATCGTGCCGTTATAAAGTTCCTTACCAGGCAAGGAAAATCAGTCGCGACCATAATGAATGAGATGTCATTGGTTTACGGCGACTCTTGTCCAGGAAAAACCATGGTGTACAAGTGGCATAGTTTATTTAAACAAGGAAGGGAATCCCTTGAAGACGACCCGAGGCCGGGCAGGAGCATTGAAGTGACCACGCCAGCACTTATCCAAAACGTTGAACAAATTGTACTCGAAGATGCTCGACTAAAGAAGAAACAACTCGCAGAAATGGTTGGAGTATCCGATACAACAATTTTTAAAATCCTACACGATCATTTCGGCATGTCTAAGGTCAGCGCAAGATGGGTGCCGAGAATGCTCACGCCGCCGCAAAAACAACAGCGCGTAGAGTGTTCGCGTGCATTTTTGGACCTCTGTAATGAAGACAAGGATGGTGTATTGAGTGGAATTGTTACTGGAGACGACACTTGGGTTCATCATTATGAACCTGAGTCCAAACAAGACTCCGTGCAGTGGCATAAAAAGGGCACAGCACCTCCCAAGAAATTTAAAGTGTCACAATCAGCTGGGAAACTCATGGCAACGGTATTTTGGGACTCGGAAGGAATATTGGTGATTGATTATAAAGATAAAGGTGTTTCTATAACCGGAGAATATTACGCTTCAATATTAGAGCGACTAAAAGAAGCCATTAAAGAGAAAAGACGGGGAAAATTGACAAAAGGTGTTCTGCTTTTGCACGACAACGCGCCCGTCCACAAGAGCCGCGTTGCATTAGCTGCCCTGCATAAGGTGGGCTTCGAAATTGTGAATCACCCTACAGCCCAGACCTGGCCCCGAGTGATTATTACCTGTTTCCGAAAATGAAAAAAGAGCTGCGGGGTAAAAAATTTACTGCCGTTTCGGCGTATTTTGCAGATAAAGAGAAATCTTTTTTTTATGAGGGTATAAATAAATTAAAGATGTGAAAAATGTATCCGTCTTGCAGGTGAATATATTGAAAAATAAAAATAATTTGGTTTTTTTATTTCCACCCATTGTCCCCCATTCCGCGAATATAAAAACGCTCCCTCGTATATACATATGTATATAAATATATATATATATATATATATATATATATATATATATATATATATATATATATATATATATATATATATATTAAATAATAATCGAAATATGTAAATGAAAATGGAAGTATAAATTATTAGAACAGATTTAACTATAGTTGGCAAAATGTTAAGGGCCCCGTTTCACAGATACTCCCGAGACACCTAATGATCAGAAAGTATAGAGAAATCTATCATCTGACAAAATTGTTATTGTACAGTATTATTAAATTAGAAAATTTTGTTGTCCCGAAACTTGTTTTCTCTGAAAAATTGTTCCAAATGAACTTTACCTGCCTCGGATTTATCAAAATATTTTCCATCCAAGTGAATTTTGAAAGAGCAGAATATTGTCTGCAGAATATGGTGGTTATAATAAAACATGCCAAACGAGTTGAAGCCTTTTACCGCGTCTGTAAAGAAACAGGAAGCCACGTAGTTTTGATAGAGGACGATGTCTTTACTCTCTAAGACGTTTTTCAGCGTCAATTTCTCTGACTTTAGTTCAGATCCAGTTCCTTAACTAATCTCCATACTCGAACATTTTTATAAACCGTTTGAGTGAATAAAGCCAGTGCTTCAATAAGCTTTGTTTAAAGCAGGTTTGGCACATAAATTACAAACGATATGTTGTGCGCTTTCAAATATTGCGTTGTTTTTTGGCAGCATATCGAAGCTAAGTATGACCAAAACATTGCTTCATTATTCAGGTGATACAGATTAATAAAGACAACCAGTTTCGTTAAACAACGTTCACAGTAAAGACTAGAGATTATCGACTTTCCTCATACGCCCAATGTAGGGTTTAGAAACACCTACTTCAGAAATAGCGCACTAGTCTATATTGGGAATTTAGTTTGTCTCTTACATTTTACTTCGTCAGGAGCCTCTTGTGTAAAAAGCAGTATTACCAAGAATTTCCGCATGGGATAGTGGAAAATATTTTTCACCATTTATATATTTGTTTTTAGAAAAATAAGTATTTCTCAAAAATCAGCGACATCAAGGAATTTTATGGAGTCGAGCTTGGACGTATTTATCTTTCTAAGTTTTAAATTATTTACTTTCAATTCCGGGACTATAGTGGTGTTAGAAACGTGAAAATGACGAGTGAGCTTACAAATTGATGCGCCAATGCAGTTTCTAATAAAGTACAAGCGCTGTCTGCAGCTACATTTCGTGACTGACAACTTCCTAGTGAATTTTGATAAAGTATACTTTCTTCGCATTCTCGAATTATTCCATATACAGTACTTTGAAAAATATTTTCTACAGGTGCATAAGAGGATAATTTGTTGTTTACACGTTTTCCCACCAAATATTAGATATTATTTAGCAAGCTTTCGTATGTAGATAGCGCATTTAAATTTGACTGAAATGCGATGTTAAAAGTGGTTCGATTTCTTATCTCTGTTTATAATTTAAATGTTTACGAGTTTATACTATGTGTCTTTAAACCATCATTAGATCTACATTTTTAATAATAATAATTTATTTCTGCCCAAAAGAAAAGAATGCAAATAGGTCAAAAAATTGCTATGTGACAACTCACTATTGAGGGAAAAACTATACAAATTAAATCCATGGCAAAGAAACATCATCGAATAATAAATAAGCATTCCCTGAGGCGTGAAATAATGGGGCTTTACACAAGACGTTATTGTGCGGTGTTGGGACGAAACCTGAATAGTATCCGGCAGCAGTCCTTGGCACTAACAAATTTGGTCGAGATAGTAACTTTGGTGAATCACTCTTATTATCCAGTAGATTCATCACCAGTAATGCATTCCTGTTCCGCCTCCGCGCTGTTATTATTTCCACACTGTGCCTCAGAATTAAATCTGCACAGTCAATATTTTTATCAGGATAAATATTTCAGAAATTTCCTCTGGATGAATTCAATTTTATTTATATGCAACTCATAGATCAGATACCAAACAATCGACGTATATTCCAATTTGCTGACGAAGTATGCAAATTCTGTTAAAGTTTGTAAAATTTCGAGACATTCTAATGATAAAACCCAAGGTCCTATTACTGATGCTATAATGAACGTTCGTTGAAAATCAATCTACTCCAAGATCTTTCGTAGAATTTCTTTCGTCAATATCACTGCCGATATAATAGAGTTTAAACAGCTGATCTTACTTGTAAATGTTATAACTTAGCATTTAGATATTTTTAGATTAAATTTGTTAAGTTAGCTATGAATAGTATTTAAGTTGTTTTATAAAAACTCAACGCCAGCTGTCTTCTTAATATTATGGCATATTTTAAGGTCATCCTCGCAAGCTAATTCATTACATTCAGTAGACGTTATTAGGTCATTAATAAGTAAATTAAGCAAAAGTGGACCAAGGTTCGACCCCTGGGGACTACAGATGTAGAGTAAAAAATTCTGGATTGGTGTCCATTGTAAGTAATATTGGTTTCCCTATCTATCAAGCAGGACACCTTATGAACTCTCATAAAAGTAAAACGTGATCAATAGTAACGAACGCATGACTGAAGTTCGTATAAATAACATCTAGCTGATCACCATCATCTAAGGTGTCAGCTAAATCTGAGATATACACCATAAATTGTAGAGCTATTCTTTATAAATCAATGCTGTGATAAAGAAATGAGGAGGAGAGACTTAAATGAGACGATTTTATAAAGGAGGGACTGAATGATTTTAGTAAAAATAGAAATTATGGTTATCGTCCTGTAATTAGCAATGTCAGTGTTAGCATCCTTTTTAAACACAGAACAGACAGATCTAGACATTTCCACGCTAGGAATGAAGATGGTTATATAAATAGATGGAAGGTTTTAACAAGTAGGTTCACAAAGACATAGTGCAATCCTTAACTAAGTAAAGTTACCCAGGCTTTAGCCGGTGTCAGTAATAATGTTGTTGACATTTTACTTTTAATATTGAACTAACTTCTCAATGAGGCGATAAATTCACTAAAGAGAGGCAAAGCAGCGGGACACGACAACATAATTGCAAAGATGGTAAAGAACACTAGTGTCAAGGGACGAGAAATTTTAAGGAAACTATTTAATGAAATAATGACAAGCGGAAAAAACCGGAAGATTGGGAATTGCAAATAATAATACCATTGTATAAGAAATGAGATAGCAAGGATTGTGCTAACTACCGAGGAATATCAATACTTAGTACAGGAGCCAAAATGTATGGGCAAATCCTAGAAAGAAAAGTCCTAAAAATTAGAGTGGTACAGGATAATATTTTTACCATTAAGACTTTAATAGAAAAAAGTAAAAATAACAAGATATATGTCGCATTTCTAGACCTTGAAAACAATTTAAGAGCAAGACTGATTAATACACATTTCTGTAGAGCCATTCAAAGTTTATACCAGAACACAAGATGCTATGCAAAAGTAAGAAAATATGTATTCGAGGAGTTTACAACAAATAAGGGTTTTAGACAAGGGAGAATCTTGAGCTCAACCTTTTTTAATATAATAATGGACTACGTAATAAAGGAGGGGAAAACAAAAGTAAAAAAAATACAGGGCCGCATATAGAAACATGAGATTAACAGAAATATCTGAAAGCGCATATGTAGTAATTTATGCCAAGAGTGGGAGAGAGTTACAGTATAATACAGAAATATGGAGAGCAGCACCACAGGAAAGAAGTCTAACAAATAAATGCAGATAAGAGCGGGACAATGATAATAGATGGAGACGAGGAAACGGTGACATAGAAATAGAACAAGTAGAGTCTTACAAATACCTACGAATGAAGATACATAGGACAAAGAAGAACGATGTGGAAATAAATGATAAAATAGCAAGGCACTAAGAATGTTCTACAGTCTGAACAATAAATTTATACACAAAAAAGAGGTCTCTACTAATACAAAACTGATGGTCTATAAAACTCTATTTAGACCTATTCTAATATATGGCAGCGAGAGTTGGGTACTCACAAAAAGAACGAGCAGTAAACTTCAGGCAATTGAGATGAAATACCTTAGAACAATAGGCATTACAAAGAGATATAGAATTAGAAATACCAAGATGAGAGAACAATTGCGAATAGAACCACTAATAACAACGATAAAAGGAACCAACTGAGATGGTTTGGCCATTTAGTGAGAATGGAAGTGAACAACAGTAGTATGGGAAGCATGAACGATGCAGAGAAGATAGAGGGGCAGACCGGCCAAAACCAGGGAAACTGAAGAAGTTGAAAACCTGAGGGAGCTGAAAATAAATTGGAATGATGGGAAGGAAAAGGCAAAGAACAAGAGGGACTGAGCAAAATCTATATACAATTTTGAGATGAAATGTATCTAACATAGAAAATGTACACCTTGACACCTTAAAAAGGTATCCGATTAATAAATAAATTAGACTGACTTCTAGAAAAGAAGAAAAATTATTTTTAATACCTAATTATTTAGCGAAGGAATAACAGCTTCAACAGTAATTTATCATTACATTCATTTAAAATATTTTTTATTCAACTTACAAGGCGGCGATTCCAGTACGCCCATTAAAATTTAACATGTATACTGTTCAATGTACACAAGATTAAACTTTATATGTTCATTCTCTTTAATGTGGGTTATGTCATTACTAAAAATTTCAATTTCAGGCGGCATTTGCGACACTGAAGGGGATATTCATAAACTTAAACGATGCGCCTCCACACACATATAGGAATATTAAATTAAGTACGGAACAAAATTAAGAGACTGATTATTTCACCAAGAAATTGTTATTTACGAACTCAAATTATGTGGAGATTGCCGTGAAGATATAGAATAAATAATAAGTGTGCAATCTAGTTTCTTCTTTATTGCGCCAAAATAGAAGTTTTGTGTATAAATTTATGTCGAAAGTAATGAAATTTTCGTGAGTATCTTTTAAAATTTTAATCTTTAATCTTAACATGAGAAAATCGTATTTTCGTTAAGAAGACTTTTCAGAATATATATTTTTACGTTCATTTATTTATCTAACATTAGATTATCAACTATTACCGGATAATGCATACGAAGCATGTCAATTAAATAACGAGACTGGCGTGAGAAATGTTATTTATTGCTAATAAACTTATATTTAACTTTTATCCGCAGTTACAGCTAGTTTCAGGTTGACTTTTCACTACAACACAACTTCATGATTGAGGTGTCATCGAAACGTCAAGGCGCCGATTTTTTCGAGAACTTCTGTCCAACATAGCGGAGAGTCCGAGAATTTAATATTACTCATATCTACGAGGGATGTTTCCGAAGTTCTGGGAATTACATATAATTTTGTTAATTTTCGTCAATATTACAATGTCGTTTTTCAACATAATCTCCATTTAACTGAATACATTTATCCCAACGATAAACTAATTTTTTTAAGCCGTCCTCAAAGAAGTGTTTCGGTGTCTTGTCGATCCACCTATTTATGGCACGTTTTACGTCAGTTAAACTTTCAAATCGAACAGTAAGGGTTTTTTCAAATCAGAGAACAGATGGTAATCATTGGGTACAAGATCCGAGGAATAAGGTGGGTGCGGCAGCAATTCCCTTCGTAAATCGTTCAAAACATCCTTCGTTTTTCTTGCGGTGTGTGGTCTTGCATTATCCTGTTGCAATACCGGACGCTTATGCAACTCTCCAGGCCGTTTTTTGACTAGTGCCTGTCGCAGTGGCCCGGATAATAAATTCGAATAATATTCTGCATTAATTGTGGTACATCTCGGCAGATAATCCATGAAAATAATCCCTTCGCAATCCCAGAATACAGTAAGCATTACCTTTAAAACAGACGGAACTGCACACGCCTTAAGTGGAGGCCCTTCTTCAGCTTTGCGCCATTCTCTGGATTGACTTTTCGTCTCAGGATTGAAATAAGGAATTCACGTTTCGTCAGTGGTTATTATTCGTTGCCAAAATTCATCACCGTAACGGGCTAACAGCTTTTGAAGTTGACGACAAATGTCTGACCTATTGAGTTTCTGTTCTGGTCCCAACAGCTTTGGCATCCAGCGCGCCGAAACCTTGCTAACGCCCAAACAACAATGCAAGATGTCATGAACTTGTCGTGTACCTATCCCTAGGTGTACACTAATTTGACGAATAGTCATTCGCTTATCGTCTTTCAGTAGGTTTTCGATGGCAGTAATGTTTCTTTCATTTACCGACGTGCTTGGCCGCCCACTGCGTGGATCGATCCACCGACAAACAGTACTTTTGGATTCTGCAGATTCACCAAATACTCCTTCTAGACGACTAATAATTTCTGACGTTTTCACATCTTCTTTCCACAAAAAGAAAATTATCGCTCCTTGAGATTTTGCCGCGTGTTCCATGGTTACAAAAACAGTGCTACTAAAATGCGTCTACATCAGTCGAATACCTGAATCAGACTGAACAATGTTGCACTAAATAGTTGCATAAACATGTCAAAACTTGTCTGGCATCAATAACATTGCGTGTAAGTTCTGCGTTATTTAATTATAGCACCAATTCCCAGAATATTGGAAACACCCCTCGTACATATATATAACTAAATTTAATAATTAGTTAAAGAATCAATTTCACGCCTTAAGTGATTGTATACTTAATTGCACTTACTTTGAATTAAGCAAGAATATGGAGAGTATTTTTTTTATTAAACAAAAATAAAACAAGCGGTCTTTTGTCAAGACCCTGCTTTATTGAAAATATAGAAAACTTTTTTCTGTTCTGTTCGTTTTATCGCTTTGATCCTTTTTTTTATAAAAAAATCCATTCATATTTGTATGTACGCATTACAAGGGGAAAAATTTCATATATTGTTTTTAAAAACCGTTGAAATTCACGCAATTTTAAATTATGACCTGAAATATAATAGAAAAACAATTTGAATGTGTGTTTTATGTTTATCTCGCGACCGTATTTGAAAATGTTTTTGCCGTTTGTAAACATCGACCGATGTGATTTGGAATAAATTTTTATTTTTTGCTGATCTACTCGATTATCTTACACGATATCAGCTACTGTAAATAAAAGCAAAAATCTTTATTTAATATTCTAGATAAGAGTTATTATATCTTGCAGGTCTGAGGAAGGAAAGAACTAAATAATTTTGTTTTATTTTATTTTTATAAAAAAAAAAACCTGTATTCTCTCATAATTGAGAGGGAATACAATTAGCTATAGTTAGGAAGGAATACCTTGGAAAATAATAAATGCATTTTGTCGAAAAAATTATCTCTTAAGTTAAATAGATATTGTTGACAGCCTACTTACCTAGTCAAGTCATAAATACTGGTACACAACTGAACGCACTCATTACGAATGCAACACTGGGCGCATTTATTTCGTATTGATTGCGATTTAACAGTTGACATGTATGCTTCATTGTGACGTAAAAAGTTTTTGACATTAATTATTTACAATCATGGAATCGGGCGACATCGAAAATCGTATTGTTGTAGTTCGCCTATTAAAATGCAACATGAAAAAAGGCGATATCTTTAGGACGTTGCGACTGATTGGAATCACTCGCAATTTTGTGTATCGTGCAGTGAAGTTGTTTGAGGATAGTGGTGGAGTACGTGACCGCCAAAGATCCGGTCGTCCGCGCACTGTGAGAACTCCGAAAGCTATCAAAGCCGTGAAGAAACGATTCGACCGAAAACCGCTGCGAAAATAGAAAATCTTGTCGCGGAAAATGCAAATTTCGAAAAAATCCATGTCTCGCATTATCAAAGAAGATTTGGGACTCAGCGCGTACAAGCGACATACTGGACACCTGCTCACGGCCGCCCTGAAGGAAAAACGATAATCGAAAGCGTTACTCAACCGGTACGCGAAGAACGCTCACAGACAAATTCTGTTTACTGACGAGAAAATCTTCACCGTAGAAGGATCGTTCAATAAACAGAACGATCGTGTGTATGCTCGGTCATCCAGAGAAACATCCCAACTAGTTCGGAGGGTTCAAAGAGACCACCATCGCGCGTCTGTAATGGTACAGTGGGGAGTGAGCTACAATGGCGTTACCAAGCTCCATTTTTGCGAGAAAAGAGTAAAAACATCGGCCAAAGTATATCAATCGACCGTTTTGGAACCCATTGTGAAGCCTCTCAACCAATCGATATTTACCAATAAGCCATGGACTGTTCAGCAAGACTCTGCTCCAGTTCACAAAGCAAAAACGACTCAACTGTGGCTCAAAAACAACGTTCCGGACATCATATCAACGGATGATTGGCCAGCTGGTAGTCCAGACCTCAACCCGTTGGATTACAAGTTGTGGTCCGTATTAGAGGGCATGGCTTGTTCTACTCGACACCCAAATATTGAGTCTTTGAAGCGAGCCCTTGTCCGTGCAGTGGACAATTTCCCCGTGCATGAAGTGCGTCTCGCGATCGATGAGTGGCCACATCGTCTCAAGTCATGCTGGAAGGTAAATGGAAGTCATTTCGCATAAGTTGTTCTAAGATTTGTAGCCATTGACTAACCCAATAAAACAAAAAAAAATTTTTTTAATATTGATTGGTTTTCATTTGGCGTCGATTTTTCTGTGTACCAGTATTTATGACTTGATTAGGTACATTATTTTTAACGTATGATTTCTACAAGACGTTCTTTTATATTCATGGCAACGATATTTCACATGATCATAAAACACGATGGATTTACCTACATTTATTATCTCATCTTACTGCATTTGACTACTCTGTTTTTATAAATATTATAGTATAAAGTACAGCATATAGCTCGAAATAAAATTGTGAATGAAGTAGGTGTATGACAGTGTATTGAGATATAAAACTAATGATTTGTGCATATAATCTGTAAATTTCACTTGACTAAACGTCAGAAATTCTAATCAGTCAGATAAATATAAACAAGTACAGACCAACGCTTGTACGAGTGTAATTTATAGTTACGTTGTGTATTTCTACAATACATAATGTTTGTGGGTATTATTTAAGTTATATTGCCCATCTGAAAACGCTGATAATTTAATGTGAATATTTCGGAACCATTCTTGAAGTCGAAACACGATGCACATTATATAATGTTAAAATATTACTGTTTTTTAAAAGTGTGTATACGCAAAGATTTATAGTTTGGTCGTTCCTAATTAAAATTAATAGTGTGTAAAGTAGCATGCATTTATGCATGTTATGTAATAACGAACTTCTATTTACATAAATTACCGCAAACCTCATAGAATCATGCACCAACATGTTCGAATATGTTTCGGCCGTTGTATGAAAAAAGTACTTACACATTTTCACACTTACTGTAGATTTACAGATAATAACTTTTTACCTTGTACTTTGTGAAATATAGCGAATTTTTTTTAATCGGATGCTGTTAAGGTATGCTAACAGCGTAACACGTGAAAAATAATATAGTTTTTTTTGGAGAACTTTGAATTGGCAATATTGTCTTCTTGGGCAGCCGATTTGACAGTTCTTGGTTGTTTTGGAATTAGTTAATTTGGTCTGGCAATTCATCATGAATAGACTCACGCCGGAGCAACGTTTGCAAATTGCCCATCGGGCATTACATATATTTTGTGGTGCTCATAATCATCCATCAGAGCGATTAATTTGACAATAACGAAGAATTTTTCTATTTCCTCTACTAGTTCGAAGTAATTGTTGTGAATTGTTATCAAACCTGTTTTAGCTAGACTATTTTGAAATTTTGTTTGGTGTTCCTTCATAGCTGTAGCTTCTTACTGATCGAATTTTGAAATCACCTTACTTATATCCTCCAAATATTTATGATAGTAAAACACCGCCTGTAGTCATGTTTCTAAACGAGCAAGAATCTGCTGTGGTTTTTTAGCGACATGCGGATACGGTCTGTGAAATTCTCGAGTACGTTCGGGGAATTCGTATTAATCCATCTTACTCTGGATAACATCTATAACAATAAAACCTAAAGCACAGATTTTACACACATAACATGTAAGAAGTTACCACAGTCTTCTTTATGAGACCGGCGTACAGAACACATAGTTGCGGTGGCGTTAGTTATAAACATTAAGAATTGGTTCTTTACACGTTAAAATTTTTCCTATATGTTTAACATTACCTTTGATATTATTTCGGCTATATATTATTGTAGTCTTATGGAAGCTAGTAAGATAGAAGATGACGGTTGATTTGGTTCCATTGTATGTACTTTAATATAAAGAACAGAACTTTTTTAGAATCTGTTCTTATTTTTTAATTTTAATTTAATTCTATTTTCAGTACGTTCACGAAATGAAATTTTGTTACGTTTTCCAACTAGGCAATATACAATTCGTGTCTTTATTTCAGAATGAGACAGATAATTCGTTGTTTAATAAAGTAAACGGTAAATTACACAAAATAAGTGTTACATATAAATCGAACAGAAGTTGCTTATAGATATTATCGAACGGCAGATTTTTTTTATAATTTTGTTTCGTATTATTCACCTGTCGTTAACAGTTACGTTTCGCCCAGCACATTAGAAATATATCGCAAACTACACATTTGTTTTTTGAGTCGTCGTTCATTAAATTCGGTAAATATTTAGTGAACTTATTCACTGCGTCGGATAATGGACGTTTTCTCAAACTATGTAACTGCAACAATATTATATATAACGTACAACAATCCATAGAGAAGTTTACACACGCTCGACATGTACATTCTAGTTCGTGAGTAAATAATGACAGTATTTAGAACGTTTGCGGAGCTTTCCATATTCAAGCTCATGACGTGCAACGTAACATTAGCTTATCTATTAATGAATACTACTTTTCTTATGTTTAAGGAGTTACTACGTTTGAGCTGTATCATTACCTTCTTATCACTTCAAATGTGATCAAAATAGTCTTTTTTTCTAATTTGTAATTGTATTCATCTACGCTTTTACCAGCGTTTTTACCACATTCAACATTTTAATGTTGATGAAGAGTTAGTATGTATGTACACTACCAGTCATATTTATTTGCCCACCCTTAGTTTTAGCCAAAATTATTAAATTATCAAATTTATTTATTGTACCAATACAATAGTGTAAAATAAACATAAATAGTTACATTTTTCTTATATAAAAACTTTATCATTAATTATTATTAAATTTTGCTCTCATCAATGTACCCACCTTTATTTTTGATAATTGGGGCACATAACCGCGGCATCCTTTCAATTAATTTTTGCAGTCTATCTTCTGTAATTTGTGCCCAGGCTTCTTGAAGTTGTTCCCACAGTACAATGATAGACGATAGAGCACGTTCTCGAACCGGTCCAATTGTTCCCAAAGAAGCACTATTGGGTTCAGATCAGGAGTTTGAGCTGCCATACCATTATAGAGATTTGCCCTTGCTCTTCTAGTTGACGCAAGCAATCGCCACACAATCTAGAAGTGTGTTTCGGATCGTCGTCCTGTTGAAATACAAAGTTTTCGCCAAGAATCCTTAGTCCTGAAGGAACAGCGTTATTTTCTAAAATTTCCTTGTAGCCTTCTTTTCTTAGGATTCTCTCAATTTTGACGAGATCGTCTACAGATCTTCCACCAAAACACCCCCCCAAATCATTACTGAACCTCCTCCATGTTTTACGGTAGGCGTAATACATTCTGGCAGTACTCTTCTCCTACGGATCTTCTTACGAATACTCACCTTTTACTACCGAAAAGTTCAAACTTCAATTCGTCTGTCCACAACACATTATTCTACTGATCGATCGTCCAATTCTTATGTTCTTTAGCGCAATTTAGTCGTTTTATCTTATTTTGCTTTCGTAGTAGTGGTTTTCGCAGAGCAATTCTTCCGTATAAACCCGCTTGCCTTAACCTTCTCTGTACCGTGGACACACTAATTGGTTTAGCACGCGCTCTATTCATTTCAGCAGCAATTTCTAGTGCTGTTTTTCCTCTATGGCGTCTACTTATCCGTATTAGGTGCCGGTCATCTGCAGATGTCGTGGCTTTGCGTCATCCAGATTTTCTTTTGTTGGAAAATGTACCACTTTTTTCAAATTTTTTAACGTTATAATCAACGGTTCTGCGATTTAATCGTAATTCTTTTGCAATTTCGCGATTACTTTTACCCGTACGATAATAAGCAATTATCATAGCACGCACTTCAACAGATAATTCCTTCGTCTTCGGCATTGTATTAAAATATTCACAATAACTCTCTATTTCACTGTTTTCGCAACAAAAGATGAACGATGACTGACATAAAATTTATTTTCCTTTTTGAATAACACAACCCTAATATTGTAATTAGTTAGTACAATAACACAATATTGGTAATACCTTTCGGAAATGCAAGTAAAGCTGTTAATACTGTAGGGATTAGCCTATATAATATTTATGGTATTTTTCCAATTTATGACACCTTTACGATATATCATAAACAATTTAAGATTTTCGTAGAAATTCATATGGAATTACTTCCACTAATAATATTGTTGAATAATTATAATACAGATTTTTCGAAAGATAATCCGTATATCAGGAAACACATAAAATTGTGGTGGGCAAATAAATATGACCGGTAGTGTATGTATGTTAGTATGTTTGTAGCAGGACTGGGCAGTTGTCTATTGAAGGTGAAATTTCTTTGTTTCATTAGTTCTTTATTCTAAGTATTTACCATATTTTCAGTTACACATATTAATCACGTATGTGTATTTCGAAATACATACATGATGCGCTTGAGCCATCTGGAATTTTATATTTTCCGTTGCCTAAAAGATTATATTTTTATACATTTTTGACATGTTAACTCATAACATCGTTAATATAACTTTAGACTGTATTTCCCAAATAAAATTTTCTGCCAAGAGATCTGTCTAGTCAACATTAATTTAACATTACATTATTCTCTATTGATACAGTACTTAACATGCATGTACATAGATTGCCTAAGATTCAGTTTCTTCTAAATCAACATCTGCTGTTTTGTCATGAACTTTATGTGTTACAGCTTAAATTTATATACAAATATGAATTAAATTTAAATCATCCACCATGATTATGTAATTGAGGGAATTCTTTAATTACGCCGACATTTGGAACGTTTTAATAATTAATATTTTTTGTAACAGGAATTTGTCTCTGTTAAACTTCTCATAATATTGTGAGCTTTCGTGTTTATTTAGAATTATTGTAGTCTTTTTAAAACAATTCTTCCATAAATTTTATTTCGCTTTATGCCACTTTCTTTCTGACAATTATATAAGAAAGGGCTTATCAAGAAGACAGTCTTGCAAGACTATAATCATTCGTAGTGTGTACATATGCATACCACTAACATATACGATTAACTTCCGATTGGTCTCGGATATTGAATCCTCCTCGCATAATTTAGTTCAATAGGTATTAGAGCACAAACGTCCGGGTAGGGAGAAAGTAGCAAGAAAAGATTGGTTTTAATCATGCGATCTACGACTCGCGATCCTTCAAATCGTCTTTTGAAATGTCAGTTCGATTATTTGCGTTCTATTAATACTCTACTTGCAGACCCTTTGTATAAAGGAAACTGTCCGCCATCGCATATTGTGTTTATATACTGTGGTCAGAAAACACGGAAAATTGTCATGTAGACGGTTCTATGATTAATTTTGAGTCGACAATCCCAATATAACGGGTGGGCCATTTTAAAATGCAATAAAACAAAAACGGTTTGAAATTTTGCCAAATTTATTTTTTTGTTGTGAAGTGCAAATGTTCCGGTTAGAGATGGAATATTATTTCATTCTATGGCTGTCGCGGCTGGCCTCACAGTACCCCATTCGATCACACCAATTTTCGAGCACTTTTTCGAGTGTATGGGGTGGTATCTCGGCAATGACATCACGAATGTTGGCCTTCAAATGCTCAATTGTCTCTGGTTTGTTGGCTTAACACTTGTCTTTAGCGGCGCCCCACAGAAAATCGTCCAGCGGTGTCAAATCGCAGCTTCTTGGCGGCCAATTGACATCACAATTTCGGCTAATTAAACGGCCATCAAACGTTTGACGCAATAAAACGGTTGTGGTATGAGATGTGTGGCAAGTTGCACCATCCTGTTGAAACCAAACATCGTTCACATCAATATCATGAAGAGCGGTCACAAAAAAATCGGTTATCAGGGTGCGATAGGTGTCTCCATTGACCATAATGGTTGCGCCGTCCTCATTTTCAAAGAAATATGGGCCAATGATGCCTCCGCTCCACTAGTCGCACGAAACAGTCACTCGTAATGGGTGCATTGGCTTCTGTAAGACCACGTGTGGGTTTTTTGAGCCCCAAATACAGCAGTTTTGCTTGTTAACGTACCCACGAAGATGAAAATGAGCTTCATCCGAAAAGATGATTTTTTT
This sequence comes from Dermolepida albohirtum, assembly GCA_031893035.1. NCBI lineage: Eukaryota > Metazoa > Arthropoda > Insecta > Coleoptera > Scarabaeidae > Dermolepida > Dermolepida albohirtum. The sequence continues at coordinate 55,789 of JAVIWB010004703.1, read as the reverse complement.
GGCAAAATCGACATCAATTGTGCAGTTTCTCGTCGGCCCATCTAGCGAAGCGAAAACGAAGCGGATGGTCATGCTGCTTCAACTCTTGAACCAATTGAACTTTGTAAGGCGTCATACCGAGATCTTTTCGCAAAATTCGAGGTAAACTGGTGCGTGAAATGTTCAATTCTTGAGATCGATGACGAGTTGATGTTGATGGATTCTCACGCACACTCTCACAGCTTCGATATTTTCGGGTGTACGCACTGTACTAGCATGTTCACGTCTTGGCCCATCAAGAATGAAACCAGTTTCATGAACTTTAGCAATAAACTTGCGTATACCGGGCACTGTTAGTCCTTCTCTACGACCAAATTTTGTACGACATTTTCGTGCAATTTCCGACCAACTGTCTTTGTTTTGGAAACAAATATCCAATAAATCCCAGCGTTGCTCAAGCCTAAATCGCTTAATTTCGTTAAGTGAAGATAATATACTGAATTTTGTGACAGAATAGAATGACATAAGTATTGTCAGATTCGAAATAACCGGTGGTTCAAATTTAAACCGATAGATGACCCGTTAGAAACGTTATATTGTCAGTCATCAAGGCATACGAGACCATCTATGGCGATAATATGATACAAAAAAATACTTCGAATTTTTTGAAACTTTCTGTTAAAATCATGTTTTTATTGTCAAATAGAAATATGTAACATTGCGTTGGTATAATAAATCGTTTTATGTCAACATTTTTCCTTATCAAACATTTCTTTAACTGCTTTTTTGCGTTAAAGTATGTCTGTAATTTAAAAATAGGTATTTGTAAAATTTTTAACGTTCATTTTCACTTCCATTACTTACCTCATTTTTGCGATATCCCAAGCAATTTTTAATATACACTTTCAATGAAAGTGCTTGTATGTATATGGTATTATGGTTTTGCAATGAAAATGCGCTCTTAGCAAAAGACGAAAATGCAATGCACAGTATTGTTATTTTCATTAGATTTAAATAAAACGTAACACTCCTACTAATTATTGATGACTTTATACCATTTTGCCAAATCTACACTTCTTCTAAGCAATTCGTATGGTTTAACTAATGACAATACAATACTTTTGTATTAGAACTGTCGACGAATGAATCGTCCTACAGAACGATTATTTGTGAATTTCTGACAATCTTGTATATACTGTTAGGCGAGGAGGAAGGGCGATGCTCGCGGTCTGAAGTAGTCACAAGATCGTGCTGACACCGAATTTGACTGAAGAGTAGCTCAGTATTACATGTTCGCATCGGTAAAATAAGTATATATCAAAAAACAAACGTACGGATAACATGGTAAACCACTGCGTTATGCAGAGATGCTACAGACTTGTTCGGTTAAATATGTATATCGTTAACATTTTCTATATGTACAATAAATCAATAAAATATGCATAAGAAAATATGGGGTATGTAAAGTTTAAGAAAATAAATATTAATTATTAAGAATTACTTAAAGTCCTTAGCAGTCTATATACATATTAAAATAACTATAATAAAGTTTAAAAATATAGAAAATATCAAATGTTAAAAGTAAATATTTAATTAAACAGTATGTGCATATTTTGCATATAAATAATTTCGATATGAATGATAATATGTGTATGTACGAGGGTAGTTTGACAAGTAGTGAAAATGGAAAAGAAAAACGAATTTTTTAAATACAAAATAATTTTTATTTTTCAATATATTCTCCTAAAAGAGCCATGCCATTTCTAAAATGCGATTCCGGAAGGCTTGCAAAATACTCATTTACGAAGATGATAAGCTGGTCGTTAGACGAAAATTTCTTTCCACCTAGTGCCGTTTTCAATTTCGGAAAAAGGTGGAAGTCGGAAGAGGCTAGATCCGTCGAATAAGGCGCATGCGGTACTAATTGGAAATGCAACTCGTTAATTTTGGACATCGCAACTGTGCTGGTATGCGAGGGAGCGTTGTCTTGGTGAAACAGAATCTTCTTCTTTGCCATTTCTGGCCATTTAGCACGAATCTCAATATTTAATTTTTGTAGAAGTTCTGGATAATATTGTCCGTTTATTGTGGCACCTTTCTGAAGGTAATCAATGAGCAAAATGCCCTTTGAATCCCAAGAAATTGATGCCATCACATTGTTTGCCGATAAAGTGGTTTTCGCATACTTTGGTGGTGCAGAACTACGTTGTAACCATTGTTTCGACTGTTGTTTAGTTTCGGGTGTACTGTAGTGTATCCAAGTTTCATCGCAAGTAACAAATCACCTACAAAAATTAACCGGATTCCGCTTATAAAGGTCCAAACACTCATTGGAAATGCGCAAACGAGTGAACTTTTGATCAGTCGTAAGCAATCGCGGCACCCATCTTGCCGAAAGCTTGGAAAGGCCCAATTCTTTTGTTAAAATGTGGTGTACGCGTTTTATTGAATTGTTTACCAGGTCTGCTATCTCTCTCACTTTGAGCCGTCGATCTTGTGTAATAATATTATCGATTTTTATAACCATTTCCTTAGAAGTCACGATTTTGGCTGCTCCAGAGCACACTTCATCAACACAGCTGTGTTTCTCGTAACTCATCTTTTACTTCGGTAGCTGTCATACCCTTAATTACGAAGTATTTAATCACCGTACGATACTCTGCTTTTTCCATTTTAACAAAACGACGTGTTGCTTCTTTTTCAATCAGCTGTCAAAAATAAACTAATCAACCGATTTATCTAAATATCGGAATGTAAACATATAAATAGGCAACCTAAATTACAGTGCATTTGTTTCACCAATTAGAGCGCCACCTATGTGTCATTCTCACTTCTTGTCAAACTATCCTCGTATATGTACATAGTCTGTCGCAGAGAAAACGGAACTTTTTTAAAATAGTAATTCTTGGTGACGTCATCTATTAAAAAAATATGCATCGGAAAGGTAGATCTTTCACCAATATTATGTCAAAATATCATGACATTTACATCATTAGAAGCAAAGAAATTGCGCATAAAGTAACGGGCATTGGCATTGGCCGAAAAATGAATTTTGAACAAAGAGCAAATATCTAGTTCTGTTTTAAACTCGGTAAGTCGTTTACCGAAACATTTAATTTGATGAAATGAGTGTATGGTGATGAGTGTTTATCACGTACGAGTGTATAAGAGTGGTATAAACGACGAATATTCTGGAGCAAAAAAAATCTGTGGTTACCGAACATCGAACTAGTGCGTAAGTTTATCAGAAATGAGTCGAAATCCTCATGGCGATACGTAGGAATGGAACTAAATATTTTCAAAGATCGAATTCATCGCATTTTGACACAGCATTTGGAACTGAGAGAGATTTGTGCATTAGATGTGATGTTTTCAATATGATCCAGAGACCAAGTGTCAAAGCTCTTAATGGAAGTACCCAAGGGAAGAAAGACAGAAAAAAAGCTGTTTGGAGAAGTCAGAAGCGAAGATAACGTTGATTTGTTTTTATGATACGGAAGGCATTGTGCACAACGAGTTTGTACCAATTAGTCAAACAGTCAATGCTGTATATTATCTTGGTGTTATGAGGCGTCTTTTGGTCCGTATTCGTCGTGTGCGCCCTCAATATCGTGAAAATGGTAGCTAGCGTTTGTTACATGATAATGCACCATTTCATCGCTTGACACTTATCACTGATTTTCTAACTACAAATGGCATTTTAACCATCAACCATTCACCGTATTCACTGGATTTAGGTCCTATTGATTTCTATCTATTCTCTAAACTACATTTGCTGATAAAATGACAGCGTTATGCCGACGCCGAAGCCATTAAAGGACGTCTCTAAAGATGAACTTAAAAATTCATTCGACATGTTAATTGACCGTACAAAACTTCGAATTGAAGCCGAAGGCGAGTACTTTGAACAAAATAAATAATTTTACCAAAATAGTGAGCTTTTGTTTTTATTTCAAAAAAGTTCAGTTTTGTCTGAGACAGGCTGTATACAACCATCTTTTCAAATATTGATGTAAAAAAGAGATCTTGCTGTTATATACAAAATATGTAGCTACTTTCTGACTGTTTCCACGTTGTTTCCTCTTTCTTCACAATTTTTATAATTACGTCGTTCCAAGTTTCTCTTGTTGCGTTCTTTACTCTATAAACCCTCACGCTTGCGCTGGTATATTAATTATGATATAATAATTATAGAAATGGTGTTCCAGGCTAGCTCTAGCGTTGTAGTAATAACAAAATGTTAATAATTAACTAATTTATAATGAGCATTAAAATTAAAAGTTCATGACGTGTGTCAAGCTGAAAAAACATTATTAGCAGAAATAAAAAAAACAGACATTAAAATTTTATTTACTAATTTAAATAAAGAAATATTAAAGCTTTGAATAGGTTAATAAAAGTAATTAATAAACGCGAGCAATAGATAAAAGAAGAAATATAACCAATTGTAAATGCAGTAATAAAATAAATTAGGTAAAAGCTGTCGATTAAAATATACAAGGATTAGTACAAAAAAAAAAAGGTATTAAATGATCTATGGTATACTGGCGTTTGCAAGTGTACATATCTATCTCCTTGGACCGCGATTTGTATTTTGCGATAAAAAAATACAATTCTCTTCGAAAAAAAGGTGCACTTAAGAGAGCGTTGTTGCAGAAGAAGAGAGTTTTTTAAAGGATCCGTTTTTTTAAAATATCGGTGGGACGAATGGTAAATGTACTAGTCAATTTAAAATTAACCAATCACAATATAAAAATACTACACCAAAAATTAATAAATCATTAAAAGGCGATATAATTAACGGTAATGTGATAACTATAAAAATGGTTCTATTAGAAGCTTAGTGTCAAAAGCTCTTTAAAATCATGTATTACACGACTGCTTAAAATAATCTATATACAAAAGAAGAATAAATTAATAACGTGAATATTGAATATTGATATAATTACCAGGTGGGTAGATAGAAAAATTATAAGTTTATTCTCTGTGAAAAGGGATTAATTTTTGAATTTCTAATTGTAATTAGAAGTTAGACAAAATAGAACTGAATTAAGTGCAAGTGAAATATTAGGGATATGTTAGGTTAATAACTAATCCAAATAGATTTCTTGTTCGTATATTTCTAACTCACAAGCGTTGGCTTTCGATAAATATATTCGTGTTTAGGATGAAAAGTATTTAAGTTAAATAAAGTAATTCAAAAACATGATAAAAAGTTGTTATATATGCGAAGGGTAACAATCCTTTTTACTTGATCCTTTGTAATAAACAAATTGTTTTTCAAACTTAGTTAACAGACCTAGTGTTGGGTTGTGCATTGTTTGTAGATGTTGCTACCAATCTAGTTGTTTCTGTTCTATAAATCCCAGTATAGATTTTACTTCTAATTTTTTTATTTCAACTTACAACTACAACAAATTTTCAAAAATCTATTTTTGTTATACTTCTTACACGACTTAAATATTTCATTTACACAGTTTGGGTTCTATTACTATATACTCTATTTAATATCCATGATTTGTAATCAAACGATAACTGTCTTCTATACGTTCATCACCTAATATAATTTTATGCTTTTATCAATTCTATTAGTTACTCCACTTTCCTATTTTCCATTTTCTTTCTTATATTCTGACATTACGTCTTTTCATGTTTTCAGGTCACTATGAAAATTGATAATGTGTACAATATTTTAATGTAGTAGTTCAGTAGTTCATATATATTATTATACAATACAATACCAACAAACGTTTCTAATGTTGGATTTATTAACTGGCTGTAAAGGTTTACTACCGGATTTATAGTGTAACATTATTTTTCTTACACGCTGAGACATATTTACCATTAAATTCTCTATCTAATACTGGGTGAGTCAAAAGTCACCATCGGGTTTAAAAATTTAATAACTTTTTCGTTTATATATTTTTAAATTTTTTTTTTCAGATAGTAAAATATATAAAATGGAATTTTTTTTTACACTAAGTATGGAAAATAATGTCACTTAAATGACCCCCGTTTTTAGCTTCGCAATGATGGGCTCGATTTAGAGCATTTGCCATAACATCTTTCAAAATTTGTGGCTGTAGCGCTTGAATTTCTGCAACAATGTTGGCCTTGAGTTCAAGGATTGTCTCAGGCTTGTTCACATATACTCGCTCCTTCAAATAACCCCAAAGAAAATAATAGGGTGCTGACAAATCTGCCGAAAGCGCTGGCCAATTAATTTCCGAATTTCTGGAAATTATTCGCTCTCCAAAAATTTGACTTAAAAGTGCCATTGTGTCTCGGGCGGTGTGGACAGTGGCTCCATCCTGCTGAAATCACATCTCAGGTCTGTTTTCAAGAACAGGACGTAAAAAATCATAAACCGATACCGTTCTCCATTTACGGTTACAGCACTTCCACCTTCATTTTCGAAGAAGTAAGGCCCAATGATATTTTCAGATGTAATACCACACTACATTGTACACCTAATGGGGTGCAATTGGCGTTGATGAATGGCTCTCGGATTTTCAGAACCCCAGAACTTACAGTTCTGCTTATTAATAAAGCCATTCAAATGAAAATGAGCTTCATCACTCATAATCAGATTTTCAATAAAGTTGATTTAATTTCAGGCCAAGTGTTGAAATTTAACTGCAATATTTAGACGTTGCCGATGATATGCGGGTTTTAGTTCTTGCACCAATTGCACCTTATATGGGAATAACAGTAAATCTTTTTTAAAATGCGCCGTAATGACGTACGAGCCATTCCTAGCTGAGCAAAACGCCTTCTGGTAGATGTTTCTGGTGTTTCGTTAACACTTTGCTCTACACGTTCAATATTTTCCGCAGTGCGAATTAAACGTGGTCTACCGGTTCGAGGCAAATCTCTTACAGTGCCATGTTGGTGGTGACGATGAACTAAGCAACGAATCATTGCTTCAGAGGGCGAAATTCTGACGTTAAAATGTCAACGATATGCTCTTTGCGTTAAAATAATTGATCGCTGATTTAAATAATAAAATTCTATTATTCTGGTTCTTTGTTCGGTTCTGAACCTCTCCATTATTTATTCTCCAAGTGTTATTTATATAATCTGAAAAAAAAATAAACAAAAAATATATAAACGCAAAAGTTACTAAATTTTTAAACCCCATGGCGACTTTTGGCCCACCGAGTACATCCACGGTCTATAATTTTTAGTCTTTAATTGGCTATGACGTTATTCTGATATTTCTCTCATTTTAAAATCGATTCGACCGAACGTTTAAATATGGTACACATTTATGTTCTCTCTTGCAAGTTTCCTTTTTGAACGCACGGTATATTACGTAACGTCAATGTATGTAAGTACATATAAGTACATACATCACAGAGCAAAAACATTAGAAATCAAATGAGTGTCCATGCAGCGTAATGCGACCCTAGCGCTGTTTGCTTTCCATGACTCAATGTTATTACTCAACTTCATATTAAATTTACATCTTGCGTGTATCGGGTAATGTTTGTCGTTGCAGTTGATAGTATTTTTTGGCGTCGTTGGGTTGTCCCACAGCTTCTGAATGCGGTGGGACATTACACCGCAGATTGACCTTAACGTCTCTTAGCACGCAAAAAGCAGAAGTTACACTCTTACGATAGAGTCTTATTAAATACCACATTTTACCAAATAAATTGTTTCGTTGGGTGGACTGATGTCGTGAGATATACATACATATTAATCAGTAAATTTGAAAATAGGGCTAAAAATTTTTCAAAAATCCGTTACAAAATTTAGATGAATTTATTCTTTTTTTACACTATCCCTGCTTCAAAAACAGAAGGAGTGACGCAACAGGTACGTCACGCGAGGTCATTAAACAGAAGGGGATAGAAGATAACGTTAAAGTAGAATGTGTAACCTGCATCTTAATTGATCGCGACATGAGAGATATGCATTATCTTAATTTGTTGGAAATCAAAATAAACAAATTGTTTTTCATAGTAGCAAATACTTCAATAAAATGCAATCAATCATTTGCGCGTGAAAAATTTGATATTTAAAATAATTTAATTCATATTTGATATTTTTAAATTTTATTCTTTTCCGCTAATTTAAAAAATTTATTAAAATTTTATAGATTTTTAAAATTCTCTCTTTTAAAGTTATAGTAATGTAACAATGATATATATTTTTAATTTCGTCTTCTTTAAATGGCTATATTTCTTTTAAAAAAATACGAAAGTACGAGGGAGCGTTTTTATATTCGCGGAATGGGGGACGGGGGGTGGAAATAAAAAAAACAAATTATTTTTCTTTTTCAATATATTTACCTGCAAGACGGATACATTTTTCACATCTTTCAATTAATTTATTTATACCCTCATAAAAAAATGATTTCTCTTTATCTGCAAAATACGCCGAAACTGCCTCCTTGACTTCATCATCGGCAGTAAATTTTTTACCCCGCAGCTCTTTTTTCATTTTCGGAAACAGGTAATAATCACTCGGGGCCAGGTCTGGGCTGTAGGGTGGGTGATTCACAATTTCGAAGCCCACCTTATGCAGGGCAGCTAACGCAACGCGGCTCTTGTGGACGGGCGCGTTCTCGTGCAAAAGCAGAACACCTTTTGTCAATTTTCCCCGTCTTTTCTCTTTAATGGCTTCTTTTAGTTGCTCTAATATTGAAGCGTAATATTCTCCGGTTATAGAAACACCTTTATCTTTATAATCAATCCACAATATTCCTTCCGAGTCCCAAAATACCGTTGCCATGAGTTTCCCAGCTGATTGTGACACTTTAAATTTCTTGGGAGGTGCTGTGCCCTTTTTATGCCACTGCATGGGGTCTTGTTTGGACTCAGGTTCATAATGATGAACCCAAGTTTCGTCTCCAGTAACAATTCCACTCAATACACCATCCTTGTCTTCATTACAGAGGTCCAAAAATGCACGCGAACACTCTACGCGCTGTTGTTTTTGCGGCGGCGTGAGCATTCTCGGCACCCATCTTGCGCTGACCTTAGACATGCCGAGATGATGGTGTAGGATTTTAAAAATTGTTGTATCGGATACTCCAACCATTTCTGCGGGTTGTTTCTTCTTTAGTCGAGCATCTTCGAGTACAATTTGTTCAACTTTTTGGGTGGTCACCTCAATGCTCCTGCCCGGCCTCGGGTCGTCTTCAAGGGATTCCCTTCCTTGTTTAAATAAATTATGCCACTTGTACACCATGGTTTTTCCTGGACAAGAGTCGCCGTAAACCAATGACATCTCATTCATTATAGTCGCGACTGATTTTCCTTGCCTGGTAAGGAACTTTATAACGGCACGATATTCGATTTTTTCGATATTTCACTTTTCACTCCTGATTATGTTACTTAGTTGACGATAGCTCAAAGACTAACTGTCTAATAACAATGAAACTTCGTATTTATACTAATCATGAGTCGCTGCACAGGCCACGCCCCCAATGCGCCTACTCACCCCTCTACAACCCGCTCATTCCGCGAATATAAAAACGCTCCCTCGTAGTGTAAAAAAATATAAAAAAGAAACCTCCAAAATTTCTATCAAATAGCTTACCGCTGGATTAATTTTGTTTCTAATCAGACATTTGTATTTTTATATTATTTATATTATTCTGAGACTTCTATTAAATATTATTTGAAAAACTTTTCACTTTTTGAACTCTCAGTTACAGATGAAAAAATCAATAGATAATTATGAATAAAAAAGATTTTGTCAATAAATTAAAGTAAATTACGAAATTTACGTTATTAATAGTTAATATACACAAATATTTCATGAAAATGTTTTATTTTTATATACTATACTTATATATGTGTAGATGTGTCATTTTACTTGTATTTATAAGTAATTTTCCCGGTGATATAAATATGTTTGAATTTCACAGTGTTGATAATAATGGTATCTTTCTTGTAAATACGTTTAAATATTATCTATTTATAAATTATTAATAAATATTCTAAGATTAATATTAATCGTGTTTTAATTTAAGCGAAAGTTACTGCTCTAAAATAAATAATATGAATAGATTACAAATGTTTTTTTTAAAATCGTTTTACCCCAAATGCATTTCGATACAGGTAACTGAATTAAATAAAGTTTCGCTTTTCAGGTACTGGATTCGCAACGTTAGATGGCGCATTATATCTTCAATGCAACTAATTTATTAAAAAATATATTTCACTTACTTTTATGTTACATTAATTATCCAGTAACTATTATAATTGTTACTTATACAGTCGAGCTTTTTTTTGACGTTCAACTGAGATATATTTGACAAAATTCATACTTAATATATTATTCTTTGAGTAATAATATCACATGTATGCACTTGAATTACTAAAAGATTATTTATATTATCAAAACTAGGTATATCAGATAAATTCATTGAGTAATTAAAATATCTAAGTGTGCTATTTTTTTAAGTATAAAGTCTGATGTTCATCATGTCAGCTTTACATTAGGCTTTTATTGAGAATCTTCTGCTTTTTATTTTAAAATAAGTCGTTTGGTTGTCATTTTTCTTTTATACACTCGATTTTAGGAAATTAACCTTTCAAGTTTTTAAAACTACATTTTGTTCAGTGAAATTCAATCGTAAACAATTCATTTCCAAACTATTTGATCTTGTGCGGGTGAAACGTTGAGGTTAGGTGCATGTAAAGTAGAACGCAGCACAACAATAAACAAGAATCTATTATTATCGCATATCTGCAGCATTTTTGGTGTATGCCAGTGCGGGTGTTTTTAATTGGAAACGTATATTTTTATGTACGGGCATGTTTTATACGCGGACATGTGTTTAATATCACGGAAAAAAATATTTTAAATGTGCTCTTCTTTGTTTTTTTGTGTACTCTTTCTGTGGCAGGTGATACCGCAAACGATGAAATGGGAACGATTTTGTCAAACTTTCTGGATGTCCGTGGTATGTTTTAAAAGTTTATGATCCAATACAAATAATACTGTTTTATACTTACGTAAAATATTTGAATGACATGAAATACCTGTTGAATGTATGTACGTATACATATACCTGTATGAATTCTCATTAATCCATTTGGCAATATTTAAAAGCCTTGTAAATGCATAATATAAATACGTAATAATTGTAATATCTAGTATTAAGTGGTTTGATATGTGCGTAATTTATTTTAATTACATACCTATCACTCATCTTTTATCTCACTGAATTCATAACAAATTACGGATAATTACTTTTTATTTATTTTTTAAGTTACGATAATAATATAAACTGAGGAACTTGTTCGATAAAATTCATTTAATATGAGATAATAACATAATAAAAGAACTAGCAGCATGTAGAAGCATCTTATAGGTGTTTCTAGCATAAAACATATAACAATCACAATACATGGCTAAAAGTACACATGGACTTGTTAAGTACAGTCGCGTCGGTACTTAAAAATGTTGACAAATTCAATTTTAGGCATTATGAAAAGGTAGGAAGGTGTACATAGGTATGTATGTTTCGTGACATATAAACCAGAGAAAAAATGACTTTAATTACTTTTCTTTACAATCCATTGGAAGTATATTTTTTTATTTTTGAATAATTTCGATATAAGCCATCGCTCCTATTATCGATTCGAAAAAACGTGTAATTTTATGTTAGAATAGACTACATTCTTGCATTGTTTGCAAAACATTATACCATTATAGTTAGTTAAAATGAAATTCGCACACATATGTGCGTTTTATTTACTATAGCAAAATCAAATTATATTAAAAAATGTATTTAAAGATTATACCTTTAAAATTGATCGAACGTTATAACAAATATTATTAAATTACTATAATTCGATAATACAGGATATTTCAAAAAGAATATACCTATTTCGAATGAATATATTTATTAAACTTTAAGACATACGAATATCAACTTTACACGCATATTTACGAACATCTCAAGTTCAAATTACAGATGTTCAATATGTCTTCCATCAGCGACACGAACAATATCACATCAATAATCAAATTCCTCCCATACTCGGGCAAGCATGTCCTTTGTCACTGATGTTATGGCAGTACGGATGCGGTTCTTCAACGCTTCCAGGTTCTGTGGGAGTGGTGTTACATAATCGTTGTCTCTAGCGAAATCCCACAGGAAGAAATCACAGGGTGTCAAATCCGGTAACTGTGGAGCCCAGCTGAGACATGCTAAGTCGCCAGCTCCTTGACGACCAATCCAATAGTTCGGTAGAGTTTCATTCAGATATTTACGCACTTGGCGCCTCCAGTGAGGGGATGCCCCGTCTTGTTGAAAAACGAAGTTGTTTTCGTGCAGCCTCGGAAACAACCAGTTTTGTAACATAGCGAGATACTGCTGACCGTTAACCGTGTTTCCATCAGAGAAGGATGGGCCGTAAACAAATGATCGGGATATCGCACAAAATACATTGATTTTAGGCGAATCTCGTACATGTTCAATGGCTGCATGTGGGTTCTGTAGACCCCAAATTCGAACATTATGTTTGTTTACCAGACTACTAACATGGAAAGTCGCTTCATCATTGAACACGATGCGTTGTGCGAAAGTGTTATCATTGTCAATAGCATCATGAATCTCGTTACAAAGTGCCACACGTTTCCGTTTGTCATCAGGAAGCAGAGCTTGTACGGCTTCATAATCAACCGGCGTCTCAAAACACGCCAAATTGTTGTTGTAGGCAGTTGTAACTCCCGACTGTCACGACGAGTTGAGTTTGAAGGATTATGTTGGAAAGCAGCGGAGTAGCTATTTTAAACATATGACGGTTACCAAGAAAAATAAAAGACAGCTGACATCTAGCGACTATTAAATAAACTAGACTATGTGTTCGTTTCTCCAATAGCCGAGCCGAGGCGCAGCGATCGATAATTTGGACAAAATAATACTTTGTAATACGTATATTCTTTTTGAAACACGCTGTATATTACCGAAATTTTTGACCAGTTCTACCGCAAAGTAACCTTAAGTTATTCTTTCCAAGAAATTTCATGTCCTATTTTTAATTATCTCCATGAATTCTCAATACTATTGATCTGGGCTCTGTGGAAATGTACATACCTAACATGAGGATATTTAGACACCATTAAAGGACGTTGGGCAACGTTAGTACCCATGTCTCCGGAAATCTAGGCGGTCACCAGCCTATGCCGGACATTGTCATGTCAAAAGCGCATACATTATTGTGACATACGAAAACCGAACAATAAGTACCGCAATTCATCATGAATATATGATGTAATAACGAGCAATATATTTTATGTCATTATTGTTGGTGAACTCTTACTTACGAGAGAAGTATTAGTAATCCGAATTTGCTCTACTAGACATATACAACATAACGTAAGCTTCCGGAGTCTTCATGTTAAATGATTTTCGTCGCGTTGTAAAAATGTTCTTGTACAAAGCGAATTCTAAATTTCGATAGATGAGGATGATTAAATTAATCAAGTAAGGTTAATATAACCTCTTTCCACAACAATTTTCGTATTCTGTATACGTATTTCGACAACTAAGTTGTCATCATTAGCAAATATAATAATTAATTATCTGCTCATGATGACAACTTAGTTGAAATGGGTTATATTAACCTTAATTAATTAAAGAGAATTCTACTTCCACTTCATCCAATACTTTCATTTGATCCACTGATATTAATGAAGTATTTTGCAAAGTTTTTATGGCACTTTTTAGTACAGTGCAGTTCGTATGAATAGTTTGTAAATCGCTGTGGATACTATTAAATTTCATTCGGCTTTCTTTGGTGTCTATTGACATTTTTTGAATAATAGGAAACTTCTTTTAGCTATGTGCCCATGTATATAAATTGGTTGTGGTGATTTTCGTATGTCAGGACAGTGAACTTCGCGTATCTGTTTCGGAGATTTCTGGAAAACATTTTTGATGCTGCTCGGATAATGCATGTAACAGGCGCGTTACATGTAGTGAAGTTGGACATTCATGTTTAAGAAAACGTTCCGATGAAGGCATTGCCGATCCGACATCAGTAATAAACATCACTATCTGGTTTGTTGGCAATTCAAAATTTTGTAGTGTACTTAGCGTCACACTGTGAATAGCTTCGCCGATACCTTTTAACCTTTTACTAGCTCATCAAAATGAAGATGTCTATTGAAGAGTTTCCAGTATACGTACATATTCAGAATACATTTGTTTGCAGTCTGTAGTCTCATCACGCTTTAACCACTGTTTTTTCATTTTTTAGATTTAATACTGATCTACATTTTTTCGCGCGCTGAAGGTAAATAGTTTCTTGACGAAAAAAAAAACTGATCCTAAATAGTAGATTACAAGCCGTCAACGTATAAATTATGTGTAACACAAGTCTGTTTAAAATTGGAAATCTCGGTTTAGGGGAATTTTATTATTAGAGTTGGCACTGCGAGCGTCTGGATAGTAGTGCGTGCTTCGACGAAGTGCAAGAGGTTTAACAGATACTAAATATAAGTAAACACTTGCCTTTTGAAGAAGCGTTTTCAGTATACAGATACACAAAGTGGGTAAGATCGATTAAATATTTGAAATATCGGGTATGTTTCAACAGTTTCTGTATGTAACCGTGTACCTCGTGAGGGATAAATGTTCTTATATGCAGAATGCAACCATTCGACATTTAATGATGAAACTTACATAATTATAATAATATTTATTCATATTTAACGGATCTGTAGACCCACTAACTCCAAAAATGTTTTAATCTAGTAAAATCTTTATCTTTCAATAACAGTGTCTGGGGTAATAAGTTATTATCTGATAGGTATTTTTTCATAATTATGGAAATAATAAATTGTTTTTTAAAATAGTAAATTTTATTTTTTATTAATATACGTCCAAACAATTTGAAAAAATGTATTAAATAATGTTCTATAATTCCATTTTTAAGAAAACAATTAATACCGAAAAACTGCAGTTTTATCTTTCATAGCGTGCTAGTAGATTGCATATAAAATATAAGGTGGCGATCACTTATTAGTAAATGAGGAGGTACATTGTTTCATGACTTTCGCCATTATTAGCCTTTCGTATTTACTACTGACAGCAGAAAAAAATGGCATTTATACTTGACGTCATTATAATCTAGAATTATAATTGCAAATATATGAACAGAAGGTTTATTCGACTATAATTCAGTAAGTAAATAAAAGAATCATGTTTTTAATAGTTTATAAAAACTGTATAATTGAAAATTTATGGTAGATTTTAATAATAAATAATTCTTAAATATATATGTATGTTATTATTTTAAATTTATTACACATATAATAGTGCAATGTATAAAGTACGCCGTCTTATATTGGACTTACAATCGCAATTGTAATGTTGTCACGTACATCTTTTGATATTCGAACTTCCATACATCCCCTTCTTTCGGACAATTGCTTGTTTGTCCAATAGAGAATTTTCTCATTTTTCGCTCTATCGCAAAAGGTACGATAAACCTACAGAGAATACTTCGTTAAAAATATCTATGGTTGCCTGATGAGAGTTGCATTACTTGAAACCTGTCCCAATCAGGATCTTATTAGCATTTGCGTATATAATTTCTGATATAGTAGCAGATTTCGGGCGTTTACTACGTGGTTTATCTTTAACGGTTATATAACCACATTAGAATTCACGATGTCATTTATCAACAGCAGAAAAAAAAAGTTAAATTTTTCATCCTTCATTTCATTTTGAATATTCATTGTTAAGTTTTTCAGGAACAAGTAATTAATGAATTGAATGAATTACAATATTATCCATCTCGTAATCACTGAAGGTTGATATAGAACCCCCTTTTCATATTAATTTTTGTATTCTGTATACGTATTTCGACAACTTAAGTGTGCGTTTTGGCTTTCAGCGGTACGGTTCGTGTCCTGAATTTGTTTTCGTAGAGGTATTTTGCCGTAGTTTTCCATTTGCGACACTGTTTAATTATCTGCTGATGATCACAACTTAGTTGTTGAAATATGTATACAGAATACGAAAATTAATGTGGAAATGGGTAATATATTAACCTTCGATGATTAAGTTAATCAACCACAGGCTCCATCAAAATTACCATATCCATCTCGTCATAAATTTCGAGACGGACTTCATTTAACGTCGTCATAACTATTAAAGATATTAAATGTAGCATTCTGAAATTTGATAGTTGACCCTGTTAGAGAGAAAACTTGCTGACGCACTACAAAATCACTCTGAAACTATACTATCTATCCACCATTCTGCTCACTTTGCAACGCACACTTGTAATCCTCTCAATGGTAAAATTATATAGATTCACTTGCAGATTTGGACTGTAAGTCTAGAGAATATGTACTTTTATTTAAAAAATAACAGCATCGCTTTACTTAATAAAAATAATAATAAAATAGTTCAATTTATGTGTTTGTCTCAAAAGTTTCGAATTCCTTTCTCTCATCTATATTAATTACAACTTACAGCCATATAATGAATAAATCATGCAACTTAGATGGGTGACCGTGAGCTATGCAACTTAAGGTAAGCTCTCTAAACGTACGAGTAGTATATTTAAGCCGATAATATATTAATGGTCTAAGTTATAGAACTTCTCTACCCCTACCTAATTCGCTGAAGAAATTTCCTCGAACTAGTTTTTACGCTTTAAGCACCTCGAAAGTTAAATGCAGAAGTTACTTAGTAGTCACGTGTTGTGAAGATCGATATAATACACATATGTTTATTGCTATCATGTATTTGCCACATGTAGGCATTGATTTAAAATAATTGGAAACAACAAAGAAAACAATTAACATTAACATAATGCCCATTTTATTATTTGGACATCGTATGAAATCGTCGTTTGTTTGCATTGTTAAGTGTAGCTTTTTTAATAAATGTGTATGTAATTTATTGTGTTACATAATAGCGAGGCGGTTGTTGACAGTGCGATGTATGAATATATGCACATCGTAATACATAAAAGCCCTATTATTTTAAAAGACGTTTTTACAAGTCTTTACAATTTTGAAATTAACGTCATTCTAATCATTTTTCTTCACAGTACGTAGATGTCCCTGTGCCACCTACTATAACCCCATACCATAACACGTATTCATAAAAGTCTGGATAATATAAAGATATTATTGTTGGCGGATAGCATGATGTACCATCTACATCATATCTACCAAAAATCTAGTAAATGTGGAACAAATTTCATCTATTCATCCGGCCTTTTCCGAAATTTGTAAACTAATTTCCGTTAGTAATAGGTTTATTTGTGCGGATGCTGGAAAAGCACAATATTTTTGTAATGAACGAAATTTTACTAATACGTACGTTTACGAATATACGAGTATAGATACTATTTTTTTGGCGGAGTAATATTAAAGGCTAATGAGAACACATTTATAAGTTAAACATTAAATAATAGGTATTGGTTATATTTAAACAGCGTGAAATTATTCATTTATATTTTTACAAACGGGTGATTCATTTGGAGGTATTTTTGTAAAAATAAAAAAATAAAAACTTCAATTTTATCGGGTATTCTTTATTGTCATGTGAAGAAACGATTCTTGACATATATTTTTTAAAAATTATTTTCTTCAAATGTTGGCCGCAACTGCGCTTAACATGATCCATTCTGAAGTTCAAATTTTCGATGAGCCTCAATCGTAGCTGGCTTATCCATGTAGACTTTGGACTTTACGTAGCGCCAAAGGAAAATGTCTAAAGGTGTGATCTAGGCAACAATTGCACAGCTCCATTACGTGAAATTAAATGTTCACCAAATTGTTCTTGCAATAAAGCCATGCTTTTACGGGCTTGTGGCAAGTAGCACAGTCTCGTTGGAACCAAATATCGTCGAGATCACGGGCTTCAATTTAGAGCAGCAAATAGTCTGTTATCAAGGCGCCATTCACAGTTACGTTGTCTTCATTTTTGAAGAAATATGGGTCAATGATTCCACTTGCTCATTAACCATACCAACCCGTGGTTTTGTCTGGCCGTAATGGCAGCTCTTGAATCACTTCGGATTGCTCTTCACTCTAAATGCAGCAGTTGTGCCTATTGACATAATTATTAAACCAAAAATGGGCCTCATCGCTGAACAAAATTTAGGTCGAAAGCAATGGATCTTCTTCGAACTATTTAAGAGCCCAATTCTGAAATGGTGACAATTCGAAAGGTCGGCCGCTTTCAATTCTCGAACGAGTTGATTTTTGTATGCTCTTAAACCAAGACCCTTACGTAAAATATATGAAGTCGTGGCATACAACAAGCCAAGCTCTTGAGATTTAAGTTGAATTAATTCTTCACGGTTATCGCGTACACCCTCAGCTACAATCGCTATATTTTCTTCATTAGATGCCGGATGTGGTCTGTTTGGTCGCGCATTATCCAATAATGAAAATTGCGTTTCAAATTTTTCGATGGTATAATGAATTGCGTGTTCGGTGAGCCAGTTACGTAGACTATAAGTTGCTCTAAGCGCACGAAATACATTTCTCGTGGAATGCTGAATTTCGTAATACTAGTGAATAATTTGTAGACGCTGTGCCAAGCTGAGTCTTTCCATAATAAAACGTCAGACAATACTTAACTAAAATAGCGTGGGAGTTTGAAACGACTTACACTTTATCTATTAAATAATCGATACTGAAAAAAGTACATCATAATGTAATTACTCATTATAACAACATATCAATTTTGATATGTTGTTATAGTAGTTAAAGTTTAGTTAATTTAGTTAGCCCGAGTTTAAGTTATTCTAGCGTAGTTTGAATTGATAGCTAACAATTACTTTATGGTAAAATACAATACAAGTAGTTTTTAAATATTTATGTACGCCTCTTGAAATATTGGATATTAAAACATATTAAATTTGTTACCAGCTAAATGAAAATGAAGGTGCCTAGTCACATGCAAAATTTATGGAATGGTGTAAAATCAAGAAAATTAAAATGTATACAGAAAATTATTTATTGCCATATTTCTAAGAAATATTAAGTAAAAAGTCATTTTGTCAATTTACTCAATTCTAAAGTATCAATTAATAATAACATTGACATTTTAAAATACAATAAACTACGTTTCTATTTTTTTCGGACGAGAAAATAAATTTACTAATGAAACTCTTCATTTATTACTTCTCATAATGAGGATATTTAGTGTTCTCTCATTTATTAAAACTTTATGTATTACAATTACAATAGATTTATATTGATAGTGGGGGCATCCGGAACATGTCGCTGAGAACTGCAATATTTCATCATTGATTGATACCCGCAACAAAAATGTATATTAAAAAAATAATTATCGAAAACTACTGGACTTTATTGCTTAGTAAAAATAAAGATTTAAAAATAGAAGTTGCTTTTTAACTTACTATAATGCCAAATGCGGAAATTTGTCAATAGGATTGCATTCACTGGGTAAAAAACCAAATTACTGAGTCCTTAAAATTAAAATTGAAGTATACATATGTATTCTGAAGAAGTTCATTTACATTACTGACAAATCACAGTCGATATTTATTGTCTATTAAGTAAGGTGCAGATCTTTTTCTGTGATAAGGATATACGTACGGGATTATCTTTAATAACATAACATAGCCGACAAAATTATACCATCAACAAACATTTTCAAGACAACGTTTCTACTCCTCTTCATTCTTTTATAGAAGAAAAATTCCTAGTTTATCAATTACACAATATAACTAATGTACAATTAATGTTAATACCTGGAATGTCTTTCGAGTTTTGCATGGTGGGCATAGAGGGCGTCACTAATCAAATATCAGTGCTAAAAATTAACCTTAATCTTAAGTTAACCTAAATCCAAAGTTTCAGCGCGATACGTGTAGTGTTGAAGTTACAACGAACTGTCAAAATTGGCAAGATAGTTGAAAAACGGAATTAAACCCAGAACTTTTTACGGAATAACTTTTTATAAGTTTCGAAGATAGTCATCTCAACAAGAATGCCTCGCCGAGTTAGTTTCTGTTTTCGGAAATAAAGCACCACATCAGTTAATTATTTCTCGTTGGTATAGAGAATTCAAGCGTGGAGGTATTAGTCTTAGCGACGATCCATGAGCAGGTTCACCAAAAACGGCGGTCACTCAGGAAAATCTTGATGCTGTGCGCAAGATCATCAACGAAGATCGACATGTGACATATCGCCAAATTGAAGCATTATTGGGGATTTCAAAGACCACAATTCAAAAAATTTTGAATGAAGAATTGTGTGTAAAAAAATTAGAGTCTCGTTGGATACTGCACCTGTTAACCGAATAACAGAAAGCAGTTAGGGTGAATTGGTTTCAAAAAACTCTAGATTGCTTTAACTCTAAGAACGTGTACAACATTGTCAGCTGTGATGAATCTTATATTTATTCATACGAGCTAGAAAATAAGCATCAGTCGTCTATTTGGGAGTACCAATGTGAAGCCGACCAATGTTTGCTGATAGAAACTTACGGTGAGCATGCTCCGATCATAAAAACATGTGAGGTGTGGTTTCAATAATTCAAAAGTGGTGATTTCAATGTGTAAGGCAAATAACGTTCTGGTAGACCGAAAGAGTTTGAAGATATGAAACTATAGGAATTATTGGATGAAGACCCAACCTAAACTCAAAAACAATTGGCAGAAGCGTTAAATGTGTCCCAAGAAACGATTAGCGATAGATTACGAGCAATGGGAGCAATCGAAAAGATGGAAAATCCAAAAATCGTCTGTGAAATGCTGCTTCAAAGGTATGATCGGAAGTCATTTCTCCATCGAATAGTGACGGGTGATGAAAAATGGATTTATTTAGGAAACTCTAACCGCAAAAAATCATGGTTATCACCCGGCCAAGCTGACCCATCGACTCCAACGCCAAATCGTTCTAAGTTAGAAAATGGCCCGATGAATGGTTTTACTCAAAAGACAAACAGTTTTTTTGGGATAACATCCCTAAATTGCCTGACAGACGGGCATAGTGTGTAGAATCGAATGGCCAATACTTTGAATAAATACATTTTTCCATTTTCTTCAAAATTATGTAGGTTTTTTACGAAAAAACCGGTAATGACTTTCCGGTACACCTAGTAGACAAAGAAGAAGATTTTGATTTAACCAGTTTAAGACAAGTTTGTGAAGGTGCTTCTATAGATGCGTTATCTATTTATAAAAGCATTTCAATTATGCGTGACTTACATCAGTAGTTATTGAACGATCTTTCTCAAGATATGATGAAAATTTTTTCATAATACACGCGAATTGTTGACCGAAACAAATACGGAAATATACTTAATGGTGCAACTTTTCACCAAAGTTATCCACTTCTAGCTACGTAATAGTAACTACAAACAGATTTTATAATTTTAAAATGATTTATTTTTGTTTATTTTTTGCATCGATAATTGATAATATTCGCTTCGCTCGCATCTGATTGTACGTAGATACGTACTTACTACAATCGGTCCTGCCCTGTCGCGCCGGGTGAAAATGACAAGTTTAGTTTTAGTGGCTGTGTTTTTAGTATATTTTTAACAAGGTCATCTGAAATATTACTTCGACAACTGGATTTGTAATTTCTAAAGATGCATTGTTTAGATATACTTTTTAAATGTTTTTACGGGAATGTGGCGAACCTCTCCGAAATTTGCACGGTATAATAGGGTAAAAATTCAAACATTCCTCATTCATTATTCGTATCACATCCGTACTGAAGAGTAAAGGACTAAAATAATTCTCCTAGAAGTAGTACAAACTACATCATATTAAATTGCTGCTTTCATATGGTCTTATCGAAAATATTATTCTATTAAGTTCATTCGTACTATTAGATATATTAATTCTTTCGACAGTATATGTAGAATTCTTAGAACAGGGCTGTAATCCAATAAGAAATTTCGAAATATATTTTCCGGAACTTCTGAATTGAACTTTTATTCATTTATTTTTATTCAATTATTGTGTTTAAAAGCGAACAGATGTGTTTGTAATTAATGAGTATATTGTCACTCATAGTCTGAAATTACCATTAATAGCTATTTATTCCTGATTTGATGTAATCCTGTACGAAACCAATATTTACCCGGAATTTTACCTATCAAACTTGTTTGTCGGGAATATTTACAAACCCGTTATTCTATGCGGTGTATTATTCCATTGCTATATTATTTATTATAATGTGTAGTCTGACTACATAGTTCGAATCTTTTAGTATTAATTGGATAGTTTCATTTAATAAATAGTATGAAGCTATGTATTTACATATGTCGACTAGTGACCTAACAAATGCAAGTAATGTTTGTTAAACAGAGTGCGTAATTTAAAGCTTTCAAAATTAAATAAATACATTGCCTATTTTATTTAAACTATAGTTTATTATAATTTACTCTAGTAAATTTTTTTTGTTTAATTATGAGCGTTGTTCCAAGTACTAATTTGGTTATTTAATTGACCTCTTATATAATTCTCATAAATATTTTATGATAAACTGGTATATAATACCATTTAAGTATTTATAAGAAAGTCACGCATAAGTTAACTGGAAATGTTTAAATTGCGTAATACATTTAACATAAATGTAAATCTTATTTAAATATACCACAATATGAAATGTAATTTTAAATAATGGAAATAATACTTTTTGTAATATAGAATAATTTAACTGATTCAGTTTCCAAATTATATAAATAAATAAAATAAGATATTACTATTAAATGCTCTATAATGTAAACGGGGTCTGATTCGAAATTTAGAAAACTCTTATAGCTTTCGTGAGCATATATTTTACAAGACTTTGTTTTATAACTTATTTTTCTCAAAATAGGTTCTTTGCATAACAAGGCCTAGCATTAAACACATATTTTTGACACAAATAATATAACAATTTTAAGTAAAAATGCATGATTAATTCATGTAGAACCTATAGTTATATATATTTATATGTTAAAATTCTCCATAAATTGAACTTATACAAGGGTAGCCGTTTATATTTCGGGAACTGGCAACACAGTTAGTGCTGCCTCCGATCTGATGATTGTGTCGTAAAGTTTGTCATTTTTGACAATATATTTACCTTGACAGTTTTATTTTCCGGTCGCTATTTCTATTGTTGACAGTAACTTGAAAATTTTATGTCAGCGAAAAAATGGGATTAACTCGCGAACATTATCGTGCAATTATCTTTCATAACTTTCGATATAGATGATCACAACAAGAATGTATCGTCGAGGTGAATTCTCTATTTATATGGTGATGAAGCACCATCGAAAGCTACAGTATATCGTTGGGATAGTGAATTTCAACTTGGACGGCGCTCTTTGGGCGATGAATTTCGTAAAGTCGTCCCACAAATGTTGTGTCGAAAAACATTAATGCAGTGTCTGAATTGATAATGCAAGACCGTCATGTGACATACCGTGAGATCGAGGCATCTCTAGGTATTAGTAACACCAGCGTGCCTAAGATCCTGCAGGAACATTTAGCCGTTAAGAAGCTGTGTTCACGTTGGGTACCACATAATTTGACAACCGCTCAAAAAAGGACTCGCGTCGATTGGTGCCAAGAAATGTCCAAAAAATACAATGGCGGTGCTTCAAAAAACATTTATAAAGTCGCCGTAAAAAACAGTCACGTTGCAACCGTGCCTTTAAAGAGTTGTAGAACGGTCAATTCCGAATGGTGCACAACTATTTGTTTGCTAAAAGTTTTTGAAAAAATAAGGAAAACAAACCGAAAACAACAGATCATTCTCCACTATGACAATGCAAGCCCTCACAGATCGGTTCAAACAATTGAATATTTGACCGAGCAAAACATTGAATTGATGAGCCCTGTGATTTCTTTTTGTTCCCACATGTAAAGAATAAATTTTGAGTCATAAAAAACTCATATTTTGGAGATACGACCTTCACAATGGCAGCAATGCTTTTCAGATTATTTAAACGAATGAAAAGTGCATTGATTTTGAAGGAGAATATTTTGGAAAGCAATGGAAATATTTTCGATAATAACTTTCAGTAGAAAGATGGGTTTTCTTAATTTAAGCGTGGTTGTACATATCATAAGGCGATCCACGTAAAGCACGTCCAAAAAGTGCGTCAGTACCTAGGCCTAGGCATTTCCTTAGGTAATGTGAGCATTATTTTGGCTGAAGCTTTGGGTTTCAGAAAGCTGTGTGCAAAATGGGTGCCGCATTCGTCAACAATGGAACAAAAACACATTCGAACGCGACTTTTTTAGCAACATTTGAAGCGTTTTAGAAAGAATAAAAATGATTTCGTGCGACGTTTTATCACTAAGAATGAGTCTTGGGTCTACAACCATCATCCTCAGTGAAAATAAGAGACTAAAGAGTGGTATGAATCCGGTACTTCGCGTCCGAACTGAGTTAGGATCCAGAAATCGGCCAAGAAGATATTGTTAGGTGTATTAGCGTCAGTTTCTTGTCATGTTAAAGGAATGTTGTTGGTGGATTATTTCCAAAATGGTAAAACAATAAGAGTAAAATCGTTTTTTATCAAGACAACGCACCCTCTCACACCGCTCAAGAACCTATCGCAAAATAAGTGAATTAAAGTACGAATTGTTCCAACATCCACCCTATTCGCCAGATTTAGCTCCTTCTGACTTTTGGCTGTTCTCACATCTCAAAAAAGTCATGCGCGGATAACGGTTTTTATCGAATGAAGCGAGAACAGCAGCCTTGGAAGCGTATTTCGACAGTCTTCCAGATTCTCTCTTCAGGGATGAACTCCATAAATTACAAGATCACTGTAACAAGTTTATTGAGGTTCAAGGAGGTTATATTGAATAATAAAATGTATTACAAATCATCAAATCGTGTTTTTCTTATTGAACGACGAAACTTATTGAACAACCTGGTATATTACCGACAACGGTAACTTTGCAACCCACTGTTTTGTGCACAAGTTACGCCCTCTGTGTGGTTGAACGTTTATGATATTTTAGGTATAAATATACAATAAATGAATTAAATAAACACAAGAAAATCTACATACGTGAAATTAAAAACAAGACATAAATACTTACAGTCTTTAATAATGCTAATAAATGCGAATTTGGCTGGTTTTAAATTTACAATTCCTTCAAAATTTTATAATAACTTAAAACTCTTTGTACAATAAATATGCTAAATCACCTTATAATTTATGTTTTTTTTAAAATATTATAGACAAGATGTTGAATGAACAAGAAAACGAGTTTTTTCTGTGTAACTTTACTCGGAACCATGTTTAATACTGTGTTTCTTTTCTATACTCGTAGAAGATGATCTTAGTTGTCAAAAAAATTGGGATACAAAAATTAAAGGGTTTTTTTTTTCATTATTGATTATTCAGATATCCACACTCTCAAAAGAAATTACAAGAAAACAATTAGCAAATGGATTCCATTGCCAGTATCCGGTATCCTATTTAAATAATAATGATTATTACAAAATATATGTGGTTTGATTATAATTGAATACAGCTACATTTCGAAATAACTTGATTGTTCTAAGATTTCTAATATCTAGTAATGAACATGGCTGTATAAAATTTATTCACCTTCAACTACAACTTAAGTTTGAATGTGTAATATAGAATTTGTGGATATTGTGGTGTTAATAAATGGTATGTTACTTTACAATTCCACAATAGCAACTACTAACCGAAATTACTCTAAATAATGACCTATATTTTATAAGACATTACACCAGTTTTCATATACACGTAGTTCTTATTACGGATACAGCTAACGTAACTCTTTCATCAGTTACTATTACTTGCATTCCAATTATCTCCCACAATCACATTAATTATATTTGCTATGCTTAAAAACTTTAAGTAATTAATTATTAACTAATCAAGTATGCATATATACATGTCGTTCGATATTCTCTAAATGTCAGTTTATCACTGTATAGGATATATATGTCAATTACTTTTGATTAACATATAATTTAAATATTACTGTAACGATTGCATTTTTTTATTAGATTAGCGAAATGTGTATGTTTCATAATCAACTTTCCCAAACAATAAATTTTTTTCCATTCACATTTCCATCTGTCATAAATTATGATGCATTGGCAAATATGTAAGATGAAATGTATAAATCAGTAGTTCTCTGAACAATCTATAAATGTTTATTTTATTAAAACTCAGAAATCGACATTAAATATTTTAGTTTTACAACGCATTTTTATTATGTATTTATTATTTTTTTCAATCATTACATTTAAAAATGTTTCGAAATATCACGTTGCCTCGTATATAGTCTTACCCTAGTGTACATTAAATGTTTAGTTCCTACAAGAGAAATATTTACTAACTTTTTATTTATTAAAAAATTTATTCCTACTCTAAAAAGTAATCCAGGTTCATAGTTTCCTGTCAGTTTCCAGGCTCAAACCGCATCCCTGGCATTGTTTCTAGTTTTGCTAGTTTTGCTAGTTTTGTTTCTCACAAAAGACTAAGCCTGCAGAAACGAGTGCCCACTCATTGGCTACGATGATATATTTCGAAAGCGGTCGGATATATCGTCGAGATTCATATGCATATGGTATGTGTATGAATGCCGGATTAGATTGATGATGGCGAATCGACGGCGTTCTTTATATGTTCGACGGGTGTTAATAGATTTCTTAAGTGATTTTCGACATTAGAATACACTGGTACCATTATTAAATGTATTGTTTGCAATTTCAACATTTTACCGTACAGTATTTTTGTGTGTAAAAGACATGTTAATAGCAAATAACATCGGTTAAGTGCTGCTCTACGTGATGTAACATATTATAAATTTCTATATGGTTTTATTTTTATGTTAAGTGTGTGCAGCATTCCACAAAATATTGTAGACAATGAAGAATTTTGAAACTTTTGGGGGAAATAAGTTCTGGAATGGAGATTGCCAGCAAGAGATCAATTACAGTATAAGTTTCCTCGGGTGAAAAACGCGATTACGGATCAAATAAAAGCAGAGTTAAAAGTTAAAAAAATATGGCTGACGGTAGATGAAACAACGGATGCAAGAAAGAGTGCGTCCTTTAAAAAGCGGTGAGATTTCCTTGGCTCTTGTTTTATGTAGTAGAATATTACAGAAGATGCGGAAAGGATAGTAGAAACTTTAAAACATACCTTTGGGAAGTTCAATATATCGGCAACCTAACTTGTAATGTTGGATACAGATGGGGTTCGAATGTGGTTAAAGCTGGAAACTTACTAAAACAATCATATCCTCAATTGCTTCATGTAACCTGTTTGCTCTATGCATGTCGTCTTGTAGCTGAATTTATTAGAAACACTTATCCAAAAGTATACCAATTTATAGTATCTACCAAAAAAGTTTTTAATAATTTTCAAAACGCATTCCTGGGATTAAACAGGCTTGTCCGGATATTCTTCAGCCACTACAGCTGGTATTGACGATGGGAAACGTGGCTTAAAGCTCTTTTATATTATGAGAAATTTTTACACATTATTAAATTTTGTATCTTAAATTTAAATCCGCAAGATGTTCAAGTAATTTCAGTAAGTCAGCAAAAGGTTTCAGATGCCAAAATCCATACTCAAATAAAAGAAATTTCCGAAAATTATTCAATTCTTTTAGATGCTATTCCCAAATTAGAGAACAGCAAGCTGTCATTACATGAAGCTCTAAATATAGCACATTACCTCAAAGCCTCGTTAGTAAATCTAGCAGACAGTATAGGAAGATTAACAACCGATAAATTGTGTGCGATTATAAATAAGAATCCTAATTTTCAAACTATAGTGCATATAGGCAAGAGTTTAACTGAAAACCAAGTTTGCGAATATGATGCGAACGTCCTTTTCAATTCGCGAACATCACATCATTAGACGCAGAACGCTCCTTTTCCAAATACACCAACATATTTTCACCTCGCCGTAGGAGTATGACTGAGTCAGCTCTGGAAGGCATACTAATGATACAATACACCGCGAATCTTTGCGTCACTACGTCAACAACACAAAAAAAACTAAAGTAGTAAGTAATTACATTTATTATTTTTAATATTGATGGTAACTGACCCGTACACTACTGCGAACGCACTCGTTTCTGCAGCTTTACAAGAGACACCTTAACGACGGAATGGAGCGTTTATCGTGGAATTATTTTAGTTAAAGGGTTTAGCCAGGT
This sequence comes from Dermolepida albohirtum, assembly GCA_031893035.1. Lineage (NCBI taxonomy): Eukaryota > Metazoa > Arthropoda > Insecta > Coleoptera > Scarabaeidae > Dermolepida > Dermolepida albohirtum. The sequence continues at coordinate 27,668 of JAVIWB010004703.1, read as the reverse complement.
GTTATGTATTTATTATTTGTATTGTTATGTAAATACCCGTCATCATGATTTAGTATTTCTGTGGATTCTCGAATTTTGCGTCTACAGTAATAGAGTTTTTGTGCTCAGCAATCGTAAACTTGGCTATGCACGCACTTTGTTTTGTCAATATACACACGGCTACACGAACAGTCCTCAGGAGTTTTCGGATGGTTACAGTCTTTAACAGAAATCTGATATCGTGGAGTTATGTTTGATGATGGAGTTAACGTTATATTTGGAAATGATTTTACGAAAAAGACCCTGGTGTCATAAACTCCTCAATCCGAACGGGAAAATGATGCCAAAAGTTTACAAATCAAAGAGTTTTGATATTTAGAGATATGGTAACTTGTTGCTAATATCTGGAGTATAATTTAAATCTTTAAGTTTGGAAACTGTTGCTTGGCGTGTGTAGAGTCTTGGATTATGTAAGAGCAGTTTCCTGCGTATTTTCCATATCCGAATACTATATTTTTAATTTATTGGCATTTGTTGAATGTACCAGCAATACCTTATTATATGCTTATTTTGATCCAGTCCCAAATTTCGTGAACCTAACTGTCCATAGTAATTTGATAACTTTTATGGAATTTTGTCCAATTTTCCAGTCATTAATCGATTCATCGAAATTTCTGAAAGTACAATTTCCATCATATTTAATTTGACTTATTACGGTGCTGCTGTCGAGTTCCTAGCGCCAGCGGCCCTTTGTTTTGTAATTAATTAAAATTAAGTTATTTTTATCTTTCCTTTGCGATATCACTAGGCCCATCTCGTTAGTAATACCGTAATTCTGGTTTCTTACTAGGTTAAAGTAACGATGGTTCTCTCCGTCGTTGCTATTTCTTTAACTATGTGTTAATTAGAAAATTATTTAATTATGTGATCATTAGAGAATGCCATATCGATGTTACTTGTTTACGAACTTGGGCTACCCTTTCCTTGAATTACACAAATTAATTGTCTTTTAAAAAGGGAATACCTGAGACCGGAAATTAGGACACTTCATTATGTGTCTTATTCTTCGTCTTTTTATGGTGAAGTTAACAGGCTGTCTTAGTGTGTACACGCGTTTGTAGCTGCCTTTCTTCATGGTATCAAGTTAATTACTGCGGGGAGAACACTTTATTTCTGCCGACTATTGTCAGATTTTGTTGTACATAAATTTAATTTCGTCAAAGTTGGATTAGTTTATTTGTGAAAAATCCTGTGTTGAAATCACGTGTGTGGACCCACTGACGCCATATTATGCTTCGTTCGTATAGAAAATTTCTTTCACAACTCTCCACGATAACTGAGGTAGTATTATTAAATACAATATTTTATTCGACTAGTTGCTATTATTTTGAAATGTTTAGGGTTCCATGTATCAGTTGAAATTCTTGGTGTTTTTTGTCCTCAACAATTGAGTGATTCTGGTAAAAGTTAGTAACACCACAAAGCTGTATTAGTTTGAGAAGTTGTACCTTATACATTGGGAACAACGTCTCCCCGTGAACCTCTTCCAACTTGTATCGATACACAAGCTTTTGGTGACTTGAACACTCTCTGGATCGCCTCGATGCAGCACTCTCGAGTGGGCCAAGGTAGAGAAACTAAGTGTTACTTGCAAACTGTACATTTCAGGAGCTATAAGTTTTTATGTTCATCAGTAATTCAAGTATAATTAAAGTCAACGTATTGTCAAAATAAATAGCTGATTAGTAAGATCAGAGGCACTAGTTGTAGATCGTTTGCTATCTGTTGTTCAGTGATTGGGCCTTCGACAAAAAAATATAACTCTAATGTAAGATCTTATAAACTGTTTACGTATCTAGTCCAACTCATTACATTGTTTATCGATAAGAAGTTTTTATACGAATCTACTTAGAAGAATTGACACATTTTATCAAACATTATTTTGCTAGTAAATTTATTTACACCAAATAACTTTAGATCGGAATTACCAGCATCATTCATTTAATATCAACAATTAGCTGGTATTTATACCAATCAATTTAGATCTGAAATACCAGTAGCATGCATTTAATGTTAGTAGTTGACTGGTATTTACACAAATAACTTTAGATCTGAAATACCAGAATCTTTCATCTGTTATTAACATTCAGCTGGTATTATTTATTCAAATCACTTTTAGATGTGAGATCAGTATGTTTTCGAACGTGACAATTAGCTGAAAATTATTAAAATAATTTTTTGATTTAAGTTATCATAACCGTCCTTTTGTTTGTTTTCCTTTTCCTATATTGATTATTTGTTAGAAAAAAATTATTAATATCTCGTATACCAGGGTTGGTCATTTATTGCTGGGATACTTGAGACAAATTATTCGACATTCTTGTTAATAAATGAGTTGACTGTTAACGAGTTTTCATCCCACTTCAGCCTAGGGTTTTATTTTATTTTCGTATTGCCCAACTTTTGTTGTTTGGTCATCGGCACGTATAGGAGGACCCATGTGTTTTAGCATTAGCAGGGATGCTTTTAGGGATTTATAACTGTGGCACCGCTTAAGAACTTTCATACATGGGGTGACCTATGTCTGCCGTAATAGTAAATCTCGTTATGGAGGAATTAGAGAATAAAATACTAAATCACTGAAGGTTGATATATAACCCCTTTCTACATTAAATTTCGTATTCTGTATACGTATTTCGACAACTAAGTTGTCACCATCAGCAGATATACAGTGTCGCACCTGGAAAACTACGGTAAAAATACCCGTACGAAAACAAATTCTGCACGTAATCCATACCGCTGAAAGCCAAAACGTTCACTAAGTGTACGTTCCAGGTTTTCAGGTGCAACACTGTTTATCTGCTGATGATGACAACTTAATTGTCGTAATACGTATATTTGATCAATAAGGTTGACATATAACCCCTTTCCACAATTAATTGTGGAAAGGGGTTATATATCAACCTTATTGATCAAGTCAATCAACCACAGGCTCCATCAAATTCAACTCCGAAATACGTATACAGAATACGAAAATTAATGTGGCAAGAGGTTATATATCAACCTTCAGTGATCAAGTATTACATTATATTTCTGTTTTAATGCAAAAGGCTTATCGCTTAGTGTTCTTCATAACAGTATGAATTCGTTTTATAATATCACGATCCTTGGTTAATTACTTATAAGCCATGAAGTTTTAAATTTTATAGTATTTAGCATTCTTTAAGGAAACAATTAATCCTATCTTGACAAAAAGTTGTCGCAATCAACTAACAATCACTTTACGTAATGATAAACGCCAGCGTAACAACCTTTTTATCCTGTTAATTTCGACTGATTCAGATTTTTCGAATAAAAAAGCACAATTATTAGTCATGCCAGTACACGGAAAACAAAATTCAATAAAACAACGTGTTCATAGACAATAATGATTAATAAAGTGTTTTCGTTTTTTCTGAACCGTAAAATAACCATGTCATTTTAAATTTTCTCCACATCTTTCGCTACTTTTTACAACGTTTTTAAAGTAACACAAAATTCACTGATCGATTTATTTAAAAAATTTGATAATCTATGTAAATATGGAAGTTATTTCTTTAAATTTTACATTCGAAAGGTATTTAAATTGAGTTATATAATTTAACTAAAAATAATGTTTGAAAGTTTTTTACTGTTATTGAATAAGATCCTTTTTTTAAATATGTGTATTAGTTTATTATACACTGCTCAAAAGAATTAACGGACATTTCATAAAATAATAATAAATTAAAAGGATGATTTACTTATATCAAGTATAACATTGGTTTCAGTATTTTTTCTCGATCGTTCCACTACTTTTAATCTGGTCACTTTACAGTTTATTAATGAAGTAGAGGTGAATGTCGTGTGTACAGACTTTTCTAAGGTCTTCCACTGTATAAATCACCAGATTTAACAAGAGTGTTAAACTTATGTCTTCACATTTAAACATATGAACATTAACACATCTGTGTTTTCTATAATCGTTATACACCCTTTGATGTATTTCAGTTTCCGATGTACTTCAAGGTTCAAACTTAGATCCATTATTTTTCAGTTTATTCATTCACTCATTCATTCATCACCGGTTTTTTCGTAAAAGAAACTACATATTTTTTAAGAAAATGAAAAAAATTATTTATTCATTATTGGTCATTTGATTTTATACATCTTGCCTAACTTTCAGGCAATTTATGGATGCCATCCCAAAAAAAAAAACTGTTTATCCTTTGAGCAAAACCATTCATCGAGCCATTTTCTAACTTCATCGAAATTGGCGAAGTGCTGCTCTGCAGAGCAGCACGAAAAGGTAATAATCGGACAGGGCAAGGTCTGGAGAATACGGCGGGTGCGATATTATGTTCCTTTCAAGTGCTTTCAACGCTTCCTTGACCAGTTTTGCTGTATGAGACGGCACGTTCTCATATTGTAAATTACTTTATTGCATCTTTAGGTCCATCCTGGACGTTTTTCTATCAACGCATGGCTCAAATTAATAATTTATTATCGGTAGCGATTAGTATTAACTGTTTCACAATGTTTCAACAATTTGTAATATACTACGCCACTCTGGTCCCACCAAACAAAGAGCACTGTCTTGCGACCAAAACGATTTGGCCTTGGAGTCGATGGGCCGGCTTCGCCAGGTGATAACCATGATTTTTCGCGCTTAAGGTTTTCGAAATATATCCATTTTTCATCAACCGTCACTATTCGATGCAGAAATGACTACCGATCCTACCTTTGAAGCAGCATTTCACAGACGATTTTTCGATTCAATTGATGTACCCTTTTGGATTTTTCCCATTGCTCGTAATCGGTCGCTAATCGTTTCTTGGGCCACATTTAATGCTTTTGCCAATTGTTTTTCAGTTTGGGTTTGTTCTTCATCCAATAACTCCTGCAGTTTCGCATCTTCTAATTTTTTCTGTCTACCGGAACGTTCTTTGTCTTGCACATCGAAATTACCACTTTTGAATTTTCATAATCACGTTTCCCATTGTTTTTATGGTTGGGACATACTCACAATAAGTTTCTACCAGCAAACGATGACTTTCAGCGGCTTTTTTTCTTTGATTAAGTAACAAAAGTAATGCGTCCCGCAAATGCACTTTTTCAGACATCAAATTCGATATTTTTAAAAAGGTATAAATCTATGAGTATTACTTTCGCAAAATATAACATGTATGGATTTGAAGCTTGATGTCAGTAGAATAAAATGACATATGTGTCAGATCATAACATTGCATAGTTAAGCCTACCGACATGTGTTGGAAAAACCGGTAATGACTTTTCGGTACACCTTGTAATGGCATCTTAGATTCCTTATTTTGTTTCTCTTTTGCTTACGCCAATAATATCAAATTATACCCGTGCAAATTTTGTTGAATTACAATCAACTACTACCTTTATGATTTGTTGGTCCCGTCGAACTTGAATTCTGATAAGCATTTTATTGTTAGATATTATCGAAAAATCAATCCCGTTATGTAGTAATTTAATGGAGGACTATTTTCCCAGTGTTGTTGTCACTGTTAAAGACTTTGGCGTCACCTTTGCTATTAATTAGTTATATTGATTAAATCGGTAACCAAGCTTCCAATTTCTTGGGTTTTGCACTTAAAATATCGGGATATTTTAATAGCATGTCTGTTTTACAGTCCTTCTATAATATTGTTGTTTTAAGTATCAGAAGTATCAGAAAATAAGTCCGTTTTCTAGTGTTCATTTTATTTAACGCATTACAGTATCTGGTAATTAAATTAGCCCAGGTCTCAGTTATGATGAATAATATATTTTAGATATGTATTATTCCATTCTCCCGGAATAATAAGTGTACATATTTCTTATATACACAGACTGTTATCCTACAAAAGTATAAGGAGTATAATGTGTTTGTACAAGTAAAATTTATTCAGAATTGTTAGAACTCATCGAGAGTTTGTTTGTGATAACATATTTATCATTTTTAGTTTAATATTTTTGCGCTAATTTTGTCCTTTATATTTTTATGACGAACTTATGCACCATGAGCAAGACGAAAGATTACAAATAGTGAAAAAATTTAAGACGATAAATTTCATTAGGAACTGGTTTGTAAACAAATCTAAATTGCTAGAAAAGCAAAACTTTCTCGCCGAACAGTGGCAAGAATTGCAAAGAAAATTCGCCCCTGACACAACTTTGTCATCGGCCAAACAAAACTAACGAAAGTGAGGGTAGAAAAATTATTAATATTGCTTCGTATTATAACAAGCTTCCGTCAGAGAGTTGTTATATTGTCTGCAGTTTTTTAATGTCAAGATATTAGAGCGAACTGAGTTGATGTATTAAAATGCCACCGGCCTGCAAACAAACTCCTGTTTAACCGAAGCAATGAAAAAAAAAGCGTCTACGATGGGTCAAGATGCATTAATATTTTACTGTTGAAGAATGAGGAAAGATCTTTCTATAAAATTGTATTGCAAAAATGTTTTATTATATTACGTTTTTGTTACTTTTATCCATTTTCAATCATAAGTCATACTCATTGACGTGTCACGTCTCAAAGCAGTTACAGATTCTACCAAATTTGTGGAACGTTATAGAAAGGAATGTGTAGCGCAAAGAGTTAAATATCCCTTCGATGTGATGGTATGGTGATTCATTACTGGGCTGAAACAGGACCTCTGTACTTCATTGAAGAGACAATGTAATATCAATACCAAAATGTAATATAAACTGCTCTGGTGCTCTTTATTACTTCACTAGATACAAAGAAAATCCCTCCATGTTTATGCACTGCCGTGCCGCGCCATATGGTGCAATGTGTCCAGAATGTTTTTTGCGATTTTGGTATATTAGTATCACCCTGACCTGAACATTCATCGGACCTCAATCCAATCGAGAATGTTTGCAGTGATCTTAAATCTATTCGTCCCCTATCCCAATTTAGACGTTTTAAAAGAAAATATCAAAACAAAAAGTCTGGAAAGAAACCAGAAAGTTGCAAAATCTCGTAAAAGTCTGTATCAGCAGCATGCCGGGGCGAATTCTAGCGGTTATTCAAGCTAAGCGAGGTATAACCAAATATTGAAACAAATATACCCTACAGTTGTAAATATGTGTTCAAATCTATACTAAGATATGTAATATAGAAGTTTCAATGCGACAGACAGTAGCAGTAGTTGAGCCCTGAAAATGTCCTATGCTAGTGGGTACGAAACGTCGGCAGTTATACCAGTGACGCGGTTCCAGACCGGAAGCCCAGAAGAAGATAGCAGAAGTATTCGTTTTAAATTTCATGTGTTTGGATTTTATTTCGTTGAAACTGAAATTGTTAGGTGGGCTAATTTAATTCCCAGGTGCTGTAATGTGGTTGCGTTAGGGGAAATATAAAATCCTGCCTTTTGAGTATAAATAAAATACGGAAATATTGAATTTTATAGAAACTGTATTGCAATAATTAAAAAAAAATTGTTGCAGTATTGATAACGCGTATGATCTCCACGAACATCTAAAAAGGTTTAGCATCTCAGTTGTATGGATCTTATTAGCATATTGAACATTTCTTGAGGAAACATCTTTCTCCCTCACAGCAACTTGTAATGCCAAAAGCATTTTTGGTGCTACATTTCGTGCAGAGTATTTGGTTCGAGACTTCATTATCTCTATACCAACTTCATCAGTTTATGTCCACACAGTTTGATCGATAGGGACGGCCATTATTATTCACAAAAATAACTTTAAGAATAATGGTATCTCAACCAAATATTTCTGCCCTCCAGTGCTTACCCCAACCCATACTATTAGACCACCATCCTCATATTGAGGCCTGTCCCTGACAAATAGTGGGTGATTGCGTGTGCAGAGTTCATGTCAAGTCGGAATACCCCTATTATCGGATTACAACATAAATCCGGATTCGCCACTGAATAATACTCACTACCCATTCATTACGATCCTAATTAATATGCTCATTTTCCCACATTCTACAAGCTCTCTTATAGTTTGCAATAAAAGGAATGCAAACCAACGGTCTTCAGGCATATAAGTCAGAGATATGTAAACGATTTCTTATTGTTTGCGATGATAGTCACATTGCAGAGGCAGCAGCAAATTCACTTCGCATCTGGGTTGCAATTAAGAGCGCGATTTCTGCGTTTCAATTGTGATTGCTATCGATCGTCTTTTTGTATAGTTAATGTTGGTCAGCGTTGCCCTTGCCTTCGTCGAGTACCTCCAGATTCCAAAAAAGTGAGTTTAAAATCTAGAAATTATGCTTTGGTTCACTCTAAACACTTCTACAGCACTTTGTTGTATTCTTCCAATTTCCAATTGTCCTTTGCCCTCCCAAGTCTTTATTTCTGTCAGAGAGTAATGTGTTTCGAACGACAGTCAAGTAAATGCAGACCTTCACTACTAATAACGTTTAGATCATTTTTGAAAGCCCGCTTTTATACACTCCTGCTACTGTCGTTTTAACGCATGTGCAAATACGGTATTCGTTTTCTTATTTGAAAAGGTCGAAACTAGTTTATAGAAATACTTATAGGTGTTATATTAAATGACTTTCTTTTTACTGTCAATTATATCAATAACATAGAATATATATTAAATATATATATGTATAATAAAAATATTAAATTGGCTGGTAGTAATTAGCTTTAATTTTTAATTTATTAGTATATTTATAAACCCTAACTACTTATTAAATTTCTTGTGGATTTTGTACATTAGGACAATAGGACTAAATATGTAACTCAAAAGCAATTTATTCCTGAATCACTATTATGTAAGTGAGTAAAATGAGCATAATCTTCCAAATTGATAGTAATGGAAAAGTCTAATAAATTAAGTGAATAATATTTACATATTGTTAAAGTACGTATAATAAACTCTCTAATACATAAGATGAAATCATAAAACATGTTTTTCTTTAAAATTCTGTAGAGGCTTTTCTAAATTTATTTTATTTTAGTGCACTTTGTTTATACACCTTTCGCATTTAAATATTGATATCGTTTTAAAAACACTTTGTTGGCATTAATTGGTTAATTAAAACAATACCGGACTAAAGAAAACAACCTTATTTTCGAAGTATTTTTCTACATATTCTCTTTCCAACTCTACGCATATAGTTTAACAGTGACCAAAATCTTCTTTTAAATGCTTCGTACAGGCATCAGTTTTAGATATTCCCTCGTAATTAGTCAAGTCTCTTCCCAACTAGCTACGTTTTCAAATGGGGAATAGAAGCGACTAAGAACGAACGCTGGCGAATAAGATTGTGTTTCAGAGCGATTTATAACGTGGATTAAACATTTTGAGTTATATAATTAATGATGAACGAGCTGGTGTATTCTGATGAAACAAGATATTTTTCGTTGCCAAATGTAGTTTCTTTTGATTTGAGAGATCAACTTGGCCAGTAGTACTGCATGATATTCTAATATGATGGTTTTTCCTTTCCCAAGACAGTCAACGAGTACTACACTACGTGCATCTTAAAGACCAGTCACTATTTCCTTTTCAGGCTATGTTATTGTTTTCGTCTTTTGTGTAGTATTTGAACCAGCTTCTACCCATTATATAGATTGTTCCTTTGTCCCAGATGCGTAGTGAAATCACGAAGTTATGCAAAAAATTGGAATGTGTTAGAAAAGTTTCCACTCATTCCTCATTTTGTATATGGAATCCCAGAAGAAAGGCATGGGTGGTCCGTAGCTCATTAGTGGTTAGAAGAACTGTCAACACTTTTTAAAAACCCATCTATGCAGTTAATATAACATGCGAAGTTTTAGATAAGGAATTTTGATGCTAAAACAAAGTACGCGACAAAATACACCACATCCAGCACGTAGTGAAGAAAATATAGCGATGGTAGCTGAGAGTGTACGCGATAACCGTGAAGAATCGATTCGACGTAGATCTCAATAGCTTGGCTTGTCGTATGCCACAACTTTGCGTATTTTACGTAAGGGTCTTGGTTTAAAAGCATACAAAATTCAATTCGTTCAAGAATTGAAAGCGGCCGACCTTTCGAATCGTCTCCCTTTTAGTCTTTAAGCTCTTCAAAACTTCGAAGAAAATCCACTGTTTTCGACCAAAATTTCGTTCAACGATGAGGCTAATTTCTGGTTTAAAGGCTACGTCAATAAGCACAATTGCCGTATTAGGAGCGAAGAGCATCCCGAAGAGTTTCAAGAGCTGCTATTACATTCAGACAAAACCACGGCTCGGTATGGTTCATTGGCATGTGGACTCATTGGTCCAAATTTGTTAAAAAATTAAGACGGCCGCAACGTAATTCTAAATGGCGCCTGCTATCGCACCATGGTAATTATTTGCTGACTGAAATTGAAGTCTGCGATCTCGACGATATTTGGTTCCAACAAGACTGTGCTACTTGCCACACAGCATGTGAAAACATGGCTTCATTGTGAGAACAATTTGGTGAATATTTAATTTAACGTAATGGACTTGTGGAATGACCAGCGTGGATTATGTGATATCACACCTTTAAACTTTTGCCTTTGGGGCTACGTAAAATCCAAAGTCTACATGGATAAGCCAGCTACGATTGAGCAATCGGAAGCAATTATTACTCTCGCTATTCGCCAATTCCAATTAAAATGCTCAAACGCTTCATCGAAAATTGGAACTTGAGAATAGACCATATTACGCGCAGTTACGGCCAACATTTAAATGTAATCATTTTTAAAAAACAAATGTCAAGAATGGTTCTTTTCTATGATAATAAATAATCCACAATAAAAGTTTTTCTTTTTTTATTTTTGAAAAAAGTACTTCGAAATGAATCATCCCTTGCAATTGAAAATGTGTGGACTTACATAAAAATTATGTTGAGAGAAATAACTTTGGAATTCGAACAGCTTGGATTAAATTCATTTGGTAATAGTTGCTTATAACGGCGATTATATAATTGCGACTTAGCACTTTAAAAATATTTTGTATCGTAGAAATTGCTTTTTCTCAAAAGATGCTTGTATAGACTGTATATAAAATACAATGTGAGAAAGAATCGTCTTTTTTAAAGAATTTTCACCAATTTAGAATATACAAAAGAATAAAAATTTAATTTTGAGGGAACTACTGTGCATGAATAAAGTGAAACTTTAAATAAGAAATATATTTTTTGTCGGATCTTCGTATGAAATAATTACACTTGCGTGACACATATTTCATTTTTTTTATAAATTAACCACAAATTGGTCATTTGTATTCTGAATTGTCTATAATATTACCCTTTGAAATGTTCTACTAGCATCTCATAATTATACGTTATTACATTTTAATATGAAATATTATTGTACGTATATGATAGATAGGTTCTCAACAAATGTCAGGAGAATTACTGACAAAATGTGCGTTTAATAAATATGCGTTGGATAGGTAGTAATATATTTTAACCGTAATCATTGTTATTATCTATAATTTGACGTTAATTTCTGTATCTGTAAAATGCGCGAACGAATAGTATTATACAAATATTTGTTGTATTATATCTGCACCGAAAAGCTGCTGATAATATTCCAGTGAACGTTTCACGTACCTGTATATTCCATTCATGTATTTATGTAAAGCAAGTCTGTTATCTGGTTAACGAGTGAATGTGGGCAGTTTTATTTTTGTAAATCATTGTTAATTCTACTGTATTACTGTGATTTAATCTGGGCCCACAAAGACTGCACTTTCCGGAAAACTATGGACGACGTAGAAGTAATTGAGAGAAATGAAGGTAGGATATATACTGAAATGATTTCAAATTTAGAAAATTATTAACTTTTGGTGGGTTAAATGTCATTCCTTTTGGTGCGTTTTTGAGATGTACATTCATATTCATTGTAGATCCTCTTGTTTTATAAAAAAACCGTTGCCTTAATTTATATGTATAAGATTTATTTACAAATATATAAATTTCCAAATTCAAGTAAGCATGGCTTTCTTGCATTTGGAAATTTCTTTATATTGACAAAATTGTGTGTATAAACGATTTGTGTGTGTGATTCTCGTCTTACTCTCACTTACATATTCAGAATATCGCTAAGCGAGCAAGACAGAATCTGGTTTTATTATTCGTAATTGTAGGTCATTTTTCAATATACTAGCTTTGAAATCTCTATATTATTCCCAGGTGAGATCTCAACTTGAATATGCTTGTATCATTCCATATTACGAGATTTAAAGCCGTTTTGTCAAATGTTTATGGTTTCAAATTGATTTATCATATTCTCCGCGCAACTCTGACCACGTAACATTATTGTCTCGTTTTGATATATCCTCTCTATATTTTCGACGTGATTATATTAGTTAGTATATGTTTCTTGTATAACCTTCTTCACAGTAGTATTGAATCTTCTCCCATTGTAGACTTAAATTTTTATGTACCACCATTTCCATCTCGTCCTTCTGTCACTTTCTCCCTTCCATTCCCACGAACCAACATACTTGTTAAGTCACCACTATGTGTTATGTGTTATAACCTCAATAAAATGTCTCGAACTACACATATTAACTTCTCAAGTTTCAATTCCTTCAAGAAGAATATTGGTAGCTATTTTGGTCGATTTGTACTGTAGTTTTCTATTGCATACATTACACCTTCATTTTTATTTTTTGGAATACTTTAGTTTATTTTTCTTTTATTTTGCTTTATTATTATTACAGCTTGTTTATTTCTTTGTTTTCTTCTTGTGCAATTGTATTTAAAAACATATTTTTTTAACGCTTATTATTATCTTTGCCTTGTAATTGTAATGTTATTTATTCCGCTGGACAAATAAATATATTATTTTTATTAAAAAAAACCTATATTGTAATAGAGGTAATATAAATACAGATATGTACGCTAACAATGGTAAGTTACTTGCCCGTAATAAAGTATAAGCGATAAAGAAAAACATAAACTTTCATTGTGTATTTACGATTAAATATTAGGACGGCTTATTTTGATTATGATCAACTTCATTACGATACATTTATATATGACTACAATATAACTAAAATTCACTTGCTATTAAATATATCTTATTCTCACGTGTGAAATAAACATTAATAAAATATATAACATAGGCTAAATAGTGCCTTTAACACAAAAAAGGGAGCAGCCTATTTTCGAGTATTTTTCTACATATTCTCTTTCCAACACTACACTCATAGTCTAGCAGTGGTCCTTTTTAATACTACTAATCAGTTTCAGACATTTCCTCGTAATTTAAGTCGCATCTCTTCCCAACTGAGGATGAAGTCCGGTGAATAAGAACGTGTTTGGAGCGATTTATAACGTAAATTAAGTATTGTATCATTAATGATGAACTAGCTGGTGTATTCTGATGAAACAGAATATTTTTCGTTGCCAAATGTAGTTCGCTTTTGATTTGAGAGATCAATTTGGCCAGTGTTATGTATAGAGCGCCCTCTATTAATTCAAACAAAGAATCAGGTGAATAACAACTGTCAGAATGAATAATCTCATATCTCCCTCTCTCGACCAATACATAAATGTATTGACCGACAAAGCAAGAACGCTTCTATCTTACAGATCGGAGACTATGTTTCCAGTGTATAATAGAAAGAAACTTACATCTAGGCTTTATGATTCCTTTTTAACATTCTTTAATTGGCATAAAGCCTAGATGTAAGTTTCTGTCTATTATACACTGGAAACATAGTCTCCGATCTGTAAGATAGAAGCGTTCTTGCTTTGTCGGTCAATACATTTATGTATTGGTCGAGAGAGGGAGATATGAGATTATTCATTATTTTCTGTATCGAAATGATATGATAAGCACTCTGAAGGAATCGTTCATTAATAACACAAATTAACCTGACGATTCGTGAATTCGATGAAACATATGTAGTTGATAGGGTGTTATTAATAATAGAATGATTCCTTTTTAACATTCTTTAATTGGCATAAAGCCTAGATGTAAGTTTCTGTCTATTATACACTGGAAACATAGTCTCCGATCTGTAAGATAGAAGCGTTCTTGCTTTGTCGGTCAATACATTTATGTATTGGTCGAGAGAGGGAGATATGAGATTATTCATTATTTTCTGTATCGAAATGATATGATAAGCACTCTGAAGGAATCGTTCATTAATAACACAAATCAACCTGACGATTCGTGAATTCGATGAAACATATGTAGTTGATAGGGTGTTATTAATAATAGAATGATTCTTTTTAACATTCTTTAATTGGCATAAAGCCTAGATGTAAGTTTCTGTCTATTATACACTGGAAACATAGTCTCCGATCTGTAAGATAGAAGCGTTCTTGCTTTGTCGGTCAATACATTTATGTATTGGTCCAGAGAGGGAGATATGAGAATATTAATTAATTTCTTATCGAAATGATATGATAAGCACTCTGAAGGAATCGTTCATTAATAACACAAATCAACCTGACGATTCGTGAATTCGATGAAACATATGTAGTTGATAGGGTGTTATTAATAATAGAATGATTACTTTTTAACATTCTTTAATTGGCATAAAGCCTAGATGTAAGTTTCTGTCTATCATACACTGGAAACATAGTCTCCGATCTGTAAGATAGAAGCGTTCTTGCTTTGTCGGTCAATACATTTATGTATTGGTCGAGAGAGGGAGATATGAGATTATTCATTATTTTCTGTATCGAAATGATATGATAAGCACTCTGAAGGAATCGTTCATTAATAACACAAATCAACCTGACGATTCGTGAATTCGATGAAACATATGTAGTTGATAGGGTGTTATTAATAATAGAATGATTCCTTTTTAACATTCTTTAATTGGCATAAAGCCTAGATGTAAGTTTCTGTCTATTATACACTGGAAACATAGTCTCCGATCTGTAAGATAGAAGCGTTCTTGCTTTGTCGGTCAATACATTTATGTATTGGTCGAGAGAGGGAGATATGAGATTATTCATTATTTTCTGTATCGAAATGATATGATAAGCACTCTGAAGGAATCGTTCATTAATAACACAAATCAACCTGACGATTCGTGAATTCGATGAAACATATGTAGTTGATAGGGTGTTATTAATAATAGAATGATTCCTTTTTAACATTCTTTAATTGGCATAAAGCCTAGATGTAAGTTTCTGTCTATTATACACTGGAAACATAGTCTCCGATCTGTAAGATAGAAGCGTTCTTGCTTTGTCGGTCAATACATTTATGTATTGGTCGAGAGAGGGAGATATGAGATTATTCATTATTTTCTGTATCGAAATGATATGATAAGCACTCTGAAGGAATCGTTCATTAATAACACAAATCAACCTGACGATTCGTGAATTCGATGAAACATATGTAATTGATAGGGTGTTATTAATAATAGAATGATTCCTTTTTAACATTCTTTAATTGGCATAAAGCCTAGATGTAAGTTTCTGTCTATTATACACTGGAAACATAGTCTCCGATCTGTAAGATAGAAGCGTTCTTGCTTTGTCGGTCAATACATTTATGTATTGGTCGAGAGAGGGAGATATGAGATTATTCATTATTTTCTGTATCGAAATGATATGATAAGCACTCTGAAGGAATCGTTCATTAATAACACAAATCAACCTGACGATTCGTGAATTCGATGAAACATATGTAGTTGATAGGGTGTTATTAATAATAGAATGATTCCTTTTTAACATTCTTTAATTGGCATAAAGCCTAGATGTAAGTTTCTGTCTATTATACACTGGAAACATAGTCTCCGATCTGTAAGATAGAAGCGTTCTTGCTTTGTCGGTCAATACATTTATGTATTGGTCGAGAGAGGGAGATATGAGATTATTCATTATTTTCTGTATCGAAATGATATGATAAGCACTCTGAAGGAATCGTTCATTAATAACACAAATCAACCTGACGATTCGTGAATTCGATGAAACATATGTAGTTGATAGGGTGTTATTAATAATAGAATGATTCCTTTTTAACAACTGTCAGAATAATAAAATATAGACTTGTCAGTTAGTAATATTATAATGTTTATTTGAATATGTTTTGTTATTAATTAATAAAGATATTACAATTTGGCGACGAGGATAAAAGTTTATTTAGCGTGTATTCATTACCGGCAAAAGTTCAGTGTGTGCGCAGAAAAAAAAAGGAAAAAATATGTCGAACAAAACAGGTCTTATCGGGTTTATGGAACCATTCTCAGAAGAAGAGGAATGGACACTGTGGATCGAAAGGTTAGAACAATTTCTTATTATTAATGATATTTCAACAGAAGAAAAGAAAGTGGGAATGTTACTGACGCTAATTGGTAGTAAAGGTTATAGATTGTTAAGAAACCTTTGCCAGCCAGATTTGCCAAAAATCAAGAAATTTGAAGAATTGACGAAATTGATGCAAGACCATCTCCAGCCTCCTCCTAGTGAAATATCCGAAAGATACAAGTTCAAAATGTGTATGCAAACGGGAAGCGAGGACATTAAATCGTTCTGTGCGAGGCTAAAAGGGCTCTCGACATATTGTAATTTTGGCACAAATTTATCGAAAAATTTACGTGATCAATTTGTGTGTGGCATAAGCTCGAAATCAACTAAAGAAAAGTTGCTTCGAAGTGGAAAAGATCTCACATTTGAAAAGGCGGTTGAAGATGCGACATCAGCAGAAGCAGCAACCAAAGACTCTGCAAGTATGAACGTGTCGGCAGCGCAAGCATCCAACTCCGTGAACTTTATCAATAAGAAAAGGAATAGGTATCAAAACAAAAAGATCGGCAATGACAAATGTAAACATTGTGGTTACGACAATCATGAGTCATCAAAATGCAGATACCGTGGTTACGATTGTAAGAACTGCGGCAAAAAAGGTCATCTAGCAAAAATTTGCAGAGGTGAGAAAAAGCTCCAAAGTGAGAAAAAGAAGTTGGAAGGCAAAAAAGACCAAAACTATATAGTTGAAAATGATCTAAGCGAATTTGTGCTCAACGACGACATATATTTAAATTACGTTTGTAATAGTAATTTAGATAAGAAAGTGTATACAACAGTGCAAATCGACAAACAGCGTATAGAATTTGAATTGGACTGTGGTTCTCCGATTTCAGCTGTGTCCTTGGCATTCTACAAAAAAGCATTTTGAAACGCGACACAAGATCAGAGAATCCGAACAAGATTTTAAGTCGTACGTTGGTCAAGACATAATTCCAATAGGTTTATTTAATGTCGAAGTCATCTATAAAGGTAACAAGTACAACCTTGATATTTGGGTAGTACCTAAAGGCAGCAATCCAATCATGGGTAGAAGATGGCTTAGAATTCTCGGTATTCTAAAGGAAGAAAACGGCGATTGCGTTTTGAACGTAAATAAAATTGACGAGAAAACTCTATTTTCAAAATATAGTACTGTGTTTACCGATAAGCTTGGAAAATATAATAAGAAAAAGATGTCTGTTACATTGAAATTGGACACCAAGCCAGTCTTCAAGAAAGCAATACCGATTCCATACGCAACAAAACCTAAAATCGACGCTGAAATTGATAGGCTCATAAGCCAAGGTATCATAGTACCCGTGGAAAGTAGTGAATGGGCAACACCATTTGTTGTTACTACAAAGAAAAATGGTCAAATTCGTATTTGTGGAAACTATAAAGTCACAGTAAATCCGCATATGAACATAGATCGACATCCAATCCCCAGAATGCAAGACATGTACGCCAAAATGCAAGGGTGTGCATACCAAACAAAGTTGGATTTTTATCAAGCGTATCACCAGATTGAGCTCGACCAGAAGGCAAGGGAAATTTTAACGATTAACACGCATCGCGGTCTTTTCCAGTATATGCGTGCCCCCTTCGGCCCAGCTTCGGTACCTGGATGGTTTCAAAGGGAAATGGATCAATTACTTGGTAATATAGATGGTGTGACGATTTATTTTGACGACGTTCGCATTAGCGGCAAGACTCAAGAGGAGCATGACGAACGTTTGATTTTAGTCTTGAACAAATTGAAAGAAGTAGGATTGACTATATGCAAAGAAAAAGTAGAATTGTGCAAAAAACAGATCAAATTTCTTGGCAACGCAATAAATGCCGATGGCATATGTATGACGCAGGAAATAGTAGATGCTATCTCCAAAGTAGCGCGTCCTGTAAATAAGAAAGAGTTAGAGTCATATTTGGGCATGGTTAATCACTATTCCAAGTACATAAAGGGTTACGCCGATATAGCAAAACCACTTTATGAACTACTGAAGAAAGAATACGATTTCAAGTGGACTTCAAATTGTGAAGAAGCCTTCAAGGCTACAAAAGCACGTCTACAGTCGAGAGAAGTGTTAATGTTTTACGACACTCGCTTGCCTCTACGGCTCACATGTGATGCATCGCCAGTAGGTTTAGGTGCAGTACTCTCACATGTAATGCGCGATGGAAGCGAAAGGCCGATAGCTTATGCATCGAAAGTTTTATCATCTGCTGAACAGAAGTATTCACAGTTAGATAAAGAAGCTCTCGGGATAATCTTTGGTGTCAAGTATTTTCATCAGTTTGTATTTGGGCGTGAGTTCGAACTGCTTACAGACCATAAGCCATTGATTTACATTTTCGGTGATAAGAAGAGTATACCGCAAATGTCAGCTAGCCGCGTTCAACGATGGGCAGTTATTTTAATGAACTACAATTTCAAGATCAAACATATTTCAGGTAAAGAGAATTGCACTGCAGACTGTCTTTCAAGACTCATAGAAAAGCAACGTCTCGAAGAAGAGCCAAAAGAAGAAATTGATTACAGTCATTTCAATTTTATAAGTGAAAATGTACAAATATTTAATGCATGTAATATAAAAAGTGCTACCGATAATGACATTATTTTAAAAGATGTAAAATACTATGTTGTCAATGGATGGCCAAGCCAAGTGTCTGATCGACTTAAAATTTACAAACAAAAAGCACTTGAGCTTACCATTGAGAATGATTGTATCATGTGGGGTCATCGAATAGTGATACCTTTTTCTCTTCGAGAACTAATGCTGAAAGAACTACGTCAGGCACACATGGGCATTGTACGAATGAAGATGTTAGCAAGATCTTACATCTGGTGGCCCAATATAGACAGCGCTATTGAATCAGTCACACAAAAATGTGAATTGTGTCTACAAAATGCATCAAATCCACCAAAATCCTACCTTCATGTATGGGAATGGCCAGAAAATCCCAACGAAAGGATCCATGTTGACTTTTTAGGTCCAGTGGACAACAAGATGTATATAACAATTATAGACGCGCATTCTAAGTGGGTTGATGTTCGTGAAATGAACAAGATCACAGCTGAAGCAACCATTGAGGTAGTTGAAATTTGATGGAGCCTGTGGTTGATTGACTTGATCAATAAGGTTGATATATAACCCCTTTTCCACAATTAACTATTTGTAAAATTCTGTATACGCATTTCGACAACTAAGTTGTCATCATCAGCAGATAATTTCAAAGTGTCGCACCTGGTAAAACACGGCGAAAAAATTGTACGAAAAATAAACTCCGTACGCGATCCGCACCGATGAAAACCAAGATGTGCACTGTGTCTGTTTCACAAGATTTTTAAAAAATACTTTTACTTAAACTAACATGCGCTACATCGAAAAAGGTTATTATGGTCAAAAGTGTGTGATTTATGTGTGTTTTATGATATTGTTCCTCTTGTCTTTCAGTAGAGAGAAGAGAGGCGTTTGCAGAGCGCCGGCGTCATAAACGTTTACCAGATGGCCTGAATTCTTTACGATGTGCATGCTTTCATACGCGTCCAGTTCGCGATAATTGTACACGTTCTTTATTAAATGTAAACAATCCATATTAACACTGTGGTTATTTTCTAATACATGTCTCGCTATACCCGATTTTTCCGGTCGGTTGAATTTTATGTGCGAAAGGTGTTCTTTATACCTGGTTTCGATCGATCTTTTGGTTTGGCCGATGTATTGTTTATTGCACTCTAAACATTCAATTCGGTAGATTCCCGATTTTTTATTCTCTTCAATTTTGTCTTTTGCATTTCCTAACAGCATTTTAAGGGTATTATTAGGGCGTGAACATACTTTAAACCCGTGATCTTTAAAAATACTATTCAGATTTTTTGTCACACGGTGGAAAGGTAAACAAACAAAATGCTTTTCCCGATTGCTCTGTGGTGAAAGAAGAAAGTCTTTCACCAATACATCGGCCAAACCAAAAGATCGATCGAAACCAGGTATAAAGAACACCTTTCGCACATAAAATTCAACCGACCGGAAAAATCGGGTATAGCGAGACATGTATTAGAAAATAACCACAGTGTTAATATGGATTGTTTACATTTAATAAAGAACGTGTACAATTATCGCGAACTGGACGCGTATGAAAGCATGCACATCGTAAAGAATTCAGGCCATCTGGTAAACGTTTATGACGCCGGCGCTCTGCAAACGCCTCTCTTCTCTCTACTGAAAGACAAGAGGAACAATATCATAAAACACACATAAATCACACACTTTTGACCATATTAACCTTTTTCGATGTAGCGCATGTTAGTTTAAGTAAAAGTATTTTTTAAAAATCTTGTGAAACAGACACAGTGCACATCTTGGTTTTCAGGTGCGGATCGCGTACGGAGTTTATTTATATGTACAATTTTTTCGCCGTGTTTTACCAGGTGCGACACTTTGAAATTATCTGCTGATGATGACAACTTGGTTGTCGAAATGCGTATACAGAATTTTACAAATAGTTAATTGTGGAAAAGGGGTTATATATCAACCTTATTGATCAAACCATTGAGGTATTAAAAGATTATATTTGTACTTGGGGAATTCCACTACTGGTCGTGTCGGACAATGGACCAGCATTCATCGCAGAAGAGTTTTCAAGTTTTCTGAAAAAGAATGGCATCAAGCACACAAAAACTCCCCCATATCACCCAGCAACGAATGGAGCCGCGGAAAATCTAGTGAAAACCTTCAAGAAAAAGTTTAAATTATATGTGCAACAAGGCATGGACAAAAAAGAGGCACTACTAAAGTTTCTGTTCCACTATCGATCAACGCCACATTGCACCACAGGAGTCTCGCCTGCTGAACTACACATGGGTCGGAAGTTCAGAACAACATGGGACCTACTGAAGTTAAAAGCAAGTGAAAACGTTATCAAGAAACAACTAGAGCAAAAAGCTAGTTATAGAGGGAATCGAGATATACAATTCGAGCCGAAAGAGACGGTAATGGCAAATAACTACAGCACCAATAGTTGGACTAAAGCCTCCGTCAATCATAAGCTGAGTCCAACAACCTACTCGGTAACAACCAGCGATAATAGGACATGGAAAAGGCATACCAATCAACTCAATCCTTGCCAATTGGAACCTGAAGTTTACAATCCTTCAGACCAAATAATTGCATCCAACGACAGTAGTCAACAGCCACAGCAGGAAGAAGGAAAAGATGTTTTAGAAAAAACTGTTAATGTAAAATATGCATGTAAACCAAAAGAGGATGGCATAACCTTACGACGGTCATCGCGAGTAAAAAAGCCTAGACAAATTCTAGATTTGTAAAAAAGATTCAAATTCGTAAGTTTAAATTAAAGAGGGAGGAATTGTTATGTATAGAGCGCCCTCTATTAATTCAAACAAAGAATCAGGTGAATAACAACTGTCAGAATAATAAAATATAGACTTGTCCGTTATTAATATTATAATGTTTATTTGAATATGTTTTGTTATTAATTAATAAAGATATTACAGCCAGTAATACTGCATTATATTCTAACGTGACGGTTTCTTCTTCCCTAAGATAATTGAATACTACACCACCTGACCATTAAAGAACCGTAGCTATTTCATTTAATTCATCTAATTGTTTCCACCTTTTTTTGGAGTACTTACTTGAACAGCTTCTACCCAATATACAGATTGTGTCGTCTTCGAGCTCTCTCTGCTCATTTTAAATTCAAAATCTTAAATGGCCGGCATCATGAATGATTTTTTGATGTTTCCCCTGTTTTGTAAGGAATTTAGTCACAGCGCAGTGTTCTTCAACATTGTCGCGTCAGTCTTTCTGATCTTAATATTGCTAGAGAACTAATGATCATAACTATATGAAATTTTATAATTACACTCTTAGATAATGTCATTACCTGATTATCCACATCATTAGTAAATCACCCTGATACCCAGAATACATTGAATGCCACTGGTAAACAAAAATCTGTTTTAATTTGGTAAAATCATAAGCCTTCTTTAACTGGGTCTTTCTTTAATGGTAAAATTAAAACAAATTTTTGATGATAGTGGGTGTACAGATTCGTTAAGCATTAACAAAAATTATTTTATTTATGTAAATATTTTATTATTAGATGTAATTCTCTGTATATAAGCATTTATTTCTCACACCGAACATGGCGACATAAACAAGCTGTTGGAATATACCCTATGCTGTAGATATTTAACCGATCTTATTCACTTTGTGCATCTGTATATTGAAAATGCTGATTAAAAGATTAGACGTTTATCTACATTTATTGTCTGCTAAACTACATCCCTTCTTGGAAGCACGTGCCGCTAACCGAACGTTGCAGTGCCAACTTTACAAATAATGGTCGAATAACTAATTCTTATTTTGTTTCCAACAATACTAACATACTTATAAGTAATTGTGCAATGAAATCATGAGAAGTACCTATATCTTTTTTCAAAAATTGTTGAATGGAAAAATATAGTACCTATAATCATCCATTGCAACATTGCCATACATAGATCAATTTAACTGAACCCAATCATTTTCAATAAATTCATGAGGGTTTTCTGTTGCCTAACCTCTATACGTTAAATTTAACATTTCATTGTAATTCAAAAGATTACTGAACCAATTAGTGCATGCTATTGTAGGATTAGCATCAAGAAGTTACACATTTAGTTCAATTTTGGCTGCACGTGGTGTTTCTTTTTAAGTATTCGTCATCAGGTCATCAAAAATAACTCTGTAAATAATTAAATATTCATAATTGTCTCTGAGTTAAATTGTTAAGAATTTCTTTTGAATTTCAGTCAACGTGGGTTTAGTGACCACAAACAATATTCTCTGTTAACAAAGTAGTCTGATTTGTTGATGTTCCTTTGCAAATGCAATATTCTCAAAGTATTGGAGAAGGATTTTATCACCAAATTGCACAATGTCAAGATGCTAATGATAGATAATTTGATCATCTACTTTAGAAATTCCATATTAAAATTTGCATGTTTTTTTGTAGTGTATAATCGATCTAATGTTTAAGATATTACCTTATAATTCGTTTATTATTAATATTACAATGTATCACATTTAATGCGTTGTCTTCCAGTGAAACCACAAGATATTTTCTCATTATCATAACACTATCCAATCGTGATATAAAAAGTAAAAGTATTGTCATCATGAGATGGGAAAGTAAGGCAAATAATACACATTGAATGACAGAAACTTGTAGAAATTAGTTAATTATTTCGTTCAAACAATTTTTTATGAGCACTATATTTAAAATTACATCAATGCTCCTTGCTTTATACACATCCTGTATATCATAGATTAGAATATATTTGTTGTTTGTTTTTTTCCTAAACAAAGTTATTTTATGAAAACGGAAATTATTCATGACTCTCATACGAGAGATAAGAGGCGCATGTTTGAATAAACGTCAACAGTAGTTCGCTTAGCAAGCCGCTTGTTTTCAAACGTTGTTAGGCGTGGTCGTCTGTAGACTGTATAAATGGAGAATAGTTCTTTTTTGTGACAGACAAATTTTGTATTTTGCAGTATACTGGTTGTCATATTCGATCTGTAGTACATGGCAAGAAATATGTGCGCAAAAATATGTTACATTGTAATTAAAATATTTTTTGACGTCATAGATACCTCTTAATATATAATCACGTATGATAATACTTAATTAACATGGTCACAATGCAGCTAATCACTTCTACACGAATGCGAAGCAAATTATACGGTAGTATCTTGAAATATTTTAAGCATTTTAAGCATTGATAATAGTTTATGACGTTTTTTAATCACTAAAGATTGATATATAACCCCTTTCCACATTAATATTCGTGTTCTCTATACGTATTTCGATAACTAAGTTGTCATCATCAGCAGATAATTAAACAGTGTCGCACCTGAAAAACTAAGGCAAAAATACCCGTACGAAAACAAATTCCGCACACGATCTGTACCGTTGAAAGCCAGAACTCACACAATATTAATGTGGAAAGGGGTTATATATCAACCTTGAGTGATTAAGTTAATCAACCACAGGCTCAATCAAAATTACCGTTTATGATGTTATTAAATTTAGCATTGTTTAGCAACTATTGATGGGATTTACAGGTTGTAATGTTTCATTATTGATATATTGGTCAAAATATTGATGAAGAAGAAAAGAACTTCAAATAAAAAATATATTTTGCTAGATTCCCAGCGTTTTCAATTCTCCATCTTATATATAGGATAATATATTAATTGAAAGGTACACTCTCCACAAATAGGTAATTAAAAAAAACTCTACTGTTCAAGTCATTAACATGATTTTTTTAACCCCTGATTCCGGGTGTAAATTTTCCGGTCGTTGTTTATGCGAAGCGAAAAAAAATAAATCTAGTTTCTACTTATCGTCTCCCACGTCCTGGCATGATCCTGGAGGTCAGGAATCCACCAGCGACAGAACGGCCTAACAAAAGAGATACGGTAGCAATGGGACGATCAATGTGGAACGACGGTACAAGAAAATAGCGGCAGCAATAGAAGCCCTGAAGGTATTAACGGGCTCTTGAAAATCACTAAATAATCGTTAATGGTTCAATCAACTATGCATATGTAAATATATCGCTCATTAACTTAGAGCTAGAGGCAGGTCAATGAGTACCATTTGCCCTGTTACAAAGTTGTCGATCGAATACCTATAATAAATCGCACAGTACCGACCTAAATGGGGAAGACGTAAGGGGTTGCTTTGCACTGGCGATTGCAAACAACTGCAGTCCAAAAAAGACTTAAAACCCACAAATAAAGTCAAGATCTTCGATAATCGCACGCTTAAATATTGGGTCTGGGAAAAAGTTCGTGGCGTTTTTCCCGATAGATGGCATTGGTTGCCGATAACTAAAGAACAACAAGTCACAGCGACACCACCGACGGCTCGTTTTTTAGATGACCTTCCGAACGTTAGTTTGAGCGTAGAAACATTGTAATCGGTGCAGTGGTTGGAAAGTTATTCGCACTTGAAAATGGAGAAGAATAATGAGAAATTTCGCTATATTCTGCAATATTATTATGATAAGGGGAAGAACGCTGCGCAGGCTTGTGATAAAATTTGTGCTGTGTACGGTGAAGGTACTTTATCGAAATCTGTTGCGCGGAAATGATTCGCTCGCTTTCGTTCTGGAAATTTCAATGTGAAAGATGAGTCACGCTCCGGTCGTCCAATCACTGAAAAATCTGATGAAATTCTTGAAAAAGTCCAACAAGATAAGCATATCAGCAGTGTCGATATTGGCATGGAGCTAGGCATTGACCACAAAACTGTTTTGAACCATTTACACAAAGCTGGTTACAAAAAAAAGCTTGACGTATGGGTTCCTCATGAGTTGAGCGTGAAAAACATGATGGACCGAATTAACATCTGCGATGCGCTGCTGAAACGGAATGAAATCGAGCCGTTTCTGAAACGTTTAATAACCGGACATGAAAAATGGATTACGTACGATAATCGGAAGCGTAAAAGATCGTGGATAAAGGATGGTGAGCCGTCACAAGCGTTCGCTAAGCCAACATTGACGCCAAAAAAAGTGATGCTGTGTGTATGGTGGGACTGGAGGGGAATCGTCCACTACGAGCTACTTCCAACTGGTCAGACGATTGATTCTCAACTCTACTGTGCACAACTAGAGAGATTACGCCAGGCGATTGAAAGAAAACGGCCCGAATTGATTAATAGGAAAGGTGTTGTCTTCCATCATGACAACGCCCGACCACACACTTCTTTGATGACCCGTCAAAAATTGAGAGAGTTTGGTTGGGAAGTTTTGATGCACCCACCTTACAGTCCGGATATAGCACCCTCTGACTATCATCTGTTTCGATCTCTGCAGAACTCTCTCAATGGAATTAAGTTGGTTTCAAAAGAAGCCTGTGAAAACTACTTGATTCAGTTTTTCGACCAGAAACCACAGAAGTTTTTCACCGATGGGATCATGGATCTACCAAAAAAATGGCGAAACATTGTCGATAATAATGGAGCATATTCGGTTTAAATGAATTCGTCCACGCGCCATGCGGGGACCAGTTGAATTTTACTGAAAAAACGCCACGAACTTTTTCCCAGACCCAATATATTCAAGCATAGGACATAAATAAATATTTCGCTAAAACGATTTAAAAATTTAAAATGAATACGATAACTAAATATATTTCGACACCACATTTATCTATGTCCATAGGCGTTCCTACATTCAAAAACGGCAGGGTTTTAATAAATATACGAAATACAGAAATATGTTCTGAGCGGAAAAATGAACCGTAACATTGGATAAATGTATTGTTTATTTAAGAAAACACTGTACATTACATTTATTATTAAATTACTACGTCTAAAAAGGTCAAGAAACATTTTACTAAATATAAAAAGCAGATCAAACCCAAGCAATCTTAATATTATAAGAAAAATTGTTGAAGAAGAAAGAAATAGAGTTGAAGTGCTTTAAGAAATTATTTTTGGTCGCGTAGGAAACTAGATGAGTAGCCAGCGGTATATTCAGTGCAAGCAATATATTAAAACCAATATCAATATATAAATTCTGGTTTCACAGCGTGCGCCACTGGCTTCCCTATAAAACTACTCGTTTTATTTACAGCTTAACAACCGACAAGACTTAAAAAGAAAGGTTATCAAGCATATAGCTGCAGAATGTCAAAAGATGTAGTAAAGTAAATGTACCTCCAAGCATTTTTTTAATATTCGATTTCCTACTTATATATTTGCACATTATTACCATTTTCGCTTCTAAATTAATGCTTTTATCATTTAAAACGACTTAAAACATAAAATAAACGATGCAGCTTTAATATATATTTAGAAGGATTACCCAAACACTTCGTCTATAACGAACACGGTGCGCGTTTTTTTGTCCATTATAATCGAAAGCCCGTTATAAGCGAGTCCATTATCAGAGAATTAAATGCATTAATTTTAATGGGTTTTAAATCGGGATCTGCGAACCTTTCCATTATATCCAGATTTCCATTACATTCGCGGCTATTATACACTGATTATAATATAGTTATTAATTATTTTGCCATGTATATATACAGGATATTATAAGCTTCTGTTTAGTAATTTAAAAATGTGGAATGATCATAACCGTGATAACATTCTTTAAATTAAGATTAGAAATAAGTGTAACAGAACCTTTTAAATCATGTTTTAATATACAAGTTTAAATTATTTTAATAATAATGGCATTTGTTATTAAATATTTTCTAAACTACTTCTATTTAGATATCTTTCATTAGCATATTGAATTTGATACGTTTTTAGTTAATCATTCTAAAAGTTTCTACTACGAGATATTGTTTAAAGAATGCTTAGTAACGGACGGGTGTTTCATTAAGCGCTTCCTATCTTTAAATTTAAATAAAACAAAGTGTGTGTGAGATATCAACGA